>CM031241.1:739597627-740250127 GCA_018340775.1 Taxus wallichiana var. yunnanensis
TGAAGGGGAAGAGATACTACAGTCTTTGGTGTTAATGAAAGGCAACCTCCTACTACAAATAAATTTTTCCTCTACTTGACGTGCCATGATAATAGAATCAGAAATATTGAGTGGATTAAACATACGTACCTCATGCTCGATGTGGTCCTTAAGACCCCCAAGAAACAGGTCATTCAGATTCTCTTTTAGAATATTCTCCACCCTTAAGGATAGGTTCTGGAATTGATGCACATAATCTTTGACTGATCTTGTTTTCCGTAACTTTGATAATTGACTAAATTAGTTCTCTAAAACACTGGAACTATAGTGCAATTGTAACTCCTCAGTAAAAACTATCCAAGTGACACCGAGACCATTCTTCTACCTCTGAGCACATAACCATCGATACCAAATGAATTGGTTTGGTTCAAGATACAAGGATGCCAATGTCACATTTTTTCTTGATGATGTTTGATGTAACTCAAAGAATTTCTCCATTTGATTTATCCAATTTAGGGGATCCTTACCATAAAATTTGTGCATATCCACTTTTGGCATCATGTTTCGTGGTTGCGAATAAGTTGGATTTTGATTGGCCTAGAAAAGTGATCCAACACGGTTATTTTTCCCATAATTTTGAACTAAAGATCCTCCTTGGTTGATATGGGGAAGATTTGGGCCATACTTTAGCCTTTACATGTTGCATGATATCATCCAACCGTTGATTTTGGGCTATGTCTCTTTTATAGGCCATCTCAGATTGTACATTTCATAGCTCATACTCAAGTTGGCTCACCTTATGATCAACTGAGGTAAACCCTAGTGACGAGGAATCAGTATTTACCCCTTCTAACTCCATATCTTCAATCACTACCCAATATTTATTTGGGGTTTTACTCGGAGTAACCAGATTATTTATTGCTCTTGTGGAAGGCCCCACCATGATGTCAAACCTTAGGGTTTAGGGCTTTGATAAAAATTTGAAAGAATAGGAAATAACACAGAGAATATACTAATACTATTTTTGGAGAGCTTTCGAGAAAATGTAAAGAACTTGAAAACATTCCATAATTTGCACCCTAGGGAGCAATTTTATCAAAAACCCTAAATTTGTAATAACATTCACAAAATAAACACAAAAATCTGAAATTTTCAAGGAACCTTACTTGAAATGTTTCACAACTTTGGTAAAAATATATCTCACCAATTCGCTAAATTTCATAATATACGATGGAAACAAAAATAAGGGTTTTTGCACTAATTTTGGCCCATATTGCAGCTTTGATACCACTTGTAATGAAATTACTTGTATAATTCAGATTATGAGAAACAATAGAACACCAAATAACACAATAGTTCAGAATAATGATCTCAATATGCAATCGAATAGCTTTTCCACTTCGAGGGGCAACCTCCAAACCATATAATAAGAATCAAATGCTCAAATGATAATGAACTACTACCTACAATCCCCTATATATACTATTCATATGTTATGGCCATCACCAAGGCTGACCTATTAAGCATTGTTGTCTCCAAATCAATGCACCCCCCGAATGGCCTGGGAATTAATCACGACATTCGGTGTGATTGGGACACATGGGATCACCTCTCAAGCTGTGGGACTTGCACTTGAGGTGAACCTCCGGAGAAGGTTGGATTCCTCTTCCTAAACTAAACACAACACTACTTCTGATGTAAGAAATATGGCTAACTAGACCTATACTAATATTTCATGGGATTAGGGAGAGAGAATGCAAAGAAATAAAATCTATGCTAGAAGTGGTGATGCACCAAGAAAAGGGATGTTCAACTTCTGGAAGGGTTAATGTGGGTAGGATGCTTACATCATTAGCCACCTTCACCTATTGTAACTTGGAAAGGGTATAAAATACCACAAACTAGAAGCACACATTCCTTCACTAAACTTTAAACATACACAATAGAAATATCAAATTTGATTTGATACACAGATAATTTATCAAGATGATAATCACAAGCACATGTCAAGTATCCACTTAAGTGATAATAATAATGCAACTCTTAATCAACAGAAGGAAATAGTTCCTCACAACTGATGAAATATAATCACACTATTCTTTTCACAATATGAAACAAATAATCTAAAATAAAGGTAAATTAATAAATAATGCCAAGGAATCGTGTTTACAAAGCATACAATGACTAATCATTCAACACAATAAAACAAATCTTCAAGTGCAAGGAAATTTGAATATAATTAAAAGGTTTCAACAAATCTCTGAAAGCACTCTTCCAAGCTTGAAGAGCAACTTCACCCAAAATCTCTCAAAATATATATCTCAAATAATGGAAGCATTCCACTATTTATAAGTTCCTAGGCTGAGCCATTACAGTTGGGCCTTTAACTAACATTTAACTAAAAATAGTAATGTCATTAATAAAAGGGAACATGCTCCCATAAAAATAGTAAATTTGTTGCAAAAAGTTGACCAAGTCAACCCTATAACTTTGACTAATTCCAAAGCTTGAACTTGTCCTTTCATGGCCGCTCAACTTTGGCCTAATTCATCTACATCTCCTTTCTCTACAAGTTTATGTTTTCCTTCCTCCCATATAACCATTTGGTGTCTGTACTCGAAGAAGCACTTGATAACACCCTGAGTTTCTTCATCTCCAAGTCCACACACATAGTGATTCACTACGTCTGTTATCTCGATCTCTTTCGTGATCCTGGTTGGCAACCTTCAAAGTTTATTTGTGAATTTCTTTAGTCTCCCTATGAAATTATGACATAAGACCAATCGGTCAATGGAGTCACTATTGAAATTCTTCGTGACATCATCATCCACTTCACCAAATCTTTGAAATTTTCCTTAATCTAGTCCTCAAGAAGAGCATCGATATTTTCATTAAAGAACTTGCAGTTGGCATTGTCAAACTCCTCTGAAAAAAATCATTGAGGGAATCTGTAATCTCCACTTGCTTCTCCTCTAATTTCTTAATTAGATCTTGTAATACCTAACACTGAATTCCATAGCCTTTTGATATTCAAATAATTTAGAGACATCATCAATCACCTCTTCTTAAAGAAGCAAGTCAGAATTCCTCTCTAATGTCACTCCATGTTGCCAAAGTTAAATTTAAATTATTATTATCCTTAGAGAAGGATTCTTCCATCTTAGCAATGGTGATTTTTGCAACCTACAAATCATTATAAATCTCAATGGCTTCCTTGATCAAAGGATTGGATTCCTGCAAGATTCTTTCCATCCATCCACTCACTGTTCTCCCTTTCTGACCTAGCTTCTCGAGCTCATGATAAGAAATATCATCAATTTTAGATGAAATTGTCATAGCTGTAGTAGTTGAGATGTCAGTGGATGGAGTGGGTTGGGTTACTCTGCATAGTAGTGTAGTGAGATGCTCAAATTTGGCCTTGAGCTCATCCTTGGTGGCCTTGTCTTTATCATATTTCTCCAAAAGGGCCCCAAGAGTAGTGTGTACATCCTGCTTGGCTTCATGAGTAGCATTCCCCAATGAGAACCTTGATATTCGGTGATCTTCTCGCTATGATGGTTTCTTTAGTTTTCACCTCAACAGGGGTAGTCACTTTTATCACATGCTCTCCAAATGGATTAACCGTCAGAATTGATACGGTTCTCGGTCTCTTGGCCTATATTTTGGGAATGGACTCCAATATACTGAGATCTATAACATCTCCCAGAGGAACCTTTTTCTTTTTTTGGGAGTCTATCTAAATAGCCACTCTGGTATGGCTAGAGCCGATGAAGATGGAGTAGCAGATCCGATACCTGAAGCATCAGTTAGAGAAAGATCACTAGAAATACCAGCTGATATCTAAGCAGAGGTAGCAATGATGGAAGGTGTGGATGTAAGGACAACCATAGGAATTGACAAAGCAATGTTGGGGGTTGTAATTGAAGAAAATGGGAGTGTCAAAGGAAGTGAAGAGGAAATGGGTGACCCAATATTTTCCCTAGCTGATAGAACTAGAAGTGACAAGAATACCGGGCCATGGAAGGGGATGGGAAAGAAGAAATGATAGTGGAAGTGGAAGGAATTGATACTGGAAGTGATAATGAAGGAAGGGGAAGATGTGATGGATCCTGAATGACACTAGGAGAGTCACTCACTTCAACTACTTTTGTAACTAGCACTGTAGATGCTATAATCTTGGGAGAGTAGCAGACCTAGAGAGAGATGAGCCACCAACCACAAATAAGATATTATTTGGAATGGTAGGAACCCTTTGAGTTGACCTCTTTCCTTTTTTGGGTGTTGGTTTGTTTATTTCTGATGTGGACCCTATATTAGTAGGTTTATTTTCCCCTTTGGGTGAGATTCAAGGTGGCCAACCAACTGAAAGTCCTTTTTAGAATGGGTCCTGCCCTTTCCTTAGTATTGTTGCATTCTTCCACATACCAATCAACCCATGGAAGTGGTTGATTAGAAATATTATCACTCTTGTATGATGAATCTAGGACCTCATCATTGTCTTGCATGTCCTTTGGCACATCAACCAATCCAAATTTCTAAACTTCATCAAGGGTTAACCTTTCATAATCCCTTTTCCACATGATGTATTCATCCCGACAATGAATCCATATATCTTCTAATTGTGGTACATGAGCATTAGACCGACATGTCTCCCCAAACTTACCCCAATAGTCAAAATTAGTTTGCAGATGAAAGGTCCGCAGGTTACCTCAACCATTTTTACATCAACATTTTTTTCCTTGTGGATATTTGGGCAAGAATACCTACCAATCAAAACAGGGAAATGCATTCCCGCCTTGTGACGCTTATTTTGGATTCGATGGTAATCCAACAACTACCAAACCAATTCCAAAAGAATCCATTTGTCAGTGGGGCACCTCGGTAACTTGCTTGGGGCACCTATGAAACCTAGAATCCAAATGTAGGTGAATGTGGGAAACTGAAGATTTCTCCCCATTCTCGCACCTCTTGGAAAGCCTCATCAAAACCCTCCAATTATATAGTTCTTTATCAAAACAATAGAGGACAACAACGAAGAAAGCATCGTTGACTCTTTAGAAATGCTTTCTCCCCTCATCCAGAGTGAGTTAGGGATAAAAATCATATATTTGGGAGGTGCTGTAAACACCCCTAGTATTCAATCCTACAAAATCTCCCATAAAGCAAACCACATATACTAGAAAAATGTCATGTAGAAAGTATTAGTTTCTGACACTTTGCCCAACTGATAGTGAATGTTGCTACTAATATGCTCACCCCATTAGATAAAATCATCATTCTTCTTGATAGTTGTTATGTACAAGAACATCCATTCCTGGAATTCCTTTGTAAAAGGAAGACCTGAAACTCTTCTTAGAAGCACAATGAGATCGTTGACCTCCTGAATAAAATCGATCGATGTATAGTTTTGGGTAACTTGGTGAAATTCTTAGTCAGATAGGATTTCATCATAACCTTTGAGCATACTTCTTCTTTTTATCCTAGTGTTCCACTGCTATTTCAAGTGAAATTGTGGTGTAATATTGAACGTCTAGAAGTTTAAACAAGTCCTTGAAGAAATTTGGGTCCAAACGGATCACCACCTTATCATCACTATCCCTTATTGACATGGAGTCCTCATCGTAGTGGGCTGTTGTAGCTAAGACAAACTTTGGGCATTACACAGATGTAGGAAAATTGGTGGTAAGGGCAAGACCACTATCATAGATGGCCTGCATCCATGGCTTCTTGTTTGGGGCCTTTAATCTTTCCCAAAACTCAAGAAGATCAATTTTTCCTAGATCAGTGTCCCCAATATTTCCTAAGTCAGAGGTCAAGCAGGATTGGGGAGCAACCCCAAGAAATGTGTACTTCATCTTCTCTTTTCCCTTTGAAGTGGAGGTAGACATCAAAACCTATGTTTTAGGAGCTAAATGTCATAGAAATTCTGAAAACCTAAAAACAAGAAAACTCTGAAATTTTGAACCGAAAAATTCTGAAAGGAATCACCAAATCGAAATCCCCGAAAGATTTTTCCGAATTGAAATTTCCAAATCTAAACTATGAAAGAAATATGTGAAATGAATTTTCTGAAAATAACTTTTCCGAAAGAGTTCCCCAAAGCCAGAGGTCTCGAAAAACCGAAAGAAACAATTCTCTGAAGCAACAATTCTCCAAAATTTTGAAAACAAGAAATCTCTAAAAACCCTAAAAGCAACAATTCTCTGAAATTCCAAAAACAACAGTTCTTTGAAATTTTGAAAACAAGAAAGTTCTAAAGCTGAAAAACTCAAGATTTTCCCACCTTGTGATCTCTAAAGGAATTATCTAAAATGAATTTTTTGAATAAGTCTTTCCGAATGATTTCTGGAGCAAACTGCAAAACAAATGTTAAATTGCTAAGTTGGAAATCGAGAAATGAAAGGAAGTACGAGGGGCCTAAAAAGTAACTATGAACAACCTTGAAAACCTGTAGGAAACTCAAAAAAAAACATGGTGAACCAAAAGAATGACATCACAAAAAACGTAGAGGGAAAACAAAATAAAACCCAAATGAGGAGAAAATGGGGAAAAGACCTAAAACCAAAAGAAAATTTAACAAAAACATACCTTGAAAAAGATGTCGCAAAGTACAAGAATGAAATGTCAGAGTGAATGTGTTAGGTAAAAATGAAAAGTAAAAATATGAGTTTATATAGAAATCCTGATATTAATGGTAAAAATACGGTTCGTATAGAGTTAGGTGGAAATTAATTACACACAAAATGTCTAAAGTTCCGAAACCTGAATGCCCAAAAATTTAGGATTTCAGACTTTGGAAAAATGGGAAGCAAAAAGATGAATTAGCGATTGAGAAGTCTGAAACCTAAAATCCTGAAATTCCAAAAATTCAGACTTTCAGAAATTTAGACTTCATAAAACTTCAAGTAAAAATCCTAAAATGACTCGGAGAACTCGAAAACCCGAAACCCGAAAGTCCAAAAATTTAGACTTTCAGAAATTCAGATTTTGGAAGTCCGAGAGGGATTTAGACGCAATGAGCCAAAAATTTATGAAACCTGAAAACCCAAAAGTTTGAATATTCAGACTTTCAAAATTTCAAACTTTCAAAAATTTTAAAAGAAATTCCGAAACTGAGCTTAAAAACTCGAAAGAAGTCTCAAAATTGAATTTTTTTCTGGATTCTCGGCCTTAGCAAAATTCACTTTGCAAGGATTTCTTTAAAAACATTATTCTGACATATAGCCTTCTTTTGGGTAGGTTAAATGGTTAACATTTTTGTGATCTCTAGGGAAAGCTTTCCTGCTAATCTTTTAGACCAGTAGCCTTAAGAAAAACATTGGGAAAAGGAGTCTAAAAAACCAAAACCAAAATAGAAAAAAATGCAAGCAAAAGAAAAGACAAACAAAATAATGTGCAGAGCACTTGGAGGAAAAAAACAAAAAACTGTACAAGGTGGAACCTCCTCAAAAGAAAGATTTGAGGTGTATCCCATTCACATGAATGGGTAATTATTCTCCATTGAGTCTAGATAGGAAAAATGAATTTTCCTCTTTGCAACTTGTAATAACATAGGGCCCGCTCTAGAGAGCATCAAACTTGGTGTGCTTTCCTGGTTTGGCATGATCTTCATCCCATTTTAGAACCAAATCCCCTTCCCTGAACAACCTATCAGAGGATTTCCTATCAAAGGATTTCTTAACTGAGCTTGATGCTCTATCAACATATTCATGGTAGTGTTTGAATCTCCTCTAGTTCCATGAGTTCTGAAAACCTCACTGTTAAGGCCTCATCCTCCATAACTTCAAGCCGATAAGCCAAATCTAGGGAAGGCATTTCCAAGGAAAGTGGCAACTTTTCTTCCCTTCCATATACAAGCATGAAAGGTGAAACCCCAATGGAATTTTTAGGTGTTATTCAATCTTCCCACAGAGCAACCTTAAGCTACGTATGTCAGGTCCTTTTGTTGGCCTCCATCGTGCGCTTGATGATCCTTATCAGGTTCTTATTGTTGGATTCAGCCAACCCATTTCCCTGTGGATAGTAGTTAGACGAAGTCTTGAGATAGACCCCATTCTTGATGGCCCATTCACTTATTTTCATCTCGAGGAATGCATTACATTGTCAAAGATAATAGTAAATGGAACATCGAACCTTTTCATGATATTCTCCAAGAATTCAAGGACAACTTTTTCATTGCTCTCCTTCAAGGCCAACGCTTCTGTCTAGCGGGTGAAATAATCTGTCGTAGTAAGGACCCATTTATGTCCTTCACTGGATGGAGAATTGATCATACCAATAAAATCCAACCCCCATTGAACAAAGGGTTGATCCACCTAAACAGGATGCAATGGGAAAGTTGTCAACTTCTATTTACCTACAAAAAGAGCACACTCCTTACATTTCCTTACCTAGAAATGGGCATCTTTAAACAATTCTAGCCAGTAGTAACCAACTCGCATGATCTTGATAGTAGTCATTCATGCCTAGTAATGTCCTCCTGACAACACATTGTGGAACTCCTCCAATATCTTGTTCACTTGCTCTGGTTTGATGTATTGTACAAGAATGTCATTCAAATCCTTTCGGAAAAGAATGCCATCTACCACAACATATGGAATAGACCTGGAGATAGAAAGTACGTCATTGAATCTTATCCATATTTGGAGGATATACTCCCGAGAGGAGGAAATTTTCCATCTTAGTTAACTAATCAATTTGATCATTTCCTTCATCAATATTGAAGAGCACAACATCTTTAACATCCTTAATTTCCATGTCTGCAGCCAACTACTGGCATAATCCCTTGCCTCTAAAAAGTTTAGTGAATTTAATGTGTACATCATACTCCATTACTTTTGTGATCCACCCAAGCACGTTTCTCATTCATCTCCTTATTAAAAAAACCGTTTAATGCCAGGATGAGAAACCATCAAGTGTACCTTGTTTTTGGACAACATGTGCCTGGAAATGTTCAGAGCTCAAATGACCACAAAGACCTATTTTTCAATGAAAGAATACTTGAGCTCATATTCCTTGAGAGACTGACTGAAGAAGGCAATTGGTTTCTCCATCAGATCATTGTTTTTGCTGAGTGAGGATACCTAAAATAATCTCATGACCTGCGAAAGCATAGAGAATAAAATCCTTGTCAAATCGGGGTTTACCAAAGATAGGAGCTTGGGAAATAGTAGTTTTGATAGCCTCAAAGATTTCTCTCCCTTATTTTTTCCATGAGAAAGGAATGTTATTTTTAAGCATGGTCATCAGTGGCTTGGCTAACGTTACAAATTGGGGAATGAATCTCTAAAAGTTTATAGTTCCCAGGAAACTCGGAGACCTTTCTTGTGACTTGGGAGGGATAGAGACAAAATTGACTGAATCTTGGCTAGTTTGATTGAGATTCCTTCAGCTGAAACAATATGCCCCAATAACTTTCCTTCTTGAACTGTAAAATGTATTTTTAGGGTTTAGTGAGACCCCAAACTCTCTACACCTTCAAAAAACTTTCCTTAGATGTGCAATATGATCTTTGACATGTTTGGAATAGACAGTTATATCATTGAGGTAAACCAAGATCATATCATTGATGAGTCCTTTAAATTCCATGTCCATGGCTCTTTGAAAAGTAGCCCCTGCATTGGATAATCCGAATGGCATTTTGTTGTATGCATACGTGCCCCACTTAGTGGTGAAAGCCATTTTGAATTGATCAGATTCTTGGACCAGAATCTGATTGTACCCTGAATAGCCATCTAATAGAGAAAACCTTTGAGCTCCTGCCACTATCTAGAGGATCTGTTCCATTAACGGAAGAGGGTAATGATCCTTTAATGAGGCACAGTTCAAATCCTTGAAATCTATGCAAATCTAGATCTCTCCGTTATTTTTCCTTACGGGCACTAGATTAGCTACCCATGATGAATGCTTGATGGGAAAAATTATGCAGGATTCGATAAGCTTGGTTAGCTCTTTCCTCATTAGCGGCTTAACCTTAGGATTGATTGGAATTTTTTTAAAATGAACCGGCTTAGAGTTCGGATCCAGTTCAATCATGTGTTGAGCTAGGCCTGGGTCAAAACCATGCAGGTCTTTGTAGCTCCATGTGAAAATATCATGATATTCTGAAACAATTCAATGAAAGCTTCCTTTTCTTGAGTAGTGCATACCTTACCAATCTTTAAACATTTCTCGCTGGCCACCTCAACTTCCTCAAAATATTCTTCTTTGACCACCATATTTGTGCTTTGTCATTTGGCCTGGTCATCTAAATTGAAGATAGATTCAAGCGTGACCAAGCCTTTTGGAAATTTGTTTCCTTTCAACTAAATGACCTAGTCACCATAGGATTCCTGCAATTTTCCTTGGTGTTTGGTGGTGAACTCTACTTCTTGTTGTAGAAAAAGAACAATTTGCTCATCACTATCAAAAACCTGCCAACTGCTTACATTATCTGGTATCACGTAGGATGAGAAAACCATTTTGACTATTTGCTGCCCTTCCTTCATGAGATCCATAGGTATATCATATTGAGATCTAATAGTAGCAAGCTTTTCAGCATCTTGATTTTGATTTCTAGGAACCACACGAATTCCAAAATCTTTGAAATCCTTTATTAGGTCCCAAAATCAATTCTTATATGATCTTAAGAGATCATTCTTTGATGCACTACGGGATGTTACTTGATGAACCACCAATTTTCTATCACTAAAAATGATCAGGGATTTTATTCCTCTTTGTTGGGCCAACTACAACCCTTGTATAAGAACCTCATACTCGGTGACATTATTAGTACAGCTGAACTGTAATAAAAAATATGAGAAATATTTATCTCCTCATGGAGAAATTAACATGACTCCTGCACCAGATCCATTTTACTCCTTAAACCATCGAATAATATCTACCACAGTCCTTCAGAATCACTAGGTTCCATAACCAATTGAGGCACGGTTGTACCTTATTCATGCACATAATAAGTTCCCAATCCAGTCTCATCCAAAAACAATAGACCAAATTCTTTGTTAGCCGATAAATCAGCATACGGGTCGTATTGATGGTCTATACTTACCTCATCAAGCACTGCATCAGGCACCTCTTCTACAAGAGTAGTTGGTTCATGATCCGTAACCTCTTCTTCTGGGTCACAAATGGCGTAGTTACCATCTGTGGGTTTAGATGTGTATGGTTCCATGTGGGTAAGAGAAATTGGTTCTACTCTTATAGTTACCTTCATCCCATAACAAGTTCTCAAGATCATATGTGACCAGTCGCCAATAAATAGCCACCCATCTTGGCAGTGAAATCTCGTGATAAGAAAATGGAAAAAAGAGGGGGGAGATCAATAAATGATATGTCTTGTGTGAATGACAAGCTAGGACATGCATGAACAGTAAGATGAAGTTCCTTAATGATTCCAACCGTCTTGACTGCAGTACCATCCAACTAGACAAATCCTTTTGAAATTGGGGTATATGGGATACCCAACACATCTGCAATCTGTTTAGGCATGACAAAGCTACTAGCTCCGGAATCGATCATACAATTATGAACCAAATGATCACCAATGATTAGAGAGATATAAAATGGTGGCAGTTTATTGGCCCTAGGAATCCCTTTTGCTTCTGGATGACACAAACTGGTTGCTATGGATGCTCCATGACTTGAGGTTTTATCAGTAGTGCTGAAGTTGTTCAAAGCTTCTCGCAGAAAATTCTGCTATGATGGAATTGAGAGCACATCCCACATGGTGACACTCAAATTAGTCTTTTTCATCTACTCCATGATACTAAATGGTATCGCCCCTAAGTTTCGATAACCTTTTGAGCACTATAATCCTCCTTTGGGAAATGTTTATTGGGCATTGTAATACCTGTAGGTCCATCACCCTTTGAAGGCCAACTGGTAGGTGTTTCTGGTAATTTCTTCCCTGTGTCTTTATCTCGCCAATGATTGTGCTTGAGGACATGAAGGAGATGCCTGCTCAATTTGGAAGTTTACTACTCAGTTGCAGAATTTTGAGGATCTATTTCCCTTTTCTTAGAACGTGTATTTGTAGCTACTGTGGATGTGTTGGTATTTATTAATATAGAAATGTGCTTTCTCGGGGATGGCCTTACAATTTCGGGATCTGTTTCCAAGTCTTCTCAAAACAGAGGTTGAAATCACTCATATGCTCTTGCAGAGACCACTTGATAGTATGAAATTGTTCTACAAGTGAGAGATTATCAGTTTTGTCCTCAAACTGTTTACACAACTTTATGCCTAAATCATTCCAAGTGGTAACAGACTCCAACAACTAAACTCTGGAACCATTGAAGTGCTCTGACTTTGAATGAAGTAGTAAGGAGTCAAACTACCATGTTATCTTCCATGATACTATGTACTGTGCAGATGCTAGCTACATCCAATATGTGTTCCCGAGGTGAAACATTAGTCTCCTAGTGTAAAACAGTAAAATTTTCAAGGTAGCTGCTGGTATGGCATCTCTTTGCGCTAACAACAAAGGACTACCTGGAATTGAATGGAGGAAAATTATTGGATGCCATGATGTTCAAAATTTGGTTGTGTCTTGATGGGAAAAAATAAATTTTAGGAGGAGTTGAATTCCCTCTACGAGGTAAAGTGGCAACTGATGATACTGAAAGATTTCTTCCCCTTCTTCTTGGGGGAGATAAAGAAATCTCTATATGATTATGATTGTCCCTCCTTGAAGAATCTCTTGTGTGAATTATTTGCATAAGTTGATGTACTGAACTTTGAAATCTAGAGAGATGGAGTCGCAGTACCTTGTGTTAATGGAATGAGAAGAGAAGTACTAACTCTCTATCCCACAAGACATGACAAAAATGTTTTTCTCTAAATCACTACACCCTCGAATGGCATGGGAATTAATCATGACATTCGGTGTGATTGGGACACATGGGATCACCTCTCAAGCTATGGGACTTGTGCTTGAGGTGAACCTCCGAGAGAAGGTTGGCTTCCTCTTCCTAAACTAAACACAACACTACTTTTGATGTAAGAAAGATGGCTAACTAGACCTATACTAATATTTCATGGGATTAGGGAGAGAGAATGCAAAGAAATAAAATCTATGCTAGAAGTGGTGATGCACCAAGAAAAGGGATGTTCAACTTCTAGAAGGGTTAATGTGGGTAGGATGCTTGCATCATTAGCCACCTTCACCTATTGCAACTTGGAAAGGGTATAAAATACCATAGACTAGAAGCACATGTTCCTTCACTAAAATTTAAACATACACAATAGAAATATCAACTTTGATTTGATACACAGATAATTTATCAAGATGATAATCAAAAGCACGTGTCAAGTATCCACTTAAGTGACAATAATAATGCAACTCTTAATCAATAAGGGAAATAGTTTCTCACAACTGACAAAAGATAATCACACTATTCTTTTCACAATATGAAATAGATAATCTAAAATAAAGGTAAATTAATAAATAATGCCAAGGAATTACATTCACAAAGCATATAATGACTAGTCATTTAACATGATAAAACCAATCTTCAAGTGCAAGGAAATTATGAATATAATTAAAAGGTTTCAACAAATATTTGAAAGCACTCTTCCAAGCTTGAAGAGCAACTTCACCCAAAATATCTAAAAATATGTATCTCAAATAATGGAAGCATTCCACTATTTATAAGTTCCTAGGTTGAGCCATTACAGCTGGGCATTTAACTAAAATTTAACTAAAAATAGTAATGTCATTAATAAAAGGGAACAGGCTCCCATAAAAATAGAAAATTTGTTTACAAAAGGTTGACCAAGTCAACCCTGTAACTTTGACTGATTCTAGAGCTTGAACCTATCCTTTCATGGCCACTCAGCTTTGGCCTGATTCATCTGCATCTCCTTTATCTACAAGTTTCTGTTGTCCTTCCTCCCATATAGCCATTCGGTGTTTGTACTCGAAGAAGCGCTTGATAACACCCTGAGTTTCTTCATCTCCAGTGTCCACACGCATAATGATTCACTATGTCCATTGTATCGATCTCTTTTGTGATCCTGGATGGCAACCTTTGAAGTTTATTTGTGACTTTATTTAGTCTCCCTATGAAATTATGACATAAGACTAGTTGGTCAATGGAGTCACTATTGAAAGTCTTCATGACGTCATCATCTCGCTTCACCAAATCTTTGAAATTTTCCTTAATCTGGTCCTCAGGAAGAGCATCGATATTTTCATTGAAGAACTTGTAGTTGGTGTTGTCAAACTCCTCTGAGATATCATTGAGGGCATCTGTAATCTCCACTCGCTTCTCCTCCAATTTCTTAATCAGATCTTGTAATACCTGACACCGAAATTCCATAGCCTTTTGATATTCGAACAATTTAGAGGCATCATCAATCACCTCTTCCTAAAGAAGCAAGTCAAAATATTCCTCTCTAATGTCACTCCATGTTGCCAAAGTTAAATTTAAATTATTATTATCCTCAAAGAAGGATTCATCCATCTTAGCAATGGTGATTTTTACAACCTGCAAATCATTATAAATCTCAATGGCTTCCTTGATCAAAGGATTGGATTCCTGTAGGATTCTTTCCATCCATCCACTCACTGTTCTCCCTTTCCAAGCTAGCTTCTTGAACTCATGATAAGAAATGCCATCAATTATATATGAAATTGTCATAGCCGTAGTAGTTGAGATGTCGGTGGATGGATTGGGTTGGGCTACTATACTGTGAGAGTGTAGTGAACCGCTTGACTTTGGCCTTGAGCTCATCATTGGTGGCCTTGTCTTTGTCATATTTCTCTAAAAGGGCCCCAAGAGTAGTGTGTAAATCATGCTTGGCTCCTTCATGAGTAGCCTTCCCAATGAGAACCTTGATATTCGGTAATCTACTACTATGATGGTTTTTTTAGTTTTCCCCTCAACAGGGGTAGCCACTTCTATCACACACTCTCCAGATGGATTAACCGTCAGACTTGATACGGTTCTTGGTCTCTTGGCCTATCTTTTGGGCATGGACTCCAATATACTGAGATCTATAACATCCCCTAGAGGAACCTTTTTCTTTTTTTTGGGAGTCTATCTAAATAACCACTCTAGTATGGCTAGAGCCAATGAAGATGGAGTAGCATATCCAATACCTGAAGCATCAATTAGAGAAAGATCACTAGAAATACCAGTTGATATATAAGAAAAGGTAGAAATGATGGAAGGTGTGGATGTAAGGACATCCATAGGAATTGAAAAAGAAATGCTAGGGGTTGTAATTGAAGATAATTGGAGTGTCAAAGGAAGTGAAGAGGAAATGGGTGACCCAATATTTTCCCAGTGATAAAATAGGAAGTGATGAAAATACCGGGCCATAGAAGGGGATGGGAAAGAAGAAATGATGGTGGAAGTGGAAGGAATTGATACTTGGAAGTGATAATGGAGGAAGGGGAAGATGTGATGGATCCTGAATGACACTAGGAGAGTCACTCACTTCAACTACTTCTGTAACTAGCACTGCAGATGTTGTAATCTTGGGAGCAATAGACCTAGAGAGAGATGAGCCACCAACCACAAATGAGATCTTCTTTGGAATGGTAGGAACCCTTTGAGTCGACCTCTTGCCTTTTGTGGGTGTTGGTTGGTTTATTGCTGATGTAGACCCTATATTTGTAGGTTGATTTTCCCCTTTGGGTGAGATTCCCAAGGTGGCCAACCAACTGAAAGTCCTCTTTAGAATGGGTCCCACCCTTTCCTTAGTATTGCTGCATTCTTCCACATACCAATCAACCCATGGCAGTGGTTGATTGGCAATATTATCACTCTTGTATGATGAATCTAGGACCTCATCATTATCCTACATGTCCTTTGGCACATCAGCCAATCCAAATTTCTGAACTTCATCAAGGGTTAACCTTTCATAATCCCTTTGTTGCATGATGTATTCATCCCAACAATGAATCCATATATCTTCTAATTGGGGTACGTGAGCACTGGACCGACTTGTCTCCCCAAACTTACCCAAATAGTCAAAATTAGTCTATGGATGAAAGGTCTGAGGGTTACCTCAACCATTTTTGCATCAACATTTTTGTCTTATTGATATTTGGGCAAGAATACCTGCCAATCGAAATAGGGAAATGCTTTCCAGCCTTATGATTCTTATTTTAGATTCAATGGTAATCCAAAAATTGCTGAACCAATTCCAAAAGAATCCATTTGTTAGTGGGGCACCTCAGAAAATTTCTTGGGGTGCTTATGAAACTTGGAATCTGAATGTAGGTGAATGTGGGAAATTGAAATTAGATTACTCCCCATTCTCACACCTCTTGGAAAGCCTCATCGGAAACCCTCCAATTATATAGTTCTTTGTCAAAGTGATAGAGGAAAATAACGAAGAAAGTGTCGTTGACTCTTCGGGAAATGCTTACTCCACTTGTCCAGAGTGAGTTGGGGATAAAAATCATATATTTGGGAGGTGCTGCGAACACCCCTAGTATTCAATCCTACAAAATCCCCATAGCAGTAGACGACATATACCAGAAAATATGTCATGTAGAAATTCTTAGTTTCTGACACTTTTCCCAATTGATAGTGAATGTTTCTACTAATATGCTCACCCCATCAGATAAACTCATCATTCTTCTTGATAGTTTTTATGTACAAGAACATCCATTCCTAGAATTAATTTACAGAAGGAAGACCTAAAATTTTCTTAAAAGCACAATGAGATTGTTGACCTCCTGAATAAAATCTAATCGATGTATAGTTTTGGGTAACTTGGCAAAATTCTTAGTCAGATAGGATTTCATCATAACCTTTAAGCATACTTCTTCTTTTTTATCCCAGTGTTCCACTACTATTTCAGGTGAAATTGTGGCATAATCTTGAATGTCTAGAAGTTTAAACAAGTCCTCAAAGAAATCTGGGTCCAAATGGATCACCACCTTATCATCACTAT
This sequence comes from Taxus wallichiana var. yunnanensis, assembly GCA_018340775.1. Taxonomy (NCBI): domain Eukaryota; kingdom Viridiplantae; phylum Streptophyta; class Pinopsida; order Cupressales; family Taxaceae; genus Taxus; species Taxus wallichiana. The sequence continues at coordinate 739,614,515 of CM031241.1, forward strand.
CCCTTATTGACATGGAGTCCTCGTAGTAGGCTGCTGCTAAGAAAAACTCTGGGCATTGTACAGATGTGGGAAAACTAGTGGCAAGGGCAAGACCACTGTCATAGATGGCCTACATCCATGGCTTCTTGTTCGGGGCCTTTAATATTTCCCAGAACTTGGGAAGATCAATTTGTCCTAGATCGGTGTCCCCAATATTTCCTAAGTCGGAGGTAAAGGGATTGGGGAGCAACCCCAAGAAATGTGTAATTCATATTCTCTTATCCCTTTGAAGTGGAGGAAGACATAAAAACCTGTGTTTTGAGAGCTAAATGTCCTAGAAATTTGAAAAATTGAAAATAAGAAAACTGAAAAATTCTGAACTGAAAAATTCTGAAAGGAATCACCGAATCAAAATCCCCGAAAGAGTTTTCCGAACTGAAATTTCTGAAATCAAAACTCTGAAAGAAATATCTAAAATGAATTTTCCGAAAAAGTTCCTCGAAGTCAGAGGTCCTGAAAACCTGAAAGAAATAATTCTCTAAAGCAACAGTTCTTTGAAATTCTAAAAACAAGAAATCTTTGAAAACTTGAAAGCAAGAGTTCTCCAAAATTCCAAAAACAACAGTTCTTTGAAATGTCGAAAACAAGAAAGTTCCAAAGCTGAAAAACTTTGAAGATTTTCCCACCTTGTAATCTCTCGAAGGAATTCTTGAAATGAATTTTCCGAATAAGTCTTTCCGAATGATTTCTAGAGGAAACTACAAAACAAATGTTAAATTGCTAAGTTGGAAATCGAGAAATGAAAGGAAGTACGAGGGGCCTAAAAAGATCCTTTGAACAACCTTGAAAACTTGGAGGAAACTCACAAAACAAAACATGGTGAACCAAAAGAATGACATCAAAAAAACATAGAGGGAAAACAAAATAAAACCCAAATGAGGAGAAAACAGAGGAAAAATACCTAAAACCAAAAGAAAATTAAACAAAAAACATACCTTGAAAAAGATGTCACAAAGTACAAGAATGAAATGTCAGAGTGAATGTGTCAGGTAAAAATGAAAAGTAAAAATCTGAGTTTATATAGAAATCCCGATATTAATGGTAAAAATCCGATCCGTACGGAGGTAGGTGGAAATTAATTACACATAATTACTAAATTTTGAAACCCAAAGCCTGAAACTCTAAAAATTCGAGATTTCAGACTTTGGAAAAATGGGAAGCAAAAAGATGAATTGGCGATTGAGAAGTCCGAAACCCGAAAACCCAAAAGTCCAAAAATTTGAACTTTCAGAAATTCAAACTTCGGAAAAATTCAAGTAAAAATCCTAAAAAGACTCGAAGAACTCCAAAAACCCAAAACCCGAAAGTCTAAAAATTCAGACTTTCGAAAATTTAGACTTTGGAAGTCTGAGAGGGATTTAGACGAAATGAGCCAAAAAGTTCTGAAACCCGAAAAACCAAAAGTTCAAATATTCAGACTTTTGGAATTTCAGACTTTGGAAAATTTTAAAAGAAATTCCAAAAATGAGCTTAAAAACTCTGAAGTCTAAAAATAGAAAAAAATTTAGATTCTCGGCCTTAGCAAAATTCATTGTGTGAGGATTTCTTTTAAAAAACATTAGTCTAACATATAGCCTTCTTTTGGGTAGGTTAAATGGTTAACAAGCATGAGAAAGTATAAATGATATAATAAAATGATATGGTAAGCCACAAGTGGGCTACGATATCCTAATAAAAGCAATAGGTTAAGGGCATAGCACCTACGGTATTTCTATGCGCCATGGAGGAATAGTGGATAGACTAGTTAGAGAGATGGAATATGCTAGCATACACCCTATGCAAAAATAATAACGTCTTTGGTGGGTAGTTCGGAGGGATAATCCTGTAGGATGGAATGAAATCAGGATTGCTCTTTCTACTCGGTTTTCTAAGAGTAATTCACCTACTCAAATCTCCACTTATTATGGTAATCAACTTGTTCAACACCACGTTTAGTAGTGTGAGATACTCTTAATAGAGGGGCAGAAGATTTACCACCTCAACTATGGGTGCACAAATTTTATTCCACTTTGTAAGGCTACGCATGTTCTTTGTATGTATATGTGGAACTCCATAGAGAGATTGGAAATTGGTAGGAATGATCGAGAATTTTGACTACTCTACTAAACCTCCAGTAGAAGAGGCATTAAGGGTTATAAAGTAGTTAACTATGGGAGATAGTGTAAAGGTGGAAGAACTTATTCAAGATTTATTTTATGGAAATGACTCAGAGCACGTTTTGCTGAAGAAACAAAGACAAATGCCACACTACTTAAGTGTGCTTGCCTTGAGAAAGAAAAAATAAAGATGGTCTACTTAGTGGATGATGAAGAATTAGAAAATCTGGATGTAGATCATTCAACAAGTAGGCGTGAAGTTTTGGACTAGTGCAGATAATACCACATGCACCTATCATGAACATATGAAAACAAAGAAAGTGAATATCGGATCAAATGTGCCTAAGGAGGCCATAATGGGGGATGATTGGTCTAACTTTAAAGTGCCAAAAATCATTGAGTTACTATGAGATTATCAAGACTTATTTCCTATGGGATACCATGAACTAAAAGGTGTGCATGAATCATTAGGAGAAATGAAGATAAAGCTTAAGGAAGGTGTGCACTCGGTCAGGAAGAGACCCTACAAGATGAACCCCAACTTGTGCGAAAAGGTCAAAGAATAAATTGACAAAATGTTGAAGTCTAGAATCATCAAGCCCCTAGATGAGTCAGAATGGGTTAGCCCAATGGTGATCAGTATAAAGAAATATGGTCAGATTAGGATCTGTGTGGACTACAAGGAGCTGAATGTTGCATGTGTGACTAATCCTTTTCCTATGCCATTCACCGAGGAAATACTAGAAGGCATTGCAGGGTGCAAAATCTATTCGTTTACAGATGGATTCTCTGGGTATCATCAAGTTAGGATTGCAGGAGGATCGGGAAAAATGAATTTTACTATTGAATGGGGAAGTTTTGCCTATATTGTGATGCCTTTTGGTCTAAAAAATGCACCTGTTGTATTTTCATGCATAGTTGTCCAAGCATTCAAGGATTTTATTCACAACTTATTGCAAGTTTATTTAGATGACTGGATGGTGTATGGACTTGTTAAGGATCATTGTGACAATTTACGCTTAATGTTTGAAATATGTCGATAGTTAAGCATCTCTTTGAACATCAAGAAATGTGTATTTTCTACACCATTTGGCACACTGTTAGGGAACATCATCTACAAGGAAGGTTTGTTGGTTGATCCAGCTAAGGTTGCAGTCATTATCGGCTTGGAAGAGCCTACAGTCAAAGTGAGGTGCGTAAATTATTAGGTCACACTGGGTATTATAGAAAATTTATTAAAGGGTATGCTAATGTTTCCGCACCCTTGGAGGAGTTACTAAAAGGAAAAGGGACATTCTATTAGGGGGAACTGCAGTAGCGTGCATTTGAGACATTAAAGGAGAAACTTACTACAATGCCTATTATGTGCTTTCCCTTGTGGGACCAACCATTTCATGTACATGTGGATGCTTCTAGTATGACCATTGGCATGGTGTTGGCTCAGCTTGGAGAAGGTATTATAGATCATCCTATCTATTTTTCTAGTAGAAATTTGACTCATGCAGAGCTAGAATTATACAACTATAGAGTGTGAAGCTTTTTCAATGATCTATGTGCTACATAAATTCAGATAGTACCTGCTAGCAACACCATTTGTATTCTATATTGATCACATGAAATTGAAGTATTTGGTAAAAATCCCATTTTACAAGGATGCATATGTCGATGGGTGCTCTTATTCCAAGAATTTGATTTTATAGTTGTGGTAAAATCAGGGAAAAGTAATTCTAGATGGGACCATCAATCCAAAATACAATCAGAGAAGATGCATAGGCAATTGAAGATACCATGCCCGATACATAGTTATACCAATTACAAAGCACACCATCAGAATTAGAGGACATTATTATCTTTCTACGTACAGGTATGACACCACAAGGAATAAAAATCCTTGAGAAGAAATAACTTGTCATTCACACGATACTATTTATGTTGATTAGCAGTGACCTATACAAGTTAGGTCGAGATGAATTATTACGCTGATGTGTCCTGAAAAATGAGTGCATAGATATCATGGAAGAGGCTTATGGTGGTATTACTTGGTGGGCACTATACAGTGTGACACCATTGCACGCAAGATTCTTCTCATTGGATTATGGTGGGAGACCCCGTATAAGGATTGTAAGGCATATTGCTGAAAAGCACAACAACATATTTACAAGGAATAATACTTCAATAATAATCTTCATTCGGATCATACAATATATAATGAGATGCAATTCCTATATTCTAGGAAGTTGCTCCAACAATCTACCTATATCTGTGATATTTTTGTAACTCACAACAATATCACAACTATCAAATAATACAACCAAATATGTGAATAATTACTCACGTAATTATTCTCTTTACAATATATATAATAATAGAGCACTAATAAATTATATTTTCCAACATTCCTTCCCTTAGTGTGAACATGGGGAAAACCTGCCTTTGTACTTGCACCTGCTCATGATCTGGTGATTTTCACAAGATGATCACAAACCTCAAGGATGGTTTTGCAAATGGTTGACCAAAAACTGAGAATGGTGGTTTTGCAATTGGTTTACCACAAACCACAAAGTGATGTTTTTGCAAATGGATTACCAACAACCAAGAATGGTGGTTTTGCTATTGGTTTACCACAAACCACAAATGAAGGTTTTTAAGTGGTTTACCTACAACCACATCATGATGTTCCAAGTACTATTATTAGCCCTCATCACATCTCACTACAGAGAATAACATAGGAAATCTGTTGAAATCTGTTTCTCATGTACAAACTAGAAATGGAACATTGGTGTCATGTTCCCCCCCTCAATGTGAAATTTCCACTTATGGAACACTGCAAACTGAAGCAAACACACAACTGAAAAAATTCCACCAAAACATTTGTGTGGCGCCATCATTAGCAATCGACGAGAGGTTGTTGAATGACCTCTAACCTCCATTTTCCTCCATCCTCCAGTGTTTGTTGCTAACTCAATGGAATATGGCTTTGAAGCTCATCAGGTTTCACATTGAACTTTATTTTGTCTCCCTCCCGCAATGTGAACCACAAAATTTATTAGGACATCGGTCACCACCGAAAATGCATCCACAAGATGTTTTATTTTTACAATGACTCTTTTGACGATGAGACTACTTTGAACAATAACATTTGACAAAATGATACTAGATTTTGACAACACAATTATTTAGACAATGACATATATGAGAATGGAAACATTAACACAAATAATGACAATGATAATGACAAGTAATGACAACGATAATAACAATGATAATGAAAAGTAATTAAAGATTACTTTTTGAGAATAGTGACACTTAACTCTTTTAAAATATGACAAAATGACATACAAAGACTTTATTGAAAAATGAGTTCGATTGACAACTTCTTTTATAACAATACAAAAATGACAATATAAAGACTTTGGCCGAAAATATAACTATTCAAAACTTTTATTTTGATACTAAAACTTGACTGGTGATAATGATACTTTCATGCACGATATTAATTGAACCACTATAGACAAACAAACCTATCAACACCAAGAACTAAACTATAACTTATTAGATTGACTCACATTACGGTTGTCTATATCTATTTCACCTAAACTGAAGAGTACTTGGAAGCCACTGGTCAATGAAATTGATTATGCATTCAGGTCTGACTGGCATACATGCACAGCTGTCAGAATGAGAGATCCATGTGGATTGCATGCAAGGTGGCATTGAATGTATCATTCGAAGATGGTTGTTTTTGGTACTGTAGAGTTCACAGTCCATATTTGAAGGGCTCGACGCTTGGGAGGAGCTCACCGTGGTCTTCAAGGAGGTTGGCTCGATCTGGAGACTTAATCTCTACAAACAATATTTACTGAATCTTGATCAATTTTCTTCACGTCTTATGCACCTCAAGAAATCCTTGCATTGTGAATCCAAAAGAATATAGTTCGTGATTAGGATGTATAGAACAGGTGCGCAAAAGGAATAGCAATTCTATGAGCCACGAGCAAGGAAAACAAAAACCGTTCTTTCCTCTCCTTATTCACTTCTTGTCCAAAGAGCAGGCTTGTGTTGACAGTTGTAAGTTATCTCTTTATACACTCGTATGCAAACTAAAGAAGACTCCTTTCTGTAATTTGATTATTTATAAAAATGGATGCATGCACTGGAAGCAAGATGTGGATCTGAACGCATCACAACAAAATAATATTTCTCACAGTAAAATAACTAATTTGTGCATTACCCCTGGGAATGGCCCACCGTGTTTAGCAATTCAAATGCAAAATGTAATCGACTCTATTCAGATCTTCACAGAATAAACGCACACTAAAACTCACATTATTTTTAACACTCTTTCACATAATTTGGGACAACAAAACAAAGCCACCCCTGTAGACAATTATTTCTCCATTGAAGGAATGCAACGCTCTGGTACCAAATGAAAAGCACAACAACAGATTTACAAGGAATAATACTTCAATAATAATCCATTTAATTCATTCTGGATCATACAATATATAATGAGATGTAATTCCTATATTCTAGGAAGTTACTCCAACAATCTACCTATATCCGTGATATTGTTGTAACTCACAACAATATCACAACTATCAAATAATACAACCAAATATGTGAATAATTACTCACGTAATTATTCTCTTTACAATATCTATAATAATGGAGCACTAATAAATTATATTTCCCAACAATAGCAAGGCTTGTGATCACTTTCAATGCCTTGGAAAACAAGGACAAAGAGACGAAATGCCTTTAAGACCTATTCCTAGTGTAGAACCATTTGAGAAATGGGATATAGATTTTTGGGTCCTATTTCACAAACCATGTGTAGGACTAGATCACGCTATATCATTAGTTATACATATTATCCGACAAGGTAGGTAGAAGAAACACCTATAAAGGATTTTACAATAGCTATAACAACAAGGTTTCTATGGGAAAATATTATTACATGGTATGGATTCCCGTTGAGTTTGACCCGAATAAGGGCACACATTTTTTGAATGAGACAATCAGAATTCTATTGGATGATTTTATGATTGCACACCATAAGACTACACCATATCATCCTCAAGAAAATGGGACTACTGAGGATTTCAACAAGATTTTGAGAGAGAAATTGACAAAAATTTGTGATGTTGGAAGAAAATATCGGGATGATAAAGTTTCTATCGTTCTTTGGGCATATAGAACAACATAGAAGTGGTTAAACAAGGCCACATCCTTTCAATTGGTGTTTGGCACAGAAGTATTTCTTCCTATGTAATTCATGTTACCTTATTTGCATATTGCACGTGCTAGAGGTATAGTAGATGAACAAGCATTAGAAGAACAATTTGAAAATTTTATTAAGATGGATGAGCAATGAGCAATAACATGTTGGAGTCGAATAAAGAAAAAGCCAGGAAGAAATCATGGCATGATAGATACATTAGAAATAAAAATATTGAGATAGGAAAAATGGCGTTTCTTTATGACTCTAAGTTTCGTGCCATCTAGGAAAAATTAAAGTACATTGGTTAGGACCATATGATATCACTTACATACTTGAAATGGGAGCTTGTGTGTTAGATGCGATTGATGGAATACGGTTACCCGGTTACTTCAACGGGAGTAGGATGAAGCCCTACTATAAATAAGTCTTCTTGGTGTTTGTAATAAGGAAGTGTTTCCATTTAGATTAGGTTTTCCCTTATGTATTCCTTTAATGCATTTCCTTCTTTGTCGCTTATGATTTTGTCAATTTCATTGGTGTTTTATGTAATAAGCGTGTTTGTGTGCTAGAAGCTAATTACCATTTTGTATTTTTATGTGCGAGAGGATAGCACATACCATTTGTGTGGGGTGGTTATTGAAAAATGGATACACTTAAAAGAAAAAAACTACTACAAGTGTTATTCAAGTTTGGAGATTTGGTGGAAAGAAGATTGTTTCCAAATAAGGACCATAGATGGAGATAAAATGAAGGAACAATATAAAGTGAGATAAGCGGTGGCTATGGAGACTACCAGAGAAGGCATAGTGGCAAGGTACTTAGGTGCATGTGAGTGCGTTAAAGAGAAGTCTCAGAACCAAAAGATAGGAAGGCACACTAGAAGGTTATATCGAGGCATGAAGATGTACCGCTTACGAAATTATGAAAATGGCCAATTAATGAGAGGATTTTTGGTACGTAAATGAGTAATAAATGCACCAAATTTTTAAAAATTTATATAAGGATGTGATGTGAGTTCATTTTTATACCATTGTGATCACAAGAATTTGAAGGAGATAAGTGCGACTGAGCTGAGCAAAGAGTATTGATGTGCGAAGAGTGTGAAACTAGATGTGGAGAGCAAATTTATGTGTAGAAAAAGCTTGTGTCCCCATTAGTGAAGGGTTTGAGCAAAGTAGACGCGTTGTGAGAGAGATAATACATGTGGTTTCAAACTAGGGCACACAGAATCAAGCTAGGGTTTGGATTTGTTCACTATAGAAGATAGAAACTTGAGATTTGATGATGGCACCAAAGAAAGCACTGCTGCAAGAGCCAAAGGAAAGAAGAAAGTGGAGGCGAAGTTGAAATTTCTCCCGAGAGTAGTTTCTCAGAGATGTAGTATCTGGAAGGTGTGATAGTTGGGCAAGAGTGGGATTCCCACATACATAGCTATAAGGTGAGTGATTACAACCACCACACCTCTGATAATAAGAAATAATTAGACACATTATTGAGTACAAAGAACAAAAAGCGCACAATAGAGGATATGTTAGTGTATGATGACACTAAGGAGAAAATTTTAAGACATGTAGGAGTGTAATAGTTGTATGATCTCCCATACTTTTACAAATATGAACCTATTTACTAGTGGCTAATGAGCAAATTCTATGAGGACTTCTTCTATTTTTCCAAAAGAAGGATAAGGATTACAATAGTGTTGTTCTTGACACTAATAGTTTAAAGGGACAGGGAAAAACCTTGACATTGACCTAATTGATAAGGAATAAATTATGGGAACATGAAAGGAATTGTGGTATGCAAAGGATTGACGTGGAATGAACATCGATAAACTAAAGAAGTACCCAGTGGTACAAGCAGCTGCGCATCTAGTGACCAAGTTGAATGATCAGGAGAGATGGTCACAGGTGAATACAATGTGGCTCCATGTCACAAGGAAGATGTCATAGGGGTAGTCTATAACATAGTAGGCTACATTGCGGAGACCATTGTCAAGGAAGCACACACCTATGAAAGAATCAATTTTGGTGCTATCTTGTTGTCACTAGTATTTGTGGAGATTGGAGTGCCCAATGGGCCAAAAGAAAATATTTGGGAGTACCCCTTGGAGAATAAGTCCCTCGCAGAGAGGTTCATGAAGTATTTATGCAAAGGGTCAATGAGTGGGCCATTCAAATAGAGGGTGGAGATGTGGTATGACAGGCTCCATGCGACATTTGAAGAGGAGTGGTGCATTCTTAAGGAGTTGCCGTCGGTGGTGGGCAAGGCAAGACAATTCACAGTGTACAAAGACTTCGCATTTTGTGTTTTTCTTTGAAGGATGGAACTTGGATCCCATGGTGTAAAATATCATATGTCTTCATAGCGTGCTACTTCTAGGCATCAATCCACCGTTTTACTGATGTGTGCTGCCTAAATTTTGTTGCAAACAAGGTATACTGTGACTACCACACGTTGAGGAAGACATATGTATACCCAGGAAAGGCTACCTATATTGAAAGAATTATCTCAGATGTTATAAACATGAAGCCTATAAGCTTGGAAATTTGGGACACTGAAGTAATGCTCATATACCTTCAGCTTAAGCCCAGGTTGGAGAATAAAAAATATGTGGAGAATGAGTTCACGTTCCCAGGGCCACCTAAAGGAAAGCATACATTGGAGAAATTCCAGCTCTAAAGCCCACAAAACCTATAGCGGTAGATAACAAGGAATAAGAGTGTGAAGATAGTGGTGGCTTAGTATATAAAAGCCAGTGGTAGCCTACAGACAAAATGGAGATTGAGTGTATAAGTACCCCACCACAGGGACAAGAAGAAGAAGAGGACTTAGAAGAAGCCCAAGGAGAGTGTTGGTTCGAGAGGTTGTTTAGAAGAACAAGAACACAAGGCACGTGAACCCCTAAGTCTGTCAAGAGATCACCATGAATCTCTCCATAGAAAGAGACAACTGAGAAAAGAAGGATAAAGTTGAAGCTAAATGAGGAGGTGGAGGAGTCTGCAGAGAGCGCGCCTGGAACTCCTGTACCACCAGAGGATGTGGAGGAACCCAAGGATGAAGAAATTAAGGATGAAGGAGTAAAGAAGCTAGGAGAAACAAAGCAAGATACTACTCAGGACATAGAGGATCCAACTCCAAACCTTGGCACTCAAGTTCCTAAGGGGCCAAGAACAAAAAGGGAAAGTGGGGAGTATGCTGCACCAATCATGGGCTATGAAGAGGACATAAGTAAAATTGTCTACGCATGATTCCAGAATATAGTGGGCCTCAAGGAATTGTATGGATGGGAATTGATGGACCCTGACATGGTAACCACGCACATAAGGAAACAATTTTCATGGTCCATGCAAACACACATGGACAAACCTAATTTTGATGTATGTGAAGAGTCTTGTGTGTCAAGAAGAATGAGAAAGGCACCACAGAATAGGCACATAACCATCAAACCCATAGTTATGTCTGATGAACAGGTGAGTAATGCCTTGGTGAAGGTATCTATAGAGGTGGCACACAGGAATGTGGATAAAGTTGCCACTATTAAAGTGCTAAGAGAAGATATCAAAGCTAAAGATGTAGAGATAGTGTGTCTGAAAGGATAAAAAGGCCTAGAGAAAAATAAGAATGGGGTTCTCATTAGCATGGTAGAGAATATTAGTGATCATGTCCTGCAAGTAAGACCACACTTGGAGCCTAAGGTACCAAAAATTTTCCCTTCAACTATGCATTATGTGCGTACCTTAGTTGATTTGGTGCTTGAGGATGGACCAGTTTGAATGCCAATGCCAAAGGACCCTGAGCAGGAAGTAGAGAGAGAAAGGGCTTCAGTGGTTAGAAATATTTCATCTTATGAAGCATTACTCCAAACCTTGCAGGAGGAGTTGAAGAAAGCAGACCAAACATTGAATATATGTGCAGCTCTAGAGGCAGTAATAAGAATCATGACCATGGTAGAAGAAAATGAAGTCCTGAAGGCCATGAAGGATGAGACTTTGGGGGCGCAAAGAGATTGGCACTAGTAAAACAAAAGCGCGAGGCCCTTGCAGCAGCCCAAGACCCCCATAAAGACAAGCTAGATGAAATTGGAAAACTTATAGCGCAGAAGATGGATCTTCTGGAAGGAAGGGTGACTACAATGTCCAACATTGTTATCATATTATAGAATGAGAAGGAAGAGATTGTGCAAGAAGAGTTAGACTCTATTGCATCAGATATTCTAGAAAAGGTAGAAGTTGCATTGAGTGATTGGTAGACCTTAGAGACTGAAATCAAAGAGGAATATACGGAGTTGATTATTCTAGTTGAAACAGAGGACATTATAGGGTGAAGGTCATTCTTTGTACAAGTAATTATTTAATTTCCTTTCATCCCCATTCTTTATTCTTTATAATTATCAAGAGGAAACCATTGTCGGGGAGGCAATGCAATTTTGTGTGGGGTAATGTTGAGCAGACAAAGTGTGACACTTAACAGAAGGCACATAGAAGGTTCACACATGGGAACAAGGCACATTCAAAGGTGCGAAGGATAGGGAAGGAAACATGTGTGAAAGAGAAGGACAAATTTAGGACTTATCCATTTTCAAGATTACGAGCTATTTTTGGAGATAGCGTGTAGAGCACACAAATTGGATAAAGACTTGCATGACATGCATAGGCTTTTTTGAAGGAGCATCTACTAGGTGCTTTGCATGGATTCAAGTTTATAATAGAATTATTATTGTCAGTTGACTAGAAGAAATATATTATTAGCGCACTTGCATGTGTGTCTATTATTGTAAAGGCGCATGGTTATTTTCAGCATGTGACCTATTTTGGGAATTATGTAAGTGGTGAAGGGAAAGTCCCCACCCTTATAAATATGTAGTGATCTACATAGTATCGAGAGGACTGCATATGATATATTTTGAAGTTGTGTTCTAGATATGATGCGTGCATGAACTTATTGGTACTACTTATTTTAAGAATCTTATGTGTATTTAATGTGTTAATATAATGGAGTGTATTGACTGATTTAAGGTGTTAAACATGATTATAACTAGGTCTTCCATGTTATAATTCATTATATCTATTACTCCCTATATCTAGATCTGGAATATGTTTTGTAGAATGTTTATACCACTTATTGGTTTGAATGCATTAACCCTTCATCATGTTCGCATCATGTACAAGTAACGCTAAAGAGGGCCAAGTACCTTTGCACATTTCAGTGAGTTCTCGGCCTAGGCCGAGTGATGTGTCAGTCTTGCGCCTGGGTCATTTCTAGTAAATTCTAGGTTGAATCAACCTATGAGATTTCTATTCTTATCTAATTTCTGTGATTAATAATGCTTGCATCCATGCTAGAAATCATGGGTTTGTATTAATGTTTAATATTGCAAATCCTTATGTATTATTATTATTATTATTATTACGTGGGATTGATTTAAAACACCCAGGAACTGGTGTGTCAATTCTGAAATGTGACAATTCAAGTTTTATCTTAGGAAAATCCCATAAATTTGAAGGCAATCAACTTAACTGTATTTAAGTTAGAATGGGATATAATGGGCTGGAATGATTGATTACCAAAATTGTAAAAAAATCGATTGGTGTATTAACCATTTTTGTCACAATACTATTCCTTTATTTCTTACAATATTGGTTTGATTGATCTTGGGAAAATGTGAAACGACCTTGGAATGCTTCCTATGTTATTTTTAAAAGGGTATTATTACCCAGAAAGTTATGGGTTTTTAATAATAAATTATAATAAATTATTGAGATGTATTTTGGGTATTTGGGATTTGCGAATCTTAGTTTACTCATAGATTTATAATTATATCGAATCTTGAAGTGGACATTCTATAGAGATGGAGGAATTTAGATAACTTAAAGTAAAAAATATTTATATTAAAATGTGTTATAGTCAACTATAGAATGATGAATGTTTTCTCATGGTAGACAAAGTGAGAAGAACTTGCCAATAATGCAATTGTTCATAATCTAGAAAACTTGATACAATTTGTTGGCAATTATCTCAAGAAGATAATGAGAGTTTCTCCTTGGGTGCTAAATTAACATCAAGGACTAGGTTGTGGTTCTAAAGTGACAAAAGAAAAGAGTATTTATCTGTTTTAAAATTCTATCTTGTTACTTTTAGAGGACAACTATGTCAATTTTGAAACAAATGATCTTTGTAGAATTACTCCTCATAGTTTCTCTATTAAAATATTGGCGAGACATGATTGGGTTGATAAAAAATTGAGTAAGGTGAATACACATATTCCCTTTTTACTATAGCCACTATACCTTAATAATCTCGAATAAATGTTAAGATAAGACCTCTCATTATTGTTAAAAGAAATGAGAGCTTCCTTGTTTTTGGTCTAAACTGGTTTACATGATGAGTAATTAGGTAGCCTTCATGAAACAAGCATGTGTATATAACTTGGGACTATTATAGTCCATGAGATAACTACTCATCCATAAGGGTTATTTTAGAATTATTATCACCAATATTGGCTATTCTAAAATTGTTAATTATTGATTGTTATTAAGTATTACTTTAACAACAACAACTCGCTACTAGTTAAGAAGAGGATGATATGATTTATTGGCATGTTTGACACAATATTGATATTACTATTTAACCTTTCTAGGTATCAAAAACAAATAATTAATGCTCATTTGCTATTAGTATAATATGTTGTGTGGTTAGACAATGATATTTTGTGGGACATCATTACAATTATCTTATTATATCTCAACTCATTTTATTTTATCTCGCCAATGTTATTTTGCCATTGAGGATTCACTAAAGAAGTAAAAGTGTAGTACTTAATGAATGCAATTAAGTTGCTGAAAATGATGTATAATGTACTTCATGATTATGCTATTGGTATGAATTTTCATATTGCATTATTTATACATTCCAATATCCTATGAAATAAATTGTTAAGTGGGATAATGTACTTTTATTTCCCGAGTTCATTCAAACCGATCTTGTTCAAAAAATTACAGGAAAGTGAGCAATATTATCGGGTGAAAAAAGAGACTCGGACAAGTCTTTGTAGTTGGAATTTTTGTGCTTACTTTATGGTGATGATGAATGTATCCAAAATTATTGATAAACGAGTCTCTTATTGTGACTAAAAGGATATTGAATTTAATTTTGTAAAGTACTACTTGAAGGATTTTACTTGAGTAAATGTTTATTATGCCATAACATAGTTTTGACCCTTTGACACTTGATCAATAGAACTTTATTTTACTTGTTGAAAGGCTGTTGTTCTCTATCCTAATTTTTTTAATACCTATAAGCTATATACTAGTATTTCAGTTGAATAACTTGATAACCTTATGGACTTGTGGAACATAATACTTTCTAATGATTGAAAAGGAATGTTATGATCTAGTAATGTCATTTTTAAGTTAATGTGTCACACTATGAATTATTGTTGGGTTATACATTATATCTAAATGGTTTATCTTGTTGAACACTTAATATTATTTTTATCAAAATGTTGTAAAGATCTCTTAAGTCAAGATAAAGGTTTAACACTTAATAAATAAGAAATATCCTAAGTATGAAACTGGATATATATGTATATATATATATGGGAGTATTTACTAGTAGAGTTTTAAGTAAATATACCAGAAGGAGAATAAGAGGATGTAACCTCTAAATGGTAAGATAAAGTTCAACGTTCATGGAATGAGTCCTTGACACTTAATTGAAGATCCCTTTGGAAAAAACTCAAACCTTTAAGGGAAATAAGTTGAATTGTTATATAAAACCAAACCGATTCTCGTAACATGATGGGAATCTCAACGTAATAATGACAAGTGCTTGGGTAAAATGAAATAGAAACAAGATGTTCTTCTACACTCAAGCATATTGATAACCGAGAAATGGTACAATGAAGTATAAGTCTTATTAGTTATATCCCCATTGAGATGTGATGTAATGATCATTACGTTAAAAATCTACTCCAGATACCTATGTGAAATGATTCAAATTCATTCTTAATCAGATCAAACTTAATTACTTAAAGTACCCATAAGATATGGGATATGGTTGGGAAATAATTTTTGGGAATTTAATTCATGCATACTAATCTATTAAAAAATCATAGTATAATGCCAAATGAAAATAGTGAGATGACTATTGAGAACATGCAGGATGTGCTCACTTTGAGCACTTTTCAAAAATATTCCCTAAGAAGGATTGGGATCTATACTCTCAAAAGAATAAGAGTAATTTAACAATGATTAAGACATGATGGTTTAGTCATAAAGTAGAATGAAGATGATGATCCTTTAGCTGAAATACATTCAATTATACATTTGGATGCCAAGGAAATTGGCATGAAGATTCATAGAGAATAAATAAGCTGTCAAGTTGGTAGTAACCTAGAAAATAACCCTAAGTTGGGTATGGATATTATTGCAGAAGTTTCTAAAAGGAATCAGTGTATTACTATACTGAGAAACCTAAAATGTGTAATATTCATATGCATGTAAAATATACTTGACTAATATAAAGATGCAAAGTTAAATTTGGATAACATGGTTCTAATAATCGAATAAGTGTTATTATAAGGGGGCTAATAGAAATGATAGAATGTTCCATAAATTTTGAGTGATTATGTAGCCTTGCATAATTACACATATGGGTAAGGAACAAAATTAATAGTTGTTTACCCCTTGTTAATGAGAGGCAATATTTTATATAGTTTTAAATCAAATCATTAATTGTGTAATAGTAATATTAGGAATACAGATCTAATGAAGTTATCTTCATTAGAGATAAAAGAGTTGTGGAATCTAGAATAACTTTTCATGTTTAAATTAATTAAGATATTGTGTTTCAATTGAGGACCCTTGATAGAAAAACTCGCTACATCCAATACGTGGTCGTATCCATAAAATGAAATTGGTCGTTATTTGAATACTACCGCCTAGTAGCTATATTGAGTAGCCTTATCAAGACCCTGAATTGTGACATGGTATTGCAATAAGTACAAGCTTGTATAGTCACAAGGGTGGATTGAACCTCATGGATACGTACCCTGGTGCTGACTTATGATGGATATAGGAAGGGAAGTGGTTTGGTAATGATGAAAATCATTTTGAAAACACTTTCTTTCCCATATGAATCTTAACATGACATAGAGGTACATCTTCATGCAGGTTAATCCAAATTTGCACCTTGCGCAAGACTTGTAGATGTTTACAACACCATTGATTATTATTCCATTTAACTGATTAAGTGATTAAGGTGAGATGAAAATTTCCCAATGGAGAGTGTGTCACCAAAGAGCTGAGAATGGAAAACATTTCTCTAAAAATTTGTGCAAAGTAGTGTAATTTGTTGATTACACTATCGATATTTCACCATGATCTAAGCTATGAGATGTTGGATGTGAATTCCATGGTAGAACTAGGTAGATACTTAGATAGATCTAAGTTTTGAGATGTCAAATGGAAATTATGTGACGGAACCCAAGTAGACACTTAGAGAGCATCACTTAATTATAAATGATTGATAAAGGAAAAACCAAATGTTGCACTTGTTGTATTGGATCAAAAAGAGCGTCGAGAGTGTTTGAGTAGGATCTATATACTCTCATTTATGATAGTTATCGGAACTAGGTTGCATTAATTTTTATGTTAGATTTAAATATATGGTTATTTAAATCATGAAGCATAAAGTTATATATGTGTGTGTGTGTGTGTGTGTGTGTGTGTGTGTGTGTGTGTGTGTGTGTGTGTGTGTGTGTGTGTGTGTGTGTGAAGTGACAAAAGTGGTTGTTACATTTTGGTATCAAAGCTGAAGGTTGCAACTCTTGGAATTATTGGGTCCTTACGCTTAGTAAATTTTGATTTTATAAAAAAATAAAAATGAATGAAGGATATACCATGTATAATGAGTCGATACAACTAAGCTTTGGGTTTGGGGTAAATAAGTTAGATAATACTCTAACAATCCTTCATGACACACTAAACTAGATAGATGTGTGGAGCAGCTGGTAAGTGTGAATATGATCGATAAGGAAAGAAAATTGGGTTGAATCATGACAATCAAAATATGGTTACTCATTGATCGAATTGTCTTATGACAGATTTGGAACTTAAAATCTAATATAAAATGAAAATCCGTATAGGATAAATGAAGTAGATAGAGGAAGATTATATGTTGTAACTGATGTAACTAGAAAGGTCAAGTAGGCAAAAATGAGATCTACCGTAAATAATCTAAATGGTAGAAGAATACATGAACATTATCTCTTCCTTATCTCGACTTTCAGAAAGAGATAATAGATGGGGAAAAGGCATAAAATGTTATCTTCTTGAATAGAAACTAGCAAGTAAAACATGTCATAGTTTCCTAAAAAAGGGAATAAGTCTTTCCTATCACAATGACAAGTAAGTCAATTAAAACTTCCTATGACTAATTAAACTTAGGATTAATGTAGCTGAATTATTTGTATGATGTGATTAATTGGAAACTGAATTAGAATTTGAAATTTTCAATAGAAAATAATAAGAAAATTTTCATGAACCAGAACTTTATGTCAATTATTATGAAATTTTCACTAATTGAACTCATTACAAAAAGGAAGAAATACTTGAGTTTATCTAGGAACTTAAGATGTAGTAATTAAAACTTGGTTGTTTATCTGAAAAACCAATGTCTTCATGATGTAGAAGCATCAAATTTGAAATATATATGGGATGGCACCATTAAATTCCCGATTGAATATGAAAGTGGGCCTATCTCTGCACTATTAGGTAAATTTTTAGAGACAATAAACTTAAAAGGGGATGAATGAGAAACAAACATGATGAAAATTTAAGAAGTATCAAAAGAAGACAATTTCTCTACAATGTTGGTTTGCATATTTTTTACTATATTGTTTTTGCATGTGACTGTTTTGATATCAGAATGCAATAGGAAGGTGATTTGGAGATAGATTCAGGTATATTCATCCTTACATAATGCCTTTATAGGTAAAAAATGAACCTATGTTTGATTCTTAGGTGTCATAGATTGTGTAACCTTTATTGGTTGTGGAAAATTAAGAGTATTATGGCTCTGAAATTAGAGCTTAGCAAAATTAAGGGATGTTTAACCTTATCAAAGTAAACATAGATTTGTAAAAAAGTTGTATGCTTCCAGGAAGGGATTGACATGAGATTCATGTCCGAGACCCTTTTGCTAAAAATTCTCTGAGAGTATGACACCAACCTCTGCCAATGTTTGTATGAGGAAAGAAAATTAGTAGCTTGAGTTGGGAGTAATAAGATTAGGCCTCTCACCCGAGAGGGCAAAGACCTATTCATTATTACTGATATAAGGTGAAATATTTATGTTAAGAAAGTATTAGTAATTGAAGTCAATAATATGGTAAGGATACTAAGAAGGAAGTTTCCTTTCTCTTAAAACCTGTTGACTTCATGAACACCTTTGATAAAAAGGAAAGTAAATACGAGAATTGTTAACTAATATCGAATCATTAGTACAAGGAATTGTACTCATTACATAAATTTTTGTAAATTTTGAGACATTTTAATTGAAGACAAATGTATTTATTCCCAAATAAAACTTCTCGAGCTTATACAAAATTGACTGATTTGTAAAATTTCAATTCTGGTTAAAAAATCAGAATTTAATGGATCTAACAAAGAATCTCAGGGCATGTAACCTGATGATAATGATCCTATGAGCATCTATAAGTTACCCCCAAACTATAAAGTCAAACTATCCTTAAAATAAAGATTTGTTATTGATAGTATGTTCCTAAAACTATAAATACAGCTTATCCTAATTGCAAGAAGGGTAATTTTAAGCTAAAGGAGTTATAGGTTTAGAAAAGTAAGCCTACTTAACTCCAGTATTTGACCTTTAAATCATGGATCCATTGGTTAGGGTGACACATTTTGAAAGGTTTCATAAGGTTCTATTGTTCCTCTTTAACAATGTGATTATTGAGTAGGCACTCCGTCACTCATACTACCGTAATTTGATTACATTGATGAACTCATAACTTGCATTGTGAGATGAATAGTTATTACATTTTGACTGTGGTGTATATATTTATTTATGATACGGTGAAGTATAACTTATAATAAAAAGGATGTTTAGTTCATATCTTTTGCTATGAAAACTAAATAAGTAAAGACTTATATATTATTATGATCAAATTTCGGTTGTATGGTCTTACTTTAGCATTGGTCTTGTTATGATTGATTTGTTATAGGAGGTAACTCATTATACTATGTTGTATTAAGATTATACATGAAATTATAATAAGTTAAGAATTTTATATCTTAACTAATTTCATATAAATTGTTAATGTATATAACCTAAGGATATAAGGATTGAGCTTCTTCCTATTAAGGTGCCGATGGATTAATATGTAATAACAACTTGATGAAGTTGTATTATACAAACTTCAAGGAACTAGAATAATAGGATTACAACTATTTAAGTATGGACTTATATGACTCTAACAGTATTACTCTAGCACTACTAGAGTTGATTATGATCAGTTGTGTTTTATTGGATTACTTGTGTTATCTTAAGTAAATAATTGTCAGTACAAAACAATGGTACCTTGTTGTTTTTTTTTGGTAAAGCTTGTTTTTTATAGTATCCTTTGTGTGTGTGTGTGTGTATATATATATATATATATATATATATATATATATTCAATAAATATACATGAAATAATTGACTACAATGACAAAACTATGACATGTTGCTAAGTATGTGATGGTCCGCTAGTTGACAAGTTATGACAAGTATTAAATGTGCATTTAGGAGATGTGAAATTGAAAGTTTTTGTGAAAATAATGAGTGTTTTCCTTTAAGCGAGCATGTAATTATGTGCTTTAACAATTTGACTATGAATAACGAGATGAAAATCAATGTGATGATGATTCATAAAGGGGGAATAATGTTACACCCTATAGATTCATTTATAAATTGAAAGGATAAATTTTAAATGGATAATTCGGTGTCAAGATCTCGATATTTCTTTAGCTTGCGTGAACTTATATATATTAAGTATGGTCTTTGACTAATGTGGCTTTATTATAAGAGTTCATTCTTGAATGATGAGATATAAATTGACTACCTAGACAAGATCCTTATCATAACCCTGCGTAGTTTGGTGATCATATTTGAACTCATTAAAGAACATTGGAATGTAATGATATCTTGCTATAATTGATAAAAGGAACAAATTACAACTTCTATCGGTATGGTAATATGTCCATGTTATTTTAATTTGTATGGGGGATGTGATTTATGAAAATCACTTATAGCTTAGACTCATCATGTGGTCGATAGTTACTTATGTTGATCTATTTATGCCATGGTTGTTTAACCAATGTTCAAATAGGTCATGGACCTTACTATGTAGGTTGTAAGTTATAGTGTTACCGATCAACCTCATGGTAACCTTGGTAATCCTGTTGTCAAATGTAAGCATTACTTAAGTCTTTAAACTAAGCCCACCATTAAATAATCTAAGTGATTATTGTGATGGATATGGGTTCTAACCATGTTATTAATGATTAATTACTTATTTTATTAGTTAACTTAGGCTTGTGAATCTCGGGTCATCATGTTTATTTTGGGATTTTGGAATTATTGAAATTGATTACTTGTTTTGTGGGGTTATGTAACCTTATGGTACTTTAGTGATAATTGAGTGTTATCATTATTTTATTTTTATTTTTTTAAAAAAGGTTTTGGGTCAAAACGACCACCATACATGAAAATGTTGGATGATATGATGACTTAAAATGAGTTAATCGACCATGCAAGGATAAATTATCAATTAAAATAATTAAGATTTAAAGTCATGCAAACTAGCCACAAAAAAATTGCTTGAGCTAAATTGTTTATTTTCTAAAAATGGAGGGTGTTAGGATAAACCCAAATCCACTTACGTGGCACTCCAGTCATTAATTACTATTGATTTTCTTGAGATGAGTACAACTCCATCCAACAACTACCAATGTGTACGGTTACATGGGATAGTTTTGCCAAAGTAATATGGAGTGTGAGAAGTTTTTTAGGAAGAGGTTTGTAATACCATTTTTAGTTTAAATCGTTTACTCTATAAAAACATTTTATTTGATTAACAGGGGCTATTGTTGAATCGAAGTCCCACGGCTCGAATCGGTGCTTGATTGTGATTACGAATGGAATAGGAAGAATATTTCAGACTACTAATCATAGGAAAGAAATGTTCCTTAACCCTTTTAACAATTTGTCTCATCCGATATTTGTTTGTATAAATATTGCAATAATTCCTGGTATGAGAAAAAGGCATGTAGAATTGTGAGCTTGTTGTTCTTATCTAATTTCGTTATTAATAATACTTGCATCCATGGTATAAATTGTGGTTTTGTATTAATGTTGAATATTGCAGCTTCTCTATTATTATTACATGGGATTGATTTAAAAACCCAAGAAATGATGTGTCAATTACGAAATGTGTGATTAAAGTTTAATATGGGGAAAATCCCATAAATTTACTGAGTAATAGACTAAATTGTCTTTAATTTAGAATGGGATATATTGGGCTGGAACGATTGGTTACTAAAAATATAAAAAAATCTGATTGGTGTATTAACTATTTTTGTTACAATACTATTCCTTTATTTCTCACAATATGGGTTTGATTGTACCTAGGAAAAAGTGCAACAACCTAGGAATGCTACATGTCTTTGTTTAAAAAAGGGGGATTATTACCTAGAAAGTTATGGGTTTATAATAATAATTTTTGAGACGTATTTTGGGTATTTAGGTTTTGTGAATCTTATTTTACTCGTAGATTTATAATTTTGTGGAATCTTTAGAAGTGGGCATTCTGTAGAGATGGAGGAATTTAGCTAACTTAAGGTAAACAATATTTATATTAAAGTTTTTGATAGTTGACTATAGAATGACTAATGTTTTCCCATGGCGAGATAGTGAACATCACTTGTCAATGATGCAATTTGTTCATAATCTAGTAAACTTGATACAAATAGCTGGAAATTATCTCAAGAAGATAATGAGAGTTTCTCCTTGGGTGCTAAATTAACATCAAGGACTAGGTTGTGGTCCTAAAGTGATATAAAAGTGTATTTATCTATTTTAAAATTCGGCTTGTTTCTTTTATAGGACAACTATGTCAAGTTTGAAACAAATGATCACCATAGAATTACTCCTTGTAGGTTATCTCGTTAAAATCTTGACGAGACATGATTGGGTTGAGAAAAATTGAGTAAGGTGAATACACATACGCCCTTTTACTATAGCCACAATACCTTAATAATCTTGAAGAAATGTTAAGATAAGACATCTCTTTATTGTTAAAAGAAATGAGATCTTCCCTATTTTCGATGTAAACTAGTTTACATGATGAGTAACTAGGTAGCCTTCATGAAATGGGCATGTCTATATAACGTGGGGCTATTATAGTCCATGAGATAACTACTCATCCATAAGGGTTATTTGAGAATTATTATCACCAGATTGGCTGTTTCAAATTGTTAATTATTAATTGCTATTAAGTATTACTTTAGTAACAAAATCGCTCTTTGGTTAAGAAGAGGATGATCTGATTTATTGGCATGTTTCACACAATATTGATATTACTATTTAACCTTTAAGGTATCAAAAACAAATAATTAATGCTCATTTGTTATTAGTATAATCTATTGTGTGGTTATATAATGATATTTTTGGGGACATCATTACAATTATCTTATCATATCTCAACTCATTTTATTTTATCTCGCCAATGTTGTTTTTCCATTGAGTATTCACTAAATAAGTAAAAGTGTAATACTTAATGAATGCAATTAAGTCTGCTTTGAAAATGATGTATAATGTACTTTATGATTATGTTATTGGTATGAATTTTCATATTGCATTATTTATACATTCTAATATCCTATGAAATAAATTGTTAAGTGGGATAATGTAATTTTCTTGCTCAGTTCATTCAAACTGATCCTATTTAACAAATTGCAGGAAAGTGAGCAATATTACCAGGTGAAAAAAAGAGACGGGAAAAGTCTTTCTAGTTGGAATTTATGTCCTTACTTTATGATGATGATTAATGTATCCAAATTTATTGATAAATGAATCTCTTATTATGACTAAGAGGATATTGAATTTAAGCGTGCAAAGTACTACTTGAAGGATTTTACCGAGAAATTGTGTATTATGCCATAACATAGTTATGACCATTTGACATTTGATCAATAGAATGCTATTTTACTTGTTGAAAGGTTGTTGTTGTCTATCCTAATTTTTGTAAGACCCATAAGCTATATACTAGAATTTGGTCGAATAACTTGATAACCTTATGGACTTATGGAACATAGTACTTTCTAGTGATTGAAAAGGAATGTTGCAATTCAATAATGTAATTATTAAGTTAATGTTGGGAAGTAAGATATGGGATATGGTTGGGAAATAATTTTTGGGGAATTTAATCCCTACATAATAATCTATTAAAAAAATCATAGTATGATTTTAAATGCAAATAGTGAACTAATTCTTTGAGAATGTATACGGGATGTGCTCACTTTGAGAATTTATCAAAAATATTCCTTAAGAAGGATAGGGATCTATACTTTCAAAAGAGTAAGATTAATTTAACCATGATTAATACATGACTGTGTAGTCATAAATCACAATGATGATGATGATCCTTTAGCTGAAATACATTCAATTATACATTTGGATGCAAGGAAATTGACATGAAGATTCATGGAGATTAAATAAGCTGCCAAGTTGGTAGTAACCTAGAAAATATACCTAAGTTGGGTATGGATATGATTGCAGAATTTTCTCAAAGGAATTAGTGTATTACTATATTGAGAAACCTAAAATGTGTAAG
Organism: Taxus wallichiana var. yunnanensis; assembly: GCA_018340775.1. Classification (NCBI taxonomy): domain Eukaryota; kingdom Viridiplantae; phylum Streptophyta; class Pinopsida; order Cupressales; family Taxaceae; genus Taxus; species Taxus wallichiana. Next base: position 739,638,762 of record CM031241.1, read on the forward strand.
ATTCATATGCATGTAAAATAGACTTGAATAATGTAAAGATGCAAAGGTAAATTTGGATAACACGGTTCTAATAATCAGAATAAGTGTTATTATAAGGGGGCTAATAGAAATGATACAATGTATCATAAATGTCGAGTGATTATGTAGCTTTGCATAATTACACATATGAGCAAGGAACAAAATTAATAGTTGTTTACCCCTTGTTAATAATACACTTTTAAATCAAATCATTAATTGTGTAATAGTAAGATTGGGAATACATATCTAAAGAAGTTATCTAACTTATATCTGGAACAGATAGGTAGAAATGAATATTATTAGAACTACATTTGACCTATTGTGATACTATGAGACAGGACCCTAGATATGATTCATTAGTGATGAAAGAGTCATGGAATCTAGAATAACCTGTCATGTTTAAATTAATTAAGATACCATGTTCCAATTTAGGACCCTTGACGGGAAAACTCACTACAACCACTACATTGTCATATCCATTAAATTTCATTGGTCATTATTTGAATACTACCGCCTAACAGCTATATTGAGTAGCCTTATCAAGACCCTAAATTGTGACATGGTATTGCAATAAGTACAAACTTGTAGAGTTATAAGAGTGGATTGAACCTCACGATATCACTACCTAGTACCAAATTATGATGGCTATAGGAAGGGAAGTGGTCCGTAATGATGCAAGTCATTTCAAAAATAGTTTATTTCCTTTAGGCATCCTTGGATGACATAGAGTTACGTCTTCATGTAAGTTAATTCAGATTTGCACCTTGTACAAGAATTGTAGCTGTTTACAACACTATTGATTACTAATCCATATAAATGATTAAGTGATTAAGGTGAGATGTGAAGTTCCCAATGATGAGTGTGTCATCACGGAGCTGAGCATGGAAAGCATGTCTTTGAAAATTTGTGCAAAGTAGTGTAAGCTATTGATTACATTGTTGGGATTTCACCATGATCTAAGCTATGAGATGTCAAATGGGAAATCCATGATGGAACCTAGGTAGACACTCGAGATAGATCTAATTTGTGAGATTCCATTAGAATTCCATGAAAGAAACCAGGTAGAAAATTAGAGATAATCACTTAATTATCAATGATTGATAAAGGAAAAACAAATTTTACACTTGTTTTGTTTGCTTGAAAAGAGTGTTGAGAGTGATCGAGTAGGATCTGTATACTCTCATGAAGTTACACATGGTTTATGATAGTTATCAGAAATGGATTACATTAAGGTTTATGTTGAATTTAAATATATGGTTATTTAAATTGTGAAGCATAAATTTATTAAAAAAAAATTCCCCTGATGTGAAGAGATAAAAGTGGTTGTTACATATTATACCAAAACATCTCAAAGAGATGTGTTCTCATTACATCAAATATTTATAGGCTATACACTCATTTATTTGTTGTATTTGTTGATGTTGGCCATTGTGTGGTTGTGTTGTTAAGATATCAGCTCTCTTTGATGGCAAAGGGTGTCACGGTGTCATGTAAGTCCCAATATGATGTTATATAGGTGTCAAACATGCTTTGTTTGAGTGCTTTGGTGAAGTTAAAGAGGTCTTTGTGCTTGGTTGAGTATGAAGAATCAGATTATGTCATTTAGATTTGGTTTGATGTTTTCATGAGGTTAAGAATTGTCCTAATGATGATTTATAGGTGTAATTATGTCTGCATATGGTGGTATGGTCAGGTCATGTGGTTACAGTGATGTGTCGGGTCATTCCAGGTTTATTTCTAGCCCTAGAACATGCTAAATGAGATGGATATGTGATATTTTGATCACATATTTATTTTTTAATCATTTTGGTAGTGTACTTGAGGTGTGTGATGAGTTTTAGGTTAGAATTCAGAGGTTAGATGCATATTTGAGGTCCTTGGGAAGCTACAAGTGAGAAACATGCAGTTTGACATAGGTAAGTCATTATGGATGGAGAGTTTGAGGAATATCTAAGATATGAGATGATTATAAATAGGTATAGGATGTTGTAATGATGATTCATGAAAATTTTCAAGTAATTCGACGTGGGAATTGTAATTTATGCAAGTTTTGGAAAAATTGGGTAAGAAACAATGTGTTTTTGTGACAAAAGTTGACCTTCTGATGCTCGTTGTGAACTATATGATTTACATGGGGACCTGATATCCTTGGAATATGTTTTTAGGTGAGTTATTAAGGGTTTAAAAAATAATGAGGTTGTTTTATCATCATATTTTTATGAACAATTGTTAAGAAGATAAAGTGGTTTGAAACCTTAACTAAACCCTAGCTAGAGGTAACTTGCAAAGAACGAGTGTATTGATATTTTTTGATTAATTTTTCAAAAGTGATGATTTTATGTTGTAAAGGACTCTTTCATATTTCCAAAAAGGTATGTTAGAGCATGTGGTCATATGTGGGCCCCACATGAAAATGCAATTTCATGAAGAAGTTTATTTTGGGACAAGGTTTTCCAAAGGAGTTGCAAAATAAATTACCATTTTGTGATGTATGTGAGTTTTTATTGATTTAAAAATATTTTTCAGGTCATGGTGATGTAGTTACATGGTCAAGTATGCTTCATTTAGGTTGAGTGGTCAAAGGCTAGTTTTGAGGCAATAAAAAGAAATCTTCAGTAAAGTGGACATTACAAGAGCTACAAGTAGAGTTATGAGGTGATTAAAGTGTTTTTGGAAAGATAGTTAATATATATTTCCAGTGATATAATTTTTCTCATCATGATGATATTTTCTAAGGTTTCCATGTCATTTTTTATATATGAATATTTTTTCTAGTGCAGGACATGACATGATCTGGTAGATGTTTTAAGTTGGTTGGAGCATGAGATGGATTAGGTGATGCTTTATATCACCTGTAGAGTTAAGAGGTATGAATTTTTAATCAAATTAATCCATTTATAGGTCTTTATTGTTCTGGAAAGGTTTTAACTAGTGGATATTTGAAAATAAAGTTTTAGGCAAATTGATCAGCGAAGGAAAAATTTGATGTAGTTTGAACAAATGGTTATTTCATGACTTATAAATTTATTAGAAGTGTTTTATAGGTCTTGAAATTTACATATAGTGGTCACATTCCATATTTGAGATCATATGAAGAGGTCTTGAGGTCCAAAGTCATAATCAGGGTCTGAAGGGTGATGGAAACAAGTGTTTTGAGAAGTATAAGAAGAAGTGGTCCCATTTAATGTAATGAAAATTGTGACCATTTATAAGTTTTAAATTTTATTTTAAAAATGTGTGATTATTTTAAAATCATGACCAAAAATAGTTTTGGTGTTAGGAGAATTTTGCATTCCAATGCATGGGTTTTGGTGATTTTTGGTGCATGGAAGAAGGGTTTTGCTTGGAAGACCAATATGGGTCACTTGTAGATATTGTTATAAACTTATGGGATGCTTTTAATGATGTATTTTTTTAAACAAAGTTTCAATACTGAATCCTTTGGGTTATAAGAAATAAACACATAAAAGTGATGTTTTGGGTCCATTTTTGAGCTAGTGCTCTTGGAGGGAAGAAGTGTGACCTAGAGGAGAGTAATTTTCAGGTATGTGTGGATGATTTGAGGGTAGAGTAAGATAATTACAGGTTGAATACTTATTTAATACATTATTTAAGAGGTTAGAGAAAAGAAAAGTGAAGAAAGAGATAAATTATGAGAGATTGAAGACCTAGGGTTTGTGAGTTGAATATGTGATTTCCATCAGTTATGGTAGAAGAAAAATAAGAGATAAAACATCTATAGGTGGTTGAGTTGGTGCTTGGTCATCCTAGGGGTTTTAGCCTCCTTGTGGAGTGGGTGCTTCACTAAATTAGAGGTTGGTGCTCCTTTTTGGGTTAGTGCTCTACTAAATTAGGGATTGGTGCTCCTTGTGAAGTTGGTGCTTCATTAAAATTATTTTCTTTGTGTAATATAAGTATATTTTTAATGGTTTGTATTCCCCATGAGGGTTTCCTACTTACATATGGTGTTATTTTGTTTAGTACTTTGTTTCTTTCTCTTGCAGTTGATGTTGTAAATCTTAATAAGCACACATGGTGATGAATGTTGTATGAAAAATCTAATTGATGAATGTATGGTTTGGTAAATCAAAGTAAAATATTTAAAGTACTGATTCACCCCCTCTCAATCCCTTGTGCTTCCAACATTTGGTATCAGATAAGGTCCTTAAGAAGAAAGTATAATCATTTGAAGGATATCCTAGAAGCACAAATGGGTAAGTTAGCTGATATTTGGAGGAGAAAGTATGAGATTGCTGAGTCTTTGGTTTTTGGATTGGAATATAAAATGATTGAAATGGAGAAAGATCATGATCTAAATATCAAGGGTTTGAAATCTCAAATGGAAGTATGATTCTTTAAAGGAGAAAGAGTTTAATTTCTCTAGGTATGAAGAAAAATTGAAATTCCTTGAATCAGATTTAAAGGATGCCTCTAACAAGTTGAAAATTTATGGAAAGCTTGAGAAGAGATCTAAAGATATTGATAAGTGTTTAGAAGGAAAAGGAGCTTCAGATGATAAGATAGGCTGGGGTTTCAAGGAAAGCATGATGATGAAGCTAGTTCAAGCTCCAAATCATATGCGATGGTGACTAAGAAGACTAATTTGAGAAGGTCTAACTCATTTAGACAACCTAATTCTATGAGGTATGGTTCTTTATTCAATGTATATTGCTTTATTTTTCATGATTTTGGTCATAGAGCTAGAGATTGTAAAAGGACGTCATCAAAGGATGATATAGGTATCTTCAAAGGTGAGTGATTTTCATGTTGTGAGAATGGGAATAGAGAAAAATATTGTGGATGAAACTTAATATTTTTGATCCTATAAGGAAGAGGAGTGTTGTTTGATTCAACTGTCAAAAATCAGATCATATTATAAATTTTTCCCAAGCAAGAGGAGATTCACCATAAGGTCCGATCTTATGGTCAAGAATGATATCAAAGTCAGATTCTAAGGGCAAGCGGATGGTTGTTCAAATTAATAAGTTCAAGAGAGATTATTCTCAATATACTATGAATAATATGAGGTTTGTCAAGGAATATTATAGTGTTATCATAGTTGAAAACAAGGTCATCAAGCCTAAACCAAGTCAAGGAAGAACTTTTTCTTAGTTTAAGGGCTTAGAGTTCAAGAAGGTCACTTTGTATTTCAGCTATTCAATTTCATGTGCATAAAAAGTTGAAGGAACTAGGTGTTTGGAACACCTCAAGTGTGATAAGGTATATTGAGTAATATCTTCATAAGTTGGTGAATTCTTGTCTTTGTATATGTTTGAGCTTTTTGTTCTCATGAAGTGTCAAAGGTGTTTGAGTTGGTGTCTCCTCCATGGTTAAAAGTCTTGAAGTCTATTTCGGTATGTGTTGCTCATTGCTTAAGATGTTATTATGTCTTGAAGTGTTATAAGGTCTGCATGTGCTTGTTACAAGAATGTCAAAATATTTTTGGGGCTATGTGATGTGTCCATCTAATCTTGGTAAAATTATTCAAAGGTATAGCTCATTGATTAATTTTATGAATTCAATGTTATAAAGGCATTGGTATTCATAAGAGGTCTTCAAAGCTTGTGTAGTCATATCTTTAGGAGCTTGTCGAGATATGTGTCAATTTTGAAGCTCTATTTCATTCATCATTGTTATTCGGTTCATCATAGTCTTGTAATGAAATGTGTACATAATTATAATTTCATCATGAAATGTCAAAAGTATGTGCAAAGAGTATATGCCTTGCATAGTGGAGTCTTGATGATCAAATGTACCAAGAAAATATTATTCCAAGTTATTACTTGATTTGTAAGGTCTGAGGTTGTGTTTCATGTTCCATCAAGTGGACTTAAACATGGTCTATCAGCCTATGTTAGGAATAAACTTAGGTTAATTCATCATTTACTAAGTTGTAATGTTAAAGTAATTAAATTTTATTACTTTAACTTAGTTAGCTATTAGTTAGCTATTATCTAGTTGTCACATCCCTAGATTAGTGGGGGTTATACTATTATTAGTTTATTGCTTTGGAATGTTCCCGGATGTGATTAGTTAGGGGAAATATGTTATTTCTGCATATTTTCCATAGTTAGTATATTTGATCCACTTTCCGTGGATGTTGTTATAGTTTTTCAATGTCTATAAACATTACAACTTCTTCATTTGATAACATGAAGGGTTTCTAGAATATTACATTGTCAAGAGTCTATACTCTCTCTCGAGAGTTCCATCAAGAGTTTTCATCAAGTGAGTTTTGGATAGATTTTCATGAGTCACATATTGAGGTGCTAATAGGTTGTAAGTGTATTAGGTCTCTATTTTAATCAAGTCAGATGGTCATGTATACTAGTATGATCATGAAAATTTTCAATATGACTAATTATCAAGGTTTTATCAGAAGTCAATAATGATAATTCATGCAAGGTACAATATGCCAAAAGGTGTTGTGATGTATAATGGTTAAAAAGAGAAGCTACAGTTGTCTCGAGAGATTTGAGAGGGAGATCTAATGTTATGAATAATTTTCTATCAAATGTTTATGCTACTTGAAGAATAAGAGACTATGTAACAATATGCTTTAGTGTTTGAATCAAATGTACAAGTGCTACAAAGTGTTGAGAAGCCCAAGTCAAAAATTTCATAAAGTGTAAAACTTCAAGATGGTGCCACCGATACAAAATGTCAAGGGTGGTCTGAAATTTGATGGTTATGCACGATGGAGTATGTATGGAATAAGTTTGAGGCTTCAATATTTATTTGAAAATAAATGTGCTCTACGTAAGAAAGAGAAATATTTTACTACATGTATATGTCACAAGGTTCAAAGTTACTTTAACGAAGTAAGTGTGTGCCTTTGGCTGAATGTGGTTCACTAGTATATGTATTATTATTCTATGTATTCATCATTATTATCATCTTACAAGAAATACAAGGTCAATATGATTCAATCTAAGGCTTGGAAGTAGAAAATGAAAAAAATGAAGGTATTTTTGAAAGAACATGAATTCATCATCATTGTACATATCTAAGAAGACTAGGTTTGTCTCAAAAAGGTTGAAAAGATCTATGATAGATGAGTCAAGGTATGCAAATGAGAACATGTATCATTAAGAGGTTTCAAGGTATGCTAGAACTTTAATGGTCTATAATATTCCTTTCAAAGCTTATGGAGGAAAAAATGTTTGTGTGAGCTCAAAATAGAGGTATGGAGTCTTTGTAAAGTCAATTAAGATAAATTTTTAGCTAAAGAGTGAGTATATTCTATGATGAAATTTTTTTGATCTGATGGATGAAGCAAAAGGGAGATGGTAACCTACAGATTTTTCAGAGGTGCAGTAATAGATTGTATGTGTAAAATGGTCTTCCATGAATGATAAAACTTAGTCAAATGTGATTCTTACAATGTAACCTCAAAGAATCTTCTTATGTTTATATATTTGAAGAGGTTCTAGATGTGTGCTCATGCTTCAGGGTTTAAAATTAGAAACCCTATCATTAGCTCCAAGGTATACAAAATATCTTTAAGGATATGTTATGAGTACCCAACTAGTGAATTGGAAATCCTACAATCCATGTAGCTCATGTAATTATTCTTGAAGTCAACTTGATGGTCATATATTTGTCTTGAAAGCCTATAGGAGGCTCTTCAGATGTTTCTATCCTAAGTAAGTATATATCTATGCAAGCTAAAATGAAGTTACATTAGTGTAAGGTCATGTTCTAGTTGAAGGTTGATGCACTTATCCTTAGTAATTTTAAGTAGTGTGCTCTCAAGAAACAAGGTTGAGAATCGGGTTAAAGGTTGATAGAGTCTGTGTGATGCTATAAGAACAAGTTTGATCTATTTAAGAGGTTGGAGATTAGTCTTGAAGGTCTATGAGAAAAGGGATTTCTTGATAATACATCAAGACTATGAGTGTGTTCCAAAAGGGAAAGGAAAATTTTTATAGCGTCCAACAACTACGGAGACATGATAATGTACGTGAAGACTCAAATGGTATCTCAAAGTTGTTCATGAAGGTATGTTCCATGAATCAAAATCAGGATGAAGATGCTCATAAGGTCTAGGTTATCGGGGTCTTAGTTAGAAGACTTTACACGATTGTAAGAAAATTCATGGATTACAAAAGTAGAAGAGTAAAATGTGCTCACCATATAGGTGATATAACATGAAATGATGATAAAAATACAAAATTGATACCTACATATTTACAAAAATAAGGGGCATAAAATAAGATGATATGTATGAGTTAACCTTGTCAACGTTGCTAAAGTCTATTGTTATAAAGGTGAAGTCTAAAAATGTAGGTTACTGAGTGATGTAGAGAGTCATAGATGCTCAAGAAGGCCTTTGTAGAGTTTAAAGTTAGTAAGAAATTGATATAATCCAAGCAAGAAGAAAAATGTTATTCTTAGTGTGAGAAAGTTACACAAACCTTAAAGGCATTATGGCTGTTACGAGATGAAACAAAATGATATGATCGAGAGGTAAAATTTTCTCTTGATCAAATGTAAAAGTGTCAAAAATATGCTATAATAATAGGACTATTGATGATTTTTAGACAAGGTATATTTTCTAGTTACTACAAAGTGTTTTGGTATTGTGAAATCAAGGTTTCATATTTACGTTTGACTCATTGAGACCTATAATAGAGTTTTACGGATGACAATGGAGGGATTGTATAGTTTGAAGAACTAAAAATAAGTTCCTAAATAGTGATATGAATCGTGATCGAGTATCATTTCATCAAAGGCAAAGGAATCCAGAGTTATTACTCACTTTTGAGGATTCTTTCTTAGGAGATTCATGGCTTGAGTATGACAAGTCATTTCAAGATCTATAAATATTAGAGTTTCTCCATGAAGAAATACAACTAGGAAAAAGGATTTCAAATGGTATAAAAGTAGAGGTTAAAGCATTGTCAAGTGTTGTGATGATTCACCTAATCAAGGGGAGAAAACTATGATCCTATCCAAGTAAATAAAATTTCCATGAGGAATTATTGTAGGGGTTTGTTTTTGTGCCAATACAAGAGAGATGACGGTGGATGAAGTCCGAGAGTGCAATTTAAGATAGACGTGGTTATCTAAGATATTGTGTCAAGAGATTTAGGAAGAATTTGTATGGGAAAATGATGAAAAAGTTGTATTTGTATCTAAATAAGACTGAAAGTATTGATTTATGGTTTCGGGGACTTTGAAAAAGTTCCTAAGCATCTACAATGTCATCCAAGCAAGGTATCTACTAAAAATTTCCATTTTCAATTAGATATGGATGTCATGAGCACAACGAGAGATTTTGGTTGTTGTTTTGCATGGCTGATTTGTGTATATGATGCTGAGAAATTTGATGAAAATGCACTGAAAAGGTTTTTTAGGGATTATAGTTTTAAATGTGAAATGATAACATTAGAGGCAAATATTGAGTACCTGGGCATGAATTATGTCTAGAAGATAGTTTTGGATGAAAATGAAGACAAATGGATGTTATCAGCTTAGGGGGAGCTTTGTATAGATCCATAAGATCTTCTCATGCCAATGAAGGAGTCAAAAAATAGATAATACAATCCCAGGGGGAGAAATGTGGGCAAGTAAGTCAATTTTTAGCATTTTTATCATTGATATTTTATTTTGTTATCATTTTACATGTATTACAATTAGTTTATCCTTTTTCATATATGGGAAAGGGGGAGAGGCACATCAAAAACATGGGAATAAGGTCATGCATGTGTTTTTCTTGTTGGTTGCCATCAATGTTTCTAAAGATGGTTTTCATCAATGACAAAGGGGGAGATTGTTTTCCATTTTGTGGTTATGTTTTCATTTATTTCAACTCCCATTGATGGCAAAGGGTGTCACATAAGTCCCAATATGATGTTGTACATGTGTCAAACATGTTGTTTGAGTGGTTTAGTGAAGTTCAGGAGGTCCCGGTGCTTGGTTGAGTATGGAGAATCATAGTTTGAGTCATTCTGAGTTGGTTTGATTTTTTCATGAGGTCAATCATGGTCCTAATGATATGTTATAGGTGTTATTATGTCTGTAAATGGTCAGGTCATGTGGTTACAATGATGTGTCAGGTCATTCCAGGCTTGAACTAGCCCTAAAGCATGTAGAATGAGATGGAGATGTGAGATTTGGACAATATATTTCTTTTAAAATCATGGTAAAAGTATGGTGGTAGTTTACTTGAGGTTTGTGATGAGTTTCAGGTTAGAATTCAGAGGTTAGATGCATATTTGAGGTCCTTATGAAGCTACATGTGAGAAATAGGTAGTTTCACATAGGTAAGTCAATGTGGCTAGATATTTTGAGGCATATATGAGCTATGTGATGATTATAAATAGGTAGAAGATGTTTTCATGATGTTTCATGACACGTTTAAGGTCATTATGACATGGGAATTGCAAGTTTTGGAAAAACCGAGTAAGAAACCATGTGTTTTTATGACAAAAGTTGACCTTCATGTGCTCATTGTGAAATATATGATTTACATGGGGACTTGAGATATCTGAAATATATTTTTAGGTTTGTGATGAATGTTTTGAAAAAATAATGAGGTGGTTTTATCGTCACATTCTTATAAACGATCGGAAGAAGATAAAGTGGTTTGAAACCCTAACTAAACCCTAGCTAGGAGTAACTTGCAAAGAAGTGAGTGTATTGACCCTTTTTATTAATTTTTAAAAAGTGATGATTAGATGTTGTATATTAATCTTAAATATCTCCATAAAGTTATGTTGGATCATGTGGTCATATTTGGGCTCCACCTAAGAATGTAAGTTTACGAAGATGTTTGTTTTGGGACAAGGTTGTCCAAAAGAGTTGCAAACTAAATTGAAATTTTGGGATGTATGTGAGTTTTTATTGATGTAAAAATATGTTTCAGGTCATGGTGATGTATTTACATGGAAAATTATGATTCATTTAGGTTGACTAGTCAAAGGGAAATTTTGAGGCAAAGAAAAGCAGTCTTGAAGAAAGTGGACATTGCGGGAGCTATAGGTGGAGTTAGGAGGTGATTAAGGTTGTGTTAGAAAGATAATTCAGATATATTTAAATTTATATAATGTTTTTCCCATGATGATGATTTTTATAAGGTTTATAGGTTATATTTTAGACAAGAATATTTTTTCCAAAGTGCGAGACAAGACAAGATCTGCTAGATGTTTTGAGTTAGTTGGACCATGATATGGATTAGGTGATGATTTATATCACCTAAAGCTTTAATAGGGATGAATTTTTAATCTAATTAATAAATTTATAAGTCTTTATTGTTCTGAAAAGGTGTTAACTAGCCGATCTTTGAAAATAGGTTTTTAGCAAACTTGATCTAGTGAAGGCAAAAGTTGATGTAGTTTGAACCAGTGGTTGTTTCATGAATTATAAATTTATTGAAAGTTTTTATAGGTATTTATATTTCCATATAGTTATAAAATGACATATTTGAGCTCATATTAAGATGTATTGAGGTCCAAAGTCATAATCATGGTCCTGAAGGGCGCTGAAAATAGGTGTTTTGAGAAGCATAAGAAGAAGTGGTCCCACTTTATGAAATAATATGATTGGTTGATGAAATTTATGACCATTTATAAGGTTGAAATTTTATTTTGAACATGTTTGATGATTTTAAAGCATGACCAAAAATATTTTTGGTGTTAGTAGAATTTTTGGCATTCTAATGCATGGGATTTGGTGCTTGAAAGAAGGGGTTTTTCTAGGCGAGACCCTTATGGTTCATTTATAAATGTTGTGAAAAAATTATGGGATGGTTTTAATGATTAATGTTTTGAACCAAAGGTGAAATACTGGCCTCCTTTAGGTTATAAGAAATAAAATCATATAAAACCGATGTTTTGGGTTCATTTTTGAGCTAGTGCTCTTGGAGGAAAGTAGTGCAACCTAGATGAGAGTAATTTAAAGGTATGTGTGGATGATTTGAGGGATGTGAAAGAGTATTAAATGTTGAATATTGATTTAATACATGAGAGAAATAGGTTATAGAAAATACAAGAGAAGAAAGAGTAAGATTATGAGAGATTGAAGACCTAGGGTATGATCTAGGGTTTATGAGTTGAATATGTGATCTCCATCAGTTATGGTAGTAGAAAAATTAGAGATCAAACATCTACAGGTGGATGAGTTGGTTTTTGGTCATCCTAGGGGGTTTTATCCTCCTTGTGGAGTGGGTTTTTCACTAATTTATGGGTTAGTGCTCCTTGTAGGGTTGGTGCTCTACTAAACTAGGAGTTAGTGCTATTTGTGGGGTTGATGCCTTACTAAATCAGGGGTTGGTGCTCCTTGTAAATTTTTGCTTCACTAAAATTATTTTATTTGTTTAATATAAGTATATTTTCAGTGGTTTTTCTTCCCCATGAGGGTTTCCCACTTACATATGGTGTTCTTGTGTTGAGTAATTTGTTTCTTGCTCTTGTGGTTGATGTTGTAAATATTAATAAGCACACATGGTGATGAATTTTGTATGAAAAATATAATTGATGAATGTATGGTTTGGTAAATTAAAGTAAAATATTTTAAGGATTGATTCACCCCTCCCCTCTCGGTTCCATGTGCTTCCAACAGTTGAAAAGGCCGTGGAAACTTCAACCGAATGTAGATTTACAATGTATGTGCCTAACATGTTTTGGGAAATCCTGAGAAAGGATAATATTCCTCGTCCAAAAATACTGATATTTCACCAAATGCAACCAAAAAACTTCTAACAAAATTATTTTTATTCTACGGGTGTCCTTTCAACCTGTGCATGGAAGAAAAAACATGGTGTATGGGTTGTTTAACAAAATTTCTTGAAGGATGCAATAGAAGACTTAAGAAGCCTTCAAGAAAAGTAGAATTGATAGGTCTAAACCAGAATCCAAGACCATTTGTAGTATCCTCCCTTCCTATGAAAATATTAGGATATTTAAATAAGGGTAGGGACATTCACCATAAGAAAGGGGAGGGGGTGTAGTAATATTGATGTGTAACACCTCTTACAACTCACAATCTCTACATAATGTTGTCAGATTGAGATTGTGTTTGAGATTGAAATGGATAACATTGGCATGGTATGAATTTTTTATTCGGAACTAAAATGGTTGCATACACTGGGTATGAAAACGGTTATCAAAATGCCTTCAAGAGACGTGGTATCAAAGGATACACCCTTGCCATGTAAGATCCATTTTTGTCTTTTTATTCTTGTTTTCACCATACTTCCCCTACACGAAGCAACGAAGGAGGGATTTCTAGATAATGGTATGGTGGATATCTCATGGAAAATATATCTCCATCTTGGTATGCTGCAAAAATATTATAACACGAGAAGATTTTTCATTCTTTCTTTTGGTCAAACACTTTAGGGGCATAAACCAAGATTCTACACTCGACATACATTTAAATAAGTTTTTACAAAAAAAAAAGTTAGAGGTAGAAAATGCCATTTGAAAACTTATGAGCAATGGAAAATTGGACTATTTTTCCATGTGAAAACTATGTTCTTGAGAATATAGGTCTATATTGATTGGAGATATGTCAAGTAACCTTTAACAATGTTGAGTGTATTAAGCAAAATATGCATGGGCATCCATCAAAGCTTAATGGTTTTTGTAACACATTTGCAAGTTCCCTTGAAAATGTATATGCACACATTAGACAAACCCCGTGAATTATTGAAAAATACTTGAAGTTGTTGGAAGTTGTGAGATGGAATTAGTTTGATCCTTTTGCACTAACTAGTTCAGCTAGCAGCATGGTTATCTTCCTCCATCTTGCATGAATTTATTATATCTAATTTTCCTTTCTTACAGATTATTAAAAACAAAACCTTGGATGAATCATGAATATGTTTCCGTGATTTTTTATTCCTTTATTTATGAACACATAGTTGGGCATGCTACCATATCACTTAGAAAAATGTGTAAATGCTCACCTGAATTATACACAACCTACCAAGTCCCTATTTATTTGATCAACTAAGACATGTATTCATCATAACCCATTATGCAACACAAAGTAGAAGATAAAGTAAATAATAACACCACACATATGAAAATAACAAGATCTTTGATCATTCATTCATAAATAAATAATAGCAAGATTTGAATGCTAATTACATCTCTTCCACTAATCCTAACCTTGGAAACCCTTACAAAATTATGCATTACAAATATATAATCGTTACACCAGGATAATCTTGGATTACATACTCAACAATCATGCATGCACCTTATACAGACTGACTTACTCATACATCCTCTAAAATCTATCCTTACAACATGTGTGACATACATATATACATGGTGGGAAATTTTCCTTCAACGCCTACATGATTTAACTATAATAATAGACTTCTTAAATTTAGAATGCATGCCTTTTTAACTTATGATTTATTCTCCAGCTTGTGCTATAAATAACTCAAACTCATTCATTCCTACAACCTATAATTAGATGTCCATGCATGTTCTTTATCCAATTTGCATGTGTGTTAGTTAATCTTCATGTGTGTTATCCAATATGGGTCTATTTCTAGACTTCCTTTGACAAACACGCCAACTATGCTTTCTTCTATTTATAAACCATTTATAACTCTTGCTAAATCCTTTACTCTTTCTTTTTGTGTATAACTTTGGGGATTGATGTCTCTCCATCTCCCACATGTACCTTCATGCACTTATGTTACTTAATTTTCCTCACGCATACTCCCATGTGATCCCTAATGGCCTCTTAGTATCTTTCTAAGGTTTATGTGTGCATTTCTATGTGTGGTCTCTAATATTCTCATGAGTGTCTTATACTTAGTCACTTTCTTATCCAAACATTACCCCACACTAGGATTATTTTCCGTCCTAAAACATATAAGGAATACAAGTATAATTCTTAAGAATATTTGAAATAATGATAGAATAATGGAAATACCCCAATTAATCAAATAATTATGAATGGTTACCACATGCACATTCAAGGTTTGTTCTATGATGATGGCAAGAGTTCTAGAAATTATAAGATGATCCCATTCTTCATATGCTTCTACTCTTCTAACTCATTGGATACATTGTCTAGGGCTACCTCAATAATGTGTGAAATATTTTCTAAAGTTAAACCATCAACAACCTTCACCTGTAGTTCCTTTAATATGACATCCCACTTTGTGGTGACTCCCTCTAAACCATCCACATTGCACATCACCATCATCTAGATTTTTCCAAGCCTTTTCTCCATCTTATCACTATTTGCCTTTGTTGCATCCTTTTTCTTGCTAAATTTTTTAAATCCTCTTGCATTCAGCTATGTTAGTCAACAATAAATCCTGAAGTTTCTTGACTTTTACCTTATCTTTTGCAATATGTGTGTCTAGGATCACTGATATTTCTTAAAAGTTAGCAAAATTTTCTCATCATCTCTTGTGGCTTCCTTAAACTCTATGCCAAGTGTTTTATATTCTTCCAATTTATGTTCTACATTGGATTTATTAATACTTGTCATCTCTTCCACTTGTAGGCCCTAACCCACTCTTCAATTTGACTAGCAATAGGTATACCAATTCCTCCAAATACTCCATCTACGTGTTATGATCATGTTTTTCCTACATCAAAATATATGGGCATGTGTGCACGATGTTATTGAAAAAGTTGGCTACCTTATTGTATGCATCTGCTAGTATTTTCTTCTCATCAACCAACTCCTTAACAAACCTTTAATTTCTCATACCCTTACACTTTAGATCCTTTTGCATTATCTTTACTACAGCCCCTTTATCTATATTGTGCCTTCCTACCTTGGTGGCCATATTATTCAGAGCATTTATTGATTTCTCATTTGAGAATTTGGTAGATTCAATTATCAAGAAATCTCCTAGGTATTTTTTGATTTTAGCTCCAAAATCGACTCCTTACTAACATCAAACTATGGCTCCTCCATATGGGTTTGTAGACACTAATATAGTACCTTCCTTATGTGTGGATAAGCTTTGGCCTTATTGAACAAGTCCTAACAAAATAACTCTCCAGTGGGTATCAAAATCTGAATCCTTTCCCTTAATGTCTTCAAAGGATCATCTATTTATGAAATTTTTGGTGCTGCGAGGAGTGCCCCGACCTTCTTTCTCCTGTGCATTGCCTTTGTGGTATCTCCTGAAAATGGAAAACTACATGTGGCATGTCCCCTCACCAACACCTTAGACCTCTACACTTCCTTGATCCTTGGTTTCCTCCTTATTGTGTATGTTTTCATGCTCTTAACACTCATGCTACTCATCTTTCAAATGATCATTTTTGTGTATCTTCTCCAATTATTATTGATGTTTCTCTTCATGGAAAGGATTATCTAAGTCCTCATCAATATTATGGATGAAATGAGACTACTCCTCTATTAAAATGGGACTTTCAACATGTTCATATGGATACAACCAAGGGGTGCGTGAGGTACTTGATTCTTGGCACCTTCTCTACATTTTCTTCTTTCTACTTTAGTCAAGCACAAACCTCACCTCTTCTTCTTCTTCCTATTATGGAGGATTTTTCTCATTTCTACACTTAGGAATATTTGATGTTTGATTCTTTGGTAGATGTGGAATCTCAAGTTTGCACATTTCAATTTCCTTTCCATCCTTAAGCTTTGGCCGAAGGTAGATATAAACTCTACAAGCCTTCTTTAAAACTACCAAATTCATGATTGGGTTTATATCCATGTTATCTATCTCCATGGTCTCCACTTATGCTACATTTGACACATACCCATACCTTTTGCGCAGTGTATGGTAGTTAACATATACCCTATCTACATTAAACTTCAATTATTGTGCATCCTTTATCATATTCACCATGTAGTTGAAATACTTATATGTGAATGAAAATGGTATTTTGCAACATGGCTCCATCTCCCCATTGGTTAGCAAAAATCTACCAAGGCTAAAGTGTTCCATTAATATAAATTTTGTCTATCCATTCAACAGAGCTGATAGTTCCCTAGGTATGTGTCATTCATTTTTAATGCGTTGTTCATTATCTTATACCATTTTTAAGGAACACCTTATATGAATTTGAATATGTGCCATAAAAATTATACTTGGAAAACCTTTGTGCAGAGACTTGTTTTCAATAGGGTGCTCTTGAATTTCATCCTCAGCTCGTCTATGACTCCTATTTCCCAAAACATAATCAACAAAAGTATGGAACCCCAAGTGATTTTATATACCCTCTTTCTCAAGGTATTTTCCTCCTATACGATTCCTTTAGCTATGAATAAGGAAATTTTATATTTAGTCTTCTACACCATCTTATCCGCTATATATAGAAATTTCTTATTCACCTTTGTCTATCTCTTAGAGGTACCAAACTTACAACTAACCACACATGTAACCAATCTTGTGCTGGGTCAAAAATATTCTCAATGCCAAAGGAAAACATTCCTCTTTGGTATTGTGACTTCGTAGTTGTTACTCTATTTATTCCTCATTACGCAAATCAATTACTATCTCCTCTTTTATATCGTGCAACCTATTGACCTTGTAAATGAGATTAATAGTTAACCACGTCCTCTTACCTAAAAATTAGAAGTAATATTCTTAGATGTATGACATCACCCATTGGTATAAGCACACCATCCTACCAAATTAAGGTAACTCATATAGCTAAATAAATCCAACCCCTTCCAAAACCTTATGCATCATGTCGTAAAGAACTATTTGGAATTTTGTAGTTCTCTAACTAATCTCCCACAAGACATCATTTTGGATGTTCGCTTCATGTCCTTACACTTGGTGATTATATTCAATGATTTTTCACTTTAAAATTTGTGAAGCCCATGGTGTCCTTACAACTAATTCTTGTGGATACTAAAATTTTGAAAACCATTCATCACGGGATTACTATATTGGTTTCTTTTTCCTTGGCATCTTCTTTGGTGCCATTTTACCTTATGTATTATAATATAACTACTATATACCCTCAAACCTTTGAATCTTGTTCCTTAGGTGCTAAAAACCCAAACTCAAGTTTTCTCAAGTCATAAATTTGATGCTTCAATCCTTTACCCTTACTCAATCCAACCCCATTCCCTTTCTCTACTATTTCACTGTCAAACTCTATCTCTTTCAACACAAAGTTACAACCCTTCCCTCAACCCCTTCTTCAATTAGCCTCCACTTCTCTAAGGAGCTCTTTCTTTGTATAAGGTTATCTATGTGATTTCCTTATCTCGTACCATGGTTCACTCTTGTTCATTTTTCACACTTCACACTTGTTCATAGATAATATCTTTTACACACTAGATCTCGATTAGAAAGGTAAAATGAATTTTTTTCCCATAATTTTATATGTTTTCAATTTCAACCACATTAATTACACTCACATAACATAATTTTTATATTTAAATCATATTTTATCTTTCCCATTTTTTTGCATTTTTCCCCATTTTTTCACAATCCTCTTCTACATGTGATATTCCATAACCTTCTCGCGTGATAATACTTCCTATGATATAGAATCACTTGTGCACACCCTTCTGCGTTACACATTTTTCCTTTGCACCACTTGCCAAATAATTTTCATCAATGCCACATCCATCATGTTACATTATGTGCTACTCCATTCACTATGGTTTCATGTGAGAAATTTCACTAGGTCAAACATATAAGAAAAATTCCACCAATTCATACACACTCACACCTTAGTAATCCAATCATAAGAAGTCTTTCCCCAACATGCCTTTTCCTCCTTCCAACGCATACCTTTATCTTCCTACCTACACTAAAAATCATGTGGTTCTCTGTACATCAATCTAGAACAAATATCATTAGCTCATACGTCCTAGTACACTTATTATAATAAAATAAAAATAAAATCTATAAGGAAACCTATTCTAACTGGAAATATTGCCTTATTACAACATAAAGAAAGAATCTTATTTATAGTAGGGGCTCAGCCTACTCCCATTAAAGTAATTGGGAAACATGGTTCCATCCAATTCTCATGACTGACATGCACCTAATTCTAATACGTTGTCTACTTTAAATGGTAACAAATGAACTTTGAGCTTCTCAGGGTGACACAAAAAAATTAAGTCTTACAAGACCACCATCCCTCAAACCGTAAAAGTATTATTTCGATATGTCTATCATGTCGGGCCTCCTATCTTGATTTTTCTATTTTTAAATCCAACACATAATTAATCACCATTCATCCAATTATGTTATTTTATCAATGCATTTTCATATTGCTTTATCATCATTAAGTCCTCATACGCATGTAATACATAGGAGGGTAACATGAATTCCACAGGTAAAATTACCTCCATGCCAAACACCAATTGAAAAGGTGTGGCCTTATTCAACCTCTTATATGTAGTTATGTATGCCCATAAAAACTTATACTTTGTCATCCCAATATTTTCTACCTACATCACATATTTTTGTCAATGTATGTCCCAAGATCTTATTGAAGGCCTCTATAGTACCATTGGCTTGTGGGTGATAAGGGGGTAGTATTATGATGGGCTACCATAAACTATTCCAATAATATTCTAATTGTATCATTTAGAAAATGAGTTCCCCTATCATTGGTAAGGCTTAATGGATAACCATACCGAGTAATGATGTTTTCCCATAAAAATATTTACCGATGTAGCTGTAGTGCAATCCTTTCTGGGCATTACATTTACCCATCTTGTTAGGTAATCGATGTATGTAATAATGTAGCATACGCTTGTCTTTCAAGCAATCGGCATAATTGGACCATAAAAATATATTGTCCATTTCTCAAAAGGATATGTGCTTGTTATAGGTCATAGTGGCATTTCATCATGGTTTAATAGCTTACCTATTCATTGACAATGACCAAATTTTTTGACAAAGGCTTTAGTATATTTATAAAGTGTCTCCCACCATAATCTGACGAGTAATATTTTACAATTTGTAGCTTCACTGTATAATTAAATCATGTTATCCCTCCATGTAATTCCTCCATGATGGCTTCATGCTCATGTTCCAAAACACACCTACGTAAAACTTCATCTCTACCCATATTGTATAGGTCTCCTTTTACTAGTTGGTAGGGTGCAACATGAATAATGAGTTGTTTCCTCTCTAATGTCTTCATTCCCTAAGCACAACCACTATATGTAAGAATATTGTATTTTCCTCCAAATCAACTCGATGTGCACTGTAATATGAAGATCTAAACATCTAGCATAATGTATTATATGATTTGCATGTCCTCACCAAATTTTGTCTATGAAAAGTGGTATGGACCCAAGTTTATTTTTCTAGGCTTGAATATGATGGAAAACTCAAACTCTTGAAATAATAGAATCCAATGATAGATGAACCCTTACAAAACTAGCTTATTAACTAGATATTTAAGTTCCATGTGATCAGTGTAAGAGATAAATGGTTCCCCTAGTAAGTACTATGTTGGAGCTCAAATAATCTCACCCCTTTTCTTTGATTAATGCCTCTAATGTTTTCATGTCCAATTATTCCACTTTAAAATATGTTGAGGGGAAAATTCATGACTTGGACCATGTGGGACCCTATATCTATTTTTGTAAAAACCCCTTTTTAAATTTGAGGGTCGTAAAGGTTATAGAAAATTTCCATAAAATTGGTAGAGGGATTAAGGACAAAATTTGGGAACCATTAAATTGGCAGCCCCATGGAAGATGAGAAAAATTTCTACATGTTTCCTCGGCACACTTTTGAAAAGGAATAGTAAGTTAGGCCTCCCTAAGTTATGAGTATTCACCACGTGGCTTATGCATGGCAAAGCAATTCCAACAAGTTGAAAAGTTAGAGAAAGGGGTAGCATGCAAATGTTGCCACGTGTCACCTAGGAACAATTTGAAGAAAGGAAAGGCCCATGGAGGGAAGTAAATCCCCACAAAGCAATTTTTAGAGCCACATAGTTCATAGTGTTACGAACTAACAAGATAGTGTGAGGATAATTGCAAATTACCATGAGATGAATCGTCTGTTC
Organism: Taxus wallichiana var. yunnanensis; assembly: GCA_018340775.1. NCBI lineage: Eukaryota > Viridiplantae > Streptophyta > Pinopsida > Cupressales > Taxaceae > Taxus > Taxus wallichiana. Next base: position 739,659,731 of record CM031241.1, read on the forward strand.
TAGATGAGTTGCAAAAGAGTTTGAGATGATGCGATACATTAAGAGGTTTAGGAAAATTTCATAATCACAAACCATTGAAAACACAATACTAGTTTATTTTCATTCATTCTGGTGCGCAGTACTAAATTAAGGAGCTTGTAATGTGGAAACAAAAAGAATTGCATAATGAAGGAGAAAATATAAATGTGACATCATTTGAAAGTTTTCTCACATATAATTCAAAATGGGGATTCTATAGGGGCCCTAGCCCATGGTAAAAGGGTCTGTTTACATAACTAAAAACAAGGGCATAAGATATAGACATACTACTCGAGACCTCTCACTCCTTCGTAAGTTGTCCTTCCCGAAGTAGTTTGTTCACAAGATTATTCTTCCTTAATGCGAATTCATCAGAGCCTTGTTCTGTCTAGATAAACATGATAGACCCTACTAAGTCTCATGACATCCCCATATCCATTAATGACTTAAGAGTCATTCAAGGCTCATGCATAATCTTCTCCACTCAATCTTCTTTTGGTAGGAAGACACCCAGTCTAGAAGATCCAGGCCACCTGTGAAGAATGATGTCTTCCCCTTACCTTTGTGAAGGGTAGACTTGTTGAGAATAGATTGAGGGGGAGTGGCTGGAGTGGTTAGAAGACCAATGACTACATCATGGGGGATAGAAGGAACAAGATACTTTGAGCTAGATTCAGTTTTCCATCTCCTTGAAAAAGGGTGGGTGATCTCTTGGAGAAGGGATTAGATGAGGACCTGAGAGGCTATGTCATGATGAAGGAGCATAACACCCTAAGTGAGTGGATAAATAAATTGAAAACCTACCCCTGTTATCCTGAGTAGAGGAGATTGTTGCTCTTGAATGATGAACAGATAAGGACAACTCCTCTTCTCCATCTGAGATAATGATTGGGGGCTGAGATCTTGATTCACCCTTTCTCTTTCCTGAAGATGGTGCTGACATTAAAATTGGTTGTGAGGGTTCAAGTCTCATCTTCCCCTTCTCTAGAAAGGAAATCCTCTACTCTAATTCATCCACCTTGTGAGAAATGGTAGGCATGGTGTTAATGGAATATTTTTCATATAACACATAAGATTCCTTGGGAATATCCTTTAATACAAATTCTTCATCACATAGGAATGGACACTGAAAGTCATTTTTCCCATACACTTGGGGCCTCCTCTCAATCCAAAATTTATTCAAGTTTTAAGGATTCTTCAGATGTTCCCATGTAAAGAGATGAACAAACATGAAATGGAAGGATGTGAAGAAAAGACTGATCCTAATTAGCCTTGTGAGAAGTGCGATCTAGAATTACTAATAATTCAAGGGCCCTCTGGTGTCTCCTACACATTCTATGTCAAACAGGGCCCTAAAAAAGCTTCATCAGGACCACACAGGTTGAATATTTGATTCAAATATTTTGATGAAATTTCCTTCAAACTATTTTCCATAGGTGCTCTTGCCATGTCACTAGTAGAAGGTAGAAAAAAATTCCTCTCTTACAGTATAAGAAAAGTAATGCATCCTGGTGATGGGATAAAGCTAGGTTTTATAGTAGAAGTAGCATGATTCATTGAATTGAAAGAAATCATTTTCACCTAATGAGGGAAGATCCTACTCAGTTCACACAAGGAGAATTTAGAGGTTGAAGTGAATCTGAAATAAGCATGGTTGATGAATTAACTAGATTTGATAAGAACCACGTGGGATAGTTGAATCAAGAAAAAGTGAGAAGGAATGCATAGTACCCAAGGTGTATTTTTGTATAGTAGATGAAAAAGCATCTATCACCTCAGGTCACCTCAAAGTTCTCAAAGGATATCAAAATAAACTATCCAATCACCAGATGGAGGGAATCATGAAAACATTAATCATAAGCAATGACATGGTATTCTAGTCATATATGATAAGAGTAAAATGAAGGAGGCCCGTACTCTTCACACCTGAAGAGCCAAATAAAGTATTTTCATAAAAAGTGTCATCGATACACTTGGAATTTTGGGAAAGAAAAATATACTTGTGAAATATCCACGTTTTTGGGGGAAATTAAAAGGAAAATGGGAATGAAATTATATAAAGGTAATGAGAACACTCTCACAAAGGGGGATCTAATATTTGTGAGAATTGAGAGAGAAAAAAAGAGATTGAGAAATCCATTTTCCAAAAGATTTTTTTGAAAATGTTGTTAGTTTCTGGAGCCTTCAAAATAAATCATGTCAAGATGGTTGCAAGTGTACAACCATTGAAAAGCATTGAGATTGTAAATGAAACTTTCCCTTGCTGATGAATTTTACGAGCCTTGAGTTAATTATGTTAATCATGAGAATTGTTGTGTCTTCTTTCAATTTGAGATGTATCAAGTAGTTATTCATGTTCCTATTGCAATCTTATGTTAGGAGTCCCTCTGAATCACACAAGATCTTATCCTTGTGGTAGTATTGTGGCATTTGCAATTACACTGTGAGAAGAGCTTTCATTTCATCGCACAATAAACAATTTAAATTCACTTTACTTCCATTTTTCTGATACAGATTGTTTTTAGTCTATGAGTGTATCTTAGGCATGATGGATCGGGGTTTCGATGTTTAATTGAGTCTTTGACATGAGATTTTATGTTAAATTATCAAAGAATGTGTGAAACCGTGCATCTTTGGGCTTCCATAGGTGCACATATTCTGGTTGAAGGTTCATCATTGACTATCCAAGTGTTTTCATCATCTTGCGTGGCAGATTTCCCAACCTTTGTTAAAAGTTCCCAAGAATATGGTATAATCAACTTTATCTGCTTTATTTCCCCAACAAAATCCATCTATAAATGATAAAATCCTACAATAACTACCCCTGCTTGCACTATTTGTCCATAAATATTGAGGAGATTTGTTGAATTTACCCATCCTTTATTTGAAACATGCAGGAGCAATCGGGTCTTATTGTTGTCTTTAGTAACCTAAACCTTGTCTAGGAGACATCTTCATTCTCTAGAGTGAAAACTTGTGAGAGTTAGATTATGTTGTGTTGACCATGTCTTCTCAAGGTTTTCTTTCAATATCATGGAAGGAGAGTCAAATATTGTTGATCCATTTATAATTCTCACAAATACAGGTTACAAAATGGGTCCTCTCACCCTGGTTGAAGGCACAACCTAAAGTAGGAGGGTAGGTCATACCCTTAGCACAGTGTTATCCAATTTCTCCAAGATCGAGTGACAAAGAGTCAATTAAATCCATCCTCGGCTACAAAATGACTCAAATCCTGATCTATCTGTCTCTAAGCATCCTACTCTTCCTATTGATGTTGCTCGACTTTTCAAAGGGAGAACCATTTTGGGTACCAATATAATGTCTAAACTTGTGAAGTACGTACACCATTAAAAATAACTCACACTTTGTGGTTGTATAATTTTGCTGAACTGATGTCAACTTCTTGTTTGTAAAACAAATAGGATGGTCCACATTTCGTTCCCCTAGGTGATCTAATCTGCACCAATTGTAGTTCTTGAATCATCCACATGAAGGAATGAATTATTTCAAGAAGAGAAGAGTAATATGGGTGCAGTTGTTAGTCTCTCCTTTAGAGTCTCAAATTCCTAGTGTTGCACATCCTACCAACCAAAATTTCCTTTTTCCTTCATTAATTCATCTAGTGGCACAATAATCTTACCATAACCTTTAATGAATTTTTGGTAATAACCAATATGTCTAAGGAATCTGTGCACTTTTCTTTGATTAGTTGGTTCTTCAAACTCCCAAATGAATGTAATCTTGGTGGGATCTGTAGACACTAAAATTAGGTCACACTCCCCTTTGGTCCCTCGACAAATAAGCACCCTTCATCATATTCACCTAGCCATGGCCCCTTTCACCTCACTAATATTAATTTAATTAATTAAATTAAATTAATTCATTATCCTCACTATATTTATTATTTAAATATCTTAATTTAAATAATATCCACACATACACTTCACCTAGACACCTCACCAAGCCAACTCACCCTAAAACCTATTCTTAGTAAGTTGCCATAACTAACTAAGACTTACCTAAACCCTAAAAATCAATGCCTACATTCTCTCTAACCACATTCCCACATGCTTACAAGAAGCTCCCAGTCTAATCCGTGGGTTAACGACACAAGATCTCGAGGAAATCAAGAGGATCTCCCTAGTTTAGTAAACCTAGGAAATCCCACCTTGACTAACACCGGTTACCCCTAACCGTCACGGTTAAGCTGGAACCGCCATCGGTTACCCTTTTAACCCCAAAAAAACCTTATTCTCAAGGTTGGTAGAAGGTTGGAAAAAGATTGAAAAATTTGGCAAACATTAGCACATTCCAGAGAGATATCACATCTTCTGAGAGTGAATTTCAGTGAGAACATGCATGCAAGGAAGGAGATCAAGCATCTTTTCTGCATAACCATCCCAACAATGATCTGATCTAACCAAGAAAAGAGGAATGTACATGCAGCCCATGCGAAGATTTCCTTCAATTGGTGATCACCTGCAGCCTTCAAACCTCTCATCAACACCTCCGTCCCTCACTTATAGGCATCTAAGACTAGAATCCAAGTAAGTAAACATTATACTTCTCTGGTTCATTCCATTTCATCATTATATTATCATCTATTGTTTACCTAGCCACCCATTGACCTCCTCCAACACTCACCCCTCCATATACCCATTAAAACCTCGCCAAATCCTACCCAAATCACCCAATACCTCATCCCGACCAACCAAATTCCTTTGTGCAATCACAAAGGAGACCTAAATCTTGTTCTGTGGCATTCCTAGTTTTCCACAATAACCGGCACTAGTTACACCCAACTACCGTCGGTCACCCTTAATCGACATCGGTCTTTGTATTTGCCCATATAACCTAGAACAATGACCTATCCACCTAATTCCCTCTCCTCATTCACCTATGATCTACCTGAGACCTCTGTCAGACTTGCAGAGACCCATAACTAGTTACTTGACCTTCGGATCCTATTCTAACCTAGCTTGTTAGATTAGATCTATTTCTTATTGTGTTTTAAGTGAGATACCTAAATCATTTCAAATTACAATAGGTTTTACCTTATTTACCGCATTAAATTGTTTAAAATAATGGACTGATAGCCATCTAGGAAGTATCACACTTCCCGGATCTAGCATACGTTAGGTAGTTCACTGCATATATTGTTTAACTTTTTATGGTGGTCTTGCTTTGCATTATAGGTAGTTCCTCCTAGCCAAAAGGAAGCTCTCACAATCAGCTGTGGATTCGGAAGTCATACGCGTGCAACAACCCATCAACCAACATTTGAATAGGTATTCCTCCTATGCCCGTTACCCTATCTGTTTCATCAATACTTCAAAGAAATGATCTAGAATTAGGTGAAACATTTTGGCACACCCGATGGGACCCATCAGGGTTCCTTGCATTTCATTCATTCCTAGAAAAAAATTGTTTGTTTTTCCCCTTCAAAAGCATACACATTAATTTTCTTCCTTGGTAACCCACCTTTTCTTTCTATTTTCTCTAAAGGAAACTTTTCTTTTGGTGTAATTAAAAAGAACCATTTCTTCATGTTTTCTGCATTGTAGTGAAAGAGCATCCCTCTTCCTCTTCATCTTATTGTGTCATTCAACTTCACACTTCGATTTGGGCTTAAAAATAAGTGCATTGCATTCTGATTTATCGCATTAGCTCACATTAATTGAGGGAAACCTATACGCTAGAAGTCATGACCAGCTGATGGTTGACAAATGAATTGTAGAAAGCACATCTCTCTCTCTCTCTCGAGTCTTGCCAAATTACACAAATTCAAAACAAACACATATTCTTAAACAACATCTTTCCTGGGAACACCTATCAATGATCGCACTGATATGAGGATTAACAGTGTACGAGCCCCACTCACTTCTCTGTCGAGTCATACTTTAGAGCGAAGCCCGCCCCCACCATAACATACCTGAAACCTCACCTTTTAGATCTCCTTCTTCATAGGAAGCCATCCTCACCAAAAAAATCTATTTCATAATTCATGTGTCAGTCCTTAAATAGCATAAGCTAAACAAACATAATAGAAAAGGCACTCCTAGGGTCACATTTTTCTTAGTGTTTCTACTTGGCTTGTATTTTGAGGTGAGAGATCACGTTCTTCATTTTTCTTGTTCATCCTTGCATGCTCCTCATCATAGTTGGTGTATTTTGGATTCACCTGAGTGTGCCTCGGGCATATCATCATCATTCCTAGAATTCTAGGTCTAATTCTACATCATATTTTAATTCACAACCACTTTTATTTCATCACTATTTCAATTTCACAGTAACCATCGTCGATTACCCTCTGACCGTCAAGGCAGTTATACCCAATCGATGTTGGTTCTAGGTCCTTTTGTTAACCTACCCAAAATGAAATTTTATTCATTTTCTTCCACTTTTCACAGTCCCTGTCATTGCCATCATTCCCATTGACATTGTAAAACACCATTAGATTTGGCATACCTATCAGATTTGACCTTCTACCTGGTTTTTCACTCACTGACCATTTTCTACATAGTGACTGGCAGCGGTTACCCTTGGATGGTGTTAGCGTTACCTAACCGGCATTGGTTAACCTGATTCACTTTCCAACCCACATTTGGTACCAAATACACTTTTTTCACCAGATTCACCTGTTCCTACTATTTTTCTATGTCATTTATAGAGAAACAACCCTACGATTAGACTTGGTTCACATGGTGCGACCAAGACAAGCAAACACACTCATGTTTCACTTGGTTGTCAACCACTCCCACCTAGTCCTTCACCACCTTCCATTTTATCACCAGCCATGGATCGCATCCAACCTATCATTGTCGCTATAGGAGATGAGGAGTTCAAACAACTCCTTGACCAAAACCTTTTGCCTTGCATTTTTACCTTTCCCACTTGTCCACTCGAGATGCCTTGGGTCATTTGATATACGGCATGCCCATATCTATCCCCCGACTCTTTCTCATACTCCCGCATCACCCCATCTAGAACCGTGCTTCCCGCATCTACCTTACCCCTAGTCATTTTGTAATTAGGTCCTATACCTCTATGACCGCCACGTCTACCACCTCTATGGCACCCGCCACATCCACCATACCTTCGATGACTACCCACAACACAACCTCATCTACCCCTAATGTCTTACACATACACGTAGCTACACTACCATCTTCGGTGTCGGTGACCCCTACCCCTTTTTAGAATGTGGTCCTTTCCATTCCACAATCATTACCCCCATTGCCACTAGGGTCACCATGACCCTTCCACCTCCATATACATACTATCAACTACCTCCCATTTCATCTATTATTCCCTCTAGATACATACCTCCTGTTTCACTTCCTTCTTCCCAATCAACCTACATGTAAGTACCATACACTAGAGTGTCACCCCCATTATATGCCCAAAACTAACCCTCTCACACTTCAAGAGGCACCCAATCATCGTAACCTACTAACGAGCTAATAAAATTGATGTTGGAAAAGATGCAAACATTAGAGGCATCGGTTTTGGCTCCCACAACACTCTCACCTACGACAAGATTTTCAATGAGCCCATCCACCCATCCATTCCTATCCACCCATACCCCGTGCATTGGGAAATGCCTAAATTCAATCATTTCAATAGCAAATAAGACCTGCAGTAGCATTTGTGGTCATTCAAACACGGGTGTTATCTAATCACTCACGATGATGCCTTGCTCTTAAGAACCTTTCCCATGTCTCCGACTGGACCTGCATTGGATTAGTATAGTGGTTTACCTAGACACTCCATATTCTCATTCAATCAGGTAGCCCAAGCCTTCTGGACCATTTCTCCATCAATATCATCAAGAAGGTTACCATGACCAACCTATACTACATGCATCAATATGAGGATGAATCTATCACACGATTTTGTCGCTCTCAGCATAGCTTGATCAACCAAGTCACCTTCCAATTGCCACAAATAGAATTCATCGAGATCTTCACACGGGCTTGTGCTAGACATATCTCACCGACCTTACAAGTCCAAACCTTCCAAAAATTTGATGAAGCATTCATTATGGCACGAAAGTTAGAGATTCGGGCCATCGAAGAGAAGAAAATCTAATTACGCAATAATAATTTGACATTAAAGTTGAATGATACCTCTTCTTCTTCCAAACCACAAAACAATTATTCAAATTCTAAGGGCACCACTAACGTAGTGGTACTCAAGGCCATCCAGCTCATTTGTTAAATCGGGATAGCCCTCATCTAATCTCTCACTGTCCTAGTTTTTCAATTCAGATGAGAGTAGCGAAATACACCCCAATTGGGGAACCTTACTCTTCTATCTTAGAAAATCTTATCAAAGTCGGATCCATCACTCTTCCACCCATAAAACCACACACTGGTTTTGACCCTACTCACCCCATGCCTGCATGGTATAAATAACATGACTTCTATAACTATCATCGAGTAAAGGGTCATAGTGACGGCAACTACATCACTTTCAAAAATATTGTCCAAGAAATGCTCGAGAAAGGTGAGTTAACCATGGATAATCCTAATGCACCTACCAACCAAAACCTACACATCTTCAAGAAACCATTTCCCAACCATGCCCTTCATCTGATCAAACCGGTGAGACCTCAACTCATGATACCCATACCGCAAGGTCCACGCTATCTTTAATGACATACCTATCACCTCCCAATTACCTCACATTCCTTCCATAGAGGAAATCCTAGCCCAAAATCCTCCTTCCACATCAGAACCAACCTCCCCTATTCCTTCACCCACAGAGGAACATCGTTCATCTCCTTCATCACCTATAAAGGATTCTTCGCTAACATCGAGACCATCTCACCCCCTGGCTTCTCCGTTAGAGAAATTTTACCATGTACCTCCTCCACGCATAGAGGAGCACCCATTACCTCCTCCACCCATAGAGGAGCACCTATCCATTCCTCCACTTGCAGAGGAGCTTCCATCACCTTCTACACCTACCATAGACCTAGTTGAGATACCTTTTCCTCTTGGTGAGCATTCTCCATCTGCTACCCAAAATCCTATAGACCTACTTTCTGCTTTGTTACCCACGGAAGCTAAAGCTAGCCATTTTCCCATCTCTAAGACACATTTTATGGGAATTGGCATTAGGTCCTCATCAACTCCACCTACAGACATGTTGTTCTTGTGTTTGGTTGATCACTTAGATTATGTGGATAGAGCCTTATTATGGGGACGCCTTTTGCTTCCTATCTCAACGCAGATGCAGAGGTCACTTGCTGATACCTCCACTATCTACCCAAAAATATTTCGACCAATCGAACCAAACACAACCACCTCTATCACAAATCCTTCCATGAAACCTATCATAGCTCAAACCACATCCTTACCCATAGCCCAATCTATATCTAAACCCAAACCCACACCTATGACATCATCCTCAACTAAACCTATTACCACTTTAGGGGTCACCCCGACTACCAGCCTTACTCATCCACCTATCAAACTGGATTTAGCTACATCCTCCAAAGACAACACCACACCTACTCCAACACCCAAACAGAAGCACCAAACCCATAGAACTCATACCCGGTTGTGCCAATCACACCTGCACTGTCCCATCCATCTTAGGATCTCAGCTTCCCAACATGGTCAAGAAACCTCCACCCATCAATAAACCAAAAACACAACAACCCATTCCTTCCTCACAAACCTTTAACCTACCTAGATGCCCAACATGACTTACACCCACACCTGCAACATCTTTACCACCCATACCTCCAATACCCTCAGCTATTGCTTCACTACCCACTACACTTCAGTCGTTGTCTCTCACACCCCAAGTACGACTTACGTCATCTACCTTCACAACACCCCGTTATCCCCATGGGTAACTCACCCTCATCCCCCATTTTATTTTCCTTCTAGACCTCGTACACCCATATTTCCTTTACCCAAGAAGGAGAAATCCAAAAACAAAAATCAACTACCCCATAATATGGTAGTCAAAACAACCACACACCCTCCTACCTGTTCACCGCTATATCCCTACCTAAAATAACACGATGAAACTCAAAACCACACTAGCACCTAAAACCATAGCTCAATCCATTCCTCCTCTTCCAAAACCATTCCTCGAAAATCAATCGCACCTATACCCAAACCCATGTTCACTTCCCATTCGCAATCCACTAGTGGGATCCTATGCCAAAATTTTAACCAACCTCCTCGAGACTTCGTCATCACATTACCACCACACATGACCTTATGACCCCCTCACACCCAAGCCAAAAGGGTTTGATGATACTAAAATTTACGCATACCATCATGTGCCGGGAATGATGTGGAGAACTGAGCAAGGCTCAAAATCGTCCTTAACTAGTTGTGGTCAACTTTGACAATGATGGCCTTCTCGACAAGGATCTGCTCCACCGACACCCATTCCCACACCGCCCACTCAAAAACCACAACCTCCACCCTCACAGCTCTTAGATCCACCCCCAAGATTTAAAATTAACATGGTTCGCATCGAGAGAACTTTCCATGCCACCACCCAAATTCCATTGTTCCCAACTCACCTCACACCTGCTGTTTTCTCCTCCAATAGTTTTTTTCCCGTCGTGTCACTATACCACTCACCCTACACCTTCGCCATTTCACAAATCCCCTCAAATCAACATGATACATGTCACTACACATGCTCAGAAGGATAAGGGAAAAGAAAAGGCAACTGACCCACCAACCAATCTTATACCCAACATACCATCTGTAACCAGACCTAAAATCACTATCTTTGGCCCCATGTACCCCATTTCTAATGGCGTCACACATCGCACCATGCTCAAACAATTACATAAGTCTCCCTCAAAATTTCCCTATATGACCTCATCCAAACCTTGGAATCCCATCATCAAGCTCTCATGGAGGTTCTTCAATCTATTGAGGTTTTACCCAATGACCCTACACCTGTAGCCTCCATTATCACACCCCATCATGTAGCCTCTCTCACCAAATTACCACCTTCATCTTCACCCCACCCTATGCACCAAGAGGCCTCCCTTAGCTTCTCAGAGGAAGAGATCGCGCCACACCAAAATGATGACCTAGGACCTACCCTCTTCATCTCTCTCCACATCGATGACATATGGGTACACCGTGTGATGATTAATGGGGGCACTAACATTAACATCATTTCATCCCATGCATTCACTCAAATACACATACCTGACAATTACATGCATAAACATCCCTGTCATGTTGTGTTCATTCAATGATGCTATCACCTCTACACTAGGCACCATTATCCTCCACGTTTGGGTGGGCCCCACATTGTTCTAGAATTGTTTTATGTTTTAGAAGGGGAATTCCAATATAACTGTTTCCTAATGAGACCCTAGATTCGTGTCATGGGTTATTTTCCTTCCACTTTGCATCATTGTGTAAAGTTTGAACACGAAGGACACACTTATACCATTCCAAATTGACCCTCACCTTTCAAAACATGCAACATGCTTTACCAACTCAATGATGTGCTCATACCTATTAAGCCATCTACCTCCACAACCCTTACCTCTTCACCTACACCTCCATTTACCAGTATAACCGCTGCTTCTACCACACATATCTCCTCCATTCCTACCACTGCCATAACCTCCACGGCTGACCCATCAACTTCCCAATCTGTTAACTCCACCTCTACATCGACCTCCGACACATCATCCATTCCAGCTACCTACATACCAACCACTAATCCCTTGTAAGGTGTTTTTCAATGCCTTACTGCGGGGAGTACCACCTATATAGTGTCAACACATTCCTTACTCCACAAGAGTATGGAATTCTTCACCAACACCCTCACTACAATCACCGCATTGGAGAACGCCTCCTTTATGGTCCTCCTCACCTTTGTACTAGTCTCACATATGGGGGATTTTATACTACCACTTACACACCTAAACCACCACCATAAACTTGCCCCTTTTCCGCTGACTTCCAATCACTTAAGAATCACCGTTTCACCCACACCTTCCTGCACCGATGTACATGGAAGGGTTTTGGTTTTGGATTTTATGAGTAAGGATGCCATATTGTTATTCCATGTACCACCTGCAAACATAATGACCGTAGTGGTATCGGATTTCCTGAACCACCTACCAAACAAGCCCACATTGAACTCATTAAGGATACTAGCTCTTCTCTACCTTCTTCACCTACTCCACCTTCATCACCACCCTCACTGACAAAGTCGATGGATCCTGAATCTATCCCTCCTAACTTTTTTTTCATAAACACCATTTCCTTGGGGCCTCTGACTTATCAACGTGAGGGTGAGGCCCCTTCCACTCTTCCCTTCCTGTATCTTGAAATGATCGATGATGATACACCTTTAATTAACGTCATTCAATGTCAAGATGATGAATCCATGCTCACCTACCTTGGTGCAAAAGACTCATATATTCATTAGTCATTACCTTCTGAGACACAAACCATGTTGAATGAATCAACTATCGAGATCAACATTCATACTCAGGACGACCCGCACATCCTAAAGATCAGAAAATCTTTAGATGTTGTTGAATAGGAAGCCATCACTTATTTTCTCAAATATCATAACCACGCATCTTATGTAAAAATTCCACGATATTGACTCCACCATAGTGGTCCATAATATCATAACCATTCCTGATGCCAAACCCATCAAACAAAAGTGAGGAAAATGCACCCTCACATTGCTCTTCTCGTCAAAGAAGAACTTCAGTGCCTTCTTTCTGTTTCCTTTATCTTACCCATTGATTATCCTCATTGGATTTCTAACATTGTCCCTATCACTAAAGTGCATGGGGACTGCATTTTCATGGAATTTCATGACCTCAACCTAGCATGCCCAAAAGATGACTTTCCCTTACCTGGTATTGACTAGCTGGTTGACCTTACTACTGGTCATGAGATGTTATCACTCATGGATGGCTTCTTGGGTTATAACCAAATTTTTCTTGCCCCAGAAGATCAACACAAGACCTCGTTCATCACCCCTTGGGGGACCTTCTGCTATCGAGTCATGCCTTTTGGCCTTAAAAATGCTGGTGCCACATATCAATGGGCTATGACTTACATCTTCCATGAAATCATGCATCACATATTGGAAGATTACGTGGATAATCTCTTGGCCAAATCTAAACACCGCTCCGAGCACCTAACCATCCTCAAAACCATCTTTGACCTGTCTCATTAAATATCGCATCCACCTTCAGCTTAAGAAGTGCATCTTCACAGTTCTCTTAGGAAATATCCTGGGATTTATTGTTTCCCTCCATGGTATAGAGGTTGACCCTACTAAATTCAAGGCCATTCTCGAAATGCCTCTACCTACTAACCTTCGACAACTCCATAGCCTACAAGGTAAGTTGCAGTCCATTCACAATTTCATTTCACAATTATTTGATCGATGTCAACCATTTCATCATTTTCTCAAGAAGGATGTCTCCTTTAAATGGGATGATGACTATCACAAAGCTTTTGAGGCCTTAAAACTATACCTTCTCTAACCACCCGTACTCATCCCACCTAAAAATGATCAACCTTTCTACCTATACATATCAGCTACCAATAATTCCTTGTGAGCCATGCTCGCTCATCGTGATGAAGAACATAGGGAGCATGTGGTTTATTACATAAGTCATACTCTTTTGGACTATGAAACCCGATACACCCATCCTGAAAAAAATTGCTTAGCCTTAGTTTTTGTTGCCACCAAACTCCGTCATTACCTACTCAACCACAAAACCTATGTTGTGACCAACACCGACCCCTTACACTTCATGTATGCCAAACCTTATCAAAATCAGTGTGTCGCACGATGGCTTATGCTTTTAGTTGATCTTGACCTCAAATTCATTCATCAAAATTCCATCAAGGGCCAAGCTATCACGACCAATTGGCCGACACACCTATTTACGGGGATCAACCCTCTAATTTTTAATTTCCAGATGAGTCAATTGCTACCCTTTCCTGGACAAACCCCTTACCAAATGACACTCTTCTTCGACGGTTCCAAGTGTCAGTGTGGGGATGGGGCTGGTATTATCCTCATTCCTCTTGAGGGTGAACCCATGCCTTTGTCTTTTAAATTAGATTTTGAATGTACCAACAATATTGTCGAATATGAAGCACTCGTACTAGGTCTTTGAGTCGCCTACGCCCTAGATGTCAAATCAATCAACATCTTTGGTGATTCTCAATTGGTCGTAAACCAAGTCAATGGAATGTACCAATTTCATAATGAGATACTTCAAAAGTATAAACATCATGTAGACATACTTTTGACCACCTTTGATCGTTACACTCTTCAAACCATCCCACATTCAACCAACAAGTTTGTAGATACCATGGCCTGCTTAGCTTCCTAAATACCCGCTTCACCCGCCAATTCTACAATCTTTGTCATCGTACAATGAATCCAATCACCTTCTTATTTACCTCACGATGTTTACTTGATCAGAACCACTACCCCTAACCCGAGTGACCTTTGGTATAAACAATACTCCAACTACCTTTCTCTCTCCATCTTACCTCATGATCTCACCTGTAATGGACAACACGCCTTCCTTAAAAACATCTCTTGTTACATCATTCGGGGTCCTCCTCTATAAGCGTGGCTTTGATGGTATTCTCTTACAATGCCTCACAAGTTCTGAAATTCCTTATACCATTAAGGAAGTTCATGATGGCATATGTGGAGGTCACTTCAGTGGCCTTGTTGTTGCTAAGCATATTCTTCGCCTAGGCTATTACTAGTTGACCCTTAACCATTATCATTGCAACTATGTCAAACATTATGTAAAATTCCAACAACATTCCAATCTTCATCATACACCCAGTCATGCCTTACAGGTCACTCGAGACCTTTGGCCCTTCTCTCAATGGGGTTTAAATCTTATCAGAGAAATCAATCCTCATTCTTCCTAGCACCATCAATCGATCACCACTTTGCACCGAATACTATACAAAATGGGTGGAAGCCATACCACTCATCTCAACAAAAGCTGGGAAAATATGTGAGTTCATTAACCACCACATCATTTTTCACTTTGGTGTTCCTCATCACCTCATCACTGACAATGGAAAACAATTCAAAAACAAAACATTGCAAAAACTTTAGATTCCCTCACTTCACATTTATCTCCATGACATGCTCAATGATGATGAATTTTGTTAGGACCGTTTAGCACAGCTAGAGTTATTAGATGAACATCATCTTAATGCTCTAGATCACCTTCAAGTTTACCAAAAATGTATCAAATGTGCCTACGACAAACGTGTCCATGAACGAACCTTCCAATTTGGTGACCTTGTCCTAAAATAAAATCAACATGTAACTAAAGCAGAAAAAAGTAAATAGGGAAAATTTGCTCCTAATTGGCTTGGACCATACATTGTGACTCATACCTATGGATCAAGTGCTTACCATTTATCATCACTTGATGGTAAACCCAAACCTGATCCCCTTAACACCTTACATCTTTGACCATTCTATTGTTGACTTGTAGTCTTACCTCAACTTTTGTCTCTTTCCATGCTCGTCCCTTGAGTGCTATCCAATTCATACACCTCACCAATGATTAAACAAGAATCATGCGAGTACCGTCACATTTTATCTTCTCTTGAATATGTGTACCATGGCGCTACACATAGCATGATTCTCATGGATACTTTTCATCTACCTTTAGATGAGATCCCATGGTCATTTCACCTTGCCTTTTGAACAAGAGTCTTATTCTCCACCTTGGTCTTGTCCATGACTTCAAGGCCCGTACATGGGACCAAACTCCTTGAGTCAAAATTCTACTAAAAATATGATGAATCCCTCAAAAGGACATCTTCCTCTCGAAAATTTCTGCTATAAATAGATTGCTCCCTAGAAGGACAACTATGTAAAGCTCTAAAAAAACAAAAAAATGAGAGCAACCAAAGCTTCCCGCATCGATCAACTTCACGAAGACCTCAAGGAGTTCAATTTTATTCATCCCATATAGACTTCCCACATCGATCAGTCTATCTCAACTATAAGTCAAAACACTCAACCTTTTGTCATGGAATTTCCCATTGTGATCTAGGTTCTCTTGCTCGAAACGCATGCTACCTATACCATATGAAAATTACCCACTTTTCACCCTTCAAACCATGCCCACTCCCATTTCCTACTACCTCAAGGGACTTCTTGGAACTTAGACATTTGGTGATCATGTGACTACTTTTTACCGTAGAACAGTCCATCATGCAATGTCTTTAGGGTCTTACATTCATCACCTCCACCAAGGTATGATCTACTCAGTATGATCCTACCCAACTAGGTGGCTTTATTGCCCCCTCTTATCTTTTAACCATCATTGTTTATGTTTTGATCACCTTATATAGGACTTGGTCCTTTACACTTATTTTTGGGGTAATCTTCTTCTTTCACCACAATCGCCCTCACCTACATCATTTTACCTATAATCTACCCACACCTAACAAACCTAAACCCACAACATGCCCAAAAACCTGCCAACTCATTTTCATACCTCCTCATATTCTTCCCTAGCTTATGGGAGAACTACATCAGCCTGAGGTCCCTTTTTGTCGGGACTATGTAGGCAGCACTCCGAGGGCATGGGGCCCTTGGAGGTTAGCTCGGCCATCCTCTACCCTAAACAATTCATCTTCCATGTGCCTCACATTACATCACACCTAACTTTGTTTCCCTTTTATACCCAAAATTGGAAATTAAACCACATACATAACAAGTTGTTTCATATTTAAAACATTATCACAACATACATTTATTACACCTACCATTTATCTATCATCACTATGCATAGATTATGCCACATCTCACATATTTCCCATATTATCATTCATTGCATAAAATAATGAATCACAACTTCACCTACTTTCAACTCGATCCATGCCTAAACAAACCTACCTCAACCATGCCTAACAAACCTGACTCGATCCATGCCTATGACTTGACTCGATCCATACCTAAACAAACCTAACTCAACCATGCCTAACAAACCTAACTTGATCCATTCCTAAACCGACCTGACTCGATCCATGTCTATACCAATCTAACTCCATCATGCCTAACTCACCTAATTTCCATCCATATCAAAATAACAAATCAAAATCTCATCAACATATCAACAAGTCAAATCATAGCATGTATCTCATCATATAAATAAATGTGTATCTCAGATATACATGGCTATCTCATCATGTCCATCATCTCAAAATCATCGGCACACATGCCAATATACAATACAAAATGTCATCGGCACGCAAGCTTGAGTCTCATATATATAATAAAATAATGAATCAATACAAAATCTCTTTGGCACATAGGTTGGTATATGCTCAAAATATACAAACCACTCATACATCCTCACTATCTTTGGCACACAGGCTAGTATAAATCACAAAATAACTATCATACATCAAAAACTAGGTGACCACATATCAGGTATCTCGAAAGATGTCCTCCATCTCTATATCACCTGTACCCTTGGCCCCCTGGGTCCCTGTTGGCACCTCAACTAGGCCTCTGCGTGATTGTGCCTCGGAGCTCGTTGACCCCCTGTGCTCTCCACACTATGAGTGTGGGATCTCGTCCTCTCACTAGACACTGTTGTGCCCGGTACTCGACATAGGATATGAAGTCTGTCTTAGCCGCCATCAACTAGTCCTGATAGTATCTAGCCTCACCTAGGGAATCCCGTAGCCTAGATATAAGCACAGTCTTTGGTGGTCCCATAGGTCTCGGCCCCTGTACTTGCCCTATGGGACCCTACACCATGCCTTCCGTGAACGAGGGGCCAACTCCCAAAGTGCTTGTGGTGGTGTCTCTACCCCCTGTGCCTATCTCGGGCTGTAAGACCCTAATCTATGCCTGGGCTATGGCCAACTAGCCCTATAAACCTACCACCGAGCACGTAAGGCTGCGAGATCCCACTCCTCTCGAGATCTCGCCCGATCCCTCTCGGCCTCCGCCATCGCCAAATCAATACCCACAACCTCTAACCTATCAAATCTCTCGCACTACTCCTGTGGACCCACTTTGCTCAAATGAACAATCACTTTTCAATCACACTGCCAGCTCACTGTTCCATTTCTTTGGACACTTTTCTCTCTTTTCTCTTTTTTTTTCATTTTCTCACTTCACAAAATAACAAATGAATAACAAAAATCATGGATTTTTTGTTTTTATAACAAACCTGACCTAACCAACGTTGGTTACCCTTGCCAAGCATCGATTCGTGCCCTACCTAACCATCATTGATTTATAACTATGGACGTCGGTTATCCATGACTGGCATTGGTCACCATCACCTGCACATTGCCCTAAATTTTACCCTTTTACCCTACCCCTACTTCCTTTTTTTACCTCACCCAACCTTCACCCTAATCATTTACCTCACCCCACCTTTACCCTACCCATTTACCTCACCTTTCTTGACCTCATCATTTACTACCTCCCTTTTTCCTCCTTTGGGGACTCATTATTTTACCCCTACCTTGGCCTTACCCGTGCCATGACCTAGATATTTGGACTTGGACCATTCTAGTGCCCTTTGACCTCATGTGTTTGCTATACCTTAAAGACCTTTGCTACTTTTGTTATTGACCTAATTACCTTACCTAGCCTATTCCCATGACCGTTTATCCTGACCCTACCTTTGGTGTACCGAAACATACCTAAACGTTCCTGCACCTAACCTACATTGTGTTTCCTGACCATATCCTATGCCTTGGATACCGGAATCACTTCAACCTTGTTTGGATAAACCTATCGACCTTAGATGATGTAGAGTTTTCCTGCTCTTCAACTTTGGTAGTGTGCTTTATAGTTTATACGTGTGTGTGCGTTTGACTTATTGCTACCTTTGAACCGGACACATTACCTAGATTACCCAAGTAGACATGGCTCCTTTTTTCCCTGTTACCGACCCTCCTTTTCATCGATTTACCTTTTACCAAACCACTCACCGATTATGCCTTCTGCCTCGTTAGTTCTTGGTTTGAGGGGGATCACCTTCACCCACACATGGGGCAACCACATCTTATTTTTTTTAGCGTCACTTACTAATACAAGCTACGCAAAAAAAGGGGCAAAATTTAGACACTAAAATTAGGTCACACTCCCCTTTGGTCCCTTGAAAAATAAGCACCCTTCATCATAGTCACCTACCCATGGCCCCTTTCACCTCACTAATATTAATTTAATTAATTAAATTAAATTAATTTGTTATTCTCACTATATTTATTATTTAAATATCTTAATTTAAATAATATCCACACATACACTTCACCTAGACACCTCACCAAGCCAACTCACCCTAAAACCTATTCTTAGTAAGTTGCCATAACTAACTAAGACTTACCTAAACCCTAAAAATCAATGCCTACATTCTCTCTAACCACATTCATGCATGCTTACAAGAAGCTTCTAGTCTAATTTGCGGGTTAACGACATGAGATCCGAGGAAATCAAGAGGATCTTCCTAGTTTAGTAAACCTAGGAAATCCCACCTTAACCGACGCCTTGATTACCCCTTACCATTGCCGAGTAATTTGGAACCGCCTTCGGTTACCCTTTTAACCCCAAAAAAACTTTATTCTCAAGGTTGGCAGAAGGTCGGAAAAATATTGAAAAATTTGGCGAACATTAGCACATTCTAGAGAGATATCGCATCTTCTGAGAGTGAATTTCAGTGAGAACACACATGCAAGGAAGGAGATCAAGCATCTTTTCCTGCACATCCATCCCAACAATGATCTGATTTAACCAAGCAAAGAGGAATGTACATTCAGCCCATGCAGAAGCTTTCCTTCAATTGGTGATCACCTGCTGACCTTCAAAGCTCTCATTAGCACCTTCGTCCCTCACTTACACGGGCATCCAGGGAATAGAATTTAAGTAAGTAAACATTTTTTTATTAAGGGTAAATAGTTTTGAAGGGACTATACCCTGTATACAAAAGGGCTCAAAAGCCAGATAACAAAAGAGGTAGAAACAACCCAAAAAAGAGAAAAACAACCAACATCAGAGGGCTCAATAGCCAGATAATACAACATAGTAATAGAAAAGGATCAAGATGTACAAAGTGATCCAAAAATAGCAGAAGAGACCAAAAAACTAACAAGAGATATCCATCACTGATTATCTCAACCAAAAATCAACACCAAAACCGTCAGTCAACAAGACTTCGTCACCAGGAAACAACACATCTCTGCATCACTTGATAGCCTGATCAATCTTGGCTTTGATCATTTGAAGCAAGACAAAGAATGCAATGGTGGTGGCCTGGGAAGGGTCTTTCAAATCCACCTGAGCAATTGCAATATCTCTTTTCTCCTTGGGGCCCCAAATGTCCTCAGTAATCCCGCTGAGACTGCATACACTATGAACATGTTGTTCGATGAAATTGTAAATACTTTTAAGGGTAGATAGGATACAGTCATTATGGCCTTTTTGCATTTCCAAGTCTGCCATCCAAAGATTGAAGCTTCTTGAAAACTTCAGCAGTGACATCCTCCTCATCATCATTTTGTAGTTTCCCTTTTCCCTTAGCTTTTTCCATATTTCTGATAACACTCTTAAGCTCTTGAATTTCCTTTTCCATCCTGCCCACTCTGACCAACAAATCCTCCTCCTTAGGCTCCTCCACTAGATGGCTGATGTGCAAGAGACTCTCGGAAAGCTCCAGGTCTTTGTGGCTTCTAAGAACCCTCTGAGAAGCAGGGACCTTAGTTTTCATACCCTTCCTTTTCTTGCTAGATGAAGCAGTGTCAAGCTTCCTTTCGAGTAGGGGGGAATGGAGGTAGTGGGGGTAGGGGGAGGAATGAAGGGAGAGGGAGGAGTAGAATCCAAGTGGGGACAGGCTGAGCAGTGGTGGTGAATAAGTAGTATTAACCCTTGATGGAGTGGAACTGCCCTAGTATGATTTTGCACTTCAGAATAGATTTCTCCAGTGAGTTTATCAAGTAATGAGGGAATTTGATGATTATGTTTCTATGAAAGTGATTAAGAAAGATCAAATGTTTTTGAGGAATAGTGACAAATCTCCCCTCAAGAGTTACATACCTAACAACCATCCTGGTGATCTCAGCAAAAGGCTCGGGAACCGAAGCCAACTTGATGCCGACTATCACAAATTCAAGATGTTCCCCTTCATCTAGGAATTTCTTTTCCTCCACCTCTCTGTCCACCCTCTTGTTAAATAATTTGGTGCCATCAAGACTGAGCCCAGTGACTTGAGCAATAAGCTCCTCCGTTATCTCAACCTCAATGTTGTTGTACTTAACCACGCGATTCTTCCATCCCTGTGCAAATTTAATAGAGATATCCTGATCAAAACCTTGGATTCTTTCAATAAAATTTGTAAGACCCCCAATTTGAAGATAGTTCCAAAGCCTTGTATCATCTTTCCACGCTGGATTATGGGTGGGCTCTGTCTTGCAAGGCGAGACCCCCCATTTTCCAGTGACTCTGCCCGCAATGGTAAAAGTTTTAGCACTATGTGTATCAGTCTTAGCTTTGTTTTGAATCCCTCCCAATCGTGTGAAAAGATGTAATTATTAGACCTTACTTTGTAATTAGTGACCCACTCCTTAGCGTCCTCCCTATGACAAGTAATGATGGCTGTCCAGGTCGCACAAATCTTAGATGATGTCATCATTCTGTATTTAAAAACCACTCCTTAGCATCAACATTACAGCCATTAGTGATTACTTTCCAAGTCATGTAAATCATTGATGATGTCTTTATTAACTTGAGTGGGAAGAATGTCCCCCTTAGCCAAGTTTGAAAAGTATTGTTAACCCCAAATTTTTCCAAACCATCTGCGACCCTATTACCTTCTCGATAGGTGTGATTGATTTCAACATTTTCAAAACTCTTGCAGATATCAGTAGCTTCAACAATAAAATCTCTGATTGACCAGCTGGGGGGTTGTTTTTTATTTAAGAGATTGATAATGTTCAGTGAATCGCCCTCAATTATAATATTTGGAATATTACAATCCCTGGCTAGCCTTATTCCCCACAGAGCAGCAAGAGCTTGAGTAAGTAAGTAAACGTTATACTTCTCTGGTTCATTCCATTTCATCATTATATTATCATCTATTGTTTACCTAGCCACCCATTGACCTCCTCCAACACTCACCCCTCCATATACCCATTAAAACCTCGCCAAATCCTACCCAAATCACCCAATACCTCATCCCGACCAACCAAAGTCCTTTGTGCAATCACAAAGGAGACCTAAATCTCATTCTATGGCATTCCCAGTTTTCCACAATAATTAACCCGGTTACACCCAACCACCATCGGTCACCCTTAACCAACATCGGTCTCTATATTTTCCCATACAACCCAGAATAATGACCTATCCACCTAATTCCCTCTCACCCTCATTCACCTGTGATCTACCTGAGACCTCTGTCAGACCTGCAGAGACCCAGAACTAGTTACTTGACCTTCAGATCCTATTCTAACCTATCCTATTAGATTAGATCTATTTATTATTGTGTTTTAAGTGAGATACCTAAATCATTTCAAATTACAATAGGTTTTACCTTATTTACCGCATTAAATTATTTAAAACAGTGGACTGATAGCCATCTAGGAAGTATCACACTTCCCGGATCTAGCATACGCTAGGTAGTTCACTGCATATATTGTTTAACTTTTTCTGGTGGTCTTGCTTTGCATTATAGGTAGTTCCTCTTAGCCAAAAGGAAGCTCTCACAATCAGCTGTGGATTTAGAAGTCATATGCACGCAACAACCCATCAACCAACATTTGAACAGGTATTCCTCCTATGCTCGTTACCCTATCTGTTTCGTCAATACTTCAAAGAAACGATCTAGAATTAGGTGAAACAGGATCTACCAATCAACCTTCTTTTCGGATGATGTGTCTAAGGAAAGTACTAAACAATGTTACAAAGATACACATATTAATGTTTAAGGATATGATAAGTTATTTACACCTCTTGAAAATCAACATAAAATAGTCATTGTGGTATTTAACCAACCCATACATGGTCAATCATATAAATATACTTGAAGGAACTTATGAATAAAATATTAAAAGGCTTGAACAATAATGTGAGAGAACATCAATGTTGCAATACTTAGGACAAAGGGCATGATTTTGTAAGCAAAAAATCTCCATTCGATTTGCAAATATTGTTTTCTATTAATCATCATGCATAATCCTAACCTAATGATACCCTACAAATCCATCGGTGAAAGAATAGATCTCGCACCCTACAACACCTTCTAAAAATATCCTCAATGATTGGTGTGGGTATTGGCCATTATGTCTAGGAGTTATCATTGATTTCAAATCCATTGATAGAAAAGGGTGTGTAGAGGTCTTATGAGTTCCCATGAGGTGTTATTCAAGGTCAAACATGAAGTTTGATTGGTAGTGTCATGTTTTGGTGAAGTCCTATAGTGTTCTAGAGCATGGTCTAGTTGGCATAGTCATAGTTTGATGTCTCCTAAGTTGGTATGAAGTATTCATGAGGTCAAAAAAAATTGCTATGGTGTGTCAAATATTTCTAAGTTTACGTATGTGGTCTCTATGGTTAGTTCATGGGTTGTCATGGTGTGAAGTAGTCATTATAGGCCTATTCCTAGAGCTTGTGGTTTGGTATGGTGAATTGAGAAATGGAGTATGACAGTCATGGTCAAGCATGGTAATAATATTTTTATGGTTTATATGACATGTATGATGAGTTTCATTTCATTTATTAATGGTATGATGATGTTTCATGGTCCTTGGGAAGCAATAAGGTGAAGATAAGCTAGGTAGACACAGGTAAGTCACTATGTATAGAGAGGTTTAGGCCTATTTGAGAAAGGTGGTGAGTTTGGTTTGTTGGAGGATTTTTTCATGATGATTTATGACAAGTTTCAGGTAAAAGTGAATAATATTTTTCAAGATATGTCATTTATGGTAAAACCAGTCTTTGTAGAAGCAAAATCCACCTCAAATTAGTAATTTGCTTTGATCACCTTCTCTCAAACACTTTACACGAGAACAAAATGTTTTGGGGTATAATTTTACATTGAGATAATATTTTTATAAAAATAATGAGGTTTTTAATCATCATATTTGTATGAACAATCATTAACAAGATAAAGTGGTCTTAAACCCTAGTTAAACCCTCATAACGGAGTGACTTGGGAGATTTGATTTTATTTATATCCAGAATGTATTGGAAATAAAAAGTGATGCATCAAAGTTGAATAGTATTCCTCAAATCTCATTTTGGTGGTGGTTTGGTGTTCCATCTATTTTGGGAAGAGAGAAAAACCTTATTTTTGTGGGTTTTTATAGTTTTAGGGTTGAGATGGAGGTTCCAAGATGAAAACCAAATTGTTATAAAATTCTTGGGAGATGTGATACACAACCAAAAATAAATTTAGGCATGTTTATAGGATAATTTTTTATTTACAGTTCTCAAAGTTTCACTACCAATTTTGGCCTTAAGGGCTAAAATGTTAGTCTCTTTGGTTTGAGATGAGTTTGATCATTTTGCATATTGTAGCTATGGTTTATCATCATGGATAGCATGTAGGAACCTAATATTATGTGTTTGAGCTCTTGGTTTGATGTGGTGAAGTGGTTTTTAGCTGAAGACCTATTGTCTTGTAAAGCCCTAGTTGGCTTGTTTAAGAAAGTGATTAAAACAATCGTGTTGGATAAGATTTATACACATTAGATATGCATGTTAGTGATATTACATGTTGGTGAAATTTTCCTTGATTTTTCTAGGTGATAGTTGAGATTGGAAGTTGGTTTGGAAGATTTTTTTCTTGTGTCTATCAAATACTAGTTCTTGAGTCCTTAAGCTTGGTGACAAGTTGTAGAGATTGGCTTGGTTGAAGGTTTCATCTATGATTTGGAAGATAAAGTGAGGTTTGATGGAAATTATTCTTAGAGAAATTTAAAATGGTAAATGGTTTGTTTCTTAATGATTTCTTTTGATAGGTGAACTAACTCTGGTTTGAAGACATACTTTTGGGGTCTTGAAACCAGTTTGGAGTAGTTTTAGAGATTGACCTATTTAGAGGTCTTCCAATTGGATTTGGAAGAAATGTGAGTTTTCAATAAAATAGAATAATATACCTTTCCATTTTTATATTAATTGAGTAATGATGATGATATTTTTTCTGTCAAGTTGGTCATTCTTCATGATTTGAATTTCAGTGTTGAAGACCAAGTAGGGTTTTCTTGCTCCTTGGAATGCTTCATAGAGGAGATGGATGTTTAAGTGATTTATAAGATTATTGGTGATGTTAAGGACTGGGTATGACTTGTGCGGATCTGATGGAGACTTGAAAAGGTTTTTAGAATAATTTTGGTTTGTTGGAGCATTCGTTGGTACTTGAGAAGCTTGATTTGAGCTTGCATGTACATCTTATGTTGTTGTGACCCTTGCCAACTCTTATTATCTCTTAAAATGAATTTATATGATGTTTTTATTATATATTTTGAGTTTTGATGACCAACCTACCTAGTCATGGCTAACACAGGGGTGTTTTAGAATTGTGACTTGTATATAAGCAAGTGTTTTAGTCATTTTGTGACTAGTTGTGATGATGGATGTATGAGTGACCTATAAAGGAGTGAAGAGAAGTGTTGAGGGTTTAAAAACAAAGTTATGAAGAGACATGAAGACCTAAAGAATATTAAAAAACAGATCTACAATGGTCTTGATTTCTTATGTTACCCTTGAAGGAAGGTTTAAAGTTGTTTACGACTATCATTTCCCTATACTTAATCATATCGGACTTGTTAGGCTTTAAATTTTTCCTAATTTCTTATTCAAATATCTAGAGAAGTCTATTGAAATTTTCATAAAAGGGACTTTTAAATTTCTTCTACACCAATGGATTATTAAGGACTTGGTTCAAACATGAACCTATGGAATTGAAAGGGCTAAGATAATTGGTGCGAATGGGGATAACCCTAAGACGGAGGAAGGCATTAAAATATTGGGAAAAAGGACCAAATCTCACACATATAGGTAGAATCATAAGAAGGAAATAATATTGGAGGGATTGGATGAGAAATAAGGGAAAATTTAAATTAACTTTGGGTTTGAGGAAAAGGAAATTGAGAAAATTGTAGAGGATGATAGTAGATGTAAGTTTCGGGAAGGAAACACAGAGCACGAATGGATAGAGAAGGAAAAACACAAGGAGATCCCCCCCAACATGGCTGAAAAGAAAGATATATCTAAAACACATACTCAGAAGTGCGAGGAAGCAATTTCAGTCTTAAAGCTATGAAGGTTGTACAAAACAATCTTTTTGCTACTCAACACCGAGCGATTAAAACCAATGCTTTCATGAAGGAATTTTAAAACTATAGACTGGATACTAATGTAAATAGGCACATGATTAGTATTGTAACTAGTAAACTTAGGGAGATGCGGGGAGAAGATTAATAAAATCACATCTATCGTGGTCAATGAGAAACTTCAAAATGCAAATGAAATATGCCAAGCTATGGAAAAGGATATGCTGAAAATGAGGGAGACAATGATGCACATCAAAGAATTGCATATTATGAACATGAAAAGCATAATTCAACACTTGAAAATGATGGGAGAACTGGTCTATGCAATGTAGAGGGAAAACCAGATGGAAAAAGAATTTTCCATGCCAAAAAAAGAAATGATCGAACCGGACTACGAAAAATGGAGGGTCACTATTGTAGAATTGGTCAAAGAATGGAATGATTGCATGCATTATGTGGGAGAAATTTTCAAGGACTAAACCTATGTTGTCTATTTTTTTTTCCTTTTTAAGGTTGTATGCCTTTTTATGTTTTGTTGTTAGTTTGGCCTTCTGGACTTTTGATGTTGTTAGTTTGGTAAAATATGTTGTTATTTGGTTTCTTGGTGTGTTTTTTGTTGGATTCAATGGGTATACCCTTGGCCATGATCTTATGATTTTAAATTTCTTGATTGTATGGGGTATGGTCCCCTTAACCCTTCTTTACCTCTAATAATTTTTTTTGATAAATTCATCACATAAAGAATAAGAATAGAGAAAGTTAAGAGAGAGATATATATATTTGATTAAGGTTTGATGTGTTTATGATCTAAACTTGGATCACAATCAGTTGTGGGATCATCATATTTTCAATGGACATTATTTTTCAAAATATCTTACGATGATTCATATTCATGGGATTCCTTTGTTTTTAGTAATATCCATAAAGGTTTAGGGTCGCTGCTACTTATGGGATTAGTGCCTCACTAAAAAAATATTGCAAGATGTGTAATATTCTTGTAAGTCCTTGATTTGAGGAATATAAAAAATGGTTTCAATGGGGTTTCTTCTCCTTGAGGGTTTCCCACTAATATTTGGTGTCATGTGTTCTATCATTTGATTCTTACACAAGTGTGAATGTTTGATATACACTTAATAAGCTCACATGGTTAATGATTGATTGAATGAACGGTTTGAATGATGTATGTATGATATGACAAATGAAATGAAATTTTTATAGGACTGATTTATCCCCCTCTCAGTCCATTGTGCTTCCAATACTTGGTATCAGAGTTGGTCCTTGTGAAGGAAGTTTTACAACTTGAAGGATATCCTCTTGAAGCAAAAGTATGATAGGTAGTCAGGCTCAAGTTGAATTTAATTCTCTTATTAGGATGAGATAATTCTTGAAACCCTTATGGTTTTACATTTGGAAAAAATTTCTTAGTTCTTGCACTTCCATTTCCATGATTCCACCTCATTTAGCTGATGATAAGCCTCATAAAGGAGAAAAATCAGGTTTCTATGTTGATCTTGGAGCATGTTTCATAGAAGGTGATGATGAAGAAGTTAAAAATGACCTAGAAGTTGATCTTGATGTATGTGGCCCCAAATAAGGTGGTGAAGTTGTTGATGATGACTTAGAAGCTAAACTTGAAGAAGAAGTAGATGTTTTTGAACATATAAATTTAGAGGAAGTGTGTCTTGAAGCCCTATCCTTGGAGTAGACACAAAATCATACACTTAATATTATTTATTATACCACCAAATATGTTATTTTATATAGGGTTCTTGAGTAATAAACATATTCACTAATGGAACACTTCCTAGTCCATCTGGTTATGTTATTGGTTTCTATTGATTTTATCTTTCAAAATTGTCACTCATACACCTAGTTTTGGTGAGGTCATAGGGATCCCTGTCTCTCAGTCTTCACAAATTTGTCATCAGTTGTCTCTAGACACTAGTTCCTATGACTGGAAAATAGTGATGAGGTGCTCTGTCCATCCCGAATGCTCGTGTCCTCTTTATTTTTTTATCTTGTTTTTTACATTTGAGGTCATATATTTTTATTTTCCCACTCATCCGAGGTATCTTGTTCAATATGTCGGGTGATTAGTGTTAAAATTCAAGTAATATATCCCTTGTTAAACACAACATACATACCATTATAATGGTGGGAAATTTCTATCAAGGAATATCTATCTACATATCAAAGGGTATGCATCTTGGGCTTATCACTCTACATACACACTGCATAGGAAGGGTAAGTTCATTTTTCCATCCACACATTTTCATTCTACCTAGCTACCACACACTATATTGGCATCATTAGCATGAGGGTAACCTAAGAGCACTATTACAAACACAAGCACATATAACTACATTGGGTCTAATATGTAGTGTAACGCTCAGTTGTAAGATCACTTATGTGATAATTGAGGAAATTATGACCCCTAATTTTGTATCTTTATTTTTTAGGACTTGATGTCTTTTTGATGGTTTTGTAGGAGGTTTTTGTATTATAGATTTATAAGTACTCCGATAGTCAAAGTACAACACACAAGTGATTACGGGAAAAAAGTGTGAAACCATAGCAAATATGTCAAAACTAACTCCTTACCATTTACGTAGAATCCAGCCAGCCCACATAGGTTTAGGGAACCTTGACAACCTCACCCTTTCCGAGGCACCCATGTCTAGATATTTTTAGAATCTCTACATTTTTCTAAGTGTGATTACGACATTCTAAGTTATTGTTCCATTAGTTCGTCTAGTCTAGACACACTTTGAGATAAGTAAAATCAAGGTAAGTTCCCTATCTCTCTCATTTGCTTTCATAATTTGATCAAATAAATTGCCTAACATCTATATTTCATTGTATATCATTGTATAAGTCTTTGCATTCAGATTTTGAATAAAATATCCAATTTTATCAAATCACTTGGAGATAAGCCATGAAGAGGTTAAAAATGTCTCTAAAGCTGGATTAACTAGATATTAAAGTTAGATTACCATGTTTGAAAACCAAGGTGATGATTATGCCCTAGGAATTGAGCTTGAGGTTGTTCCTGATTTTCTTGGATCTACCAATATGAAGGTTGATGCTATTATATAAGTTCATAGTCATGAGATTATTCTCATTATGACTAAGGAATGACAAGATCATGTAAGTGTGAGGCTATTTACGGGACTTGAGACTATGTGTTATCAAAAGCAAGTCAAGGTGTGTTTGGGTTTCTCAAAAGGTCATCGAGATGATTGTATTTCACCCTATCAAGTAAGGTATGCTAATTATTTCTATAGATATTCATTCTTCTTCAAGAAATTTAGACATAGAACTGTTGAAGTTGAAAGAGATGCCTTATCTCATTCATGAACATGGGTTAGGTGCATATTGGGCATAGCATTTTTGGATGAATATTCTATTCCAAAAATGGAATGAAGTAAGTTGGTTCAATGATTGATGACTTGATATGAGAATATGGTGTTGAGGTATTAAAGATTAAATTCCATGGGTAAGTGTGAGGTACAAAGTCTGGTCATTTGATAATCTACAAGAGAAGCTATACAAAGGTGAAAGTAACTTGAAGTAAAGTCACGAGAATATGAAAATAGAGTCCAAGTACATTGTTTATTGAACCATCAAAGGTATGTCATTATTTTTCTTGCTCCATGTCAGCCATATGAAGTCAATATTGTGTTTTTGTCTGTCCATCTTACCTAGTATTGAAAGGAGTATTGTCTCAATCAAAAGTTATTTGAAAATGTTTTTCAAGTCCATCCATTGACTAATGGATATTTTGAAAGTCTGAAAATTAGGTCTCCAAGTATGTTGTTCTAATGCGAATGAAGTTGATTTCGTATTTGGTTAGGTGCATATAGTCAAAGGTTTATTTCGAGTAAGGTTCAGATTATGTAATTAGTATGAGATCTTATTGATATTAAAATGTCGAGATATGTTGTTAGTCATGATCCTACAAGACTTAAAAGGTTTGGGTTTATAATTTATTGATGAATAAGGGTTTTCAAGTATGGCTGGGATATCCATTGTTCTATATCATCCTTAGAGTAGTCAATATGGCATAAGATGTGCTCTTAAAATAGACTTGGTGATTTTTTCGGTCAAAATTGTTCGACGTATCAAGTTGTGTTGTCTTGTCTACATATGAAGTAATGAAAACATGTGTGTCTATTTCTTGGTCAACAAGAGTGATTTCACTTTAGGATAATGTGCAACATTGAATACATAATGGCCTAGTAGAGAATTTAAGTCTTTAAACATAGTGACATAGATATGTGTAAATGAGATGAGAAGGAGCTATAGGTTGAAAGAGTTGGAATGCTCTAGTCTATTTTCTCTCGAGTCGGAAGAGTTGGATTTAACAAATATGTTTTGAAGGACATTTTGGACTCATAAAGAAAAAAATGAGGATCATGTGCATAATCATCTCGGGAGGAGATAAACCCAATACTAAGGTGATAACAAGAAATGTGAAGAACATGAGAACATAGTATAAAATTTATCCAAGGTATAAAGAAGGGTGACATTACATTCTAGAGCATAGGTGATTATTTTTATAGTGGAGAGCTTATGAAGGAAAAATTAGTATGAAAACAAAAATAAGAAGGTTAAATAGGGCTCCCATTATCATTGATCCATAAAAGGTAAGTCTATCTTGTTTAAAAACCCTTTGTCTATATTTATTTCCATGATTTGATGTTTCAAGGAAGAAGATTTAGTTGGTCCATGTCCGATGATTGAAAGGTATGTGTTTTTGTCATAAGTATGATTGGATTGAATTCTTATAATTTTCTTCAAGAATTCCTTAAAAAAATCTCCATCAAGAAAGGACTAAAAGTATGTGTGTTAGATTAGGAAGCATGCTACTATGTGAAAAGTCATAGTTTTAGTTATTGTGAAAATTATCTTAAAGCGAGACATGACAGATCATGAACTATGCATATGTCATGAAGGCTCGGTTTACATGTCCATAATCAAGGGGATATGGTCTCATGAGGCCTTAAGGTAAGGATGTTAACCTGGGGATTAAAGATATTGTACCAAGGTATGAAGATGCTAAGAAAGTTGTGCATTGTGCCATGAATAATTCAAGGTTGTCTCGAGTTTGGTAAATTATTTGTATATGGTCTTGATCAAATGTGCTATGTTGGTTCAGTTTACTATAGTAGCTATTCAAGTTCCCTATCTCAGACTTGGGTGAAGAGATATGTGTTTGCATACTTAGGTGTCTTGTGCCATGAGTTGTGTGTCAAGGTTTTAGAGAGAACATTGTTTGAAGTTCAAGGAATATCATAGGTCCACATCATTCTTACATGCATTATTGATATGAGTTGTTCTCAAAATAAGTGTTGATCTAGGTTGTGTTAGATGAATGAATTTTGATCAACATGATTACCTTGAGAATATATATATATAAACTGAGGAGTCTAATCATGGTTTAAAGAACCATGATGATGTGAAATGATCTCGATGAAGCTATGCAACAGGATGTATGTGTTTGTATCATTCATGAATGGATGAAGCCTTGAAGGATTGAATGCTTTATCTAAAGTAAGGTGTTGTAGGTCTATGATAGTGATATAAATCATTAGCTAAGTGAAAGGATATCATCTCAAAAGGAGTCTATAAATGCTCAAGATGCATGCAACGGGGTTCTCACTTGTAATATTGCTCCAAGAAGGTGTCGATGTAAGTAAGTTTATGAAGGTTAAAGATTATATTGTCTAGAGAAAGTCGGTGTGAAAATACAGAGTACAATGTCTTCTTGAGTCATAGGTGTGATTTATTCTTCAATGAAAGCTAGTTCTTGTAGATCATATTAGATGGAGATAGATTGTTGAAGAAAGAGTACGACTCATTTGTTGAGACTTATTTTGTGTAATCGTGAAGTCATAATAAATAAAGTTATGATAGTCAAGTTAGAAAATTCATCATGACAGGGTAGAATGTGTTGTGAAGTGAAATGATGAGTTTTTAGATATGGATTCAAGAGGTAAGATCTGTGAATATAAAGCTTGTAATTATTAGTGTTTTGATGATCTAAAAACTATGCAAGGACCTAAAAATGTAGATATAATGATTAACATTTAGGTATATATGAAAATGTATTATAACCAGAGTAGAGTATGATGTTGGGCACTATAATAATGTGTGAGAGATGTATGTAGATTGCATATGTGATTGTTGAGTTGTTGTTAATCATCAAAAGGAAGTTTTAGGAGGCTATTTTAGTAGTATTGGTGGTTAATTTCAAGTATGAGTGTAGGGTGGATTTCTAATTATCTTTTAGGTTTATTTTCATGTAAAAGAGGTTGTGGGCACTAATAATTTGATTCAAGATTGATACATTCAAGATGACCTACTTATATGACATATATATAAGGTATGAAGGCTTATTTTTTCTTAGGTAGTTATAAGAGGATGGTATGATCACATGGGGAGTAATAATTTGATTATTTATGAGCTTAGTATGCTTCTAGGATAGTGAGAAGTTTGACCAATTTGGTCTGAAAATGTTGTTTAGGGCTCATAGTCCTAAGTGATGTTATTGAAGTGTTAGAGGTAGAATTTGAGGTTTTTGTCCTAGAGGAAGAAGTATAAAAGGTATGAAGTAAAATATGGAGAGTATAAACTTAGGGGTATCTATTTTGAGGCTCATATCAAGTCCATGGATCCTAATGTTGATGCAAAAATAAGATGAAGAGTAAGTCTGAGACAAGAGGGAGTCAAGTCAAGAAAGTAAGTTGTCTTGTGCATTATTGTCATTTTCATGTTTTGTCATCATTATAGAAGTTTTTATAGATTTAAAAGAGGAGAGAAGCATCAGAAACATGAAAAATTGAGTCTTGTAGGTGTTTGGTCTTGTTTTTGCCATCAATGTTTCTGAAGGTGGTTTCCATCAATGATAAAGGGGAGTTTTTGGCTTTTATTTCTAGGTGTTTTCATTGATGTCAAAGTCATTAATGGAAAATGGTGTGTATATGTCTTATGATTCCCAATGAGGTGTTAGTCAAGGTCAAAATTGAAGGTTGATTGGTAGTGTCATATTTTGGTGAAGTCCTATGGTGTTCGAGCATGGTCTAGTAGGCATAGTCATAATTTGATCACTTCTAAGTTGTTATGAATTATTTATGAGATAAAACAAGGTTGGTATGGTGTATTAAAGGTTTCCAAGTGTCTTCATGTGGTATCCATGGTCAATTCATGGTTTTTAATGGTGTGAAGTGGTCATTCTAGGTATATTCGTAGTCATTGAGCTTGTGGTTTGGTATGGTAACTTGATAAATGGAGTAGGTAAGTAATGGTAAATCATTATAAAAGCATGGTGATGGTGTATATGACATGTATGATGATTTTTATGTCAGTTATCAGAGGTATGGTGATGTTTCATGGTCCTTGGGAAGCAATAAGGTGAAGAAAAGCTAGGTAGACATAGGTAAGTCATTGTGGTTAGATTTTTTCAGGCCTATTTATTCAAGGTGGTGAGTTTTTTCAGTTAGAGGATGTTTTCATGATGCTTCATGACAATTTTCAGGTCAAATTGAATAATATTTTGCAAGATATGTCAAATTTAGTAAAACCGGTCTTTGTAGAAGAAAAATCCAACTCGAATTGGTAACTTGTTTTGCTAACTTGCTCTTGCACACTTTGTATGGGACCAAAAAATTTGGAGGATGATTTTAAATTGAGATAAGAATTTTAATAAAAAATAATTAAGTGTTTTTATTGTCATATTTTTATGAGCAATTGTTAAAAAGCTAAAGTGGTCTAAAACCCTACTTAAACCCTCATAGCAGAGTGACTTGGGAGATTTGATTTGTTTTGTATCCAAAATGTCTTGGAAATTAAAAGTGTTGCATTAGTGTTGAAGAGGATTCCTCAGATATCATTTTGATGATGGTTTGGTGTTCCAACTATTTTGGGAAGAGAGAGAAAACCCTATTTTATGGGTTTTGCAGTTTCAAAGCTGAGATGGAGGTTATAGGATGAAAACCAAATTTTTACAAAATACTTTGGAGATATGATAAACATCTGTGAAAATTTTCAAGCATGTTTCATGGAGAATTTTTGAGTTACAGGTGCTCAAATTTGCACTACCGATATTGGCCTTAAGGGCTAAAATGTTAGTCTCTTGGCTTGAGACGAGTTTGATAATTTTACATGTTGTAGTTGTGGTTTCTCAGCATGGATAAAATAAAATAACTTGAGATGATGTGTTTGAGTTCTTGGTCTGATGTTATGAAGTGGTTTTCAGTTGAATACCTATTGGCTTGCTCAAGAAGGTGATTGAAACAAGTGTGTTGGGTAAGATTTATCCACATGAGATATGCATGTTAGTACTTGTAAATGTTTGTAAAAGTGTCCTTGATGTGTTACAGGTGATGGTTGATATTTTAAGTGGTTTATAAGGAGTTTTTCTTGTGTCTCTCAAGGACCAGTTCTTAAGTCCTTGGAACTTGAATGGGAAGTTTAAAGATTGGCTTGGTTGAAGGCCTTCCACTATGAGTTGGAAGATAAAGTGAGTTGTTTTGGAAAGTAGACTCAGATAAATTTCTAATGGTATATGTTTTGTGTCTTGATGATTTCATTTAGTAGGTGGAAAAAATATGGTTTTAAGAAATAGTTTTGGGGTCTTAAAACCACTTCGGAGAATCTGCAGAGATTAATTTGTTTGGAGGTCTTCCACTTAGAGTTGGAAGAAAATGTGAGTTGTTACAAAAAATAGACTGAGAGACCTTTCCATTGGTATATGACTTGAGTCATTATGATGATATTAGATATTTAAAATTTGTTTTTATTCAAAATTGAACTTTTAGGCGTTGATGACCTAGTAGGGTTTGTATTCTCCTTGGAATGCTTCATGGTTGAAATGGATGTTTAAGTGATTTATAAGATTCTCAGTGATGATGAGGACTTTTGTATGAATTTTATGGAACCTTGAAAAAGTTATTATAATAATTTGGATTTTTATAGCATTCATTGGTACTTAAGAAGCTTGTTTTGAGCTCACTTTTGCATCTTGGAGCTTGTTCATGTTGTTGTGACCCCTGCTGAACCTTGTGGTCTATTGAAATTAATTTATATGATGTTGTTTTTATATTTTTTAGTTGGGATTATTGACCTACTTGGTCATGGCCTACCTAGGGGTGTTTTGTAATTGTGACTTGTACCTAAGCGAGTGTTTTAGTCATTTTCGACTAGTTGTGATGATGGATGTATGAGTGACCTATATAGGAGTGAATTGAAGAGTAGAGGGGTTAAGAATCTAGATAAGAATAACAATGAATACTTGAAGAATATTGAAGACCAGATGTGTAAGGAAAATTGATACATTCAACCCATGAAGAAGAAGAATAGAGCAAGTTAAGATAGAGATAAGTTTGATGAAGGTTTGATGTGTTTGTGATTTGAAATTGGATCACAATCAGCTATGGGATCAACATATTTTCAGTGGTCATTAATTTTAAAAATATCTTATGATGAGTCATATTCATAGGATTCCTTTTGTTGTGAGTAATATCAATAAAGGTTTAGGGGTTGGTGTTCCTTGTGGGGTTGGTGCCTCACTAAAAAAATATTATAGGATGTGTAATATTCTTGCAAGTCCTTTCTTTGAGTAATATAAGAAATGGTTTTAGTGGGTTTTATTCCCCTTGAGGGTTTCCCACTTATATCTAGTGTCATGTGTTCTCTCTTTTTGTGAATGTTTGATATACATTTAATAAGCTCATATGGTTCATGGATGATTAAGCTGAATGGTTTGAATGATGTATGTATGTTATGTAAAATGAAATGAAAGTTTCGTAGGATTTATTCATCCCCCATCTCAGTCCATTTTTATTCCAAGAGTTGGAAAAAGGATCAATCACACATGAAGCATTTAGAACTCTATAGTTAACACAATCCTTATCCTCCCATACTTCTTGATGTTAATAACCATTGGGATGATTCACTCTGATTCTTCAATGGGATATATAATTATTTCCTTAAACATTTTATCAATTTCATCTTTTACCTTGAAATGAAAATTAGGATTCATTCGGTAAGGCCTCTTACGAACTGGTTGTGCACCATCCTTAAAATTTATCTTTATCTCACCCAAAGACAAATGCACACCCTTCAACTCATGATATCCCCTTGGAACAGATCTTGAAAATCAAGTAAAATTTCAATTATTTTTACACTTCAAGTTCATACCAATAATCAACAATTATCTCCTCCTTTGGTACATCTATAGTCCCAATGTTTACATTCTTGGTCTTCAGTGGTACATGGTATGTACGTGTGTGTTCATCTATAGTGTTTAAAACCTTGCGCTCATCTTATGCATGTTCTGTGTTTAGTTCCTTGACCTATTCATAATCAATGAGATAGATGATCTTATCTTTATCCCTTTTCTCCCATGTGAGTCCCATGAGTTTTTCATTAGAAGTTATCCACCGCAAGCATTCACATGCTCAACCATAGGATTCTCACCTTGTAACCGAGTTACAATATCTTCTGTCTTCGTGATGTCACCAAAAGTGATGCACTTCATTATATGTAGAGCTTCATTGATAGGGGTTTAGTAGAAAAATAATCAAAAGTGTGCATGATACATGGAGTTAAATCACCCAATTCGCGGTCACTTGCTTTAACTCCGCATATATATACCATGCGTGTGCACATCCTCACAATGTAGAATATAACTTATGTACCCATAGTGATGGTGGCAACAATTATTATCCTTTTTCCTATTTATTTCACATCTTTGAATGTGTACCAGGGAAAATTATCCCCATCATAATCTTGTATCAGTGAACGGAGGTTATTTTTGACAACTTTGGTCAATATTGCAACTCTTATCTCATGTCATCTAATCGGTTATCTCTATACATGGACCACCAATGTGTTTTTTCCTCCTTAGTGAGTAAACCATTACTTTCCTTATATCCCATTCATTATATATTTGTTTATTCATTATGTGTAAGAAGCATTTAGGATTTTATTCTTCAATATATTTTGGAAAAGCTGGTCTTTCCTGTCATTCTAACTAGACGTGAACATATCAATCTTATTACTCTTCCCCAAACCTTGCGACAAACCATATCGTAAGTATCATATATATAGTTATCACATATAAACTTGGTAATATCAATAATGGATTATGTGTCTCCCCCTTTGGAGCACACCCTCTTTTAATGGCTCAATGTTCTTAGGCTCATGCACTATATGCTTGTAGATCTGGTTGATTTTATCTTCACTTATTATCTATAAGTAAGGAACAATCTTTTCATTATTCACTTTGGTATCACAATGCGTTCCTCATTATTCTCAAATATTACATAGTGCTTGTTAAAGTGAAATTTTGCATTATTAACATATCACTAAGGAAGGCCAAGTACCATGAGGAAGTTGTCTACTTCAGCTAGCTCTAAAACCTCAATGTCGCCTTTGAATTTTTCCTTTTATATGGTGATCGTAGCATTTTTCAATACTCCAATGGGCATGGCCCTTATTTTTTCACTATATAAAACACACTTTAACAAGGGTGTAATAATGACCTTCCGATTTGGTTCCATGCATCAAGTGTAAGAACATTGACCTTTGTGCCTGTATCAATCAAAATATTGCTTACCTACTAACCATTAATCGCAACATCTAATGTGATTTCCTTTTCGTACTCATGATCTTACAAAGTGGTAATTTGACATGGAGGATCTGATTTTCTCTCTTTGCATTTACATTTGGTACATTCTACCACAAAAATTATCCCAACAAAGTTATTATATTCTCATGTATGAGCATCTTACATACTTCTTTGAGGTCATTGAAAACCTTTTTAGTATCTCGGGATATCTTGCACACTATTTCTCGTGCACTTGACCTTTAAGATACTATATCTCCCCTGTAGCTCCCAAATGTCACCCATTATCTCTTGATATACCTCTTTCGATGCTCATCATCTAGATATTTTTGAAAGGACCAATTCTTCCCTTTTTATGAGGGGATTTGTTCTTCCTTTCTCACATGCGAGATGAAGCTTTGGTGCATAAAGTAACCAATAATGGTTATATGTATCTAAAAAATTCTTAGGATGTCATTTCCCCTCGAGTCTGCTTAACTCAAACCATTTTTGCACCCCTATCCTTCTTATTTTTGCACATATAAGTATAGGTAATCCTTTTCCTTGTGCCCCTTCCCATAGTATGCACATAAATTTTACTTTTGAAATTTATACTAATAATGGTCTCAGTGACCCACATATGTAACATGTACCTCTACGATGAATCTACCTTAATGACCACCACGTCCTCTACCATGATATATTATTCAAGTATCCTCCATTACCCTAATTTCCTTTGCCATTATTCTATCTATATCTAGTACTATCATTTTCTCATTCACGTTTTTAGGAGATACTTTCTATACTAGAATGTGGTAACCCCATTTCATAGACCTAGTGGATATGGTCAATCAATTGGTTATTTAATGTGTCATGGGTGTGTGCATCAAAAATTTTACAATACGTTGACACCTTTTTATGTGGTACGCTACAATAGTGTGTATCTCGTAAGTGAAAGTAGGGTACCTACATTATTGCATGGAAAGTTTTCCTTCCTATGCCATTCCACAACATAATTTATGTACCATAATCCATTGTGAATTTCATGTGGTAAGTTAGTAGATAACTTATTTAGATGATAATTTATGGATTCTATTTGAGATTCAAGGAATTAGATTAATCTAGTGTTTATGCTCCCAACGTCTTCGTGTGCAAAGTGTCACTTCTAAATCCTCATGTGGGTTAGTGAATGTTTTGTGTGATAATGTCCTTTGGAATGGGGTCAAAAATGCCCCTATAAAACATTGTACATGTTGGATCTCGATAGATTTTAGACAAAATTTTATAAAGTAAATTCTTGAATAGTGCATCATACTCCTTGACACTCTTAGCCAAACCGTGTTTAATGTATGTTAGCATGATAATGTTATGCTATTTGAATTCAGGTATGTGAAATTCAACCAAACAAGCGACACACAATGCATCATAGTCCACTATCGTCTGGTGTGGATAATACCTCACATACCAAATATGTGTGTGGCCTTGAAGTGTAGTGGAAAACTTGCTAGCATTTTTGTCTAGGGATATTATTCCTTTGGCCCTCCATAAAATTTTACACTTGTGCATATGCTTTCTTTACTGCATCCTCCACAACCCGGTATTATGGTAAGTGGAGTGAATTTTTGAAGAAGATTTGGGGGTTTATTATGGTGGTGGGTTACTCCCTTGTCCTAAATTATGTGGGGGTGGACCAAATCCGATCTTGAACTTCCACTAAGGTTTCCTCCAATTGGGGAGGACTAGAGCCTCCCAAACCTATTGTTGATATTTGATGACCTATAAAAGTGCTACCTTACATCCTTATAGTAGTGATAAACTAAACCCCAACCATTTACCATGTTATTTAACCAATGGTAGTACCTCCAATGGGTATTACGCAACTACTATTTCTTGACATCATGCCTATAAATTTACTTCCAAAATAATTATACCAAAACAAGGGAGCCTATTTTGTTTCCACATGTGTTTCCTTTATCTATTGCATCTTGAAATGTTACCAATACATTCCTACATGTATCTCTAACCCAATGCAATGATCCTTGATTACCCTCTTGATCCTCGTCAATATGATGGTCTTCTATAAAAAATTCCAAATTCTAAACACCATGCACAAGGGATATGGGTCCAAGGTGGGTTAGATGCATGCTAATGATTCTTACTTTACCATCGACTCTCCATCATTAGATGTCGATGGGGTCCTTCTATTGTGCTTCCCTGTTATTTGAGGGACATAGTATTACAATCCCTATATTTTTCAAGGTTCTCATCAATTCCTCTCAGACCCATTCCTATCATTCTCAGTGCCTCTTCAACTTCCCTCTCTCATCCATCATTATATTTGCAAAGTATCTCTTATGTCTCCTTCTTCTACTTGGAAAGATGCCATCATTCTTAGAACCATTCCTACCCCTATGCACAGTGGGGTTTTATCCTACCGTAGGTAAGTTCTCTGTTCCTATCTCAATCATTAAAATATTTGTTGCTAAGGATAGTGCACAAAAATACGATCCTCTTGGCTCACGTAAAAAATGGAACTCTGCTTCCTCTGGTCATGAATATGTTGAGATTTCACATTCCAAGGTATAATTGTGCAACCCTCCTTCCCACATATGGTCTACCACACATGTCCATGGTTCATCCAAATCATAGACTTCTTGGTATTGATCCTGGCTCCACACTTGCTTCTTTCCTATTCATATACCTCTATTTTGTGCATTAGCTGTTAACCATTCATATAGCTCTATTGGGAAGAAACTAAAAAATGTCTCATACAATTAATCATATAAATTATATTCCACCCATTTGTGTGTATTGAATCCTCATCCAATGTTGTATCTCTCTGGGATATTTCATCTTGGCCTTCATTTACCCAATGCTCAATATTATCCAACAACAATCAAAATTCCATGGGAACACCACATCTTGGTGAAAAAATGAAAAGAGGTCCCAACAATGGAGCCAATATATAATATTTTATTTACTAACACTTAGTTGGGTGCTCTGGCATATCAATCGGACAAATGTCTAAACACTCACTTGAAGCATGCATAACCTACTAGGTCCTTATTTATTTGATAATAAAATATTTTTATTCATCATAACATATTTATCAACAAAAAGTATAAGATAAAGTAAATAAAAGCATCACATAGATGAAAATAACAAGATATTCGATCATTCATTCATAAATAACTAATAGCATGATCTAAATGCCAATTACATCTCTTCAACTGATTCTAACCTTGATTACCCATTAAAAGTTACCCATTATAAACATAT
The DNA here is from genome assembly GCA_018340775.1 of Taxus wallichiana var. yunnanensis. Taxonomy (NCBI): domain Eukaryota; kingdom Viridiplantae; phylum Streptophyta; class Pinopsida; order Cupressales; family Taxaceae; genus Taxus; species Taxus wallichiana. The sequence goes on from CM031241.1 coordinate 739,700,966, forward strand.
AATCAAGTACATCAGGATAATATTGGATTACATACTCAACAATCATGTGAACACTTTATATATACCGGATCACTCATACATCCTCTAAGCACTATCCTTACAACAAGTGTGTCATACATATATATACACATTGGGAAATTATACTTCACCACCTACATGATTTAAATCTAATAATAGAATTCCTAACTATAGACTCGTATGCCTTTTTAACTTATACTTTATTCTCCATCTCGTGCTATAATTATCTCTACCTCATTGATACATGTGTCCTATAATTAGATGTCCATGTATGTGCTTTATCCAATATACATGTGTGTTATCCAATTTTCTTGCTTTATCCAATCTGAGTATATTTTTGGACTTACCTTAACAACCACACCAACTCTAATTTATTCTACTTATATACCATTCGAACTCCCCGCTAACTCCTTTACTCTATCTCTACGTATGGACCTTCATGCGTTGATGTCTCTCCATCTATCGTTCAGCACCTTCTTGCACTTGTGTTACTTCCTTGTCCTCACGTGTGTTACCTCATGACATCTTGCTATCTTTCTAAGGTTATTGTGTGTATTCTTGCACACAGTCTCAAACCTTCTCGCAAGTGGCTTGTACTTATCCACTTTCTTATCCCAACAAGTTTTAATGAGATGTAACACCAAAAATTAAAATTCCCCCTTTCTACACAAATTAAAGCATATGTTTTAAGTGTGACCCAATTTTCTAATTTACCTCCTTATATGTTAATCATATTTAACAATAATACTTGATAATAGAAAAAAATGAAAATAACGAGTTCAAATTGGTTACTAGCTAAAAAAAATACCTTTTTGTTTACCTTGCAAAGTTAACAAAATGGTATTTTTTGTGATTTACAAAAGACCTCTCCGAACCTCGAAATGAGAAATTCAAGTTTGGACTATGTCCCCTATCATGTGGAGTGTTGTATCAAACTATCAAATGACCTCAAATTCTCCTTCATGCATTTCTCGTCACCCCTCTAGGAGCCATGTTATCCCTTTTTACAGTTTTGGGAAGCTATTGAAAGTCAAAATTTGGGTTTGGTTTTGGCTTATTGTTTAGAACATGGGTGATGAAATGGGTATTAGCCTCCGTATACCTTTATTATTTATACCTAAAAATCACTATCAACCCTTAGTTATGATGAATTCGATTTGAAAACTAATGTCACAAGGGGGTTTTTAGGCTGCGGTCGTTGGATGACTAGATCAAACTAGTCCAATTATGAGTGGTGTCTCTGTAAAAATAATCGCCATTCATACCGTGTTTACCAGCTTCGAGTTTCGTTAGCTCCAATACATTACTTGTATATAGGAGAGCCTATAAGATTTGTCTCATGGTGTGTTAGATCATCGAAATCATTTTTTAATGCAATTTATTAGCACTTAGGTTAATTTTTGATGTTTTCACAAATGTTTAGGAAGATGTGAAAGAATGTCGCGTGACACTCTTCAAGTCAAATAACTAGTGAGAGAACTTGTAGACACTTATATATGATTGTATGGAACTCTCATTTGTTTCTTGTTTTGAGAAATTTGATTAAGTTCCACATGGAAGGAACATCTAACACATTTGCAACAAGTCTTGCAAGTTCTCAAGGAGAAACAACTACTATGTAATATGAAGAAGTGTGAATTTTACAAATAGTCACTTGTTTATCTTGGGAATGTGGTTGGAGGCTGAGAGATATGAGTGGATCCAAAGAAGTTAGAAGTCATCACCAACTATCCAACACCAATGGGAGCCATGGAAATTAGAAGTTTCGTGGGAGTAGTATAATACATGAGGAAATTCATTGAGCTTCTCCACTATTGCAACACCTCTACACATAGTGGCCGTAAAGAGTAATATTTTTGGTTAGGGTAAGGAAAATGATAGGGATTTTGAGTTTTGAAATACAAGATTAGTCATGCTCCAATACTTGCTCTTCCAATATTCATCATCCCTTTGAAGTAGACACATATGTCAGTGATTATGCTATGGGAGAAGTGTTTCTTCAGGGAGGTAAACACGTGTGATATCATTTTGAATCTTTTACTTCAGCAGATTAAAGGATATTAAATGTATGATAAGAAAATGTATGCACTTTTTCAAGCAATTAAAAATGGAAACATTATTTTTTGGTAAATAAACTATTGCGTACACTAACCACAAACCTCTCTAGCATTTACAAGCATAGTCTAAATTGCAGTAGGAAAGGCACTACAAATGGATGGGATTCCTTCAACAGTTAGATTTAGTGATCAAGTATAAGAAAGGTATCATAAATGTGGTGGCATAAATGTTGTTTAGGCTTCCCACACAAGAGAAAATATCAGTTTTGGCCACTATATCTCATTTTTATGCCTTCACCAAGGAAGCTTACAGAGAGGCATATGCTCAAGATAAAGACTTTGGGGTGACATATCAACAATTTCAGTCCAAAGGGGCTGAAAAGACGAGGATTGGAGAATGTTATCTCAAATATGGACTGCTCCATTAATGGGGGAAGTTGTGTGTGCAAAATGAGGAGAGAATTATATTGATGAGGGAAGCACATACTTGAAATTAGCTAGTCATTTTGGTGTTGGAAAAACTATAACATTCCCGAGTTTTAGACTTTAGAAACAAGGGATTTTTTTTTACACAATGTTATCTGTTTCTAAATAAAACATCATTTAGAACACACATTCCATGCCAATAAATCTCATAACAGATAACCATATGCGTTGTAAATGAATCAATAAATTACCAATCTCTCATTTCATGACTCGATTTCTAACCGATCTCTCATCTTTGTCTTTAAGTATAAAATACTTCATGTATACTACGTATACATGGTTTTCCTACCCAATTCAGTACTTGAGTGATCTGTTTAAAGAACCTATTTGAATATTTGTTACCAATATTCATCTGACATCATGTTTCTTTAAACTAGGTGACATAGGATAATGTAACTAGCAGACTTGTGATACTTTGGCCAAATATTTCCAACATACTGTTCATGTTACTATTCCTAGATGACATACTTGTCAATTTGTTGGTCGTCAAATAGGACTTTTTAGAAAGCAATAAAGTCAGGGGACAAGAAGTCCCTCCTCTTTAATGGGAGAGGTTCCCTTATTCAGAAACGAACTTATTTACAAATGTACAGAACATTGTTTTATGGTCAAACTTGGATATTACGAAAGTGTTTTCCACAAGGATCATCAATTACACAAGGACTGAGGAAAGGGAATAAGAAGATGAGCAGAATAGCAACATTCAGAATTATAGATAGCAGAATAATTCTTCATGTATGCGAAGCTTCAAAGAATTTAAGACAAGATCATTTGCATTGGCTGAATGAGATTAAATTTAAAGACACAAAGTTCCATAAATAACCTTCTTCAGATTCATTCATCAAGGACACAAAGTTCCTTCTTGGTTATACAAGATCACTGTATTTGCAAAACTGAACAGTATGCAATCAGAGAGACTAACGAATCAGGAACAAAATGATCTTCACAATATTAAAGGAAAACACAGAGATAACAAGAATTAGATAGACAAAGAATGGAAAGCCCTTTTGTATTGATTTCTTTAAGATCTATTTACACTTTCAGCAAATACCCAAGTTCTTCCTCCTGCAAAATGGTGTGGAAAGGCCATTATATAGCTTACAAGTCAGTTACTCTTCGTAACCGTTTCTTTTAACTAAAGAATAGTTAAGGATCGCCAATTGCAATACCTTAACTAATTACAAAGAATACGAAAAGAATGGGAAGAAGAGAAAAGAAAGGAGAAGGAGACAGGTGGCCAGCTACTGGGAGGGACCCACTGTCTTCAGAATCCGCTGCCTGAATTTCTTCAATGCCTCAGCTATGTCTCTGCCACGTGGAACTGACGTGTTGGCTGCAGACTGAGTCCAAAATCCCAGACACTTCTCCATCTCTTTATCAAACTCGCGTGAGTATGATAATCTTTATTTGCTTCTTGATGGCGATTGAAGAGAACAAATTTCCTTCATCTTTTCCTTAGAGATGGAGCTTTCCTTGAATAGATTATCTTTGACAAAAGCTCTGAACTGAGCTTTGATTTCTTGCAAGGACAGGGAAACACCAGAGTTTTCATCCTGAAGATGACAATGTATATCCTTGAAAGCAGCAACAGAAAGTGTCTTGAAAGCTTCTCCCTTCTGCCAGCTGTTCTTCATTTCTCCCAAAGCTTCCTCCAAAACTCTGATCTTCCACTCCACGCTATAGACCAAGGATTTTGATAGATTGTCCTTAGCATCATCGAAAATCTTATTCACCAGTAAGATGTTCTCATCTGTCTCGTCCCATAAGGCGAAGGTCTACTATACAATCGCTGCTCCAGATTTTTAGTTCTTTATCCATGGTATTGATAGTGGAGGAGAGTCAGTTGCACATTACTCACCTTTTCGTGGAGTTTGAAAGCTTCATCGATGAAGTTTAATCCAGCAACAAGCATGTCATCCACCATGGCTTCAATAGCTCTGCCATAGACAGAATACTTGTGCATATCTTTGATACTTTGCACTTCATCTTGGCTTAGAATTACAGGAGGTGGAAGAGTAGTCAATGGGGTAGGGTCCAAGACTTTATCCTTAGATAAAAGAGACTTGATGAAACTGTGAGAATCGGGCTTGTTCTTCCAACTGTTCAATAGTTTGCTACCCTTCTCTACCCTTCCAATGACTCTCTTGTATTTGTTTCTGGAGGTTGTGAATTTCACCTTCGGGAGTAGACTCTCCCATAGGGATTCTTGAAAGCTCCAAGTCGGATGCCGGCAAGTCTCGATTCGATTTGTCTACCGTAGGCTTAGCAATCTCCAAGAAGCTGTTGACCTTGGGCGCGGACACTATTGCAGGAAGTAGTTCTCGGCTTTCTTGGCACGAGAAGGAGTGGTGCCCAACAAGGCTGCAACAGCATCGAAATTTGGTCCCAAGCTTTGGGAGGAGGATTTTCTCTTCCTTTTGTCAACCAAAGGTTGCACCCAAGAAAAAGAGGAAGAAGAATCTGCGGGGAGAAGCAAGGGGACCAAGAGACAGGAGCTCATGACACTCGAGTCTCAAGGCATTTGTTGACTCAAGCCGAGATGTGAGTAGAAACCTTTGGAGGCAATGGCGGTAGAAGAATCGTAGCACACTGGAAGTTCAAAGTGCTCTGGACCTCCTTGTCCTTATCTGCTTTGGATCTTCAAGAACATTTGCAGGAGTTGGCATCTCACTTTCTTCACTTTCACTGAGAACAATGATGTTCTCTGGCCCTATAGGCAACTCTTCCTGTTTTCTTGGAGGTTCATTCTCTGCGAGCTCCTTCTTTACCTCTTTGAGTTTCTTCTTATATACAGGTAGATGAAGAGGGAGTAGATTCATGAGGTCCTTGTGTTGATGAGGCAGGAGGGGTTTGCATTGGTGTCTCAGACCTTGGAACTGATGCCTCTCTTATTGGTGTCGAATCATCCTTGGAGGAGGATTCTCCTGAGTGCCTCTTGAATTCTCGGATCTTCTTACTGAACCAGACCTTAGTCCTGACTAAGACTGGAGCAAGAATCTCGGCCAGATCATCTCTCTCTTTCCTGTTCCAATCCAGGTCCTCCAGAGGGGTGTGCTTAATCACATTTTCATACTCATATGAGTATAGGTCAGAATTGTCATCCTGGAGACCTTCAGGAACTTGAGCATGCACCGAGTTCTTGAATCAATTACAGGGAGAACCTGCCACAATGCCTTCTCCTAGCTTCAAAATCATCTGCACAGTCAGCCCAGTAGTCTTCTGTATCTACCCTATGATGATAGATTATCTTGATGTTCTATTCAATAAACTTCTTCAAGTCAAAGCAGGTTCTTGGCTTGAAGAAATGAACAGTGATAGGGACCAGGGCTCTTTCTATGTTCTGAGCATCCAGAGCTGTTTTGCATGTGTAGTTTCCCAGAGAGATGGGAAAGTGCAAGCCAGAAATCTTCTTATCTCTGCAAGTTCTGTGCAACTTGTCTAGTTGCCTGCATATTTCTATCAAGGCCATTTTATCATTGCAGAACATGGGAAGCCGTAGAGGAGTGCTTTCATAGCCAGCAAGCCTGATATAGGAAAATTTCCTGAATTGGATGAAATAGGCTCCATACTGCGATATCAGGTTCATGGCTTCATCTGAAAACCTTCTAGCAGTATCACCTTCGAGCAATCTGACCACGTACATGGTGAAAGCATCATTGACCCTTCTGAAATTCCGATTGCTGGTCTCCAGGGTGAACTGCGGGCAATAGGCATACACTGGATCATCTTTGTGTGCATCTATATAGGAGAAACCAAACCACTGCCTTGATGCTGCTAGGGTATACATCAGGTATGAAGTCATATAGAACTTCTTTGTTTGCTAAACGTTGGATAGCTGCTCTGAAAAATTCATACTGATGATCTCTGCCTAGTTAATGTTTTGTGTTCCTCGCACACCATGCCGATGAGCGGGCACATCCGAAATGAAACTCATTGGTGGAGGGAAACCCATAACCCGAGCAGAGGGATTATGAAGTCGACAATTCCTCATTGAAATCTACTCGGAAGAGGGTTTTGGTTAGAGAGAAGCACCTTTCTTAGGGTTCTTCAACCAAGACTTCGCCACTCGCGCCTTATATTTGTCACTTTGTCTTGATCGAATAGGGTCGTGCTTGATCCGGGAGACGACTATAGCATTGTCCAACTCCGGAATCCTCGAGCAGCAGCGCCATGATGGCGCGAGCGCCCACTTGGCAATGACTTCCCCATGTACATTTTTCATTCGCTCAAGCGGGGTCGAAGTGAGCTCGCATGAAAGCACAAGATATTAGCACACCTTTCGAGATTGGGAAACCACCGCAAAAGCCAAACCGCTATCATGAATCGTTTGTGCTATTGGTGTAGGGTTTGCATCTGCCATTCTTGCCCAAAATCACCGAAGTCGAGATGACGAGCTTCTCGTCCCCAATATTGCTAAGCAATGAGACTCAAGCGGAGAAATTTGCTCTGTCCCGAAACTTGATCGTCATATTGATAGTCTCGGAGCTGCAACCTAGACTCGGGAAGGAATTTGCAAAGGGAGGGGATATTTGTGCAGAGTTTTCAAATTGCAAGGGTTCGAGCAAAGATAACATGGAAGCAATGCGAAAAATGCAAAGGGGAAATGCTCGTTATATAGTCGTTTGGAGAGAGGAATGAATTTAATGCGCATTGAATACACAACCACCAATTTGAATAGCATCATACTCGAAGTGAGCAGGAAAAACTAAGTGTGAATGACACTTGGTACGCTTGGGACATGTGAGATGCGAATGCGTGAAACACGCGGCTCGGCCGATTCGGGCGAAACAGGGAGAGGATGCACAAATGCTTTTTGGAACGATTGGGACGAAAATGTGCGGAGTACGCGGTTCGGGTGTTTCGGCCGAAAATGGAACAGTGGGCCCGTTTGGACTTGGGACATTCGGGAAAAAAGTTCCAGTACGCGGTTTGGCAGTTTCAGTGAAATTGAAACTTGAACTTGCATTTTTCGATTTGGGACAAGGAGCTCAAGAAGTATGCGACACGGGAGTTTCACCAAATTGGAAAGCTCGCACTTTTTAACTTTGGAACATTTGAGACATGAAAGTGTGAAGTACGCGGTTCGGTTGTTTCGGCCGAAAATGGAACAACTCACACAATAAGTTTTGGAACACTTGGGACAAAAATTTCCTCCGACAGAGCCGAAAATGGGACAACTTCGGGATTTTGGCCGATCGGGAACAGAGTGCACTTTCGTACTTGGGACAGTTGGGACAAAAAGTTCGCTGAGCCGAAAATCACACAAAATGACCCAAAACATAGATTTTTTCAATTTCACGACTTAGGCACTCGAGAGAAAAACACTTAAACTCAAAATTTTGAAATTTTTACTCTTATCGGAAGCGGGAATTTTGAGTGGACAACGAGTTGGCTCCTTGCAGGGATGACTTGGTATAAATTCTCGAATGAGACAAGGCAAGAACTTAGACAAACTTGGTGAAGCATACCGAGTGCCTTATCCATTGGGCAAAGGAGTCAAAAACAAACCAATACAGAGGAGAGGGCAACACACACAACAACGAAGGAAAACACACCAAAAGCGAGAAAAGCAAAAACACATGCAGGAATATACAAAGGGACTCCTAGTCACCTATGACTTGAACAACTTCAAATACTTCCCACTATAAGGAAGTCGGAGGGGAGAACCATCCATGTAATCAAGATAGAACAAGTTCTTACCAAGAAAGTGTCTTATCTTGAAAGGTCCGAGCCACTGGGGAATCAAATTTTCCATGGCTGCCACGAGGTTCATGTCTTTTGTCCCATAACATCACAGTATCTCCAACTGGAACTCTCTCGAACCTAGCTTTCTTGTCAAAGCAGAACCTTCACCTTACGCTAGTGAGCAAATAACCTATCAGCAACCTCCAATCTGTCCTCGTTCGGTTTATGCAGTACATGATTCTTTTATCCGAGCATCATTGAAACTAGTATCCTCAATGGCCTTTATCAGTGCAAGGTTGGCGGTTCCACTTTGTCCACGGCAATTGAGCTTCTACTCCATACACCACTTGAAAAGGAGACATTCCAATGGCTCTTTTAGGTGTGATCTGTCGCCCAAAGAGCATCATAAAGCTTCTTATGCCGGTTTACGAGACTCATTGACCAACTTCCTTATGATAGTCACAGATTTTTGTTGGTGGATTCGCTTGTCCATTTCCCAGGGATGATAATCGAAGAATGAGCAGAGAGATGCCATACCCATAGTAGAAATCCATTATCTCAGTTGAGGAGAAGTTCGAAGCATTATCTGTTACAATCTTGTTAGGTACACCATACCTTACCAAGATGTTCTCTTTGATGAAGTTGCATACCACTTCAGAAGTAGTGCTCTTGACTGGAATAGCTTCCACCCATTTGGTGAAGTAGTCAGTGGTGGTTAGCACATGAGTGTGACCAGCACTAGAAACAGGGTTGAGTGCACCAATGAAGTCCAGACCCCACTGTTGAAATGGTTCCTCAATCACAACTGGCTTGAGAGGCAAAGAGGCCAATTTAGGTCTTCCTACAAAGGTCTGACAAGCCTCGCATTTATCCACCCACTTGGATGCATCTCGAATAAGGAAGGCCGTAATATCCTCCCGGAGTATCTTGTGAGTGTATTTGTTGATGAATAGTGCCCTCCACATGCACGATCATGAAAAGTTGAGAGCAACTTTCTCTATTGTTCCTTGTCCACACACTTCATAAATCTCCCATCTAAACCACGCTTGACAAGGCATTTCCCCCACAGTACATATTGCGTTGATCTCAATTTAACAGTCCTCTTTTCCTTGGTAGTTAAATGAGAGGGGCATTCCCCATAGGTGAGAAAATGGGTGATGTCAGCATACCATTCATCGACTGAACTAAGGAATAGAACAGTAGGAATGTCAACTTTCTCCTCCAGCAACTCATGTTTGGCTCCTTCAGCAATGAGCTCACAAAGACCTTTTCCACGAACCAGCTTGGTCGGTTTGATATCAATGTCATACTCCTGGACTTTAGCCACCCAGTTTCCTCTCTTGGACCCAAATTCTTGCTGTGTAAGAATTGACTTAACAGTTGTATCTGGAACCAACACCATAGAGTGAGAGTTGAGGATATAGAAATGGAACTGCTTGACAGCCTTGACTACTGCAAAAGCATGCTTCTCCATCATGGTGTATTTTAGCTCATGATTCTTCAGGATATAGCTCATGAAGGCAATTGGTAGCTCATGTTTATCAGAGTCTTCTTGGGTTAAGACAGCAGCCAGGGTATTATCTGTAGCATAGCAATAGATGATGAAATCTTTGCTGAAATCAGGACAGGCCAAAACTGGAGTTTTAGCAATAGCTTTCTTGATACCCTCAAAGGATTCCTTTCCTTCAGAAGACCAACCAAATGTTTGCTTCCCTTTCATCATCTGAGAAATATTCAAAGTTAATTCAGTAAAATCAGGGATGAATCTTCTTAAAAAATTGATCTTACCGAAGAAGGAATGCACGCCTTTTTTACTGGTTGGGAGAGGAATTTGCTGGATGGCTTGAACTCGTTCAGGATCAATCTTAATACCATCCTTGGAGACGATGTGCCCTAATAGTTTTCCTCCTATAACACAGAAGACATATTTTTTAGGATTTAAAGAAATCCCATGCTCTCGGCATCTCAGCAGAACCGTTTCCAGGTGGTCGAAGTGATCTGCTCTTGTCTTTGAAAACACTGTCAGGTCATCAAGGTATATGACAATACATTTCCCTTTCAAGCTTCCAAAAGCCAGATCCATAGCTCTCTGGAAAGTGGCACCAACATTAATCAGCCAAAAGGCATTCTCTTGTAGGCAAAGGTACCCTGGGGAGTGGTGAAGGTTGTCTTGTGTTGATCTGCGATATCAACCTCTACCGATTGTATCCGAGAATCCATCAAGCATAGATAACATTTCAGATCCATTCTTTGCTTGCAATATTTTATCCATTATAGGCAAAGGGTAGTTATCTTTCGTAGAAGCTTTGATTGAGTTCACGAAATCAACACAAATGCGATCTCACCATTTTCTTCCTAACAGGCACTATATTTGCGATCCATGTCGAATGGTGAATGGGAAAAATAATTTTAGCCTTCAACAACTTCTAGATCTCCTGAAAGATGGTGTCAGCTATTTTTGGATTATCAGACCGCCTCCGCTTACGCGAAAGGCTTAATTCCTGGTTTGAGGGAATAGAATGCTGCATATCTTTTGGCTTGAAGGCTTTTAGATCTTCATAAGAATAAGCAAGAACATCCTTATACCTCCTTAGAAGATCAATTGCTTTTCTCCTCTCGTCGGTTGTGCAACATTTTCCAATATTTACTAGCTTGGGGTCAGTAGAACTCCCTATATCAATCTTATCATACTCGGTGATTCTTTGAGGTCCAGTAGAAGCTTTAGATTTCACATATCTGTCATGTTTATCAAACAACTCCTCCAAACTCACCAAACCTTTGGGAATCTTGTTTCCTTTGAGTTTAATGCACCCTTCCTGATCTGTTTCTTCTCCTTGGGTGACAGGATGGTCAGAGGACACACTCTCACGAGGCAGGTTGTCACTTCCCTCAAAATACAGTTGTTCGAAATTACCCTTGAGTTCCAGGAAGGAAAGAAAATGCTGGTCATCGTTGAAAACTTGCCAGTTATTGGTATTGTCAGGTACACTAGGCCGGTGGACCATTTCAATAGTGAACTTATCCTGAGAGAATTCAGGATGGGGAATCAATAGTGATCCCTGAGACAGCCAGTGAATCAGCCTGGCTGTTCTTTTCTCTAGGTATTGCCTCAATGGAGAAAGCATCAAGGAATTCAATTGAATCCCAAACTTGATTCCGGTAATGCTTCAGCCTCCCATTTTTTACCTGAAAAAGGCTTCTGACTTGCTTCACAATCAGCTCTGCATCACCACGAGCCAGAAGATTTTTTACACCTCGTTCTTTGGCCACTTGCAGTCCAAGAATGAGAGCCTCATACTCTGCTGTATTGTTAGTGTTTTCGAACTGCAACTTAAATGAAAAAGGGTGTAGGCATCCTTCAGGTGACACTAGCAAGACACCAGCTCCAGAACCAGCTGAGGAACAACTTCCATCAAATTCCAAAATCCAAACACCATTGGGATCTTTGGGTGATACTTTGGAGGGTTGGATTTCATCAGGGGACAGAATCATGTAATTACCATGGCCCATATCCTCATAGAGTATTTGTGCCTTAGGATCATCCATTTTCTGCACAATATACTCTGATTGTTTCTCAGGCAGTAGCTTCTTCATGTTTCCATTGACAGGTATGAGTGCATGTGACCAATCCATTTGAATCTCTCCACCCACATCTTTACAGAAGTTCCTACTTAGCAACATTCCATAAGAAGGAGGAATGTCTGCTACTAGGATGGTAGCCAAGACTTTCTTTTCAGGTAAAGCAGCAAAAGCCACTTGTGCATCTTTAATCCTTCCAACCAAAGGCACTTCCTTACTTTCCATGGAGTAGCAAGATCCATAAGTACGAGTGAGGGTCAAGCCTAAAGCATGAGCTACTTTAGCAGGCATCACGTTATCTGAGGCTCCGGAATCTATGACACAGTTACTGAGCCTATGGCCAGCTATAAGAAGTGTTACATAAAAAGGCTTGATTTTGTCACCAGGCGAGGTGACAGCAGCTACCAGACTAGGCTGTGGTGTAGAAGGAGGAGTGGGCAAAAGGCCTTTAGAGGTGGTCTTGGAATGGGAATTAACAAATTGGATCATCTTGGCAAAAGCTTTGGGATGGGTTTGATAGTATTCAGCTTCTGAAATTTGAACCTTGGTCCTTTTTAGGTGATCAACAATATCAAAGGATCCAGAGGTGGATGGACCATCATCATTTGGAATTCTAGGCTTATCAACTTTAGGAGAAAAAGAAGGAACTTTGCTAGTAGGATTGACAGGACTTACCTTTGGTGCAAGATGAGGTAGGGATAGGAGATCCTCTTTTGGCAATTACGGGAATAGTTGCCGGCTGCCCCTTAGATTTCTTCATGGGTGTGTTACTTTCTCCTTTTGCCTCATCTATTCTCGAGTCATGACAGCAAATGATTCACTGTTCATATCTGCTACCACTTCATCATAGTCATCTCCATCATCAGTGCCTTCGGTGGTAAAGAAATTAACCCGAGATCCCTCAAGTTCTTCCGCCTCATCATCAAATTCCTCCAGGAACTCTTCACAAGCTTCATTGTCCACATCATCATCTGGCTCTTCAACTTCATAGGTTGCATTCACGGGAACCTTGGACGGGGAGGTCCTTCAAGTGCTAGTCTTGTGTGGGGAGCAGGCAAACGGCTTCTGGGCTGAAAATTTCTTCTTGGAACGTCTGCATACGGGGCATGCTGAGCTAGTTGTTTCTTTATAGCGACGAGATCATTTGCAAGTTTCTGGACTAATGGATCAGTATTGGGTCCAGAGGTGGAAGAGGAAGAAGCAGCAGATTTAGATTTGGGAGGATCTCTTCTCAACTTCCCTGACATGATCAAGTCATCCTCGACACTAACAGCCAGTTCTTGATCCAGAACTAACGTTCTAAGATTAGCCCTTCTTAGAGCATAACTGACTTTGGGCGTTTGAGCATTTAGAAAGAAACATTTTTGAATTTGATCAACCGGTCGAGTATTTAGAGGAATTTTTTTGATCGATCTATTGAATCGAGCCACAAATTCTCTCATGGGTTACGATGGATCTTTCTTTATCTCGAGAAATTTGGGCAAGCGGGGCATGCACATCTTACGCCGACTTGAAACGGCTTTGAACTGAGTTCTCATCGTATTCCAGTCGGTGATGGCACCGGCCGGAAGGTGATAGAACCAATCAGCAGCGTTATCTTGTAACGTCTCAATGAACAACCTTACTGAGACGTCTTCATGTTCAACTCCCAAGACTCCACATGCAACTATGAAGGCTGCAATGTGTTCATCGAGTGTACTTTGCCATCTACTTTAAATTTTGGGAAGTTCTTTGGTTACCTCTAGGTAACTCATGCAAAGGCGATTAAGGGCCGGGGCCCGACACGTTGACCCCATGGCAATTGTGTCGCCATTCTTGGAAATACGGCTTGGGGGAGCGTAACGCCATTGACTAGGATCAAAGCTCGTAGATTGGGACTAGCGGGTTACAAGGAATACCACCCATAGGACTTCTATCTTGAACAGGTGGAGTGCTCGTCGAACGAGTTCTTCTATTTGAAGGGAAAGGAAAACCCTGTTGCTCCAAAAGCTGAAACTGAGAATCTTCGATACCAAGGGTCCTTCTCCCTCGAGTGAAACGCGGAGTCGCCAGATCAAAGGATGATCGAAAAATTGCAGTACTGGAATGCGATTTTCCCCAGCGGAGTCGCCAAAAACTGTTGGTCGTCAAATAGGAATTTTTAGAAGAGCAACAGTCAGGGGACAAGAAGTCCCTCCTCTTTAATGGGAGAGGTTCCCTTATTCAGAAACGAACTTATTTACAAATGTACAAAACATTGTTTTATGGTCAAACTTGGATATTACGAAAGTGTTTTCCACAAGGATCATCAATTACACAAGGACTGAGGAAAGGGAATAAGAAGATGAGCAGAATAGCAACATTCAGAATTATAGATAGCAGAATAATTCTTCATGTATGCGAAGCTTCAAAGAATTTAAGACAAGATCATTTGCATTGGCTGAATGAGATTAAATTTAAAGACACAAAGTTCCATAAATAACCTTCTTCTGATTCATTCATCAAGGACGCAAAGTTCCTTCTTGGTTATAAAGATCACTTTGTATTTGCAAATCGACAAAGTATGCAATCGGAGAGACTAACGAATCGGGAACAAAATGATCTTCACAATATTAAAGGAAAACACAGAGATAACAAGAATTAGATAGAAAAAGAATGGAAAGCCCTTTTGTATTGATTTCTTTAAGATCTATTTACACTTTCAGCAAATACCCAAGTTCTTCCTCCTGCAAAATGGTGTGGAAAGGCCATTATATAGCTTACAAGTCAGTTACTCTTTGTAACCGTTTCTTTTAACTAAAGAATAGTTAAGGAGCGCCAATTGCAATACCTTAACTAATTACAAAGAATACGAAAAGAATGGGAAGAAGAGAAAAGAAAGGAGAAGGAGACAGGTGGCCAGATACTGGGAGGGACCCACTGTCTTCAGAATCCGCTGCCTAAATTTCTTCAATGCCTCAGCTATGTCTCTGCCGCGTGAACTGACGTGTTGGCTGCAGATTGAGTCCAAAATTCCAGACACTTCTCCATCTCTTTATCAAACTCGACGTGAGTATGATAATCTTTATTTGCTTCTTCGATGGCAGATTGAAGAGAACAAATTTCCTTCATCTTTTCCTTAGAGATGGAGCTTTCCTTGAATAGATTATCTTTGACAAAAGCTCTGAACTGAGCTTTGATTTCTTGCAAGGACAGGGAAACACCAGAGTTTTCATCCTGAAGATGACAATGTATATCCTTGAAAGCAGCAACAGCCAGTGTCTTGAAAGCTTCTCCCTTCTACCAGTTGTTCTTCATTTCTCCCAAAGCTTCCTCCAAAACTCTGATCTTCCACTCCACGCTGTAGACCCAGGATTTTGATAGATTGTCCTTAGCATCATCGAAAATCTTATTCGCCAGTAAGATGTTCTCATCTGTCTGTCCCATAAGGAGAAGGTCTACTATACAACTGCTCCAGATTTTTAGTTCTTTATCCATGGTATTGATAGTGGAGGAGAGCTTGATTTGCACATTACTCACCTTTTCGTGGAGTTTGAAAGCTTCATCGATGAAGTTTAATCCAGCAACAAGCATGTCATCCACCATGGCTTCAATAGCTCATGCCATAGGCAGAATACTTGTGCATATCTTTGATACTTTGCACTTCATCTTGGCTTAGAATTACGGGAGGTGGAAGAGTAGTCAATGGGGTAGGGTCAAGACTTTATCCTTAGATAAAAGAGACTTGATGAAACACTGTGAGAATCGGGCTTGTTCTTCCAATTTGTTCAATAGTTTGCTGCCCTTTCTCTACCCTTCCAATGACTCTTGTGACTGTTTCCTGGAGGTTGTGAATTTCACCTTCAGGAGTAGACTCTCCCATAGGGATTCTTGAAAGCTCCAAGTCAGATGCCAGCAAGTCTGATTCTGATTTGTCTCTGTAGGCTTAGCAATCTCCAAGAATTACTGACCTTGGGCATCAGACACTATTCTGGAAGTAGTTCTGGCTTTCTTGGCACGAGAAGGAGTGGTGCCCAACAAGGCTGCAACAGCATCAAAATTTGGTCCCAAGCTTTGGGAGGAGGATTTTCTCTTCCTTTTGTCAACCAAAGGTTGCACCTAAGCAAAAAAGAGGAAGAAGAATGCGTAGGAGAAGCAAGGGGACCAAGAGACAAGGAGCTCATGACACTCAGTGGTGCGCGGCACTGTTGACTCAAGCTGAGATGTGAGTAGAGCACTAGAGGCAATGGCGGTAGAAGAATCGTGTAGCACTGGAAGTTCATTTCTCTCGGACCTCCTTGTCCTTATCTCGCTAGATCTTCAGGAACATTTGCAGGAGTTGGCATCTCACTTTCTTCACTTTCACTGAGAACAATGATGTTCTCTGGCCCTATAGGCAACTCTGCCTATTTTCTTGGAGGGTCATTCTCTGCAGGCTCCTTCTTTACCTCTTTGAGTTTCTTCTTATATACCTGGGTAGATGAAGAGGGAGTAGATTCAGTAGGTCCTTGTGTTGATGAGGCAGGAGGGGTTTGCATTGGTGTTTCAGACCTTGGAACTGATGCCTCTCTTATTGGTGTCGAATCATCCTTGGAGGAGGATTCTCCTGAGTGCCTCTTGAATTCTCGGATCTTCTTACTGAACTGGACCTTAGTCTGACTAAAGGCTGGAGCAAGAATCTCAGCCAGATCATCTCTCTCTTTCCTGTTCCAATCCAGGTCCTCCAGAGGGGTGTGCTTAATCACATTTTCATACTCATACGAGTATAGGTCAGAATTGTCATCCTGGAGACCTTCAGGAACTTGGTACAGACCGAGTTCTTGAATCAATTGCAGGGAGAACCTGCCACAATGCCTTCTCCTGGCCCAAAATCATCTGCACAGTCAGCCCAGTAGTCTTCTGTATCGCCCTATGATGGTAGATTATCTTGATGTTCTGTTCAATAAACTTCTTCAAGTCAAAGCAGGTTCTTGGCTTGAAGAAATGAACAGTGATAGGGACCAGGGCTCTTTCTATGTTCTGAGCATCTAGAGCTGTTTTGCATGTGTAGTTTCCCAGAGAGATGGGAAAGTGCAAGCCAGAAATCTTCTTATCTCTGCAAGTTCTGTGCAACTTGTCTAGTTACTGCATATTTCTATCAAGGCCATTTTATCATTGCGAGAACATGGGAAGCCGTAGAGGAGTGCTTTCATAGCATATGAAGCTTTGATATAGGAAAATTTCTGAATTGGATGAAATAGGCTCCATCTTTGCGATATTAGGTTCATGGCTTCATCGAAAACCTTCTAGCAGTATCACCTTGAGCAATCGACCACGTACATGGTGAAAGCATCATTGACCCTTTCGAAATTCCGATTCTTTGGTCTCGGTGGTGAAGCTGCGGGCAATAGGCATACACTGGATCATCTTTGTGTGCATCTATATAGGAGAAACCAAACCCTTTGCCTTGATCTTTGCTAGGGTATACATCGGTATGAATTCATATAGAACTTCTTTGTTTCTTTGAAGCGTTGGATAGATGCTCCGCCAAATTCATACCGATGATCTCGCCGATTGATGTTTTGTGTTCCCTCGCACACCATCCGATGAGCAAGCACATCCAGAAATGAAACTCATTGGTGGAGGGCAAACCCATAACCCGAGCTAGTAGGATTATGAAGTCGACAATTCCTCATTAAAATCTGCTCGGAAGAGGGTTTTGGTTAGGCGAGAAGCACCTTTCTTAGGGTTCTTCAACCAAGACTTCGCCACTCACGCCTTATATTTGTCACTGTCTTGATCGAATAGGGTCTGTGCTTGATCCCGGGAGACGACTATAGCATTGTCCAACTCCGGAATCCTCGGAAGCGGTGCAATGGTGGCAAAGCGTCCGGCAGCAATGAGTTCCCCATGTACATTTGTCAATTCGCTCGAATCGGGGTCAAAGTGAGCTTCGCGCATGAAAGCACGATGTCGGCACACATGTCACCGAGATTGGGAAACCACCGGCAAAAGCCAAACCGCTATCATGAATCATTTGTGCTATTGGTGTAGGGTTTGCATCTGCCATTCTTGCCCAAAAATCACCGAAGTCGAGATGACGAGCTTCGCTGTCCCCAATATTGCTAACAGCAGACTCAAGCGGAGAAATTTGCTCCTGTCCCTGAAACTTGATCTTCATATTGATAGTCTCGGAGCTGCAACCTAGACTCGGGAAGGAATTTGCAAAGGGAGGGGATATTTACACAGGTTTTCAAATTGCAAGGGTTCGACCAAAGATAGCATGGAAGCAATGCGAAAAATGCAAAGGGGGAAATGCTCGTTATATAGTCGTTTGGAGAGAGGAATGAATTTAATGCGCATTGAATACACAACCACCAATTTGAATAGCATCATACTCGGAGTGAGCGGGAAAAACTAAGTGTGAATGACACTTGGTATGCTTGGGACATGTGAGACGCGAATGCGTGAAACACGCTGTGGCTCGGCCGATTTGGGTGAAACAGGAGAGGATGCACAAATGCTTTTTGGACGATTGGGACGAAAATGTGCGAGTACGCGGTTTGGTTGTTTCGGCCGAAAATGGAACAGTGGGCCCGTTTGGACTTGGGAAATTCGGGACAAAAAGTTCAGTACGCGGTTGGGCGTTTCGGGTGAAATTGAAGCGACTTGTATTTTTGATTTGGGACAAGGAGCTCGAAGTACGCGACACGGGAGTTTCGGCCGAAATTGGAAAGCTCACACTTTTTAACTTTGGGACATTTGAGACATGAAAGTGTGAAGTACGCGGTTCGGGTGTTTCGGCGAAATTGGAACAACTCGCACAATAAGTTTTGGAACACTTGGGACAAAAGTTCCCACGAGCCGAAAATGGGACACTTGGGAATTTCGGCTGATTGGGGAGCAGAGTGCACTTTCGTACTTGGGACAGTTGGGACAAAAATTCAGGACATGGCCCAAAATCACACAAAATGACCCAAAACATAGATTTTTTCAATTTCACGACTTAGGCACTTGAGAGAAAAACACTTAAACTCAAAATTTTGAAATTTTTACTCTTATCGAGCGGGGAATTTTGAGTGGACAATAGTTGGCTCCTTCTGGGGATGACTTGGTATAAATTCTCGAGAATGAGACAAGGCAAGAACTTAGACAAACTTGGTGAAGCGGACGATTGCCTTATCCATTGGGCAAAGGAGTAAAAACAAACCAATACGAGAGGGAAACACACACAACAACTGAAGGAAAACACACCAAAAGAAGAAAAGCAAAAACACTGCATACAAGAATATACAAAGGGACTCCTAGTCACCTATGACTTGAACAACTTCAAACACGCCCACTATAAGGAAGTGGGAGGGGAGAACCATCCATGTAATCAAGATAGAAAGAGTTCTTACCAAAGTTTCTTATCTTGAAAGGTCGAGCCACGAGGGAATCAAAATTTCCATGGCTGCCACGAGGTTCATGTCTTTTGTCCCATAACAAGATACAGTATCTCCAACTGGAACTCTCGAACCTAGCTTTCTTGTCAAACAGAACCTTCACCTTCGCTTTGGTGAGCAGATATCCTATCAGCAACCTCAATCTGTCCTCGTTCGGTTTGTGCTTGTGCAGTACATGATTCTTTTATCCAGAGCATCACTGAAACTAGTATCCTCAATGGCCTTCATCAGGTGCAAGGCTGGCAGTTCCACTGTCCTGGCAATTGAGCTTCTACTCCATACACCACTTGAAAAGGAGACATTCCAATGGCTCTTTTAGGTGTGATCCTGTCTGCCCAAAGAGCATCATAAAGCTTCTTATGCCAGTTTCGCTGAGACTCATTGACCAACTTCCTTATGATAGTCACCAGATTTTTGTTGGTGGATTCTGCTTGTCCATTTCCCTAGGGATAATAATCTGAAGAATGAGCCAGAGAGATGCCATACCCGTAGCAGAAATCCATTATCTCAGTTGAGGAGAAGTTCGAAGCATTATCTGTTACAATCTTGTTAGGTACACCATACCTTACCAAGATGTTCTCTTTGATGAAGTTGCATACCACTTCAGAAGTAGTGCTCTTGACTGGAATAGCTTCCACCCATTTGGTGAAGTAGTCAGTGGCGGTTAGTACATGAGTGTGACCAGTGCTAGAAACAGGTTGAGTGCACCAATGAAGTCCAGACCCCACTTGTTGAAATGGTTCCTCAATCACAACTGGCTTGAGAGGCAAAGAGGCCAATTTAGGTCTTCCTACAAAGGTCTGACAAGCCTCGCATTTATCCACCCACTTGGATGCATCTCTGAATAAGGAAGGCCAGTAATATCCTCCCCGGAGTATCTTGTGAGCTGTGACTGTTGATGAATAGTGCCCTCCACATGCCTGATCATGAAAAGCTGAGAGCAACTTTCTCTGTTGTTCCTTGTCCACACACTTCAGAAATCTCCCATCTAAACCACGCTTGAACAAGGCATTTTCCCACAGTACATATATTGCGATCTCAATTTAACAGTCCTCTTTTCCTTGGTAGTTAAATGAGAGGGGCATTCCCCATAGGTGAGAAAATGAGCAATGTCAGCATACCATTCATCAACTGAACTCAGAAATAGAACAGTAGGAATGTCAGCTTTCTCCTCCAGCAACTCATGTTTGGCTCCTTCAGCAATGAGCTCACAAAGACCTTTTCCACGAACCAGCTTGGTCGGTTTGATATCAATGTCATACTCCTGGACTTTAGCCACCCAGTTTCCTCTCTTGGACCCAAATTCTTGCTGTGTAAGAATTGACTTATGAGTTGTATCTGGAACCAGCACCATAGAGTGAGAGTTGAGGATATAGAAACGGAACTGCTTGACAGCCTTGACTACTGCAAAAGCATGCTTCTCCATCATGGTGTATTTTAGCTCATGATTCTTCAGGATATAGCTCATGAAGGCAATTGGTAGCTCATGTTTATCAGAGTCTTCTTGGGTTAAGACAAAGCCAAGGTATTATCTGTAGCATAGCAATAGATGATGAAATCTTTGCTGAAATCAGGACAGGCCAAAACTGGAGTTTTAGCAATATCTTTCTTGATACCCTCAAAGGATTCCTTTCCTTCAGAAGACCAACCAAATGTTTGCTTCCCTTTCATCATCTGAGAAATATTCAAAGTTAATTCAACAAAATCGGGGATGAATCTTCTTAAAAATTGATCTTACAGAAGAAGGAATGCACGCCTTTTTTTGGTTGGGAGAGGAATTTTTTTGGATGGCTTGAACTCGTTCGGGATCAATCTTAATACCATCCTTGGAGACAATGTGCCCTAATAGTTTTCCTTCTGTAACAGAGAAGACATATTTTTTAGGATTTAAAGAAATCCCATGCTCTCGGCATCTCAGCAGAACCGTTTGGGTGGTGAAGTGATCTGCTCTTGTCTTTGAAAACACTTTGTCAGTCATCAAGGTATATGACAATACATTTCCATTTCAAGCTTCCAAAAGCCAGATCCATAGCTCTCTGGAAAGTGGCACCAACATTAATCAGCCCAAAAGGCATTCTCTTGTAGGCAAAGGTACCCCAAGGAGTGGTGAAGGCTGTCTTGTGTTGATCTGCAGTATCAACCTCTACCTGATTGTATCCGAGAATCCATCAAGCATAGATAACATTTCAGATCCTCATTCGCTTGCAATATTTGATCCATCATAGGCAAAGGGTAGTTATCTTTCGAGAAGCTTTGATTCGAGTTCCTGAAATCAACACGAGATGCGGATCTCACCATTTTCTTCCTAATGAGCACTATATTTGCGATCCATGTCGAATGGTGAATGGGAAAAATAATTTTAGCCTTCAACAACTTCTGGATCTCCTGAAAGATGGTGTCAGCTATTTTTGGATTGTATTGCCTCTGCTTCTGCTTGAAAGGCTTAATTCCTGGTTTGAGGGGAATAGAATGCTGCATATCTTTTGGCTTGAAGGCTTTTAGATCTTCATAAGAATAAGCAAGAACATCCTTATACCTCCTTAGAAGATCAATTGCTTTTCTCCTCTCGTCGGTTGTGCAACATTTTCCAATATTTACTAGCTTGGGGTCAGTAGAACTCCCTATATCAATCTTATCATACTCAGTTGATTGCTGAGGTCCAGTAGAAGCTTTAGATTTCACATATCTGTCATGTTTATCAAACAACTCCTCCAAACTCACCAAACCTTTGGGAATCTTGTTTCCTTTGAGTTTAATGCACCCTTCCTGATCTGTTTCTTCTCCTTGGGTGACAGGATGGTCAGAGGACACACTCTCACGAGGCAGGTTGTCACTTCCCTCAAAATACAGTTGTTCGAAATTACCCTTGAGTTCCAGGAAGGAAAGCAAATGCTGGTCATCGTTGAAAACTTGCCAGTTATTGGTATTGTCAGGTACACTAGGCTGGTGGACCATTTCAATAGTGAACTTATCCTGAGAGAATTCAGGATGGGGAATCAGTAGTGATCCTGAGACAGCCAGTGAATCAGCCCTGCTGTTCTTTTCTCTAGGTATTGCCTCAATGGAGAAAGCATCAAGGAATTCAATTGAATCCCAAACCTGATTCCGGTAATGCTTCAGCCTCCCATTTTTTACCTGAAAAAGGCTTCTGACTTGCTTCACAATCAGCTCTGCATCACCACGAGCCAGAAGATTTTTTACACCTCGTTCTTTGGCCACTTGCAGTCCAAGAATGAGAGCCTCATACTACTCTTTGTATTATTAGTGTTCGAATTGCGCAACTTAAATGAAAAAGGGTGTAGGCAACCTTCAGGTGACACTAGCAGGACACCAGCTCCAGAACCAGCTGAGGAACAACTTCCATCAAATTCTAAAATCCAAACACCATTGGGATCTTTGGGTGATACTTTGGAGGGTTGGATTTCATCAGGGGACAGAATCATGTAATTACCATGGCCCATATCCTCATAGAGTATTTGTGCCTTATGATCATCCATTTTTACGCACAATATACTCGATTGTTTCTCAGAAATGACTTCTTCATGTGTCCATTTGACGGTATGAGTGCATGTGACCAATCCATTTGAATCTCTTCACCCACCTCTTACTACGAAGTTCTACTTAGCAACATTCCATAAGAAGGAGGAATGTCTGCTACTAGGATGGTAGCCAAGACTTTCTTTTCGTAAAGTAAAGCGGCAAAAGCCACTTGTGCATCTTTAATCCTTCCAACCAAAAGCACTTCCTTACTTTCCATGGAGTAGAAGATCCATAAGTACAGTGAGGGTCAAGCCTAAAGCATGAGCTACTTTAGCAGGCATCACGTTATCGAGGCTCCGGAATCTATGACACGCCATTCGAGCCTATGGCCAACTATAAGAAGTGTTCGTTATTCAAAATTTACTCCCCTAGGGTAAATTTTGATAACATGCATCAGAAGATTCAAATCCCAAGCAAATTGATTGATTTAGAGAAAAATCAGGTTTCTAGGGTCCCTTCAGGTATTTTTCTAACTCCCCTAGCCGAGGAAAAAACGAACAAGCTCGAGAAAGTGCGAGAGAAGGTTCAGAAAGCAAGTAGTTCGGGCCAGGAAAATTTGTGAAAATCGGCTAAGTCCCAGTCCAGCACAAGTTGGATCAAATGGGACAAAAGTACGCGAACCACCCGAACCGGCCGAAATGAGTCCAGTCGGCCCACTAAGCATTTGGGACAAGTGGGACTAAAGTACGCGGTGGGCGCGAAATGCCGGTTCGACCGAGAAAAAAATTGGCTAAACTCTGTTGAGAGGGACGCAAATGGGACAATCGGGCCAAAAAGGTGCGAACCGGCCGAACCGGCCGAAAAGAGTCAAGTCATTCGAAGCAAAGTGGGACAAGTGGGCCAAAAATGCCCGAACCGGCTGAATCGGCGAAATGAGTCGAAGGTCCAAAGTCAAATGGGACATCTGGGACAAATGGACGCGAAATGCCCGAACCGGCCGAAATGAGCACAAAGGGCCCAAAATCAAATGGGACATCCGGGACAAATGGAAGCGAAGTACGAGAAGGAGCTGAAGGAGCCAAAGACCAATCAGAAACTGCCACGTGTCCTCACGGGAGAAAAAGGCAAAAGGTCAAAGGCGAGTTATCGAGCGCTAAACCAAACCAATGAAATGGCGCCACGTGTCCAAGTTTAAGGGGCCCCAAGCAATTTCAAAAGGAAAGCCTGCGAAAGACGGAGGAGAGAGAATTGCTCATCCAATCAGCATGTGCCACGTGTCATCCAGATGGCGAAGAGCGGGAAAACATTTTAAAATTCGTTTTGATTTGTTCCGTGCCCTAAATCTTCAGATCGCCATATCTTTTGATCCAGAGCTCGTATTTCCACGTTATTTATATCAACGGAAAGCTGTTGAGATGCTCTACATGATTCTGGGATAAATCTCGAGTTTTGGTGTAGTATGAAGAGAGAAAATTGAGAAACAGCTCTGACGTGTGGTAATGGCCAGAAGTGACCTTTCAACAACCTGTTTTAATGCTAATGGGTCACATTCTTCTTCTGCACGGCCAGAAGTGACATTTTAGCGGCCAGATTAATGCAAATGGGTCGCATTCTCCTCCAAATCATTCAAAGTGATAGGGTATGGGTTTGTAAGATCCTCCATGCTGATTTAATGCATCTGTAGTCAATGAGGAATGGGCTTGCATGTTTTCCCACGTTTTCTGTCCCCTGGGCTCGACCCATGCAATGTAAAAGCCAGATTTGGCTCATTTTAAAAGTGGTTGTTCATTCTTTCTACTCGGCCCTCCCTTCTTTTCTTCTCTAGGGTTGAAAATGGAGTTCGAACCTCCTCCCTACTCTGTAATGGCATTTTTTGCCTTTTACTAATGGAATGATGTTCTGTGCAAACTTCTGGAGCAACAAAACGTGTTTTGTGATGCATCTGTCCATCCTTTCTCGTTTTTGCTTGTCTTCTTCTTGCCTCTCTTCATTGCGGCAGTGTCTGTGCACGTTTGAATGTTCATTGTAGAGGTCCTGGAGCCGTGTTCATGGAGTTTTGGGACACTTTCTGTGTGAAATCTATCCTTGGGCCTGTGATGCATCTGTCCATCCTTCCCATTGCTCACCTCTTTTTGTCCCATGGTAGTTTTGATAGATGTCCAACATTCTCCTTCTCTGGTGTATCACCGTTTTAGTGTAGGCTTTTGTTGTTTTTCCCTTCTCTCTCTCTCTCTATCTCCTTGGCATGGTTAGATTAGGATTAGATTAGCTTGCCTGCACTGGAATAGCTTGTGGCAGGTAGTTTAGGAGCAGGAACCAGCCTTCTCTGGAGATTCCTCTCTCGGTTTAACAGTCCCATGCTTGGAGAGAGGTTTCCATGTTGTGCAATCACACTTGGATGCCCGAACATCAACCTAGAAGCCTGATGTGCATCCAGGATCTTTGTGATTTTGCACTAATAGTTTTTGCTTGCACGCCGGTGGGACCTTAGAGGTCTTTCACTTCATATTTTGCGAGTTGATGTGTTCTGTGAATATTTCAGCCTTTGGAGGCACTTGCAAACACATCGCGACTCCATCGGTCAATAACCATCTCTGAAGTTGCAGACCTTCCTTTCCATTCATTTCCATCCATTTTTCATTCATCCTTCTTTCCATCCCTTTCATTCTTTTCCATTCCATGAAGTTGTGCAACCATGACTTCATTTCCATCATGGAACTCACATTTACAACAACAACAGTATTTTCCACTTCCAACATGTTTTACAAATCCTCCAGATCAGCATGCATACTCATATGAACAGCAGTGCCAAAGTCAGTTTGGCTATGAAGCTTCCCAAGAGCAAGAGTATGCATACAATGAAGACCATCAGATCCAAGATGCTGGTCTGTTGGAGAAAATCCAAAAGATGGAGGTGGGGATGGTGCAGTCCAGGGCTCAGGCACAGATGAGAGCATTTGGAATCGGTTGTGAAGCACCCTGTCCATGGGTGGGACCTTTTCCAAGTCATTACAGCCCTCAGGAGAAGCTTGACTTCATGATTGCAACGCTGCCTTTGCTTGCAAAGTGGATTGAAGAAATAGAAGTGTATGAGAGAAGTATTCAGCAACCTTGTCAACAGGTAAACACACCATCTCATGCCTTTTCTTTTCCTCTTTCCCAATCTGTTTCAGTTCAGCAGTGTCAAGTTTCAAACTCTCCATCTGTTGTCCCAAATGTTGAATCCATTTCTCCACCTCTCAGTCTTCCACCACACCTCAATTCTTCTTTCCTTTTTCCTTCCAAACAGTCATCCCCTCCACAAGAGCTAATATAAACACCCCCTCCTCCAAAGAAACAAGAGGTTTCACCTCCTCCACCACCACAAAAAATTGTCAAATCAGTGGAGTTTCAACCTATCCCTCCTTTTGCATTCCCAATTCCATGTGGGAAAGAAGAAATTGTAAAATTCAGTCATCAAGGACAGCAGGAGGAAGAGCCAAACAGAAAAGAAATGAGAGACAGCTTGAAGGTTAGGGCTGCCAAATTTGGGATGACAAGGATCCCCTTGATGGTCAAGCCTACAGAAGAAGCTAGGGTTGGAGAACAAATGGTGGTCAGGACTGATTTTGTTGCAGCAGAAGAAGAAGATCTTGCAGCCCCAACTTGTCCTCTAGAGCAGCAGATTGAAGAGTTTGACTTGACAAACTTCATGCTGGAGAAGGAGTTCAATCAAGAGCAAGATTGCCTTCAAACATTGGAGGAAGGAGAAGCTGCTCCAAATCCAAAAGAAGAGGAGCACAATCTAGCTATGGAGGAGAAAAACGCAGATCCAAGGGCTTTGAGCACAAAGCAGGTTACAGAAGAACCTTCAGTTCTTCTTTCCACTTCATCTCTCTCAAGTTCTAGCACTGAAAAGGAGTTTGATCTCTCAAACTCAATATTGAGAGTGAAGGAAACCATGGTGGTCAAGTTGTAGATCAAGAGGACACCATGGAGGAAGTTGAACACGAGCAGCGGGGACAGCAATGAGGCGGTTTACAGCCGGATTTGGAGGATTGTTTTGATGGAGAAGAGCCGGTTGAGTTTTCACCATTCTCTCTTTCATCATCCACATTCCAAACACCAGAGCCTGCTGCCATGAAGGAGAGCTTTCATTTGCAGCAGCCTGCATCTTACAACAGCCCTTTGAAATAAAAATTGGAAGATTCTAATCTTCCCTGTTCTTCATTGGAGGAAGAGAAAGGACAGAAGGATTCCACCATTTCTTCCACACCATCCATTCAAGGTCTGCAAGAGAACTCCATTCCTGGAGTTGAAAATCAGAGCAATGGGCATACTCAATGGATCAGACCTTGCCCAATCAGGTACTTGGCTTCATTGGAGCCAAGGGAGAAGCCAAAACCAGTCATGCTCGCTTCTGAGCATGAGGGTGAGATACAAAGTACCAAGGATCAGCTGCCATACCTCTTCAATCCAAATGCGAGCAACTAAAAGAGGTATTGGATTTTTGATTGATACCTTGATGATTTGGATATAAGACCAGCTTCTTGTTGATTTTCCATCCATCAAACAGCCATGATCGAGTGCCAAATCAATTCCATGGCTGCCAATTTTGAAGAAAGGGAGCTATTTTGCACAACCGATTTGCAAGGTTTGTTTAGCTTGCCTTTGCTTCGATTAAAGTAAGTAGTTAGGTTTGCTTTCGTGAGAAGAAGTGCTTGTGCACACTCTGTATGTTCCATTTGGGGCATGTATGATTTTCGTTTTGTACATAGTTTTGGTGTTGCTGGTTTTGCTCTTGTGATTCGTTTGAGTGGTTTTGGTGAGAACAACTCCATGCCCGGTGGGTTTCCAAGTGGCTCGAGAGGAGAGATTTTCAAAGTTGAGATCAGTTTTCGAGGCTATTACTTATGACTCCATGCCCAATGGATTGCTTGAGCCTCTTGGTCTTTTCATCTAGAGCAAATGCCCCCCGTTGAGTCGCCAAATTGTTATCCAAAATTTACCCCTAGGGTAAATTTTGATAACATGCATCGAGAAGATTCAAATCCCAAGAAAATTGATTGATTCGAGGCAAAATCAGGTTTTAGGGTCCCTTCGGGTATTTTCTAACTCCTGGCCGAGGAAAAAGGAACAAGCTCTGAGAAAGTGCGGAGAAGGTTGCAGAAAGCAAGTAGTTCGGGCCAGGAAAATTTGTGAAAATCGGCTAAGTCCCAGTCCAGCACAAGTTGGATCAAATGGGACAAAAGTACGCGAACCACCCGAACCGCCCGAAATGAGTCCAGGCGGCCCACTAAGCATTTGGGACAAGTGGGACTAAAAGTACGCGGTGGGCGCGAAATGCCGGTTCGACCAGAAAAATTGGCTAACTGCTGAGAGGGACGCAAATGGGACAATCGGGCCAAAAAGGCGTGAACCGGCCGAACCGGCCGAAAAGAGTCAAGTCAGTCCAAAGCAAAGTGGGACAAGCGGGCCAAAAATGCCCGAACCGGCCGAATCGGCGAAATGAGTCAGAAGGTCCAAAGTCAAATGGGACATCTGGGACAAATGGATGCGAAATGCCCAACCGGCCTGAAATGAGCACAAAGGGCCCAAAATCAAATGGGACATCCGGGAAAAATGGAAGCGAAGCACGCGAAGGAGCCGAAGACCAATCGAAGCGCCACGTGTCCTCACAGGAGAAAAGTCAAAAGGTCAAAGGGGCGAGAAAAGGCCGAACCAAACCAATGAAATGGCGCCACGTGTCCAAGTTTAAGGGGCCCACAAGCAATTTCAAAAGGAAAGCCCGCGAAAGACGAGAGGAGAGAGAATTGCTCGTCCAATCAGCACGTGCCACGTGTCGTCCAGATGGCAAAGAGCGGGAAAACATTTTAAAATTCGTTTTGATACATTAGTGCCTAAATCTTGGATCGCCATATCTTTTGATCCGAGCTTGGATTTCCACGTTCTTTATATCAACGGAAAGCTGTTGAGATGCTCTACATGATTCTGGGATCAATCTCGAGTTTTGGTGTAGTCTGAAGAGAGAAAATCGAGAAATGGCTCGACGTGTGGTAATGGCCGGCGACCTTTCAACAACTGTTTTAATGCTAATGGGTCGCATTCTTCTTACGCACGGCGAAGTGACATTTAGCGGCGATTAATGCAAATGGGTCGCATTCTCCTCCAAATCAGTCAAAGTGATAGGGTATGGGTTTGTAAGATCCTCCATGCTGATTTAATGCATCTGCAATCAATGAGGAATGGGCTTGCACGTTTTCCCACGTTTTCGTCCCCTGGGCTCGACCCATGCAATGTAAAAGCTAGATTTGGCTCATTTTAAAAGTGGTTGTTCATTCTTTCTGCTCGGCCCTCCCTTCTTTTCTTCTCTAGGGTTGAAAATGGAGTTCGAACCTCCTCCCTACTCTGTAATGGCGTTTTTGCCTTTTACTAATGGAATGATGTTTTGTGCAAACTTCTGGAGCAACAAAGCGTGTTTTGTGATGCATCTGTCCATCCTTTCTCGTTTTTGCTTGTCTTCTTCTTGCCTCTCTTCATTGCAGGTGTATCGTGCACATTTGAATGTTCATTGTAGTGCTGGAGCCATGTTCATGGAGTTTTGGGACACTTTCTGTGTGAAATCTATCCTTGGGCCTGTGATGCATCTGTCCATCCTTCCCATTGCTCACCTCTTTTTGTCCCATGGCAGTTTTGATAGATGTCCAACATTCTCCTTCTACGGTGTATCACCGTTTTAGTGTAGGCTTTTTCTGTTTTCCTTCTCTCTCTCTCTCTATCTCCTTGGCATGGTTAGATTAGGATTAGATTAGCTTGCCACTGCTTTGGAATAACTTGTGGTAGGTAGTTTAGGAGCAGAACCAGCCTTCTCTGGAGATTACTCTCTCGGTTTTACAAGTCCCACACTTTGAGAGAGGTTTCCATGTTGTGCAATCACCTTTGGATGCACGAACATCAACCTAGAAGCTGATGTGCATCCGGGGGTGCTTTGTGATTTTGCACTAATAGTTACATAAAAGGCTTGATTTTGTCACCAGGCGAGGTGACAGCAGCTGAGACTAGGCTGTGGTGCAGAAGGAGGAGTGGGCAAAAGGCCTTTAGAGGTGGTCTTGGAATGGGAATTAACAAATTGGATCTTCTTGGCAAAAGCTTTGGGATGGGTTTGATAGTATTCAGCTTCTGAAATTTGAACCTTGGTCCTTTTTAGGTGATCAACAATATCAAAGGATCCAGAGGTGGATGGACCATCATCATTTGGAATTCTAGGCTTATCAACTTTAGGAGAAAAAGAAGGAACTTTGCTAGTAGGATTGACAGGACTTACCTTTGGTGCGGATGAGGTAGGGATAGGAGATCCTCTTTTGGCAATTACAGGAATAGTTGCCGGTTGCTCCTTAGATTTCTTCATGGGCTGTGTTACTTTCTCCTTCTGCCTTGTCTGTTCTCGAGTCATGACAGCAAATGATTCACTGTTCATATCTGCTACCACTTCATCATAGTCATCTCCATCATCAGTGCCTTCGGTGGTAAAGAAATTAACCCGAGATCCCTCAAGTTCTTCCGCCTCATCATCAAATTCCTCCAGGAACTCTTCACAAGCTTCATTGTCCACATCATCATCTGGCTCTTCAACTTCACAGGTTTCATTCACAGGAACCTTGACAGGAGGTCCTTCAAGTGCTAGTCTTGTGTGGGGAGCAGGCAAATGGCTTCTGGGCTGAAAATTTCTTCTTGGCACGTCTGCATACGGGGCATCTTTGAGCTAGTTGTTTCTTTATAGTGCGAGATCATTTGCAAATGTCCTGGACTAATGGATCGAGTATTGGGTCGAGAGGTGGAAGAGGAAGAAGCAACAGATTTAGATTTGGGAGGATCTCTTCTCAACTTCCACGACATGATCAAGTCATCCTCGACACTAACGGCCGATTCTTGATCCAAAACTAACGTTAGAGATTAGCCCTTCTTAGAGCATAAGCCGACTTTGGGCGTTTGAGCATTTAGAAAGAAACATTTTTGAATTTGATCAAGCTGGTCGAGTATTTACTGGGAATTTTGTTGATCATCTGTTGAATCGAGCCACAAATTCTCTCATGGGTTCGATGGATCTTTCTTTATCTCGAGAAATTTGGGCAAGCGGGGCATGCACATCTTCTTCCCGGCTTGAAATGACTTTCGAAGCGAGTTCTCATTGTATTCCAGTCGGTGATGGCACCGAGCGGAAGGTGATACAACCACTCGGCGCATTATCTTGTAACGTCTCAATGAAACAGCCTTACTAAGGCGTCTTCATGTTCAACTCCCAAGACTCCACATGCAACTATGAAGGCTCTGATGTGTTCATCGGGGTGTACTTTGCCATCTCCTTTAAATTTGGGGAAGTTCTTCGGTTACCTCTAGGTAACTCATGCAAAGGTTGATTAAGTGCCGGGGCCCGACACATTGACCCCATGGCAATTGTGCCGCCATTCTTGGAAATACGGCTTGGAGGAGGCGTAACACCAGCTAGGATCAAAGCTCGTAGGGTGGGACTAGCGAGGTTACGAAGGAATACCACCCGTAGGACTTCTATCTTGAGCAGGTGGAGTGCTCGTCGAGCGAGTTCTTCTATTTGAAGGGAAAGGAAAACCTGTTGCTCAAAAGCTGGCGAGAATCTTGATACCAAGGGTCCTTCTCCCTCGAGTGAAACGCGGAGTCACCAGATCAAAGCATGATCAAAAAATTGCAGTACTGGAATGCGATTTTCCCCAGTGGAGTCGCTAAAAACTATTGGTCGTTAAATAGGACTTTTTAGAAGAGCAACAGTCAGGGGATAAGAAGTCCCTCCTCTTTAATGGGAGAGGTTCCCTTATTCAGAAACGAACTTATTTACAAATGTACAGAACATTATTTTATGGTCAAACTTGGATATTACGAAAGTGTTTTCCATAAGGATCATCAATTACACAAGGACTGAGGAAAGGGAATAAGAAGATGAGCAGAATAGCAACATTCAGAATTATAGATAGTAGAATAATTCTTCATGTATGCGAAGCTTCAAAGAATTTAAGACAAGATCATTTGCATTGGCTGAATGAGATTAAATTTAAAGACACAAAGTTCCATAAATAACCTTCTTCAGATTCATTCATCAAGGACACAAAGTTCCTTCTTGGTTCTACAAGATCACTGTATTTGCAAAACTGAACAGTATGTAATCAGAGAGACTAACGAATCAGGAACAAAATGATCTTCACAATATTAAAGGAAAACACAGAGATAACAAGAATTAGATAGACAAAGAATGGAAAGCCCTTTTGTATTGATTTCTTTAAGATCTATTTACACTTTCAGCAAATACCCAAGTTCTTCCTCTCTGCAAAATGGCGTGGAAAGACCATTATATAGCTTACAAGTCAGTTACTCTTCGTAACCATTTCTTTTAACTAAAGAATAGTTAAGGATCGCCAATTGTAATACCTTAACTAATTACAAAGAATAAGAAAAGAATGGGAAGAAGAGAAAAGAACGGAGAAGGAGACGGTGGCGCTCTTTGGGAGGGACCCACTATCTTGAGAATCCACTTTGCTGAATTTCTTCAATGCCTCGGCTATGTCTCTGCCCATGGAACCGCGTGTTGGCTGCAGGTGAGTCCAAAATCCCGAGACACTTCTCCATCTCTTTATCAAACTCGATGTGAGTATGATAATCTTTATTTGCTTCTTGATGGCAGATTGAAGAGAGAACAAATTTCCTTCATCTTTTCCTTAGAGATGGAGCTTTCCTTGAATAGATTATCTTTGACAAAAGATCTGAGGCGAGCTTTGATTTCTTGCGAGGATAGGGAAACACGAGTTTTCATCCTGAAGATGACAATGTATATCCTTGAAAGCAGCAACAGCCAGTGTCTTGAAAGCTTCTCCCTTCTGCCAGCTGTTCTTCATTTCTCCCAAAGCTTCCTCCAAAACTCTGATCTTCCACTCCACGCTGTAGACCCAGGATTTTGATAGATTGTTGTTAGCATCATCAAAAATCTTATTCGCGATAAGATGTTCTCATCTGCGTCCCGTAAGGCGAAGGTCTACTATCAACTGCTCCTCTAGATTTTTAGTTCTTTATCCATGGTATTGATAGTGGAGGAGAGCTTCAGTTGCACATTACTCACCTTTTCGTGGAGTTTGAAAGCTTCATCGATGAAGTTTAATCCAGCAACAAGCATGTCATCCACCATGGCTTCAATAGCTCTGCCATAGGCGAGAATACTTGTGCATATCTTTGATACTTTGCACTTCATCTTGGCTTAGAATTACGGGAGGTGGAAGAGTAGTCAATGGGGTAGGGTCAAGACTTTATCCTTAGATAAAAGAGACTTGATGAAACTTGTGAGAATCGGGCTTGTTCTTCCAATTTGTTGATAGTTTGCTGCCCTTTCTCTACCCTTCCAATGACTCTTGTATTTATTTCTGGAGGTTGTGAATTTCACCTTCGGGAGTAGACTCTCCCATAGGGATTCTTGAAAGCTCCAAGTCGGATGCCGGCAAGTCGATTCGATTTGTCTCTTGTAGGCTTAGCAATCTCAAGAATTGCTGACCTTGGGCGTCGAGACACTGTGCAGAAGTAGTTACGGCTTTCTTGGCACGAGAAGGAGTGGTGCCCAACAAGGCTGCAACAGCATCAAAATTTGGTCCCAAGCTTTGGGAGGAGGATTTTCTCTTCCTTTTGTCAACCAAAGGTTGCACCTAAGCAAAAGAGGAAGAAGAATGCAGGAGAAGCAAGGGGACCAAGAGGCAGGAGCTCATGACACTCGAGTGCTGCAGGCATTTGTTGACTCAAGTGAGATGTGAGTAGAGCACTAGAGGCAATAGCGGTAGAAGAATCGTAGCACACGGAAGTTCATTTCTCTCGGACCTCCTTGTCCTTATCTGCTGGATCTTCAGGAACATTTGCAGGAGTTGGCATCTCACTTTCTTCACTTTCACTGAGAACAATGATGTTCTCTGGCCCTATAGGCAACTCTGCCTGTTTTCTTGGAGGGTCATTCTCTGCAGGCTCCTTCTTTACCTCTTTGAGTTTCTTCTTATATACCTAGGTAGATGAAGAGGGAGTAGATTGATAAGTCCTTGTGTTGATGAGGCAGGAGGGGTTTGCATTGGTGTTTCAGACCTTAGAAGGCGATGCCTCTCTTATTGGTGTCGAATCATCCTTGGAGGAGGATTCTCCTGAGTGCCTCTTGAATTCTCGGATCTTCTTACTGAACCAGACCTTAGTCCTGACTAAGACTGGAGCAAGAATCTCAGCCAGATCATCTCTCTCTTTCCTGTTCCAATCCAGGTCCTCCAGAGGGGTGTGCTTAATCACATTTTCATACTCATACGAGTATAGGTCAGAATTGTCATCCTGGAGACCTTCAGGAACTTGGTACAGATCGAGTTCTTGAATCAATTGCAGGGAGAACCTGCCACAATGCCTTCTCCTGGCTTCAAAATCATCTGCATGATCGGCCCGGTAGTCTTACGTATACGCCTATGATGATAGATTATCTTGATGTTCTGTTCAATAAACTTCTTCAAGTCAAAGCAGGTTCTTGGCTTGAAGAAATGAACAGTGATAGGGACAGGGCTCTTTCTATGTTCTGAGCATCTAGAGCTGTTTTGCATGTGTAGTTTCCCAGAGAGATGGGAAAGTGCAAGCCAGAAATCTTCTTATCTCTGCAAGTTCTGTGCAACTTGTCTAGTTGCCTGCATATTTCTATCAAGGCCATTTTATCATTGCGAGAACATGGGAAGCCGTAGAGGAGTGCTTTTCATAGCCATGAAGCTTTGATATAGGAAAATTTCTGAATTGGATGAAATAGGCTCCATCTTTGCGATATTAGGTTCATGGCTTCATCGAAAAACCTTCTAGCGAGTATCACCTTGAGCAATCTGACCACGTACATGGTGAAAGCATCATTGACCCTACGAAATTCCGATTGCTTTGGTCTCGGGGGGTGAAGCTGCGGGCAATAGGCATACAACTGGATCATCTTTGTGTGCATCTATATAGGAGAAACCAAACCACTTTGCC
Organism: Taxus wallichiana var. yunnanensis; assembly: GCA_018340775.1. Taxonomy (NCBI): domain Eukaryota; kingdom Viridiplantae; phylum Streptophyta; class Pinopsida; order Cupressales; family Taxaceae; genus Taxus; species Taxus wallichiana. The sequence continues at coordinate 739,735,674 of CM031241.1, forward strand.
TTGATCTTTGCTAGGGTATACATCGGTATGAATTCATATAGAACTTCTTTGTTTCTTTGAGCGTTGGATAGATGCTCCGCCAAATTCATGCGATGATCTCTGCCCGATTGATGTTTTGTGTTCCCTCGCACACCATGCTGATGAGCAAGCACATCCAGAAATGAAACTCATTGGTGGAGGGCAAACCCATAACCCGAGCTAGTAGGATTATGAAGTCTGACAATTCCTCATTAAAATCTGCTCGGAAGAGGGTTTTGGTTAGGCGAGAAGCACCTTTCTTACGGTTCTTCAACCAAGACTTCGCCACTCACGCCTTATATTTGTCCTTTGTCTTGATCGAATAAGTGTGCTTGATCCCGGGAGAGGCGACTATAGCATTGTCCAACTCCAGAATCCTCAGAGCAGTGCCAATGGTGGCAGCGTCCAGCTTGGCAATGAGTTCCCCATGTACATTTGTCAATTCGCTCGAATCGGGGTCAAAGTGAGCTTCGCATGAAAGCACAGTATCAGCACACTGTACTGAGATTGGGAAACCACCGGCAAAAGCCAAACCGCTATCATGAATCATTTGTGCTATTGGTGTAGGGTTTGCATCTGCCATTCTTGCCCAAAAATCACCGAAGTCGAGATGACGAGCTTCGCTGTCCCAATATTGCTAACATGAGACTCAAGCGGAGAAATTTGCTCTGTCCCTGAAACTTGATCTTCATATTGATAGTCTCGGAGCTGTAACCTAGACTCGGGAAGGAATTTGCAAAGGGAGGGGATATTTGCACAGGTTTTCAAATTGCAAGGGTTCGACCAAAGATAGCATGGAAGCAATGCGAAAAATGCAAAGGGGGAAATGCTCGTTATATAGTCGTTTGGAGAGAGGAATGAATTTAATGCGCATTGAATACACAACCACCAATTTGAATAGCATCATACTCGAAGTGAGCGGGAAAAACTAAGTGTGAATGACACTTGGTATGCTTGGGACATGTGAGACGCGAATGCGTGAAACACGCGGCTCGGCCGATTTGGGTGAAGCAGGAGAGGATGCCAAATGCTTTTTGGAGCGATTGGGACGAAAATGTGCGAGTACTGCGGTTTGGTTGTTTCGGCGAAAATGGAGCAGTGGGCCCGTTTGGACTTGGGAATTCGGGACAAAAAGTTCGAGTACGCGGTTGGGCCGTTTCGGGTGAAATTGAAACTTGACTTGTATTTTTGATTTGGGACAAGGAGCTGCGAAGTACGCGACACGGGAGTTTCGGCCGAAATTGGAAAGCTCACACTTTTTAACTTTGGGACATTTGAGACATGAAAGTGTGAAGTACGCGGTTCGGGTGTTTCGGCCGAAATTGGAACAACTCGCACTGATAAGTTTTGGAACACTTGGGACAAAAAGTTCCCACGAGCCCGAAAATGGGACAGCTTCGGGAATTTCGGCTGATTGGGGAGCAGAGTGCACTTTCGTACTTGGGACAGTTGGGACAAAAATTTTGACAGAGGCCCAAAATCACACAAAATGACCCAAAACATAGATTTTTTCAATTTCACGACTTAGGCACTTGAGAGAAAAACACTTAAACTCAAAATTTTGAAATTTTTACTCTTATCGGAGCGGGAATTTTGAGTGGACAAAAAGTGGGTCCTTACAGGGATGACTTGGTATAAATTCTCGAGAATGAGACAAGGCAAGAACTTAGACAAACTTGGTGAAGCAGACCAGTGCCTTATCCATTGGGCAAAGGAGTAAAAAACAAACCAATACAGAGGGAAACACACACAACAACAGAAGGAAAACACACCAAAAGAAGAAAAGCAAAAACAACATACGAGAATATACAAAAGGACTCCTAGTCACCTATGACTTGAACAACTTCAAATACTGCCCACTATAAGGAAGTGGGAGGGGAGAACCATCCATGTAATCAAGATAGAAAGAGTTCTTACCAGCAAAGTGTCTTATCTTGAAAGGTCCGAGCCACAGGGAATCAAATTTTCCATGGCTGCCACGAGGTTCATGTCTTTTGTCCCATAACAGCAGTATCTCCAACTTGGAACTCTCTGAACCTAGCTTTCTTGTCAAACAGAACCTTCACCTTCTTTGGTGAGCAGATATCCTATCAGCAACCTCCAATCTGTCCTCGTTCAGTTTGTGCAGGTACATGATTCTTTTATCCAGAGCATCACTGAAACTAGTATCCTCAATGGCCTTCATCAGGTGCAAGGCTGGCAGTTCCACTGTCACTGGCAATTGAGCTTCTACTCCATACACCACTTGAAAAGGAGACATTCCAATGGCTCTTTTAGGTGTGATCCTGTCTGCCCAAAGAGCATCATAAAGCTTCTTATGCCAGTTTCGCTGAGACTCATTGACCAACTTCCTTATGATAGTCACCAGATTTTTGTTGGTGGATTCTGCTTGTCCATTTCCCTGGGGATAATAATCTGAAGAATGAGCCAGAGAGATGCCATACCCGTAGCAGAAATCCATTATCTCAGTTGAGGAGAAGTTCGAAGCATTATCTGTTACAATCTTGTTAGGTACACCATACCTTACCAAGATGTTCTCTTTGATGAAGTTGCATACCACTTCAGAAGTAGTGCTCTTGACTGGAATAGCTTCCACCCATTTGGTGAAGTAGTCAGTGGCGGTTAGCACATGAGTGTGACCAAGTGCTAGAAACAGGGTTGAGTGCACCAATGAAGTCAGACCCCTTGTTGAAATGGTTCCTCAATCACTGGCGGCCGAGAGGCAAAGAGGCCAATTTAGGTCTTCCTACAAAGGTCGACAAGCCTCGCATTTATCCACCCACTTGGATGCATCTCTGAATAAGGAAGGCCAGTAATATCCTCCCCGGAGTATCTTGTGAGCTGTGACTGTTGATGAATAGTGCCCTCCACATGCCTGATCATGAAAAGCTGAGAGCAACTTTCTCTGTTGTTCCTTGTCCACACACTTCAGAAATCTCCCATCTAAACCACGCTTGAACAAGGCATTTTCCCACAGTACATATTGCGCTGATCTCAATTTAACAGTCCTCTTTTCCTTGGTAGTTAAATGAGAGGGGCATTCCCCATAGGTGAGAAAATGGGCAATGTCAGCATACCATTCATCGACTGAACTAAGGAATAGAACAGTAGGAATGTCAGCTTTCTCCTCCAGCAACTCATGTTTGGCTCCTTCAGCAATGAGCTCACAAAGACCTTTTCCACGAACCAGCTTGGTCGGTTTGATATCAATGTCATACTCCTGGACTTTAGCCACCCAGTTTCCTCTCTTGGACCCAAATTCTTGCTGTGTAAGAATTGACTTAACAGTTGTATCTGGAACCAGCACCATAGAGTGAGAGTTGAGGATATAGAAACGGAACTGCTTGCTGACGATGACTTCTGCACGCAAAAGCATGCTTCTCCATCATGGTGTATTTTAGCTCATGATTCTTGGGATATAGCTCATGAAGGCAATTGGTAGCTCATGTTTATCAAAGTCTTCTTGGGTTAAGACAAAGCGAGGGGTATTATACGTAGCATAGCAATAGATGATGAAATCTTTCTTTGAAATCGGGACGAGTGCCAAAGCTGAAGTTTTAGCAATATCTTTCTTGATACCCTCAAAGGATTCCTTTCCTTGAGAAGACCAACCAAATGTTTGCTTCCCTTTCATCATCGAGAAATATTCAAAGTTAATTCAACAAAATCGGGGATGAATCTTCTTAAAAATTGATCTTACCGAAGAAGGAATGCACGCCTTTTTTACTGGTTGGGAGAGGAATTTGCTGGATGGCTTGAACTCGTTCAGGATCAATCTTAATACAATCCTTGGAGACAATGTGCCCTAATAGTTTTCCTTCTGTAACACAGAAGACATATTTTAGGATTTAAAGAAATCCCATGCTCTCGGCATCTCAGCAGAACCGTTTCCAGGTGGTCAAAGTGATCTGCTCTTGTCTTTGAAAACACTGTCAGGTCATCAAGGTATATGACAATACATTTCCATTTCAAGCTTCCAAAAGCAGATCCATAGCTCTCTTGGAAGTGGCACCAACATTAATCAGCCCAAAGGCATTCTCTTTGTAGGCAAAGGTACCCCAAGGAGTGGTGAAGGCTGTCTTGTGTTGATCTGCAGTATCAACCTCTACCTGATTGTATCCCGAGAATCCATCAAGCATAGATAACATTTCAGATCCTGTTACTGCTTGCAATATTTGATCCATCATAGGCAAAGGGTAGTTATCTTTCGAGAAGCTTTGATTCGGAGTTCTGAAATCAACACGAGATGCGGATCTCACCATTTTCTTCCTACAGGCACTATATTTGCGATCCATGTCGAATGGTGAATGGGAAAAATAATTTTAGCCTTCAACAACTTCACGGATCTCTGAAAGATGGTGTCGGCTATTTTTGGATTATCGCCTCTCTTACCTCGCGAAAGGCTTAATTCTGGTTTGAGGGAATAGAATGCTGCATATCTTTTGGCTTGAAGGCTTTTAGATCTTCATAAGAATAAGCAAGAACATCCTTATACCTCCTTAGAAGATCAATTGCTTTTCTCCTCTCGTCGGTTGTGCAACATTTTCCAATATTTACTAGCTTGGGGTCGAGTAGAACTCCTATATCAATCTTATCATACTCGGTGATTGCTTTGAGGTCGAGGTCCAAGAGTAAGCTTTAGATTTCACATATCTGTCATGTTTATCAAACAACTCCTCCAAACTCACCAAACCTTTGGGAATCTTGTTTCCTTTGAGTTTAATGCATCCTTCCTGATCTGTTTCTTCTCCTTGGGTGACAGGATGGTCAGAGGACACACTCTCACGAGGCAGGTTGTCACTTCCCTCAAAATACAGTTGTTTGAAATTACCCTTGAGTTCCAGGAAGGAAAGCAAATGCTGGTCATCGTTGAAAACTTGCCAGTTATTGGTATTTTCAGGTACACTAGGCTGGTGGACCATTTCAATAGTGAACTTATCCTGAGAGAATTCAGGATGGGGAATCAGTAGTGATCTGAGACAGCCAGTGAATCAGCCCTGCTGTTCTTTTCTCTAGGTATTGCCTCAATGGAGAAAGCATCAAGGAATTCAATTGAATCCCAAACTGATTCCGGTAATGCTTCAGCCTCCCATTTTTTACCTGAAAAAGGCTTGACTTGCTTCACAATCAGCTCTGCATCACCACGAGCCAGAAGATTTTTTACACCTCGTTCTTTGGCCACTTGCAGTCCAAGAATGAGAGCCTCATACTCTGCTGTATTGTTAGTGTTTTCGAACTGCAACTTAAATGAAAAAGGGTGTAGGCATCCTTCAGGTGACACTAGCAGGACACCAGCTCCAGAACCAGCTGAGGAACAACTTCCATCAAATTCCAAAATCCAAACACCATTGGGATCTTTGGGTGATACTTTGGAGGGTTGGATTTCATCAGGGGACAGAATCATGTAATTACCATGGCCCATATCCTCATAGAGTATTTGTGCCTTAGGATCATCCATTTTCTGCACAATATACTCAGATTGTTTCTCAGGAAACAGCTTCTTCATGTGTCCATTGACAGGTATGAGTGCATGTGACCAATCCATTTGAATCTCTTCACCCACCTCTTTCTGAAGTTCCTACTTAGCAACATTCCATAAGAAGGAGGAATGTCTCGCTACTAGGATGGTAGCCAAGACTTTCTTTTCGTAAAGTAAAGAAAAAGCCACTTGTGCATCTTTAATCCTTCCAACCAAAAGCACTTCCTTACTTTCCATGGAGTAGCAAGATCCATAAAATGCAGTGAGGGTCAAGCCTAAAGCATGAGCTACTTTAGCAGGCATCACGTTATCGAGGCTCGGAATCTATGACACGATTCATGAGCCTATGGCCAACTATAAGAAGTGTTATCTTTTTGTTATTCAAAATTTACTCCCCTAGGGTAAATTTTGATAACATCATCGAAGATTCAAATCCCAAGCAAATTGATTGATTTAGAGAAAAATCAGGTTTCTAGGTCCCTGGGAGGGTATTTTTCTAACTCCCCAGCCGAGGAAAAAGGAACAAGCTCTGAGAAAGTGCGGAGAAGGTTGCAGAAAGCAAGTAGTTCGGGCCAGGAAAATTTGTGAAAATCGGCTAAGTCCCAGTCCAGCACAAGTTGGATCAAATGGGACAAAAGTACGCGAACCACCCGAACCGCCCGAAATGAGTCCAGGCGGCCCACTAAGCATTTGGGACAAGTGGGACTAAAGTACGCGGTGGGCGCGAAATGCCGGTTCGACCGAGAAAAAATTGGCTAACTGCTGAGAGGGACGCAAATGGGACAATCGGGCCAAAAAGGTGCGAACCGGCCGAACCGGCCGAAAAGAGTCAAGTCAGTCCGAAGCAAAGTGGGACAAGCGGGCCAAAATGCCCGAACCCGGTGAATCGGCGAAATGAGTCCGAGAAGGTCCAAAGTCAAATGGGACATCTGGGACAAATGGACGCGAAATGCCCGAACCGGCCGAAATGAGCACAAAGGGCCCAAAATCAAATGGGACATCCGGGACAAATGGAAGCGAAGTACGAGAAGGAGTGAAGGAGCCAAAGACCAATCGAAGCGCCACGTGTCCTCACGGAGAAAAAGGCAAAAGGTCAAAGGGGCGAGTTATCGAGCGCTAAACCAAACCAATGAAATGGCGCCACGTGTCCAAGTTTAAGGGGCCACAAGCAATTTCAAAGGAAAGCCTGCGAAAGACGGAGGAGAGAGAATTGCTCATCCAATCAGCATGTGCCACGTGTCATCCAGATGGCGAAGAGCGGGAAAACATTTTAAAATTCGTTTTGATTTGTTCGTGCCCTAAATCTTGGATCGCCATATCTTTTGATCCGAGCTCGATTTCCACGTTATTTATATCAACGGAAAGCTGTTGAGATGCTCTACATGATTCTCGGGATAAATCTCGAGTTTTGGTGTAGTATGAAGAGAGAAAATTGAGAAACAGCTCGACGTGTGGTAATGGCGAAGTGACCTTTCAACAACCTGTTTTAATGCTAATGGGTCACATTCTTCTTCTCGCACGGCCGAAGTGACATTTTAGTGCCGATTAATGCAAATGGGTCGCATTCTCCTCCAAATCATTCAAAGTGATAGGGTATGGGTTTGTAAGATCCTCCATGCTGATTTAATGCATCGTAGTCAATGAGGAATGGGCTTGCATGTTTTCCCACGTTTTTCGTCCCCAGGCTCGACCCATGCAATGTAAAAGCCGATTTGGCTCATTTTAAAAGTGGTTGTTCATTCTTTCTACTCGGCCCTCCCTTCTTTTCTTCTCTAGGGTTGAAAATGGAGTTCGAACCTCCTCCTACTCTGTAATGGCATTTTTTTGCCTTTTACTAATGGAATGATGTTCTGTGCAAACTTCGGAGCAACAAAACGTGTTTTGTGATGCATCTGTCCATCCTTCTCGTTTTTGCTTGTCTTCTTCTTGCCTCTCTTCATTGCAGGTGTGTCCGTGCACGTTTGAATGTTCATTGTAGAGTCCGGAGCCGTGTTCATGGAGTTTTGGGACACTTTACGTGTGAAATCTATCCTTGGGCTCGTGATGCATCTGCTCATCCTTCCCATTGCTCACCTCTTTTTGTCCCATGGTAGTTTTGATAGATGTCCAACATTCTCCTTCTCTCGGTGTATCACCGTTTTAGTGTAGGCTTTTGTTGTTTTTCCTTCTCTCTCTCTCTCTATCTCCTTGGCATGGTTAGATTAGGATTAGATTAGCTTGCACGCACCTGGAATAGCTTGTGGCAGTAGTTTAGGAGCAGAACCAGCCTTCTCTCGGAGATTCCTCTCTCGGTTTTACAAGTCCCATGCTTGGAGAGAGGTTTCCATGTTGTGCAATCACACTGGATGCCGAACATCAACCTAGAAAGTTCGATGTGCATCCGGGGATCTTTGTGATTTTGCACTAACAGTTTTGGCACGCCGGTGGGACCTTAGAGGTCTTTCACTTCATCTTTTGCAGGTTGATGTGTTCCTGTGAATATTTCAGCCTTTGGAGGCACTTGCAAACACATCTGGCGACTCCATCTGGTCAATAACCATCTCTGAAGTTGAGACCTTCCTTTCCATTCATTTCCATCCATTTTTCATTCATCCTTCTTTCCATCCCTTTCATTCTTTTCCATTCCATGAAGTTGTGCAACCATGACTTCATTTCCATCATGGAACTCACATTTACAACAACAACAGTATTTTCCACTTCCAACATGTTTTACAAATCCTCCAGATCAGCATGCATACTCATATGAACAGCAGTGCCAAAGTCAGTTTGGCTATGAAGCTTCCCAAGAGCAAGAGTATGCATACAATGAAGACCATCAGATCCAAGATGCTGGTGTGCATTGGAGAAAATCCAAAAGATGGAGGTGGGGATGGTGCGATCCAGGGCTCGAGCACGGATGAGAGCATTTGGAATCGGTTGTGAAGCACCTGTCCATGGGTGGGACCTTTTCCAAGTCATTACAGCCCTTAGGGGAAGCTTGACTTCATGATTGCAACGCTGCCTTTGCTTGCAAAGTGGATTGAAGAAATAGAAGTGTATGAGAGAAGTATTCAGCAACCTTGTCAACAGGTAAACACACCATCTCATGCCTTTTCTTTTCCTCTTTCCCAATCTGTTTCAGTTCAGCAGTGTCAAGTTTCAAACTCTCCATCGTTGTCCCAAATGTTGAATCCATTTCTCCACCTCTCGGTCTTCCACCACACCTCAATTCTTCTTTCCTTTTTCCTTCCAAACAGCAGTCATCCCCTCCACAAGAGCTAATATAAACACCCCCTCCTCCAAAGAAACAAGAGGTTTCACCTCCTCCACCACCACAAAAAATTGTCAAATCAGTGGAGTTTCAACCTATCCCTCCTTTTGCATTCCCAATTCCATGTGGGAAAGAAGAAATTGTAAAAATCAGTCATCAAGGACAGCAGGAGGAAGAGCCAAACAGAAAAGAAATGACAGACAGCTTGAAGGTTTGGGCTGCCAAATTTGGGATGACAAGGATCCCCTTGATGGTCAAGCCTACAGAAGAAGCTAGGGTTGGAGAACAAATGGTGGTCAGGACTGATTTTGTTGCAGCAGAAGAAGAAGATCTTGCAGCCCCAACTTGTCCTCTAGAGCAGCAGATTGAAGAGTTTGACTTGACAAACTTCATGCTGGAGAAGGAGTTCAATCAAGAGCAAGATTGCCTTCAAACATTGGAGGAAGGAGAAGCTGCTCCAAATCCAAAAGAAGAGGAGCACAATCTAGCTATGGAGGAGAAAAACGCAGATCCAAGGGCTTTGAGCACAAAGCAAGTTATAGAAGAACCTTCAGTTCTTCTTTCCACTTCATCTCTCTCAAGTTCTAGCACTGAAAAGGAGTTTGATCTCTCAAACTCAATATTGGAGAGTGAAGGAAACCATGGTGGTCAAGTTGCAGATCAAGAGGACACCATGGAGGAAGTTGAACACGAGCAGCAGGACAGCAATGAGGCAGTTTACCTGTCAGATTTGGAGGACTGTTTTGATGGAGAAGAGCCGGTTGAGTTTTCACCATTCTCTCTTTCATCATCCACATTCCAACACACGAGCCTGCTGCCATGAAGGAGAGCTTTCATTTGCAGCAGCCTGCATCTTACAACAGCCCTTTGGAATCAAAATTGGAAGATTCTAATCTTCCCTGTTCTTCATTGGAGGAAGAGAAAGGACAGAAGGATTCCACCATTTCTTCCACACCATCCATTCAAGGTCTGCAAGAGAACTCCATTCCTGGAGTTGAAAATCAGAGCAATGGGCATACTCAACGGATCAGACCTTGCCCAATCAGGTACTTGGCTTCATTGGAGCCAAGGAGAAGCCAAAACCAGTCATGCTCGCTTCGAGCATGAGGGTGAGATACAAAGTACCAAGGATCAGCTGCCATACCTCTTCAATCCAAATGCAGAGCAACTAAAAGAGGTATTGGATTTTTCAGTTGATACCTTGATGATTTGGATAGAAGACCAGCTTCTTGTTGATTTTCCATCCATCCAAACAGCCATGATCAGTGCCAAATCAATTCCATGGCTGCCAATTTTGAAGAAAGGGAGCTATTTTGCACAACCAGTTGCAAGGTTTGTTTAGCTTGCCTTTGCTTCCAGTTAAAGTAGAGTAGTTAGGTTTGCTTTCAGTAGAAGAAGTGCTTGTGCACACTCTGCATGTTCCATTTGGGGCATGTATGATTTTCAGTTTTGTACATAGTTTTTGGTGTTGCTGGTTTTGCTCTTGCACAGTTCGTTTCAGTGGTTTTTGGTGAGAACAACTCCATGCCCGGTGGGTTTCCAAGTGGCTCAGAGGAGAGATTTTCAAAGTTCAGATCAGTTTTCAGGCTATTACTTATGACTCCATGCCCAATGGATTGCTTCAGGCTACTGGTCTTTTCATCTAGCAGGCAGATGCCCCCGTTGAGTCGCCAAATTGTTATCCAAAATTCACCCCCTAGGGTAAATTTTGATAACATGCATCAGAAGATTCAAATCCCAAGAAAATTGATTGATTCAGTGCAAAATCAGGTTTTTAGGGTCCCTTCAGGTATTTTTCTAACTCCCCTGGCCGAGGAAAAAAGGAACAAGCTCTGAGAAAGTGCAGAGAAGGTTGCAGAAAGCAAGTAGTTCGGGCCAGGAAAATTGTGAAAATCGGCTAAGTCCCAGTCCAGCACAAGTTGGATCAAATGGGACAAAAGTACGCGAACCACCCGAACCGCCCGAAATGAGTCCAGCGGCCCACTAAGCATTTGGGACAAGTGGGACTAAAGTACGCGGTGGGCGCGAAATGCCTGTTCGACCAGAGAAAAATTGGCTAGCTCACGAGAGGGACGTTAAATGGGACAATCGGGCCAAAAGGCGTGAACCTGGCCGAACCGGCCGAAAAGAGTCAAGTCATCCAAAGCAAAGTGGGACAAGTGGGCCAAAAATGCCCGAGCCGGCCGAATCGGCGAAATGAGTCCGAAGGTCCAAAGTCAAATGGGACATCCGGGACAAATGGATGCGAAATGCCCGAACCGGCCTGAAATGAGCACAAAGGGCCCAAAATCAAATGGGACATCCGGGAAAAATGGAAGCGAAGCACGCCGAAGGAGCCGAAGACCAATCGAAAGCGCCACGTGTCCTCACAGAGAAAAAGTCAAAAGGTCAAAGGCGAGTTATCGAGCGCTGAACCAAACCAATGAAATGGCGCCACGTGTCCAAGTTTAAGGGGCCCACAAGCAATTTCAAAAGGAAAGCCCGCGAAAAGACGAGAGGAGAGAGAATTGCTCGTCCAATCAAAGCACGTGTGCACGTGTCGCCCAGATGGCAAAGAGCGGGAAAACATTTTAAAATTCGTTTTGATCTGCTAGTGCCCTAAATCTTCAGATCGCCATATCTTTTGATCCAGAGCTTGGATTTCCACGTTCTTTATATCAACGGAAAGCTGTTGAGATGCTCTACATGATTCTGGGATCAATCTTGAGTTTTGGTGTAGTCTGAAGAGAGAAAATCGAGAAATGGCTCTGACGTGTGGTAATGGCCAGAAGCGACCTTTCAACAACCTGTTTTAATGCTAATGGGTCGCATTCTTCTTCTGCACGGCCAGAAGTGACATTTTAGCGGCCAGATTAATGCAAATGGGTCGCATTCTCCTCCAAATCAGTCAAAGTGATAGGGTATGGGTTTGTAAGATCCTCCATGCTGATTTAATGCATCTGCAGTCAATGAGGAATGGGCTTGCACGTTTTCCCACGTTTTCTGTCCCCTGGGCTCGACCCATGCAATGTAAAAGCTAGATTTGGCTCATTTTAAAAGTGGTTGTTCATTCTTTCTGCTCGGCCCTCCCTTCTTTTCTTCTCTAGGGTTGAAAATGGAGTTCGAACCTCCTCCCTACTCTGTAATGGCGTTTTTTGCCTTTTACTAATGGAATGATGTTCTGTGCAAACTTCTGGAGCAACAAAACGTGTTTTGTGATGCATCTGTCCATCCTTTCTCGTTTTTGCTTGTCTTCTTCTTGCCTCTCTTCATTGCAGGTGTCTGTGCACGTTTGAATGTTCATTGTAGGTCTGGAGCCATGTTCATGGAGTTTTGGGACACTTTCTATGTGAAATCTATCCTTGGGCCTGTGATGCATCTGTCCATCCTTCCCATTGCTCACCTCTTTTTGTCCCATGGCAGTTTTGATAGATGTCCAACATTCTCCTTCTCTGGTGTATCACCGTTTTAGTGTAGGCTTTTTCTGTTTTTCCCTTCTCTCTCTCTCTCTATCTCCTTGGCATGGTTAGATTAGGATTAGATTAGCTTGCCTCGCACTTTGGAATAACTTGTGGTAGGTAGTTTAGGAGCAGAACCAGCCTTCTCTCGGAGATTACTCTCTCGGTTTTACAAGTCCCACACTTTGAGAGAGGTTTCCATGTTGTGCAATCACACCTGGATGCCCGAACATCAACCTAGAAGCCTGATGTGCATCCGGGGTGCTGTGATTTTGCACTAATAGTTACATAAAAGGCTTGATTTTGTCACCGGGCGAGGTGACAAAGCTACTGAGACTAAGGCGTGGTGCGAGAAGGAGGAGTGGGCAAAAGGCCTTTAGAGGTGGTCTTGGAATGGGAATTAACAAATTGGATCTTCTTGGCAAAAGCTTTGGGATGGGTTTGATAGTATTCACTTCCAAATTTGAACCTTGGTCCTTTTAGGTGATCAACAATATCAAAGGATCCGAGAGGTGGATGGACCATCATCATTTGGAATTCTAGGCTTATCAACTTTAGGAGAAAAAGAAGGAACTTTGCTAGTAGGATTGACAGGACTTACCTTTGGTGCGAGATGAGGTAGGGATAGGAGATCCTCTTTTGGCAATTACAGGAATAGTTGCGGTTGGTCCTTAGATTTCTTCATGGGTCGTGTGTTACTTTCTCCTCTACGCCTTGTCTATTCTCGAGTCATGACAAAGAAATGATTCACTGTTCATATCTGCTACCACTTCATCATAGTCATCTCCATCATCAGTGCCTTCGGTGGTAAAGAAATTAACCCGAGATCCCTCAAGTTCTTCCGCCTCATCATCAAATTCCTCCAGGAACTCTTCACAAGCTTCATTGTCCATCATCATCATCGGCTCTTCAACTTCAAGGTTTCATTCACGGGAACCTTGACAGGGAGGTCCTTCAAGTGCTAGTCTTGTGTGGGGAGCGAGCAAATGGCTTCGGGCTGAAAATTTCTTCTTGGCACGCCTCGCATACGGGGCATGCTGAGCTAGTTGTTTCTTTATAGTCGACGAGATCATTTGCAATTGTCTGGACTAATGGATCAGTATTGGGTCCAGAGGTGGAAGAGGAAGAAGCAGCAGATTTAGATTTGGGAGGATCTCTTCTCAACTTCCCTGACATGATCAAGTCATCCTCGACACTAACAGCCAGTTCTTGATCCAGAACTAACGTTCCGAGATTAGCCCTTCTTAGAGCATAACTGACTTTGGGCGTTTGAGCATTTAGAAAGAAACATTTTTGAATTTGATCAACTGGTCGAGTATTTACAGGAATTTTGTTGATCAGTCTGTTGAATCGAGCCACAAATTCTCTCATGGGTTCTGATGGATCTTTCTTTATCTGAGAAATTTGGGCAAGCAGGGCATGCACATCTTCTGCCGGCTTGAAACAGCTTTCGAACTGAGTTCTCATTGTATTCCAGTCGGTGATGGCACCAGACGGAAGGTGATACAACCACTCAGCAGCATTATCTTGTAACGTCTCAATGAACAGCCTTACTAAGACGTCTTCATGTTCAACTCCCAAGACTCCACATGCAACTATGAAGGCTGCAATGTGTTCATCAGGGTGTACTTTGCCATCTCCTTTAAATTTGGGGAAGTTCTTCCGGTTACCTCTAGGTAACTCATGCAAAGGTTGATTAAGTGCCAGGGGCCCGACACATTGACCCCATGGCAATTGTGCCGCCATTCTTGGAAATACGGCTTGGAGGGGAACTGTAACACCAGCTAGGATCAAAGCTCGTAGATTGGGACTAGCAGGTTCTGAAGGAATACCACCCGTAGGACTTCTATCTTGAACAGGTGGAGTGCTCGTCGAACGAGTTCTTCTATTTGAAGGGAAAGGAAAACCTGTTGCTCCAAAAGTCAAACCGAGAATCTTCGATACCAAGGGTCCTTCTCCTCGAGTGAAACGCGCGAGTCACCAGATCAAAGCATGATCAAAAAATTGCGATCTTTTGGAATGCGATTTTCCCGGTGGAGTCGCTAAAAACTATTGGTCGTTAAATAGGACTTTTTAGAAGAGCAAGCGATCGGGGATAAGAAGTCCCTCCTCTTTAATGGGAGAGGTTCCCTTATTCAGAAACGAACTTATTTACAAATGTACAGAACATTATTTTATGGTCAAACTTGGATATTACGAAAGTGTTTTCCATAAGGATCATCAATTACACAAGGGTCGAGGAAAGGGAATAAGAAGATGAGCGAAAAGCAACATTCGAATTATAGATAGTAGAATAATTCTTCATGTATGCGAAGCTTCAAAGAATTTAAGACAAGATCATTTGCATTGGCTGAATGAGATTAAATTTAAAGACACAAAGTTCCATAAATAACCTTCTTGATTCATTCATCAAGGACACAAAGTTCCTTCTTGGTTCTACAAGATCTTGTATTTGCAAAAAGCTGACAGTATGTAATCGAGAGAGACTAACGAATCAGAACAAAATGATCTTCACAATATTAAAAAGGAAAACACAGAGATAACAAGAATTAGATAGACAAAGAATGGAAAGCCCTTTTGTATTGATTTCTTTAAGATCTATTTACACTTTCAAAGCAAATACCCAAGTTCTTCCTCTCTGCAAAATGGCGTGGAAAGACCATTATATAGCTTACAAGTCGGATTACTCTTCGTAACCATTTCTTTTAACTAAAGAATAGTTAAGGATCGCCAATTGTAATACCTTAACTAATTACAAAGAATAAGAAAAGAATGGGAAGAAGAGAAAAGAACGGAGAAGGAGACGGTGGCCGGCTCATCGGGAGGGACCCACTATCTTGAGAATCCTTTGCCCTGAATTTCTTCAATGCCTCGGCTATGTCTCGCCGCATGGGGCGACGTGTTGGCTGCAGACTGAGTCCAAAATCCCAGACACTTCTCCATCTCTTTATCAAACTCGATGTGAGTATGATAATCTTTATTTGCTTCTTCAATGGCAGATTGAAGAGAACAAATTTCCTTCATCTTTTCCTTAGAGATGGAGCTTTCCTTGAATAGATTATCTTTGACAAAAGCTCTGAACTGAGCTTTGATTTCTTGCAAGGATAGGGAAACACCAGAGTTTTCATCCTGAAGATGACAATGTATATCCTTGAAAGCAGCAACAGCCAGTGTCTTGAAAGCTTCTCCCTTCTGCCAGCTATTCTTCATTTCTCCCAAAGCTTCCTCCAAAACTCTGATCTTCCACTCCACGCTGTAGACCCAGGATTTTGATAGATTGTTGTTAGCATCATCAAAAATCTTATTCGCCAGTAAGATGTTCTCATCTGTCTGTCCCGTAAGGCGAAGGTCTACTATACAACTGCTCTAGATTTTTAGTTCTTTATCCATGGTATTGATAGTGGAGGAGAGCTTCAGTTGCACATTACTCACCTTTTCGTGGAGTTTGAAAGCTTCATCGATGAAGTTTAATCCAGCAACAAGCATGTCATCCACCATGGCTTCAATAGCTCTGCCATAGACAGAATACTTGTGCATATCTTTGATACTTTGCACTTCATCTTGGCTTAGAATTACAGGAGGTGGAAGAGTAGTCAATGGGGTAGGGTCCAAGACTTTATCCTTAGATAAAAGAGACTTGATGAAACCTGTGAGAATCCGGGCTTGTTCTTCCAACTGTTCAATAGTTTGCTGCCCTTTCTCTACCCTTCCAATGACTCTTGTGACTGTTTCCTGGAGGTTGTGAATTTCACCTTCAGGAGTAGACTCTCCCATAGGGATTCTTGAAAGCTCCAAGTCAGATGCCAGCAAGTCTGATTCTGATTTGTCTGTCACTGTAGGCTTTAGCAATCTCCAAGAATTGCTGACCTTGGGCGTCGCCGACACTATTCGAAGTAGTTACGGCTTTCTTGGCCGAGAAGGAGTGGTGCCCAACAAGGCTGCGCAACAACATCGAAATTTGGTCCCAAGATTTGGGAGGAGGATTTTCTCTTCCTTTGTCAACCAGAGGTTGCACCCAAGCAAAAGAGGAAGAAGAATCTGCAGGAGGGGCAAGGGGACCAAGAGACAGGGAGCTCATGACACTCAGGGTCTGCGCAGCTGTTGACTCAAGCTGAGATGTGAGTAGAGCACTGGAGGCAATGGCAGTAGAAGAATCAATAGCACCCGGAAGTTCAGTGCTCTGGACCTCTTTGTCCTTATCTGCTGGATCTTCAGGAACATTTGCAGGAGTTGGCATCTCACTTTCTTCACTTTCACTGAGAACAATGATGTTCTCTGGCCCTATAGGCAACTCTGCCTATTTTCTTGGAGGGTCATTCTCTGCAGGCTCCTTCTTTACCTCTTTGAGTTTCTTCTTATATACCTGGGTAGATGAAGAGGGAGTAGATTCAGTAGGTCCTTGTGTTGATGAGGCAGGAGGGGTTTGCATTGGTGTTTCAGACCTTGGAACTGATGCCTCTCTTATTGGTGTCGAATCATCCTTGGAGGAGGATTCTCCTGAGTGCCTCTTGAATTCTCAGATCTTCTTACTGAACCAGACCTTAGTCCTGACTAAGACTGGAGCAAGAATCTCAGCCAGATCATCTCTCTCTTTCCTGTTCCAATCCAGGTCCTCCAGAGGGGTGTGCTTAATCACATTTTCATACTCATACGAGTATAGGTCAGAATTGTCATCCTGGAGACCTTCAGGAACTTGGTACAGACCGAGTTCTTGAATCAATTACAGGGAGAACTGCCACAATGCCTTCTCGGCTTCAAAATCATCTGCACAGTCAGCCCAGTAGTCTTCTGTATCTGCCCTATGATGATAGATTATCTTGATGTTCTGTTCAATAAACTTCTTCAAGTCAAAGCAGGTTCTTGGCTTGAAGAAATGAACAGTGATAGGGACCAGGGCTCTTTCTATGTTCTGAGCATCCAGAGCTGTTTTGCATGTGTAGTTTCCCAGAGAGATGGGAAAGTGCAAGCCAGAAATCTTCTTATCTCTGCAAGTTCTGTGCAACTTGTCTAGTTGCCTGCATATTTCTATCAAGGCCATTTTATCATTGCAGAACATGGGAAGCCGTAGAGGAGTGCTTTCATAGCCAGCAAGCCTGATATAGGAAAATTTCCTGAATTGGATGAAATAGGCTCCATACTGCGATATCAGGTTCATGGCTTCATCTGAAAACCTTCTAGCAGTATCACCTTCGAGCAATCTGACCACGTACATGGTGAAAGCATCATTGACCCTTCTGAAATTCCGATTGCTGGTCTCCAGGGTGAACTGCGGGCAATAGGCATACACTGGATCATCTTTGTGTGCATCTATATAGGAGAAACCAAACCACTGCCTTGATGCTGCTAGGGTATACATCAGGTATGAAGTCATATAGAACTTCTTTGTTTGCTGAACGTTGGATAGCTGCTCCGCCAAATTCATACTGATGATCTCTGCCCAGTTGATGTTTTGTGTTCCCTCGCACACCATGCTGATGAGCGGGCACATCCAGAAATGAAACTCATTGGTGGAGGGAAAACCCATAACCCGAGCCAGCAGGATTATGAAGTCTGACAATTCCTCATTGAAATCTACTCGGAAGAGGGTTTTGGTTAGGCGAGAAGCACCTTTCTTAGGGTTCTTCAACCAAGACTTCGCCACTCGCGCCTTATATTTGTCCTTTGTCTTGATCGAATAGGAGTGCATGCTTGATCCTGGGAGGCGACTATAGCACTGCCCAACTCCAAAATCCTCGGAGCAGCGCCAATGGCGGCGGTGTCGGCTTGGCAATGAGTTCCCCATGTACATTTGTTAATTCACTCGAAGCGGGGTCGAAGTGAGCTCCACATGAAAGCACAGTGATCAAGACACTATCTTGAGATTGGGAAACCACTAGCAAAACCCAAACCGCTATCATGAATCATTTGTGCTATTGGTGTAGGGTTTGCATCGCCATTCTTGCCCAAAAATCACCGAAGTCAAGATGACGAGCTTCGCTATCCCCATATTGCTAACAATGCAGACTCAAGCGAGAGAAATTTGCTCCTGTCACGAAACTTGATCTTCATATTGATAGTCTCGGAGCTGCAACCTAGACTCGAGAAGGAATTTGCAAAAGGGGGGATATTTGCGCAGTTTTAAAATTGCAAGGGTTCGAGCAAAGATAGCATGGAAGCAATGCGAAAAATGCAAAGGGGGAAATGCTCGTTATATTGTCGTTTGGAGAGAGGAATGAATTTAATGCGCATTGAATACACAACCACCAATTTGAATATCATCATACTCGAAGTGAGCGGAAAAAACTAAGTGTGAATGACACTTGTACGCTTGGGACATGTGAGACGCGAATGTGCGAAACACGCGGCTCGGCCGATTCGGGTGAAAGCAGGGAGAGGATGCACAAATGCTTTTTGGAACGATTTATGTCCTTCACCTCACTCTATTGTTATCTAGAATAGTCTTTACTGACTTCTGTCAGTCCACTTGCCCAAGGTTTGACCCTAACTCAAGTTAGCAACATAATTTGTTATAGGTAGATGCTCACGATGACTTAGGGTATATGGGCATACTCAACCAACCTAAGTCACGACCGAATGTGCCTAGGTACCTTGAGTCATTGAAAGCTACTTCCTATTCTAATCATGCTACTAACTTGACCTAGAGAGAAACTAAGTTCAAGTCTAGATGTGTGTAGATCTAGATGAACAATTACGGAAGGGTGTTGCCACATGTCAACTACAACACTGTATCCTCGAGAAGCCCTTAGTCTTCTCAAAGGTATAATCCTATAGTTGGCATGTGCCAACATCCATTAGAACTGCTTCATCATGATGTACATACCCCTTGGTGGTCATTAACTCATAATTAAATTTGGATTAAGATTCAGATTACAACAACCTTGCAAAACCCTAATTCCAACATTCATTAAGTTCTTCTTCCATAATTAATCTGATTAATATTAAGAACTTCATTAACTCATGATTTCTTTTATGTTCATTAACTTGGCATAACAAGCAGTTATCCAAAAATAGGCAGCAAACATCATAAGGTTAGTTTAATATATTTTACTGTTCAAAGAAGGTGTAGCATCCACATAGGTTCAGCTAGAGTAGACTTCATAGAAAATGAAGTACAATGATTAATGATCATAAACACCATTCCTTTTGTTTTACATTCTTTGAAAGAGGAAGAGTCTTCCTCTACATGATTAAATGTTAGGGTTATCATACCCTTTTTATCTTTCACAATTCATATAGTTTAATTTTATGTCCAATACACATTCCATAATTATACTATAATTGTTTAGATAGAGAACGACATCTTATGCAACTTAGCAAGTTGCAGCTTAGTAAGGGAGATTGAACTATTCCCTTAATCCAACTTATTAAATGATAATAGTAATAAGTATACAAATAATTATGAAGAATATCAACAAGATAAATTCCAATTTCCTTCATAAAAAGTACAAGAGAATTCACACAACAATTTGGAGTCAGTCTCCAAACCTTTTCAATTCATCATGATAAAAATATACACTTTACAAGACTATGCATTTCATGCATACTGCATTTCAAAAAACATTAAGATCATAGAAGAATATAACTTTTCCTTTTCAATACAACTCATGAATGAATCAAAATTCTTTACAAAAGAGCCAGAATTTACATCACCAATACATCATAAAAATTTTTGCCTTCTTTTATCACTTACGAAGTCCATCTATGCAAAAATTGCTAGCATGGGTCAGTTCATTGAAATTGAGCATGATAAGCACTAAGCATTAAAACGAAAGTGCATTCCACTAATTGTTCCATTAAAACAACTCTACTTTAATGAAACAATTAATGTATCATACAAATAAGCATAAGTAATAACAACCATAAAAGAAGTACAAATAATAAATCAAAATTCACTTTTAAGAAAATATCATAATATAATCAGCAACTACTGCATTATACCAAGTAAGTATTGTCCCAAACAATTACTTATTTATATCAAACAACAGCCCTTGTCATTTAATCATTTCATAATTCTTTCTAAATTTGAAATACAAAATTTAACTTTACTATGTAACAAAAAGAGTTACTTTCATAATCAAAGACCTTATTGTCATTTTACCAAGTTTCTAGAATCATGTATAGACAAGTTCATTTCAGCATAGTACATATTTAGGATGATTCATCCTACAACTTAAATAAATAAGAAGAAGAATCAATACGGACTATCCACAATTCACCATTCATCTAAGAGATAGAAATCAGGTTCAGAAAGTACATAACCGAGTACCTATATAATTGTATTAGTCAAGGGGAAACTAATAAAATGATTCACCATGTAAGAGACAACAACCATTAACAAGAATCCCAAACCAATCTGAGAAGGGAGAGAAACAAAATAGTCATCATCTCACTTGCAACTCTTATGTAATATTCTACATTATTGGAGATATTAGTTAGTGGCCATACGTTCCATAAAACAAAGGTAAGCCTTATGAAAGGATTATTTCTTACTCGTGTCCATCCAAGGAAGGATCATATTACTATTGAGTGCACAGAGAGGAGTCCCTTAGAAAATTATTTCCTAATAATGCATGACTCAGCCCATCAAAATAGTAAGACAAGAATTGATTACGTTTTCCCTTCTACAGGACAGGCTCAATCTATACACTTACCGAATCGACATGACAATTGATTCTATACAAATTATCCAGAGATCAAGAAAGATCAAATGGGGATGGTTTGGTTTTCCCCTATACAAAAATGACAGTCCCAAAAGTTTCTTGAACATTCTACTATTCCCAAGAACTTTCCATAGTCAACTAGTAACAAGTTTAATTAAACAACCACAAAGAAGTAACCAGTTTTGGAGAGTGAGTTCTCATTACCTCATCCAAGATCAAAAGGGAGAGAGCCAAACTCAAGAAGTCAAACAGCCTAGGATGGTAAACACTCTAACAACATGGGAGAGAGTTGATCTATAGAGTAGTTCGAGAAAAAGAACTTAACTTCCCAAAAGTTAAAGGAAACTCAATAGAAAGGATCCAAACCTAGAATTCATTCACCATTGTTTTATCAATTGAATTCCAAATCCCATTTAAAACCCATAAGTTCTTTCAAAAGTTCCAAAAGAGAATACAAAACCAAACATGAAGTTTAAAGAAAACATTACTTCTATTTTCCTTACGAACTCAAACCGTATCAGTAACATCAAATACCAACACTAACCTAGTTCATATACAAATAGAAATCTAGGATGCATACAATGCCAAAATCCACATTCATCTATTCATATTTGTTTTAACACAAGTTCGAGTTCATACTATAGAGTAAAGTATACAATACAGTCCAAAAGAAGTACTAAATCTTAACAAACAAGATATAGTTTAAAAGAGTATTCAACTCCTTTTCTTTTAAAACCCAAAATCCATTCAAAAGGATCTGATAGAGAATAAAAAACACAACACTAAGTTTAAAGTCAAACATTGTTCTTTATTCCTCACGAATTCAACTGTAGCAATGATTCCAACTACAAGAACTTACACAGCTCCATATAAAAAGAAACATAAATTTTGAGTTCATAATGAAAGAACAAAGTATACAATACAACCGAACAGAAGAAGTACTATATCCTCATAAAAAAGATACAGTTTTATAAAAGGTAATGCACCCATCCTTCAAAACATTCAAAGAAATTTAGTTGAAAAAACGTAGTTACCGAACAAATTTAACTGAAGTACTAACAGAGGGAAAAAGATATCCTTAACATGATTTTCACACAAGTTGAGTTCAATCAAAGAGAAACATATATATTCCCGATATATATATATATATATATATATAAATCAAATATGCACATCAAAGAGAAATACAACTTTTTTTCAAACTCAATTTCAAATGAGATTTCCAGTTCCAAAACTCAAACCAAAAACCATTTACTCAAGCTCTTTTCTAGGAAGACAGTCCAGAATGCAAATTCTAATCAAAACACAAAAGTCTTAAAAGTTCTATATGCATTTCACCATTGAACTTACTCAGAGAGAAAACAACCAAAAATAATATTATCATGCAATGGATTCATATCCAAAAATCATAGAGATTCCATCAACATGAAGTAAATAACCAAAACAAGACAGATAACCATATATCTCAAGAGAGTAGAGTTATTTTAATGAAACATTTAGAGAAAAGCAAGAAATCTTAATGGGTAGAGCCTATCATGCCTGATAGTGCTTCTACCAATTCGAAGGAGACTTCTAGCTGAGCTTCCAACTCTTCTTCTCCTCCAAGAAAGATCAACAAAAACATCTCTTTCCCTAATGCCTCATATACTTTCCCTGAATCAAAAATAGACTAGGGAAACCAAAAATAGCCACAAAGTGAAAATCAAACTATGCTGGTTGAAGAACCAGATAGCTCCATGCAGAGAAAAAATTACAAAGCATGCAAGACCAAACAACCTCCAACAAATCCACCCACATTGTTTCCAAGATGGTTTTCTCATGAAAATCAAGATTCATTAATGCCATTTACTCTCACATTCCCACCTATCTCTCCATGCCACCGCCATCTAGAATTGGTGAATCCTAATTCAAATTTTGCATGCATTGATAACTTTAGTGAAGACTCCACGTAGGTTCTACCAAATTTTCATGCTTCCACCTAATCTGGTAGTTCACTGGCATTTAATACAAAAATCAAATCTCATAAATAGCTTAGGAACCACCACCTAGCCTCCCATTTTCCATATGACCCTTAGGTCCCCTTTCCACACTTCATTAGTTTAGGATAGGTACCATTAGCTTAGGATAAGACCTTAGGCTAGTTTAGAAATAATAACCTTAGGTTTAAAAACATTTCAATAAGTAATTTCCACCTTAGGTTAGGTCATAACTCACAACCATATAGCATTAGGTATTAGATTAGAAAAGACCTAGCATCACCTTAGGTGGTTCCCTCAATTTAGAACATGCAACTTAGGAAAGGATGTTGTCCCGAATATAGTAGACATAGCTAGAAAAATAGGTACATCTACCTTAGTTTAGAATCCCGTTAGGATAGATCTCTTAGGTCTAGGACTTAGATTGTTCCTCAATAGTCCTAAAGTAGGCCTCATTTCACTTAATGCCATAAGCATCCCTGCTGAGATCAATCAAGAAGATTTGAGCACAAAACATACAAAAATGCAGCATGATCTTACAAGACAATAAAGAATTTGTAAACATACAAAATTTTAGTCTATTACATCTCTCAACCTCTGAATGTCAGTTTACCATTTAGACCAGGTAAGGAGATTTAAAACATTCCTTGGATCAATGGAATTGATCCAAGGATGAGTCAATTAATAGAGATAAGTTTGCAACCATTATTACCAAATGTGAAAATGGATTCTTTGCAAAAACCATATCATTTCAGTCTAATGAATCCAAGAGAAGAAATGATTTATCCATGGCAAGCATGATCTTCAACAATCAAAGGAACACACCTCATTAAGAAAATCACATGTCAACTTGCAATGCAAAAGAGAAATATAACAGTTTGTCAAAGGTGTTACATACTTCCCTCCTAAAAAGAATCATTGTCTGATGATTATCTTATTTTGACCATTTGCATTAAGGACAATCAATTTATTCACTTTCTTATCATATGTTTGCAACAATATCAGAATTTTAAAGTTCTAAAAATCAACATTCACATAGTTGTTTATTTAAAATAAATAGTTATCTACCCAAAACTGGTAGACTTATTGTCATATAAAGATAAAATCACAAATTTTTATCAGTCATCAGAATCAATTCTGTTCAAATAAATATGGAAAAGTAGTTTTCATATCTTCCAGATTTTCCTAGGTTGCACTTTCTTCGTTAAATTGGTCCCACTGGACCTTACATTGACTTATTTCATGATTTCTTAAATGCATTGGTGAGTTTCCAACACTCGTATGGGTTTAACCATGATTATTCCTTGGGTCTTGGACCTATAAGGAATTCAATTTAACACATGTGATAAATCTGAAACGTATTTCTTAAGCAAAGAAATATGGAAAACATCATGCATTCGTGACAAAGTAGGAGGTAATGCTAAATGGTAAGCTATAGGGTTGATTACTTCAACTATTTCAAAAGGTCCCACATAATGAGGTGATAACTTGGTAAGCCTTTCCAAAAGTTATAGAACTCTTTTTGGTTTAACCCGAAGAAAGACCTTCTCACCAAGTTCAAATTTCCTATCAACCCGCTTTAAATCAACATAACTCTTTTTCCTATTTGTTGCTTCTTTCAAGCGTTCACGAATCATTTTAACTTTTTGTTCCATTTCCATAAGGATTTCAGGTCCAATTACCTCTCTATCCTCAATGTTGTCCCAACTAATGGGGTTCTGCATTTTCTTCCGTATAGTGCTTGAAAGGTGCCATCTTAAGAGAGGCATGATATGTGTTATTGTAAGCAAACTCAACTAGTGGAAGGTACTCTTCCCATTTATATTGTTGATCCATACAATACATTCGTAACATATCCTCTAAAACTTGATTAACTCTTTTAGTCTGTCCATCCATTTTCGGATGATACAAGAACTGAAATTCAACTTAGTTCCTAGAGCTGCATTAAGTGTTTGCCAAAACCTTGAAGTCATTCTAGGATCTCTATCAGATATGATTAATTCAGGTACTCCATGTAATCTGAAAATTTCATGTACAAACCTCTTTGCCAAAATAGGAGAATCATCCTTTGATTACCAACAATAAAATGTGCTACTTTTGTTAGTTTATCAACAACTACCAAAATAACATCATGTTTATTTCTTGACATAGGCAACCCTTGTACAAAATCCATGCTTATTACTTGCCATTTTTACTGTGGTATGCTATGAGGATACAATAAACCTAGATGGATGCATATGTTCAGCTTTAACACGTTGACATTCCAAACAATGTGTCACAAAATCAATAACGTCCTTTTTCATCCCTTTCCAGAAATATTGTTGTCTTATATCAGCAAGCATCTTTGTAATACCTAGGTGTCAGAGAAAGGTGAATTGTGAAATTTTGCTAACAATTTCTTTCTTAAATCATTTAGCGAAGGTATGTATACTATGTTTTCAAATCTTAAGATTCCTTCATTGTCAAAGTGAAAACCTTTATATCTCACATCATTTGGATCTACAACAAGTGTTGTTTTTACTTGTTAAAAGTAAGAATCAGATTCCATAACACTTTTTACTTCATCCTTAAACTGAGTTCTCAATGTTATAAGAGCAGAAATGTGCTTCCTATGACTTAGAGCATCAACTACTCTATTTTCCTTACCTTTAATGTAATTTATGTCAAAATCATATTGAGACAAAAACTCTAACCATCTTCATTGTCTTGCATTTAGATTTGGCTGAGTGAAAATATACTTCAGCCCAAGATGATCAATTTTTAATTCAAAAGGTTTACCAAGCAGATAATGCCTCCAAACTTGTAGTGCATGAACAATGGCAACAAGCTCTAAATCATGTGGAGCATAATTCAACTCATGTAACTTTAGTTTTCTACTTTTGTAAGCTATGACATGATCATTTTGTAACAAAATACCTCCTAGACCTTCCCTAGATGCATCATTACAACAATAAAGTCTCCATTAGGGTTGGTACCACTAGAATAGGTGTTGATGTTAACTGATCCTTCAAAGTTCTGAATGCAGATTCACATTTCTCATTCCAAACAAACTTCTTATCCTTTTTTTGTAATGAAGTTATTGGTGCAACCACTTTAGAAAAATCTTTTACAAATTTTCTATAGTAACCAACAAGACCCATGAAGCTTCTAACTTCATGTACATTCTTTAGTGTAGGCCACTCAGTTATAGCTACAATTTTAGAAGGATCTACAACAATTCCATTCTTACTTATTACATGTCCCAAATAGTGCACTTTTGTGTCATAGAAAGAACATTTAGATAGCTTACCATATAACCGTCTCTTTCTCAAAATTTCCAAAACTATCTTCAAATGCTCATGGTGTTCCTCAATACTTTTAGAATATATGAGAATGTCATCCAAGAATACAAGCACAAATTTGTCCAAGTATTCTTGAAAGATATTATTCATTAAATTCATAAAAGTTATAGGTGCATTTGTTAATCCAAAAGGTAAAACTGTGAACTCATAATGTCCATACCTTGTTCTAAAAGTTGTTTTATGAATGTCCTCATCCTTAATCATAATTGATGATATCTAGATCAAAGATCTATCTTAGAATATACCGATGCTCCATGCATCTGATCAAATAGATCATCAATTCTAGGGAGTGGATATCTATTCTTGATTGTTGCTTTGTTTAACATTTGTAATCAATGCACAATCTAAGTGTTCCATCTTTCTTTTTCACAAAAATTACCGGTGCTCCCAAGGTGAAACACTCGGTCTAATCAAACCTTTAGAAAAATTTCTTGCAATTGTGCCTTAAGCTCTACTAATTCTATAGTAGTCATTCGATATGGTGCCTTAGAAATAGGCTCGGTTCAGGCTTGATTTCAATTGTGAAGTCAAATTCCCTTTTGGGTGGAAGACCTAGTAACTCTTCCGAAACACATCATTGTAGTTTTGTAACAATGGATATCATTCCATGACATCATTTTTTCTCCTCAAGATTCTGAAATATTTTACTGCATATAAGGTACAACCTTTATTTTTGGCCTTTTTAAGTTGCATAGCTGATAGTTTCCTAACAGAAATCTCACGTTTCACACCCTGAATCTCTGTTGTTTTTTGTAGGTCATCTAAACAACTAATATGTTTTTCAAAATAGTCCACTTTTGCTTTATGTTCAGCTAACCAATTAACACCTATGATTACATCATAAGACCCCAAAGGTGCAACATAAAGATCAACTTTAGTGGAAAAACTAGGTAAGTCAAGGACTTGCTCCAAAAAGACACATACTAACTATATGAACAACATTGTTTCCATAATGTATAGTCCATGTTTTATCCATGTTTCATATTTTATTTTTAGTTTTGATGCTAATTTACTAGAAATAAAACATTCAGTAGCTCTCGGTATCAAAAATAATAGTTATAGGTATGCCAAATAACTTACCCTAGAACTTCTATGGGCATGGCCTATTTTTCATCCTACTTGTCAGCTACTGCAGCATGTATCTTGTGTTGTTGATTACGATCATCCTTTTTCAAAGGACATTGATTTGCGTAATGATATTTTCCATAGTTATAAGCCTCCTCCTAGGTCCCTTTCTAGGCTCATATTTATTTCCAGCCTTAGAGTTATCATTTTGACCTCCATAGGACTTTTGTCCATTATTATTATTCTTGACAAAGTTGTTTCATGCATTTCTAGTGCAGACTTATTTGTTGTTGTTTTCTTATTATTATCAGCTAAAAACTTACTTTTCATTCCAAATTTCTTCCATGGTCCTTTCTTAGGTGCAAGAGATGATGAAGAGGAGTTGGGGACTTTCTTCCTTACTTCCTCTTTATGAGCAGAAATTGCCTTTAATTTTGTTCTTGCCTTATGGATTTTTCAACAACCCCTTCCATCGTGGTTGGGCTGTGAACATCCACCTCTCCTCCTATAATGGGATTCAATCCCATGATGAATTTTTGTATCTAAACTTCTCATCAATTTGATACTTGAGGTACATACTTAAGGAGTTTAGTAAACCACTCCCAATACTCAATTATAATTAGCTTTCCTTGAGCTAAGTTCTGGAATTTAGTCATTTTTTGATCATAATAAAGTTTTGGTAGCCAACGTTTGCCTAAAGTAACCTTTAAATTGATCCCAAGTAATATTAGTTTCATCAATATTCAACTCAGCCTTATGGTTGTCCCACCATGAAGATGCCTCATGGGAAAGCTGATATGCTCCCTAGATTGCCTTTGTTTCTTCTGAGAAATTCCTTATTGCAAAGTACTTCTCCATTTCGTTGAGCCAATTCTCAGCTCCATCTCCTAATGTGGTGCCATCAAACTTGGGTGGACTTATCCTTTTTATATCATTAGTGAGTTCAGCTACCAACCTAGCCTTTTTGTTTTCAGGATGATCAGGTATGTTCACATTGTTATTATCAACACCTAAATTGGTGTTGTCCTCAGGAGGTGGCTGATTATTATTACCAACATCTTCTTCCTCCTCATTCCCATTACTTGTTGTTCAAGTACAACCAAATGATCCCTTGTGTCAATAGGAAGCAAGGATCTCATCAAGTTTTTGGGTAGTTGTTGCTCCTTCCTCAAGGTGGAGGATTATTTGCAACATTTCCTCTTGTTCTAACCATTTTTTGTTAACAAGAAAATTTAAGTTTTATCAGATTATGGACACAATAGGTCCAAGAGCAACCTTCACTCTGATACCAAGATGTAACATTCCCATTTTAGACTTTAGAAACAAGGGAATTTTTTTTTTTACACAATGTTATCTATTCTAAATAAAACATCATTTAGAACACACATTCCATGCCAATCAATCTCATAACAAGATAACCATATGTAGTTGTAAATGACTCGGTAAATTACCGATCTCTCATTTCATGACTCGGTTTCTAACCGATCTCTCATGTTTGTCTTTAAGTATAGAATACTTTATGTATACTATGTATACTTGGTTTTCCTACCCTATTCTAGGTACTGAGTGATCTATTTAAAGAACCTATCTGAATATTTGTTACCAATATTCATCTGACATCATGTTTCTTTAAACTAGGTGACATAGGACAACAATGCAACCAGAAACTTGCGATACTTTGGCCAAAGATTTCCAACATATTGTTCATGTTACTATTCCTAGATGACATACTCATCAATTGGAATACGTCCTTCACCTCACTCTATTATTATCTAGAATGGTCTTTACTGACTTTTGTCAGTCCACTTGCCCAAGGTTTGACCCTAACCCAAGTTAGTGACATAATTTTTATAGGGAGATGCTCATGATGACTTAGGGTATATGGGCATACTCGACCGACCTAAGTCGACCGAATGTGCCTAGGTACCCTGAGTCATAGAAAGCTACTTCCTATTCTAATCATGCTACTAACTTGACCTAGAGAGAAACTAAGTTCAAGTCCAGATGTGTGTAGATCTAGATGAACAAATACGGAAGGGTGTTGCCACATGTCAACTACAACACTGTATCCTCGAGAAGCCCTTAGTCTTCTTGAAGGTATAGTCTGTAGTTGGCGTGTGCCAACATCCGTTAGAACTACTTCATCATGATGTACATACCCCTAGGTGGTCATTAACTCATAATTAAATTTGGATTAAGATTCAGATTTGTAGCAACCTTGCAAAACCCTAATTCAACATTCATTAAGTTCTTCTTCCATATTAATTGATTAATATTAAGAACTTCATTAACTCATGATTGCTTTTATGTTCATTAACTCGGCATAACAAGTAGTTATCCAAAAATAGGGCAGCAAACATCATAAGGTTAGTTTAATATATCTTTACTATTCAAGATGGTGTAGCGTCCACATAGGTTCAGCTAGAGTAGACTTCATGGAAATGAAGTACAATGATTAATGATCATAAACACCATTCCTTTTGTTTTACATTCTTTTGAAAGAGGAAGAGTCTTCCTCTACATGATTAAATGTTAGGGTTATCATACCCTTTTTATCTTTCACAATTCATATAGTTTAATTGTATGTCCAATACACATTCCATAATTATACTATAATTGTTTAGATAGAGAATGACATCTTATGCAACTTAGCAAGTTACATCTTAGTAAGGGAGATTGAACTATTCCCTTAATCCAACTTATTAAATGATAACAGTAATAAGTATACAAAAGTTATGAAGAATATCAACAAGATAAATTCCAATTTCCTTCATAAAAAGTACAAGAGAATTCACACAACAATTTGGAGTCAGTCTCCAAACCTTTCAATTCATCATGATAAAAATATACACTTTACAAGACTATGCATTTTAGGCATACTGCATGTCAAACAACATTAAGATCATAGAAGAATACAACTTTTCTTTTTCAATACAACTCATGAATGAATCGGAATTCTTTACAAAAGAGCCAGACTTTACATCAGCCAATACATCATAAAAAAATTTTTTGCCTTCTTTTATCACTTACGAAGTCCATCTACAAAAATTGCTAGCATGGTCAGTTCAGTTCATTGAACTGAGCATGATAAGCACTAAGCATTAAAATGAAGTGCATTCCACTAATTGTTCCATTAAAACAACTCTGCTTTAATGAAACAATTAATGTATCATACAAATAAGCATAAGTAATAACAACCATAAAAGAAGTACAAATAATAAATCAGAATTCACTTTTAAGAAAAGATCATAATATAATCAAGCAACTACTACATTATACTAGTAAGTATTGTCCCAAACAATTACTTATTTATATCAAACAACAACCCTTGTCGTTTAATCATTTCATAATTCTTTCTGAATTTGAAATACATAATTTAACTTTACTATGTAACAAAAAGAGTTACTTTTAGAATCAAAAACCTTATTGTCATTTTACCAAGTTTCTAGAAATCATGTACAGACAAGTTCATTTCAGCATAGTACATATTTAGGATGATTCATCCTACAACTTAAATAAATAAGAAGAAGAATCAATATGGACTATCCACAATTCACCATTCATCTAAGAGATAGAAATCAGGTTCAGAAAGTACATAACCGATTACCTACATAATTGTATTAGTCAAGGAAACTAATAAAATGATTCACCATTTAAGAGACAACAACCATTAACAAGAATCCCAATCCAATCGAGAAGGGAGAGAAACAAAACAGTCATCATCTTACTTGCAACTCTTATGTAATATTCTACATTATTGGAGATATCATTCAGTGGCCATACGTTCCATAAAACAAAGTAAGACTTACAAAGGATTATTTCTTACTCGTGTCCATCCAGAGAAGGATCATATTTACTATTGAGTGCACAGAGAGGAGTCCCTCAGAAAACAATTTCCTAATAATGCATGACTCAGCCAATCAAAATAGTCAAGACAAGAATTGATTACGTTTTCCCTTCTATAGGAAAGGCTCATTGTACACTTCCCGAATCGACATGACAATTGATTCTATACAAATTAGCTGAGATCAAGAAAGATCAAATGGGGATGGTTTGGTTTTCCCTTGTACCAAAAATGACAGTCCCAAAAGTTTCCTGAACATTCTACTATTCCCAAGAACTTTCCATAGTCAACTAGTAACAAGTTTAATTAAACAACCACAAAGAAGTTCTAGTTTTGGAGAGTGAGTTCTCATTACCTCATCCAAGATCAAAAGGGTAGAGATCCAAACTCAAGAAGTCAAACAGGCCTAGGATGGTAAACACTCTAACAACATGGGAGAGATTCGATCTACAGAGTAGTTGAGCAAAATAGAACTTAACTTCCCAAAAGTTAAAGGAAACTCAATAGAAAGGATCCGAACCTAGAATTCATTCACCATTGTTTTATCAATTGAATTCCAAATCCCATTTTAAAACCCATAAGTTCTTTTGAAAGTTCCAAAAGAGAATACAAAACCAAATGTGAAGTTTAAAGAAAACATTACTTCTATTTTCCTTACAAACTCAAACCGTATCATAACATCAAATACCAACACTAACCAGTTCATATACAAATAGAAATCTAGGATGCATACAATGCCATAATCCACATTCATCTATTCATCTTGTTTTAACACAAGTTCAAGTTCATACTGTAGAGTAAAGTATACAATATAATCCTGAAAAGAAGTACTAAATCTTAACAAAACAAGATATAGTTTAAAAGAGTATTCAACTCCTTTTTCTTTTAAAAACCTAGAAATCCATTCAAAAAGGATCTGATAGAGAATACAAAAACCCAACACTAAGTTTAAAGTCAAACAAATTTCTTTATTCCTCATGAATTCAAACTGTATCAATGATTCCAACTATAATAACTTACACAACTCCATACAAAAAGAAACATAAAGTTTGAGTTCATAATGAAGAACAAAGTATATACACGAAGATCTCAACAAACTGAAGAGGTACTATATCCTCACAAACAAGATATAGTTTTATAAAAGGTCATGCACCCATCTTTCAAAAAACAATTCAAAGATTTAGTTTAAATAATGCAGGTCCCAAACAGAGGGAAACAAGACCTCCATAACATGATTCCATGCAAGTTCGAGTTCTTAGAATACATTTAATATATATCCATATATCATAGAGAAATA
This sequence comes from Taxus wallichiana var. yunnanensis, assembly GCA_018340775.1. Lineage (NCBI taxonomy): Eukaryota > Viridiplantae > Streptophyta > Pinopsida > Cupressales > Taxaceae > Taxus > Taxus wallichiana. The sequence continues at coordinate 739,768,041 of CM031241.1, forward strand.
ATACAACTTTTCAAACTCAAAGATGCATCAAAGAAAGAGAAATTTAAAGAGATTTCTAGTTCAAAACTCAAACCAAAACCATTTACTCAAGCTCTTTTTCAGGAAGACAGTCTAGAATGCAAGTTCTAATCAAAACACAAAAGTCTCGAAAGTTCTATATGCATTTCACCATTGAACTTACTCAGAGAGAAAACAACCAAAACCAATATTATCATGCAATGGATTCATATCCAAAAATCAGAGATTCCATCAACATGAAGTAAATAACTAGAACAAGATAGATAACCATATATCTCAAGAGAGCAGAGTTATTTTAATGAAACATTTAGAGAAAAGAAAGAAATCTTAATGGGTAGAGCCTATCACGATAGTGCTTTACGCCAATTGAAGGAGACTTCCAGCCTGAGCTTCCAACTCTTCTTCTCCTCCAAGAAAGATCAACAACAAAACATCTCTTTCCCCAATGCCTCATATACTTTCCTGAATCAAAAATAGACCAGGGAAACCAAAAATAGCCACAAAGTGAAAATCAAACTGCTGGTTTGAAGAACCAAGATAGCTCCATGCAGAGAAAAAATCACAAAGCATGCAAGACCAAACAACCCCAAAAATCCACCCACATTGTTTCCAAGATGGTTTTCTCACAAAAATGAGATTCATTAATGCCATTTACTCTCACATTCCCACCTATCTCTCCATGCCACCGCCATCCAGAATTGGTGAATCCTAATTCAAATTTTGCATGCATTGATAACTTTAGTGAAGACTCCACGTAAGTTCCACCAAATTTTTCATGCTTCCACCTAATCTGGTAGTTCATTGGCATTTAATACAAAAATCAAATCTCATAAATAGCTTAGGAACCACCACCTAGCCTCCCATTTTCCATATGACCCTTAGGTCCCCTTTCCACACTTCATTAGTTTAGGATAGGTACCATTAGCTTAGGATAAGACCTTAGGCTAGTTTAGAAATAATAACCTTAGGTTTAAAACATTTCAATAAGTAATTTCCACCTTAGGTTAGGTCATAGCTCACAACCATATAGCATTAGGTATTAGATTAGAAAAATACCTAGCATCACCTTAGGTGGTTCCCTCAATTTAGAACATATGCAACTTAGGAAAGGATGTTGTCCCGAATACAGTAGACATAGCTAGAAAAATAGATACATCTACCTTAGTTTAGAATCCCATTAGGATAGATCTCTTAGGTCTAGGACTTAGATTGTTCCTCAATAGTCCTGAAGTAGGCCTCATTTCACTTAACGCCATAAGCATCCCATTGAGATCAATCAAGAAGATCCGAGCACAAAACATACAACAGAATGCAGGCACGATCTTACAAGACAATAAAGAATTTGTAAACATACAAAAGTTCAGTCCGTTACGTCTCTCAACCTCTGAATGTCAGTTTACCATTCAGACCAGGTAAGGAGATTTAAAACATTCCTTGGATCAATGGAATTGATCCAAGGATGAGTCAATTAATAGAGATAAGTTTACAACCATTATTACCAAATGTGAAAAAATGAACACTAAGATATAGAGGAGCACGACATTCCACCCAGACATATGGGTAGATAGAAGTAGTGAACAAGAATTTCATGCGGCTGATCGAGGTTATAATAATAAATATCCATAGACTTGGGATGAGTCCTTAGCCTACATTAAAAATTACTATAACCAAGAAGTACACACATCCACATTGCAGTCACCGTTTAAATCATTCTTGAGATATATACCAACTAATACACTTTGGACATAGTAGTTGGGCAAAGAGGAAAAAGAAGAGATACATGATTCAGAGGTGACTAGAGCAACAAAATTCATTGAGAGGATCTAGAAAATCCATCTCAAGGTGAAAGAACAATTGGAGAAATCTCAGGCCAAGTACAAAGCTAGGCATGATCAACATTGAAGGGAACACAAGATTCATGTTGGAGATAGAGTTTGGCTTTACTTGAGCAAGGAGAGACTTCAAGGTCAAGCAAGAAAACTCAAGCCACTACAGATATGGACCCTTCACCATACTTGAGTAGGTTGGAGAAAACACTTTCAGACTTGACTTGCCACACTTCATGCAGATGTACTCAATAGTAAATTGTGAGAACTTGCACCTATATGAGCCATCCATGCTTGATGAAGAAGAAGGATGTCAGTTGCTACCTTCCATAGAAGATTGCATCTTGGAATCTTAAGGCAAGTTAGAGGAGGACATAGTGTTGCAGCAGAAGGTCAGAGAGACAAGGAGAGGTCCACAAGAGTCTTGGTAGGTTAGACTAAAAGGGAAGACGCCAAGGTAGGTCCGGTGGTACTAAAAGGAGAAAAGGAATTTTTCATCATCTACTCCCCACTAATTTTAATATTTTCGGGACCAAAAGCCTCCAAATCTGGGGAGGTGTGATCCATAGGGATATAGAAAATATACTACTTCATCATAATCACCCATAATCCAAAGAAAAAGATAAAAAAAGAGAAGTTATCTATAAAGTTACAGAACTACCCCTCTATGTAGATAGGTGGTTGTGTAACCTCCTCGATAGTTGTTTAACCACCCCTACAAATAATGGAGGTTGTGTAACAATCACAAAGTAGCTACATAACTATCAATCTATAGACACCGGTGGTCCTGTCACTTATGGACAAAAATAAGAATAGAGCCACGAACAGACTAGGAATTCAAGCATCTCATTTATATCTCTTCCTTGGAGGACGCTTCCCATTCTCTAGTGCATAGGAGGACATGAGAAGAAGCCTATTTAAGGAGGAGCATAGGAAATAATCAATCATCAAAAGACAAGAAGAGTTATATGCAAAGAGTGTGAGAAAGGAAACCATTGAAGCTGGAAGTGATTTTGTAGAAGCACAGTGTAGAAACAGAGTAGCCAAGTAAAGAAAAGGTGTTACAATGTTTATCTTCTTTCCTCTTGTTGTAATATATATTTCTAAACAATTGGCCAATAAATTTTGGGAAGAAAGAGAAATTTCCCTTCCTAGCTGGTTTTCCCTCAACTTGGGGGTTTCCAGGATAAATTTGGTGTTGTATTGTGTTCTTTTGTTGCTGCAAATTAGTTCTAAGTTTTAATTTGCTCACCATTAATTAAATAGACTGTCATTTTCCAGAATTTGAAAGTAGAATAGTAAAGTGTGTGATCCTATAGATTTCCAAAGTGAGGTTTATATATCATCCCTTCTCACCTTGAATTCAAACATAGAAAAACTCTCAAGATTAAGTGAGCTAAGTATGTCCTTTGGAATCATGTTCTCTACAAAAGAGGCCTTGAAAGATGCTTCCTAAGGTGCATAGATAAATATCAAAAGAGCATATGCTAAAATCATATCATTTTAGGGCATGTGGTGGGTATTTTTGGCTATGGTGACTAATCACAAAATTATCCACGGTAGGTACTATTGGCCTACCTTGTTTGTAGATGCCCAAGAATGGGTCTCCAAGTGTGAATCATGTGAAAAATTTGCTGGTGGACCACAACTAGTGCTTCCTCTTTGGCCGGTGGTGATCGAAGAACCCTTTCAACAAGTGGGGCCTAGATTTCATCAAAGTTCTAAATTCTAATTCAAGTGCAAGACATAGCCATGTGCTCAAGACAACCTGAATATTTCACAAAATGGGTAGAGGAAATCCTAGCCAAGTAGACCAATTCTGAAATGGTGTGAAATTTCATCAAGGAGAACATTATTGTTCATTTCAGGATCCCCAAAAGATTGTGGTTGATAATGCCACATATGTTTCCTCTAGGGATTTGACAGATTTTACTACAGCTATGGAATCTCACTATCTCATGCATCAAACTATTACCCATAAGGGAATGGTCAGGCTGAGTCAAGAAAGAAAAATATTATGACCATATTCCGCAAGCTAGATGATGAGAATCAAAGGAGATGACACAAGAATCTCTACGATGCATTTTGGGAGGATAAAATAACTCCTAAGAAAGCAATCAAGTATGTCAACATTCTAATTGTTCTATGGGATCAAGTCGAGATTCTAGTCACCATTGAGATTCCAAGTACTCTATTTCTTACGATAGTGGAAGATGGTCAGTTTCATGATTCCATAGACAAAAGATTTTTTTCCTTGAGAATCTTGAAGAAGACATGTTCAAGGTGGTGGACCGTATAAAAGAACATCAATTGAAGGTGAAGAAGTTATTTGACAAGAAAGAAAAAGATAGGGATTTCAAAGTTGGAGACCTTATCTTGTTATGGACAAAAAGAGAACCTAAAGGAATCCATGTGAAGTTTTAATCTTTGTGGCTCAATCAACTCTAGATTCAAGAAACTTGTAGAGAGAATGTTTTTTATCTATCATATCTGGATGGTACACATTTGGAGTTTCCCCATAGTGGGAAATAATTGAAATTGTACAAGCAATGAAAGTGATTTATCCCCACATTGCACCATAGGTTATTTAGGTGTGATTTTCCCTTTTTCGTCAAGTGTGTTCTTTACCTTATGTGTGTTGTGTGTTTCCTTTTTGTTGTGTGTGTATGTGTACTCCTTTTAGTCTATCTATTATTTATTATGACTCTGTAAATATCAATGGATAAGGCACTATTCTAAATTATAAAATAATATTATCAATTTCATTTTCATCCTATCCTCACTTTTTTCAATCCAAAATGAGTCCCTAAGTGAGAGCCATATGTTGTCATGTGTTTTTGCAAGGGAAAAATTCCACTTGAAAACATGACAACTTTACCCTAGTGTCAAATTTTTGATTGTAAACCTTCCCGAGAACCCTTCCAGGTAATTTCATCCTCTATGTCAAGACTATCCCCATCCTTTAGTGCCTATGTCAGTGGTCTTAACCTTTACCATGTGTTGAAAAATGAAAACAAGTTCACAAGATTCTTTCGAGACAATGTCTTTTAAGGTGCAAATCTTTCAACAAGCTTAGGAATGGCTATTTTTATCCTTTCTAAGGCATGTGCACATTATTTGGAGCATATTTGAAGACAAAAATTCATTAGAGAGTATTATTAATGAGCTAATAACATTATGCAAGTGATTTAGGAATAGTTAGGAAATATTCAGATGTTTAGGAGCCACTTTAGCAAAAGTGGGTTTTGAGGGCAAAAGATCTTACACTACAAAAACACTTGAGCTTTGGAAGGTGATTAAAGGATCTCTAGAATGATTTGGAGGCCAAACAAGATATAAATTGAAATCTTATTCAATTCCCTACATTTCATTATTTTCATATTTCTCACAAGACCCATGAAATTTATTCCATAACTCATTATTTCTAGGCACAACTGGAAATCCCGCCAAAGGACATTTTTAGGATTTTTCAAGATGAATCATAACTTTAGAACCATTTAATTCTTTTCAAAATTCTTTTTCCAGTCAAATTCATATAAATAAGTTCCCGAAATAACCTTCAAGAGCTCTAGTAACGCCAGTTTCAAGGTCCTTCCCAAGGTACAAGATTCATACTTAGCCAATTTTTCTAGTTCCACATGTCAGCATGAGGATGAAGTGCACTTTTTTGTCCCCTTTATCCCTTTCCAAGGGTACAAGGTGGAAAAAAAAATGTGTCCCTCCCCCTTTTGAGCTCCTGAACCCACTACATGACCTTGGGAGGCTCTCGTAAGCACCTTTTGGCAATTTTCTAGTCCCCACATTATGTCATGCATGTCCGCCACTTATCACCATGATGATAAGGTTTATTTTTGTGTTCCCTTCATCCCTTTTCCAAGGGTAAAATGGGGACATTAAAATGCACCCCTACCTTTCTCCCACATGGTTCCTCATGTGACTTCAACTCAGCCCCAAGTGCTAAAACTAAGCTCCTCCCTCTCGCTCCTCCACCAATGCATGTCTACCACTTGTCCTCATAGGGATAGGGATTAATTTTGCGCCTCCTTAATCCCTTTTCCAATGGGATAAGGGGGAAAATGTGCCCCCCTAAGGCATAAAAACTAAGGATATAGTGCATTTTTGCCTCTTTCATTTTTCTCAAAATCTACCCAAAACTCGCAAAATTTTCCACATTTTAATCCTCCATTGTTCCTCCTTCATGTTTCCATGATCTCAATGAAGATAACTTTCAAAAAAATTTCAATTTTTCAAATCTTCTTGCTTATATTTTTTCTTGAATGACGTCATACCTGAGAAGGTGAAATTTTCATATCTCACAAACCGGTGCATAGATCGAGGTGGGTTTTTTTGTAATATTCTCCATTTTCAGACACCTTCAAGACACATTCTATTGCCACTAAATTCATTTTATAGATTTTTTGTGGCCAAAAAACCTCAAATTTGTGCCCTAGGTTTGTATTATTTTATTTCCCACCATTTTAGTGATTGGATTGAGTTGAAAATTTATACATGAGATCAGCAAAATAGTAATTATCTATATGAGAACTTACTATAAATAGTAAACTCTCAAGAAGGGTAGATTTCTTCAAGGAATTATTCACAGGAAACAATCAAGACAACAAAAATATGTTCAAAAGTGAAAAGGTGAAAAAGTCAATTTTCTAAAAATAGTAAGCCCTTATTCTAGGTGCAAAAGGGGTGTCATCGTCAACATAAAATATGAGTTTGCAGGTCTTGAGCCCATATCATCTCTCTCATCTGAATGCTTAGGTTTGGGTGACATTGATGTTACCCACATGGATCTAGAAGACCTTAAGGATCGATTCTTTGCGGACCTAGGGAAAAAGTGGAGGATAAGGTTTTCATGAGCGGTTTGTGTGTAGCAAGTGGTCATCCAATGTTAGTGTAGAGTGTGAATTTTGTGTTGGCATTATCTCATCACTATGATCCGAACACTTGAACCATACAAGAAGATGATAAGTTAGTCCCTGATAGTACTCACTCCTAAGATAATTTATCACTCAATGAAAATTCCAACCTAGAACAATATGGTCATCATCTCAAAATATGTTGCAACAAGTAAATGGTCCAAAATAGACTCCTACCTTTAGGGCCTCACATTGGGTTCATGGTTAAAGTAAGGAAGAAATCCTTCCCATGTGGTAAAGTCTTTCTCATGAAGTAAATTTCATGAAGGATAACTCAGATTTGATCATCCTTCTCAGTCAAGTGATGGGTGAAGAAACCACAAAATATTTTCATGATTGGATGGCCTTGTTCATGCTCACCATAATTGAAAACAAACAAAAAATATATTAGGGAAAATCATCAACAAAAACTTGCATCATTTTCTACACTAGGTACCAGTTTCCAAGAATTTTATGATGAATTCATACTTGGTATATGATCTTGCGAGATGAGGACCATTCAAAGGGTTGGAACTTCCTCGAATATCTCCCGAAGGCTCTAGTATTTGAAAGGTACCCACATATGATCTTGAAGGGAAGAAATCAACATTTTTGAATGGAAAAATATTTCCTAAGAATCAGAGGCCCATAAGGATAGGGCATGTAGAAATTGGGTACGTAGGTGCGTGTGGAAGTTCAACGGAAGAAGGGCGTGCTCGAGGAAAATTCAGATTTTGGGACTTAGCCATTTTTCATGTTACGAGATAAGAATGGATTAGAGTGCGGAGCACATATGGGATAAGGAAGAGAAGACTTAGAGGCTACAAAAAGATATTTTGGGAACAAAAGGAAGTCAAGAGTCATGAAAGTTTGAGTTGAGAAGATGATATAGATCTCAAAGTGCTATTAATAGAAGATATATTATTAGGAAAATCTTGCATGCTTCTTTAGTTACTTTTGTAGTAGCACATGACTATTCTGATCATTCAACCTATTTTGAGAGTGCATAGGAGGTGAAGGGATAGTCCCACCCCTAATATATGTATTGATTTACATGGTTTAGGTATCTTGAATTGTAACAAAGTAATGTTCTTTGGTATATTTACGTACATGACTTTGTATGATTCCTTTTGGTATGTTCAAATACTCTATTTTGTGATGAAGTAATATAATGGATCTTTATGGATGGATATTGATTGTTGATGTCTTTGTTATTGGTTATTGTATGGTAAATCTAATCTTGATCCTTGTTTGATTCATTATGCACTATGGTTGTGAGTTGATTCTTGTTATGCTTTACCTTTAATTACTTGTTATGGATATGGAATATATGAATGATCATGCTAACATCTTGACAAATATGGTATAAAAAGAGGGACCTGGTACCTTTGCACACTTTGGGTGAGTGCTCAAATATGTCTGAGTGATGGGCCAATACATCTAGGGTTTTGAGTAAGAAATAGAGACTACATTTTGGTTCTATTTTTGGGACCTCTTTTCAAGATGTTGCATGATGAAGACGTATCGATTGACTTTGGACAACATTGAGAGTTGGGTTGTGGACTTAGAAGACCAGTTTTCTCACAGATATAATATTGGACCTAATTTTAATGCTTGTGTGTGGGTTGAAGAACATATGTATCATGAAATCTATGAGATGTTATTTTGATTTTTCCCTATAGAATTATACAAGTGACTGGTAAAGATATGCATCAAAAAGGAATTGGAGGTATAGAATAATTGTTTGGACACAAGAATATTACCAAATTCTATATGATGTCGATGTGACATGGACATGCATTATAGATCATTGGTGGAGTCAGTATTTTTCATAGTTACAAGTTAGAGTATGATTTTTCTACTTATTCATGTCCAAAAGTTGTTGAGTTTCAATTATTTTTTCGAACCGAGAGGATATTATTTTCACACTATCCCTTTAGTAATTAAGATCTTGTTGGCTACTCTATATTTGGAAGAACATCCTATGGCTATATAAACACCCACCGTATGTGGGGGTAGGATTAGGTGTGGTGAAATATGGTGGACCTTATAGTAGAAAAAGAAAGAGAGGAAAGATGACTTAAGTATCATAAATCAAGGGGAAAGGGAATTAGCAAAGAAGCGCATCGTTGATGATTCTATCGAGTTGTGGAGATAGGTGATGCATGAACGATTCAAGTTTCACATGGAGGATGTGGAACCTGAGTAGCCAGTACTCCCAATTTAGGAAAACGTGGAAGATAATCCCCTTGACTTCGGATGAGAGTGCATCGAGGAAGAAAGAATAAAGATTTTAGGCACACATCTAATCCCACCTAGCAACCTTTCCCTTGGGCTTGGTGTTCATGTCCCTGAAATAGTTATTGAGAAATAAGATAGTGTTAGTGATAGAGTAGTGATAAGTAGATTTAATTTTCCATTGAATACATAAGTTCTTAAGACAACAAATTCATATATGTTTGCATAGACAACTTCTTTGTTTTGTGGTCCAATTGGTGGTATATTTTTGGCGCGTTATCGTGACGGACCATGGGCACATAAAAGATTGGTAACACATCTAGAAGTAGCACAACTTTGAAGACTTTGGGAGTATAATTTAGTACAATAATTGGAACACATGATTAGTTCATCATCTAGTTTGGTGCCCACTAGGGAGGTGTATCATGAGGTTTAGGATCTAGTGAATCTAGTGGCTTTGGAGGTGAAGGAAATACTAGAGGGAATACATGTTTTAGGTTTGGTAGGAATGTCTACGCACTAGCCACAACAAGTCTATTACGAGATGTATCTTCACCTACCAGAGTACAGAGGCATTGAGGATGTAGTGGAGCATGTGCATATGTGTGAAACATGCTAATGTAATCATAGCTCCTGAGCGTAAGGTAAGTCAGTTTGATACTACTTTGTAAGGGCACACACATAGTTGGTATATGAAGTATGATACGAACTAGATTGTTGTAGATTATAACATCTTTGCATGATGATTTCTTGGATGAGTTTCATATACGTGGGTTTGAACAAAAATCATCAAAGCACACTAAAGGATGTTAAGTAGGACATTGCTTGAGAGCATTAGAGAGTATGATTCACACTTTAAAACTATACTATAAAATTCTTCTTATGATTTTCACCCCTAGCCAACATGCACAATGTTTGTTGAAAGTTTTATAACACCTTTCAGAAGGGTGGTCTCTCATAAGATGTTTACTGATTTGTGTAAGGAATTGGAGGCAAATTTATGCACCGAGGTAGTTGGGAGTGTAGACACGGAGTTAACCCATTCTTAGATGCAAAAATTACATCTATGAAAAAGAAATTAGAGAAACTATCATCCAATTTGGCTCATGAGACACATAGTGGAATATGGTGTACAAATTGTGAGGTTGAAGGACATACTAAGGATAATTGCCCTTATAAATTAGTGCACACCATGTTGCTAGATTGTGAGATCTGTCACTTGGATCATGATTTGAGTAGATTCCCATTACTGCAACATGTGATCTAGAAGAACATGTCATGTTATTGCAATATTGTTAAGTCTCACACTCGTGATATGGAGAATTGTATATTGATTGATCAAATTCATGAAGCTATTGAAACTGGCATGTGCTAGACCAATGTGGAAAATAATTCAAAGGATCAGGAAGTAAAAAATCATGAAGGGAACTTTGATGGAGGTGGCATAGGTATAGGTTGTCAAGGTGGATACATAGGCCATGGTCACAAAGGAGGAAGAGGTGATTTCTCCCGAGGAACATGTTTTACATGTAGATCCCATGATCATTATAGGCATGAATGCCCTCAGAACATAGTCTTGCTCATGGTGTAGGAAGAAACATAAGTTTGAAGAATGTCTTGAGTTATATGAGCACATGAGTAATAACTATAAGAATAATGATAAGGGTGTGGGAATGATTAAAGTGTAAGAGGTCGTAGAAGACGAATGTGTGCCTAAGATTACACCTGATCTTGAGATGTTACCTATATTAGTGACTACACACACTGAGGTTACATGCACTCGTGAGATCCCAAAGTAGAAAAATGTTATTACAAAGTAAGAGGTGATAAATGTAAAATATCCAGATCCTTCCCATCAAAAGGAAGTTTATCAAGAGACTATGGAGGTTATTAGAAACTTACAGGGTGAGATATAATGCTTGAAGGAGAAGTTTTTGAAGATGTAGTAGACGAAGACAGTTGAGCTTCCTCATAAATATATTTATGACTTGAAGGAGGTTTGTAAGATGTTTTTCCAGGAGAATATCATTCCTTTATTAGGGTAATGGTTAAGGGAGAAGATATCTGTGCTTTGGATCTGAGCATGAGAGATAGATACTACATGTGAACTTACCTCCTCACAGTCTTGAGTATGATAAAGAGATCACTTTGAATGTAGTTGTTGATGGGTGGTTTTGAGTAACATATTGATTGATATAGGTGCAAAAGTAAATGTACTCACTTTAGATGCATGGAATTAGACATGGGGAGACCACCATTACATCCCTCTTCAAATGTGTTGTATATGGAGAATAGGACTAGAGCCACACCCATTAGAGTATTAAAGGATGTTACTATTACTATATAAGGGGCCAAGTTTACTAGGGACTTTGAGGTCTTGGTGCTTGTAGAAGTAGATATATTTCCATCATTGCTTGGGCACCCTTGGTGTTACATGAATAATGTTGATCTATGTTTTAATAAAGGTTATATCAAATTTGAGAACAAAGAGGAGCGGAATTTCCTTTGATAGATGTAAAGGTTGTACCATATGTAGAACCCTTAAGTGAAGAGGATCTGAATAGGATATATGCGTGCATAGTTAGGGATCCTGAAGTTCTTGAGCCATCTAAGGAAGGTGTTATATAGTGGGATGATGCTTATTCTATGAGTGATATAACCAACATTTCCTATGATAAATGAGCACATAGAATGTATGAAATGGCTAGGTGAGAGATTAAGAATAAAGTTACTCGTGTGATCATGTCACACATTGTTTAGTGTTTTAGTCATAACTAGGTCCCAAGACATTGGTGAAGGAAACCCTGATGTATTTTTATGTGTCATGGAAGCCTAGTGGAAGGATGAGGGTGAAAAAGAAATATGTTGATGTATACCATATGTGGGATAACAATGCATTGGTGGACTACACACAGAGATAACATTTTGGAGTGGTGAGAGGTGAGAATTACCTTCTCTACTAGGTTTCTAAGGAACAATGTACCTTCTCAGATATGTGAATTCCATGGGAAGGATTCTACTTTGCACCATGTTTAGAAGTGTGAGAGACTTTAGATGGAGGGTAAGAGGCCTTTCCACCATCACTCTAGGTATAGAAGATCTACGCCACTCTAAGCGGTTTGCACGTGCATGGTATGTTCATGTAGAGCTAACAAGAGCAACAATTAATTGGCAAGAGATGACTTCATGTATGATTCAGACCTTTGACTATTTTTCTACTAAACCTCTAGTGAATGAATAATTACAAATTGTGAAGTGCCTTACGATGGGGGATAGTGCAAAGGATGAGGAACTCTGTTAGATATGTTTGGAGAGTTATATTTGGAGGTGTGCTTTGAAGAAGAAGAGATAGATGAGGAACAACTTGGGCACGCCTAGCTGGAAAAAGAGAAGGGTAAGTTGGTTTACATGATTGATGATGAAGAAGTAGATAATATAGATGTTGATCACACTATAGGTATGTGTGAGGTCTTAGATAGTGCTGATGAGAAGGCACACACTTATCATGAGCCTATGAAAATGAATAAGGTCAACATTAGGATAGATACAAAACCTAAAGAGGCCATTATTAGTGACTATTGGTCTGAACAAGAGGTGGAAAATATTATTGAGCTATTGCATGACTTCCAAGACTTATTTCCATGAGGCTATCATGAGTTGAAGGGAGTACATCACTCTTTGGGTGAGATGAGGATCAAGTTAAAGGAAGGTGTGTGCTCGGTTAGGAAGAGGCCTTACAAGATGAATCCTAATCTGTGCGTCAAGGTAAAGGAAGAGATTGATAAGATGTTGAAATCTGGAATCATTGATCCCATTGAGGAGTTAGAGTGGGTTATCCCCATGGTGATAAGCATAAAGAAAGATGGTAGGATAAGGATCTATGTGGACTACAAAGAGTTGAATGTTGCTTGTGTCATAGACCCTTTTCATACCCCATTTATTAAGGACATCTTGGAGGGAATCATAGGGAATGATATTTTCTCTTTTTAATGATGGATTATATGGTTATCATTAGTGCTAAATAAGATCAAGAAAAGAAAAATTTCACCACTGAGTGGGGAAGTTTTGCATATACAGTTATACCCTTTGGGTTGAAGAATGCACTTGTATTCTTTTTTACGTTGTTATACAAACATTTGAGGACTTTATACACAAGTTTTTATAGGTTTATTTGGATGATTGGACTGTATATGGGCTGGTAAAAGATCATTGTGACAACTTGAGACTTATGTTTGAGAGGTTCCAAAGTTGAGCATCTCTCTCAACATTAAGAAGTGTATCTTTGTGACACCCTTTGGAACTTTGTTGGGACATATTATATGCAAAGAAGGTTTGTTGGTAGATCCTGCTAAGGTTACAGTTATCTTGGGCTTAGAGGATCCTACCAATTAGAGTAAGGTGTGTGGGTTCTTAGGACATATAGGTTATTATAGGAAGTTCATTAAGGGATATGCTAATATTTTCTGCCCTTGGAAGAATTGTTGAAAAGTAAAGGAAAGTTCCATTGGAATGAGCGTAATAGCTAGTGTTTGAGACATTAAAGGAAAGACTTAATTTATGGCCATTCTCTATTTTCATTATTAGGAAAACTATTTCATGTGCATTTTGATGCCTCTGGCATGGCCATTGGCACCATGTTAGCACATCCTATTGATGGGATTGTTGATCATCCTATCTATTTCACGAGAAGGAAGTTCGAATAATTATACAACTACAACATGAAATTATATGATTTATGAGCACAAAAGTTTAGATAGCACTTGTTGGAAACTCCTTAATATTTTATATAGATCACATGGAAATTAAGCACTTATTAATAATACACCTATTTTTAGGGCGCATATGTCGTGAATTCTCTTGTTTTAGGAATTTGACTTTATAGTGGTCGTAAAGCCGGGAAAGAGTAACTTTGGGCCAGATCATTTGTCAAGAATTAACTCAAGTGAGGACATGTAGAGCATTGAGGACACAATGTCAGATGCACATCTATTTAGATTAAACCATGTGCTCTTTGATTTAAAAGATATTGTTTAGTTTTTATGTATTGTGGTGCTTTGAAGGGATGAAGAGGTTAGAGAAGAAACAACTTGTTATATTTGCCACACCTTATATGTTAATCAATGGATATTTATACAAGTTATGTCATGATGAATTTTAATGTTGGTGTATTATGGAATATGAGAGTGAGGTAATTTTGGAAGAAGCTCATGGTGGAATTGTAGGAGAACATTATGTAGGTAATCTATCTATTGCGTGCAAGATTTTTTTTAGTGGCCTTTGGTGGGAAACACTATATAAGGATTATAAAGAGTATGTCAGGGCATGTGATCATTGTTAAGCACCTTGGGAAGCCTAGGCATAGGGTGAAATGTCTTTGAGACTGATAATGAGTGCATAACCTTTTGAGAAATGGGCAATTGAATTTTTGGGTCCTATTTCCCCACCGGTGTGAAGGACTAGATCGCGCTATATTATTACATGTAAAAATTATCTGACTAGGTGGGAAGAAGTAGTTCCTACAAAGGATTACATGACAACTACAACAATAAGGTTCTTATGTGAAAATATCATCACCATGTATGTATGTCCATTGAGCTTGACTAGTGATAGGGGCACACACTTTTTGAATGAGACTATAAAAATATTATTGGAAGATTTTATGGTGGCGCATCATAAGACAATGCCCTATCACCCACAAACTAATGGAAATGTTGAGGATTTCAACATGATATTGGGACATACATTGACAAATATCTATGATGTTGGAAGGAAGGATTGGGATGATAAAGTCTCTATTATACTTTGGGCATACAAGGACAACTTACAAAATATTGAACAAAACCACACCCTTTCAGTTGGTGTTTGGCACAAAGGTTGTTTTACCAACTTAAATTATGTTACCCTCCTTCCGTATTGCACACATAGGAGGAATGGATGATGAACAAGCACTTAAAGAAGAACATAGATAAATGATGCAATTAGATGATGAGTGGCGCATCATCACACGTTAAAGGAAAAAGACATAGAAGGATAAAAGAAGGCATGGCATGCCACGATAGATACATTAAGAATAAGTAGTTTGAAGTTAGATATATGGTTCTTATTTATGAATCTAATTTTTCATGCCACCCTACGAAATTAAAGGTGCTTTGGTTGGGACCATATGTGGTGACATATATACTTAAATTAGGCACTTGTTAGTTGCAGTAAGAATTGGACATAAGGTGGTTTGTTGGTTACTTCAACAGGATTAGGTTGATGCCCTACTATAAATAAGTCTTCTTGGTGTTTGTAATAAGGCATTGTTTCCATTTAGATCAATTTTCCATTTAATGCATTTTTTGTATATGTGTTTCCTTTTATTGTTGTTATGATTTTTCAATTTAGTTTAGTGTTTTTTTCTAATAATTGCACTTCCACATCAGTTTCCGATTACTATCTAAGTGCATTCATGTGTAGAGGACCACACATACTTTTAGTGTGGGGTGGAGCAGATACATGATAAATGGGCTAAGTTGGAAAGAGATTGAATGTCTTCTGGAATATGGGTGTGCATAGAAGTATGGTGCATGTGTTTGAAGTAAAGGTATTGATCAAAAAAATTTTCTCATGGACGAAGGCCGCGTTTAGATGGATGGATGCACAGTGTAATGTGAGGTAGGAAGTAGTATGGGAAACTACTTGGTATTAGGCATAGAGGTTTTGTACTTTCGGTGCATGAAGGAATGTGGGAGGAGGTCTATGGCTAATAAGTAGTGGGCACACCTAGAAGGTTACGACTAGGGCATGAAAAATTTATTTGTGAAGTGAAAAAAAAAGGAAAGAAACGCCATTTAATTCTGAGTACAATGGTAGATGGAGAACAATAAATATGGGGAAATTTACAAAAATTATAAAATGTGAGCTTGCGATATCATTTTTATATTACATTTTGAGGTATTGGAGCAAGTTAAAGAATGATTTACATGGGAAATTTCATGAAAAATCTATTATAGACATCAAACTAGAGATATTTGTGCATGACATTGGTTGGAGCTCCATCAGAGAGGGTGTTTGAGAAAAGAGAAGGCATGTAGGGGAGAAAATCTACATGTTAGGGTTTGAGGTGAAGATAGGGCACATGAGTTTTAAGTTATAGAGATAAAATTTAGTGTAAGAACATGTTTTTATTATCACAAAGGCACCCAAATGAGAACTGAAGCAACCACAAGGGGTAAGAAGCAAAAAGAAGTGGAAGTAGAGATGGAGGATGTCCCCGAAAGAATTTTTTAGAAATTTAGTACCCGTAAGGGCTTATATTTTTTCATGATTAGGATTCTCACATCCACCCACAATAATATAAGTGATTATAACCATAGAAAAATGCCACAAAAGATGAGTTGGAAAAAAAAATTGTTAGTAAAAGTAGATATGTGCACTAAGGATGGCAAGCCCATTTATGATGACATTGAAAAGAAATTTCTTGAAATTTTTGGTATTTTATAGTTATATGAGCTCCCTTATTTTGGAAATCTAGAAAGAATGTACTAGTGGTTTATGTCAAGAGTCCAAGAGGACTTCTTCTATTTTTCTAGGAGGTGGGTGCACATTACCGCACCCCTAATTGGTTCACTAAATGGGTTAAGGAGCTTAGGAATAGAGATCCCAAGTGATCTAACAAATGATCAAGTTATTGATTCAACTTCTACAAAGTTATCCTATGCAAAATGCACACGTGTGGTGGAACATAGAGAAACTAGATAAGTTTCCAATGGTTAAGGTAGTTGTGCACCTTTTGACAAAACTAAACAATCAAGAGCGTTGGACACAAGTAAACAGGTGATGGCTAAACATCGTAAAGAAAATATTATAAGGGGTGGTATATAACATTGATTCCTTCATTTTTGGCATAATTATTGAGGAAGAAAAACAAGGGGATAAAATCAGTTTTGGCACCATTCTTCTTTCCTTATTTTTTTAGATTGGAGTGTTAATGGTCCAAACAAAATATGGGAGTTTCTAGAAGAGAAGAAATATTTGGAAGACCATTTCACAAAATACACATGTGAGGGGTCCATGAGCGGTTCTTATAAATAGAGGATGTCATTGTGGTATAAGTTCTTGAGGGAGGCATTTGAACATGAATGGAGAATACCCAAGGACCTTCCTTTGGTATTGGATAAACAAGCACAATTTGTAGTCTTCCAACACTTATGTATTGGAAGATTTAGGATGAAGGATGGGACTTGGAGCCCCTGGTGAAAACTACCTTATGCATTCATAGCGCACTACTTCGTGCATCATCGTGAATAGATTTTCAAATGTGTAGAAGCTGAAGTTTGATGTGGATAAAGTGGACTGTGAGTACCATACATTGAGGAAAAGGTATGTGTACCGAGCAAGTCTGCCTACATTGAGTGCATGATTTCTGATGATATTAATATTACTTCTTCCAACTTAGTAGTTGGGGATATTGTGCGACTAAGATATATATATATATATATATATATATATATATATATATATATATACCTTAAGCCTAAACTTGTCAATGGAAAGTATATTGAAAATGAATTCAAGGTTCCCAAATTTCCAAAGGGAAACACATAGTGGCCACACCGTAAGATGAAGAGTCCGAATTTTCATAAGAAGAAGAGTTGAAGGAAGAAAGTGGTGGTTTGGATCATGGCTCATGGAGGTAGCCTACAGTTGGAGTAAAGAGAAATGAGGAAACTCCTCTCACACAAATAGAAGAAGAAGTAGGAGAGGAGACATGAATTGAGGATATAGGGATGGATGTTGGGGGCACCAAGATCAACAGGTTCAAGAGGGTACCGAGGAGAACAAATACCCAATGAGAAAGTGTAATTCTAGGCCCTTCACATCTAGAGACGCCTAATACCTCTCCCACTAAGCCTGTATAAGAGAAGCATAAATGACGGAAGCATATAAAAAGAAAGGGTGAGGAGGAGGAGTCAGATGGAAGTGCATGAAATAAAACCACCTATTATTGATTTAAATGAATAATACCTTGAGGAAGATGTGAAATATGATACATAAATATTTGAGGAATGTAAACATGCGGGTTGAGATGAGGATAAATAAATATAAAAAGATAAGGGAAAACTTTTGGTGAGCCCACAAATGAAAAAATAGGCACTACAGTGAAGGTTTGACTTAGGATGAAGGGATACAAATTCCTAAAGGTATGCACTCAGGGAGAGATAAGGATGGAGAGATGTATAAGACTCTTACACTGGTATATTAATTATCCCATAAATATCATTTTGCACTAGGTTTCAAAGCACTTTGGAGCCTGAGGAGATTTATGGATGAGAACTGATGGACCTTGAAGCGGCCAACTTGTGCACTAGAAAGTAACTCTCTTAGAGCATGTAGACTCATATTGATGATCCTGAATTTGATGTAAAATAAGATGCATGCATTAAGAGGAAAATGAAGAAGAAATCCCAATCCACACATAAGACAGTGAGGCCTATAGATTTTACTAATGAGCAAGCGAGTAATGCATTGAAAAAATGGCAGCTAAAGTAGTGTGTAGGAATATAGATAAATCAGTCACGCTAAGAATGTTGTTGGAGGAGAATAAGAGCATGAAAGAACAAGTGGAACAACTAACTGAGGGGTAGAAGAAGGATAAAGAGAAATAGAATGATATTCTAGATTTTACTACAGAATTGGGGAAGGATATTATCAATGTGCATCCAGATATTGATGACCATACCAAGTAGACCTATCATTCATCCCTTCAATTCTTACAAGATTATGTACATATTTTGATAAAGAAGCAGTTAGGAGAGATAAAAGAGGCTAAGGAGGATGAAGTAGCTAAGAAGGAGAGAACAAAGGCTACAATAGTGCATCAAGTAGTTGGGTATGACTCTCTACTCCAAAAAATGAAGGATGAAATGAATAAGGTAGACTCGGCATGGAATTTATGTGCAGACCTAGAGATGATCATTAAAATAAGGATGTTGGTAGAAGAAAATGAGGTCCTTGCTACAAAGAAAAATGAAACTCTTGGGTGCTAGGAGAGGCTAACCTTACTAAAAGAGAAGCAAAATGTTCTCACAAAGATGGGGGGATCCTCACAAGGAGAAGATAAAAGAACTTGGAAAAATGATATCTCGATGAATGGATGTAATGGATGGGATGGTTTCCATTTTAGCAAATGTTATTAGGGTGCTACAGAATGAGGGTGAAAATATGACCTTGGATGAGATGGATGGAGTACTTGCAGACATTCTTGAAAAGATAAAGAAGGTGCTTAGTGACTGGAATGAGTTAGAGGTAGATATCAAGAATGAGTACCTTGAGTTATTACTACCTTTAGAGGAATAGAGCATCGAGATTCTTTTTGATATATTTTGATTCATCGTGTATAGTCATTATTTTTTATTATTCGAGAGATAGGGCATGATTACCCATTGCTAGGGGTGGTAATGAAGCCAGTGTGGGGTAATGTTGATTGAAAAAAAAATTTGGACTAAACATTAGAGGAAAATTAAGGATGGGGCACGTAGAAAGTGGGAGCATAGGTACGCGTGGAATTTTAGCGAAAGGAGGTTGTGCATTAGGAAAGTAAAAGTTCAGGACTTATTCATTTTACATGTTATGGGCTAATAATGGATTAGAGTGTAGAGAATGCATGGGATAAGGGTGGGAAGACGTGGAGGCTACACAAATATATTTTGGGAACAAGAGGAATCTAAAGAGTCATGCGAGTTTGAGTTAATAATAGGATATAAATATGGTGCTATTAAAAGATGATCTATTATTAGGCAAATCTTGCATGATTCTTTAGTTTCTTTTGTAGCAATGCATGGCTATTCTAAGCATACAAACTATTTTGAGAGTGCATAGGTGGTGAAGGAAAAGTCCCCAACCCTATATATATATATATATATTGATTTACACGGTTTATGGTACTATTGGAATTATAACATAGTTATGATGTCGTATGTTTGCATGCATTACTTTTTTTGGTTACTTTTGGTATGTTCAGCTACTATGTTTTGTGATGAAGTAATATAATGGATCTTTTTGGATGGATATTGATTTTTGATGTCTTTTTTACTGGTTATTGTATGGTAAATCTGATCTTGATCCTTGTTTGATTCATTATGCACTATGGTTGTGAGCTGATTCTTGTTATGCTTTACCTTTAATTACTTGTTATGGATATGGAATACATGAATGATCATGCTAACATCTTGAAAAATCTTGTATCAACAAAGGGACATGGTACCTTTGCACACTTTAGGTGAGCGCTCAAATCTACGATTGATGGACCAACACGTCTAGGGTTTTGAGTAATAAATAGATACTATAACATTTCACAAGGGTGAATGATGCATTCAAAATATTTTCCATTAGATCACCTGGAAGGAAATATTCACTTGAGGTTGTCGCCATAAACGACTTCTTTGATCAAAAGGTGTGGGTAATATTTCAATCAATTTTTCACTTTTTCCTACATTTGAGTATCTGATTTTGATCTTTCTCCACGAAGGATACCACAATATCTCAGCGATAGGATCATGTTCTTCTAGCTATCTAGACAAATTTTCCATGTTCACGGTAAGCTCAAGAACCAGAAGAGGAATATTATTTCTTTCCCCATTTCCCTTAGAATATTATCTTACAAAATTGTCAGTGATGTTACACACCTGGAAGCTACCTTTACCCCTCTGAGTTTTTATTCATATACCCCAAGGGAATACTTTGATATCCAAAGTGATCTAAAAAAAATTCACCTCCCAGAATCATATCATGTTTCACAGATTGAAGACTATTACTTGAATTGCATAGATTTTTTCTGAAGTTATGGAAAGAGATCACATGAGGATGACCATCGGGAAAATAAAATATTTAAGTTTAATAAGTATGAATAAGGCATCCAATATGATGGTACAATTTTTATGATACATAATATCAAGTAGTAAAGGCCTCACCTCTTCTACAGGTGACATGGAGCATTGGTGAATCAGAGATATAAATGAATAGGCTAAGGTTTTAATTAGGAGATCAAAATAATGGTTCAAGAAGAAGAGGGATACCATCATTGCATCAAGAAATTTCCCCACTCTTTAAAGGTAGGAATCCCATCATTATTCTTCTTTAAAGGTCATGGAAGATACTTCAGGCTTAGTTCATTCTAGATAAATTTCAAAGTGCAAGGCGGTGGAATTAGAATCCCCCTACTACAAAAGTTTTCACAAGAAATTAAAAATAACAAAATATCATAATGATAGAAATGGAGCCGGGGAAAGTGATACGGTTCACCTTTCAGTCCCTCAAAGAACCCTAGAGCCTCTTACCTTTCACCGCCACACCGGTCCCTCCTCACTAGATGTACATTATCACCCTTAACAGAAATAATAGTCATGTTAGTTGTTGATATTGAAATGAATGAGGTGTTCCCTTGAATGAAATAAATGATCACAAAGAATGGCCATACAGTTCAATAGGTGACAGTCCCTAATTTTTTTGTTGTGTCATCATTGGTCAAGAGGAATAAGAAAAATTTCTCTCAAATAGCTTCTTTATTTTTTAGTGGTGCCTCGGGATATCATTATGTAGAAGTAGTCAGGAAAAGGGTAGTTAATCCCATTGAATAAATTATCCTAGTTGACTATGATATGAACACCATTTCCCTAGGCCCAAAAACTCATGAGGGAGATGTAAATTTGTTCTAGAGTCTTTCACTCACATCATCATAAGGAATCGGGAATACAAAAGAAAATTGATCAGTTGGAAGACCATGTGTGAACACTCACCTCATACATGCAACATTTCAAGGACCTAAATTCTTATTTATCTCTCTTAATTAAATAAGGTACTCCAATCAATATATTTGATCCAAATTCCATTTGAAAGACACATGGTTTCACCATGTAGGGATGAGCCAATGATAAATGGGTGCGTAAGATCGAAAAGAAAGGGAAAGTGTTTCTTCCATATATGATCTCATCATGACGGGTACATTTGTGTAATTTTTAACAAATACCTGTGATGATGGATGAGATTGAGAGAGAGAAAAAGAAGCTGGGATCTAGTACATCTACTAGTGGTGGATATGGGAAATGCTCTCTAAGAAATCGGGAATCATGCTATAGATGAGTTGGATTCCAATAAGGAGTGTTCCTCCAAGATAAAGGAAGATGTCAACACTAATATACATATACTTGGAGTGCCCCCGCATTGATGAGAACTCCCAACAAATGAATTGTTGAAATCATTTGAATAGCATGTCAAGAAAGAGTTGGGGACCCATTTTATTTCAATGAGGAGACACTGGATTCTCTCACCGAGATCATAGCCACATTATCAAACATTGCAAAGAAATATCAGTCTTGGTTTGCTAAAATCAAGAACATAACTAACATCTCATATGGTTGTCTTGAGTTATGTCTACATTCCTCTATTTGAGAAAGTTATACTGCGACAACCTGATATAGTAGAGAGCTCAAAAGAGTGGATATTTTTCTAGTTGAGCTTTGAAAAGACTATAATATATTAAATTAGAATCATCAAGGGCATCATCTTCAATGGACTATATATATATATATATATCTTCTCCCCCTTCCCCTCCTTCATGTTCTATTTCTTTGTTGGGGGTTGCACTTTTCATTTTTTCTTATTCCTATTTTATCCTATTCATTTAAATGTGACTATAGTTTGCATTGTTATAAGTCACTCTTAATTAATAAAAGGGTGCTTAATTTTATTCCTAGGTATACAAAGAGTCACATGATGTAAAGGTGAAATGAAAATTCATGTGGGGGTAGGTGAAGATTCTTTCTAAAGTCTATAAATTGTAATGAAACCCTCATTATTAGGGGTTGTCAATTTTGTATGTTCAAGAGTAGATAACTACTTGTGATAAGAAAAAGAGATAGCTATTTTCTTCCATTATCCTCATATTTTCTTCCATTCCTCTCTTTATACAACTTTGTGAGAATGTCAATAAAGAAGAAATGAGTTTCATGCTTTTTCTTGATGAGGGAATTAATGAGACTTTGTGTTCATAATTCCATCTTGTCTTGGTGTTAGTAAAAAGGTTATTATTATTTATAAATATGTGTTTTGAAATGCTCAAATTAATATTTGCAGGAATATGATTTTTCTACCTACAATATTAATCCCCTTCCTAATCTCCCATTCCCTTTTTCCACCTACCTAGAAAATTCCTCCCTTACAAGAAATTGCAAGAATTTTCAGCAGGATCGAGTGGAGTGTCCCTATTTTATCCTGGCCTTTAGGCCAACAACAGATTTTTATTTTAGTTCACACATAATAATGGATCTTCCCCATTCAAGTAGAGGGACCTAGTCCTAGAGCATTGGCATAAATCCACCAATTTGTGTAACCGAAAATTTTTCTCGCCAATAAGAAGTAAGTTTAGTTGTACATTATTGTAATTGTGTCTTTTTCATTATTTTCATGTTGAGTTGTCAAGTATAGAATTTTCCATAGATTTAAAAGGGGAGTTGGCTCAACACATGAACAATTAAGTCTTGTAGGTGTTTGGTCTTATGGTTGCCATTAATGTTTCTGAAGATGGTTTCCATCAATGAAAAGGGGGAGATTATTGGCCAATGTGTCTATAATTTTGTCATTGATGTCAAATTTCATTGATGGAAAAGAGGGTCTAGGTGTCATACATATCTCCATGAGGTTTCAGTCAAGTTCAAGCATGAAGGTTAATTGGTAGTATATGGTTTTGGTGTTGCTATGGTGTCTTGAGAATGATGCAAGCATGTATGGTCATGATATGAGTTCAAAATTTTGTTTGAGGTCAAGTATGGTCAACCTAATGTGGTAAAGGTTTTGAAGTTCTCGCAAGGGGTCATTATGGTCTATTCATGGGAAGTCATGTCCGAGTTAAGTCATTCTAGGATTATTCTTAGACCTAGTGCATGGTGTATGGCATGGTAACATGAGATTTGTAGTAGGGAAGTCATGTATAAGCATGGTAGGTGTGTTGTGACATTGCATATGAAGTGTGGAAGGCATATTAGGTTAGTATTCAGAGGTTTGATGTTGTTTCAAGGTCTATTAAAGTAATTTTCTTAAGAACAAGGCATGTAAACACGTGTAAGTCATGGTGGTGAGAGAGTATCAGATGTTTTTGAGAATTTATGAGAATTGGTACATTTAGAGGAGTTTTTATGTTGATTTGGGTCAAATTTTTAGGTCAAGGAATTGAAATTAAAGTAATAAAATGTGTTTTTGTCAAAACTGAGCTCTTGAGAAGGAAAAACCATCTCAATAGGTGAATATCATTTTATCATCCACACATATGGATTATTCAAGGGAGATTGAGGGTTTGGGGGATGTTTTTCATTGAGATAATATTATTTTGAAAAAATAATGAGTTGATTTGATCGTCTCATCTTTATGAACAATCTTTAAGAGGACACACTGGTCTTAAACCCTAGTTAAACTATCATAGCAAAGCGATATAGAAGAATTTATGTATATGGTCTCCAAATGGTCTAGGAAATAAAACATGATGTATCAAGGTTATATAGGATTATCCATGGCTCATTTTGGTGGTGGCTTCATCTTTTAGGAAGTAGGAGAAAAACCCTAGTTTTGTGGACATTTTCAATTTTAGGGATGAGATGGAAGATTCATTATGAAAAGTGAATTGTTATAGGAATATTTGGAGGTGTGCTAGTTTTCCATGGAAATTTTCATGTAGGTATAGTGAAGAAATTTTGAGTTACAGGTCTCCAAAGTCATCCTACCACTTTTGGACTATAAGGGATAAAACCTAGTCTTGTGGTTTGTGATGATTCTGATGGTTTTATATGTTGTAGTTGATTTATTTGGTCATGAATATTTGTTTGACACCTGAAATGATGTGTTGGACCATTTTTTATTAAATTAATTGGTTTAATTTAGAAACCCTAATGGCCTAATTATCCCTATTAGGTCTCTCAAGAAGCCTTGTGGTTCATATGTGTAAATGTGATTTTCTCCATGTGACATATGCATGTGATGGATTGAAAAAGTGTTTCAGGTCTCCCTTGAAGTGTTCTAAGTGGTTTCAGTTATTGGAAGTGATGTTGAATATGTTTGGAGCTTGATCTCTCAAGACTGGTTCTTGAGTCCTTAGAGTAAGTTTGAGTAGTTCTAGAGATTGGTTTGTTTGGAGGCCTTGTACACTGATTTGATGGATGAAGTGAGTTGTTACAAAAATTAGACATCATGAAATGATCATTAATGTATGATTTTTTCCTTAGTAAGGTGATTTTATATGTGAACCATCTCAGTTTTGGTTTCTATTTCTAGGAACGATCAACATGCTTAAGTGAGGTAGGAGATTTGAATGTCTTGGAGTATTGTGCCATGTTTGGTGGTGTATTATGGACTTGGAGAGTGATTTGGAGTCATGGTGCATCAATTCATGTGGCCAAGTAATCTTGACAGGTATTTTTTCTATGTGAAGTTGTTCACTCTCGTGGGATGGTTTTTGGTACCTGAAGATCTTGTTGGAGTAGCTTGGTTCTTGGTGTGCTTCATGATGATGGAAGTTGATACAGAGGTTATTGGGATTTTATAGGTTTTTATAGGATGTATCTAAGTTAAATGGATCTTCTTGTGTCTTGAAAAATTTTGTGTGTTCCCTTAATGATCATAGTTCATTCGTTGGAGATGATGACTTTGATTTAGCCTATGTGAGTTGTCTTGAAGCTATTCTTTGTTGGTGTGACCCTTTCTGACCTACTTGGGTCTCTTAGAGTGTTTAATATGATGATTTAGATGTGTTTTATGTTTTTATGACCAAACTTAAGGGTATTATCCAACTTGTGGTAACTTATGGGTTATGTTAAGCACAAAAGTGTATTGTGTGTGCTCATTTGTACTAATTGAGATGATGAGGTTATGAGTGAGTGAGATAAGGAAGAAGTGTAAAGATTGGTTGAGGATAGAGTAAAATAAGAGGTTTAATGTGTTGATAAGAGTTTAAGATTAGGTTTTCAAGGTCATTAGACCTAATCAACAAGAGAAGGACCAAATTTGAGTTATGAGAGAGATAAATTTGAGATGGTTTGGTGTGCATGGAGCTGAAATTGTGATCAAAATTGCTTGTGGGAGAAACATATATTTAGTGATCATCCATTTTAGGTGGATTATTTTGTGGTTATTCATCTTGGTGGGTTTTAATATCCTTGTAGGATTGGTGTCCTACTAAACTAGGGGTTGGTGCCTCACTAAATAAATCTTGTGTGATGTGTAATATTCACGCAAGTACTTTGTTATGATTAATATTAGAATATGTTTTAGTGGGTTTTCCCCTTGAGGGTTTCCCACTTATATTTGGTGTTTGTGTGTTATATTGCATGTTTCATGTTCTTATGAATGTATGTTGCACACCCAATAAGATCATATTAAATGTGTATTATAAATGGTTGTTTTGAATGATGTATTAAGCTATGGTAAATTAAGTAAATGATTTTTAATATTGATTCACCACCCCTTAGTCTCTGTGATTATAACATGATATGCCCAAATCTATGTTGGTGTCATTACGAGGCATGATATTGGGGCATACCCCCTCACTTCATGGTCTCGCAACGATAAGGGTATTGGGTGATTAGCTAATATACTTCCCAAAAAAAAAAAAAAAAATACTTGGATAGAACATTGAGTCAAATTCCCCTTGGTGAAAAAAATCCAAGTAGGTAGACTTGGAAGGAAGTGTTTAACATGTAGATTTAATTTATATGTTATTTGGCAATGTGTGAGGGGAAATAGTGAATGCAAAGTGTAACCCCTATATAAACTAGATGAGAAAACCAGATTGCAAGTTCTTTTTAAGAACTCGAAAGGAAATTTATTTTGATGTAGACAAAACACAGGATGAAATGGTGAAAAGAGACTAAAAGGAGGGAAGAAAGAAATTACTTTTTTGCTAAATACTCATTTTTAATTATTATACGTCTTTTTGAAAAATTAATCAAAGAACTCCAAGTTGAAAAGTTAGTTAACCTCACTAGAAATGAAAGAAGAAATGGATTCTATTATAGAAATGCATAATTTGATCAAAAAGGACTAGGATCCCACGGGGTGTTCCAATATATTTTAGTAGATTTTAGGGTCCAATTATTTTACATGGAATAAACCACTAAATAGCAAAATTTGAAATGGTTTAATGATATCTATGTGGGTGATAGCAGAATAAGGAGGATCCAAGTATGAAAGAAAACATCCTTTCTAAATATTTTAAGTCTTACACATACAAAAATAGATTGAAAAAATAGATATTAGACAATGATCAAATGAGTTTCTTTGAAAATTCCAATCCCACAAACTAAAGGGATTCCTTTGACATGTGTCAACTCATTTTTGGACAATCAAGTTGGATAAATGATAATAATACATATAATATGAAAAGATACATATAATAAGCTATAGATGTATATTGTTTAGATATCAATACTAAATGAATTTATTTGATGATAGGTGGGGAGGATTGAAAATTTATTTCTAGTAATGGTTGACCTTGTCACTCTACTCAAGAAGTATGTCTAATCGCTTAGTGAAATTTTCAGCATTAGGTGTAAGGGAGATGATGTAAGGATTATCTCGTAGTTGATGTCATATTATTCCCACATGAAGGGTTATCACATGATTTATAGGTCAAATATAGTTTTTGGAAGTGGTATATAATATAAATAGAGGCTTAGAAGAAATGATTGCCTAGCCATGATTAATTTTTTAAAGAAATATGAAAGATAAAAAAGGACAATTTTTGGCATAGATCGATGTCGATCCATGAATAAGTGTCTATCTAGTTGATCGATGTTGATCGCTATTAAAATCGGGTTGATCAAACAAGATTTTGAATGTTTATGGTTTTCTATGGAAACAGAATATTCTTGTGAGAGCTACAACTTATGGTTGGTGATATTAAATTTTAGAATTGAATATAATTATTTCAAACAAAAGAGACTAACCTTTATGAGGAGGAAACTAAATTGATGGAAAAATATGCATATAGATTTCTCCAAAGGGAGGTTGGCACAACAAGTATTATGGGCCACTTCTCATTTGATCCACACATAATCTTGGAAATATTGGATTTTTTACAAACAAACTTAGAGATTGGGTAATTGGAATGAATTTGGTAATTTGGAATGAAAATTAGAATCCTTGGGAAAATTCATGAGTTGGTTTATATAGGAGTGATGTTGGGTAAGTGCAACAAGTTAGGGGGCTAAAAAGGGCTCATGAGTGGACGCTATATTTCAAATAACAATGAAATTTCAACTTGTAGGGATTATTAGCAATGCGTGCACTAAAAATTAGAAAAATTATATAATTATGAATCGTAGCATCTAGAATCTAGTTTCTAAAATACTATTTGTTTTAAAAACAAACAAGTTTAGATATATTAAACACTCAAAATTCAATGACTTGGTTTTTTTTTTTTTAAAATCCTATAAGATTGTAGTCCGTTTTCCTGCGATTTGGATGACCAAAACTTGATATTTTTTTCCTTTGGTGAAAAGTTAGATTTCGTTTTCTATCTTGGGATAAATTTTATTTTGTATTTTTTTAGAAATATATTTTTTTAACGATTTTTTCCATGAAAGTGGTCTAAAAACATAAAGAAAATGGAGAACTTTTTGTTTTCCCGCCATAACTTCATCAAAAATATCAAAATCAAATACTTTTTTTAATGTGTATAGAACTTTTCCATGGTTGGGATGGCATAGGTTTTATCACATTATGAAAAGTGAAACAAAATTTTTAGTCTTAAACACAGACATGAACATTCACGGGAAAAAGTGTCTTAAAGACCTATTATTAGTAAAAATTATAAAGTGATATTTATCATATTCTATTCACTTTAAAATCAATATTTCTAAAAATAAAACAGTCTCCCCTATGCAATGGTACCATGTTTGTGACATGTTTTTTAATTTTTCAGCATGGTTAAAGTCCGCAGAATAGAAAAATTGATGTTTTGTTGTTTTTGATGTAAAATTTAGGATTTGATGTCCACTTTTTGGTCCCCCAACTTGCTGCACTTACCCTATTGCTTCAATGGATCGCTGCCAATCGATGTCAATTTTTGGATATGTTTCAACTACTTACAAAGTTTTTGTTTTCAAATGGGTTTTAGGTTGTTTTAAGTTTATGGGAGGATTTGTTAGGTTGGATTATTCTGGATTGTTTTGTTTTATTTGTTATAGGTGGTTACAACTGGATAAATAGTAAATGTAATTTGGTAGAAGGGTTACAATGACCATGTGGAATTATGAAGGGGTGTTCTAGAGTGTGCACATACTTATGGGAATTAGGGTGACCTAATTAAAGTGTCTACTAAAGTAACATATTATAGAAAATAATGATGAATATACTTAATGAGAGTGTTAATAATGTGCATATACCCATGCAATAACATATAAACGAATAATGGACATCCACCCATGTCATACATTCTCCTAGAAGTAACGTATTGAAATAATGTGAAGGTTTCTTGAATAAGAATTTTTACAATGGGTAGATGGCCATTCTCATATAGATAATATAATTATAATGAGGAATATATTTATACGATAGTATTTTTTTATTTCAACTTTGGACCATTCATACTTCCAACTCTAGATAATACATACTTCCATCTTGAGACCATCCATACTTCTAGCTCCAGCACAATATATGCTTCTAACTCCAACCCATTCTAAACATTCTCATAAATATGTTTATCATTATTTCTATATCATATTACTTTTACAAGAATCTTTCACACTCTTTCTATATTTCCTGTGTGAGAATTTGCATATACCCATTTAAAAATTCTCATTATTACAAATATCTTCCACATTCTTTCTATATTGATAGTATGAGAATGGAAAAGAACAAACCAATTAATGAAAAGATCAACCAAATAGTTTAATACCATAAATAGGGACACCAAAATAAGGCATATTTCAAAGAAAAGTGTTTTGTTTATTATAGATGTAATTTATAGGCACGGGACCAAGGAGACCAGGGAAAATTATGAGGCACTTCTCAATACCGCACAACAACACTTTGGGGATCTACCACAAGATATATTAAGGGGTACTACTGATGAAGTATTGGATGTCTTGAAGAATGATAAGTTTAAGTATCTTGATAAGAAGAAGGAGATCAAAAGATTTTTAATTCCATGTCATCTCAACAGCCTAGTCAACTTGTTTCGATTGGAAATAATTTTACCAATTACCGGGATGTAGATTATATAGGTAAAAATGTAGGAATAGTTGTTGGGGAATACCTTGATGATGATATCAGTTTTTTTTTTGATTTTGAGGAGGAAGAAGAGGATGATGATAATTATTTTGATCAAGTTCAAAAATATAGTAATGTTGAGGATGATGATGATGGGTAGGATGTCAACAAGTCAGAAATTTTACAAATGGGTGGTATTGATGGTGATTACATGGAAGAAGAAAATGAGTTGAATGTATAGGACATAAAATCTTATAATTTTATTCAACATAAAATATCTCAATATTTTGATGCAATTGACCCTCAACATAGCCAAAGACTTGTTGAATGTGTTTTAAAGAAACCGACAGAGGGAAATGATCAAGATGTAGAGCACAAGATGGTGATACTTTTGTATTATGAAAATTTTGATCTTATTAAATTAGTTTTACGTAATAGGATTAAAATAGTTTGGTCTACTCATTTATCCATGGTATAATATCATAAATAAAGGAATATGATTGAAGATGAAATGATAATGTAAGAGCCTTCCCTTACTACTATCCTTGAGAAACTACATGCTAAAAGTGCCAATGTTAAGGAAGGACATAAGAATATTTCTCATACCATCAGGGAAGAAACTAGGAAAATAAGAGATGGAGGTGGAGATGGAGAGAGGGGGAGGGAGCCGTGGGGAGATAGAGAAATGGAGAATAGATAGTTAAAAGGAAAATGTCAAATGTTGGATCTGGATAGCATTTCATTCCACTAAGGGGACTACTGATGGAAAACAAGATATGTGAGATACCTCTGGGTTCATGTAGAACAACAAGGAAAGGTTATGAGGAAGTTCATGTCCCTTCTTTGAAGCCAAAACCCCTTGCAGAAGGGGAGGAACTTGTAAAAATATCAGACATGTTAGATTGGAATAGTTTGCATTGGGGGAATGAAGCAAATGAATAGAGTGTATGAAACTACACTATTTACCAATGAGAATTTGCTTTTGTGTGCACCCACAGGTGTTGGTAAGACCAATGTTTCCATGTTAACCATACTTCAACAAATTTCTCTCAATAGGAGTCCAGATGGTTCCATTGATTTGAGTAAGTTTAAGATTGTTTGTGTAGAACCTATTAAAGCACTATTTACAGAGGTGCTTAAGAATTTGTCTAATGGTTATAGTCTTCTGGAATTTTTATGAAGGATTTCATAGGAGATCAAGCAATGTCTCATCAACAAATAGAGGAAATAAAAATAATTGCAACCATTCCTAAAAAATGGGATATCGGTACCCAAAATTTTAGGGTTAGAACTTACACTCATCTTGTGAAACTTCATATTATTGATTAGATTAATATTTTACATGAAAATAGAGGACTGATGTTGGAAAGTATTGTTTCTGGCATAGTAAAATTTATAATACCCAGGAAATGATACGGTTGGTTGGATTTTCTGCAACATTTTCAAATTATGATTATGTTACCATGTTACTAAGGGTTTACAAGTAAAAAGGACTATTATATTTTGATAATAGTTATAGAACATGTCCTCTCAATCAAAAATATATTGGTGTCACCTGGGAAGAAGACACTATATAGGTTTCATCTAATGAATGACATGTGTAATGAAAATGTGATAATTGTTTCGACAAGCATCAAGTCTTGATATTTGTTAATTCTAGGGGAAAAAAAAAAACCCATGCCATAAGGGAAACAACTCTTACGAATGACACCCTTCGATGGTGTCTTAAGGAAGATAATTATAGTTGAGAAATTCTTCAAATAGAAATGGAATCAGTGAAAAGTGATGATCTAAGAGACCTTTTTCCTTATGGATTTTCAATTCATCATGCATGGATGACGAGGAGAGATAGGAATTAAGTAGAAGAATTTTTTTATGATGGGAATATATAAGTTTTATTATCAATTTCTACTCTCTCATGGGGGAAATTTACCTTCTCATATTTTTATAATAAAAGGAACCCAAATTTACAATACTGAGAAAGGTGCATAGACTGATTTCACTCCATTATATGTTATCTAGATGCTTGGTTAAGCTAGAAGGATACAATATGATTCATATGGAAAAGGAATTATATTGCCTATAATATGAGACATCTTCCCATTATATTCATTCTCATACAATCATATTTCTCATTAATTATATATTACATAAATGAGAATGGGCATCTTCCCATTATATTCATTCTCATACAATCATCTTTCTCATTCATTATATATTACCTTAATGTTAAAAAAGAGCATATGACCATTTTAATCATTTCATATAATATTAGAATGTTCATCTTCTCATTCTATTAATTCTCATTCAATCTATATTACCCGAATGAGAATAGATATCTTCCCATTCTATTCATTCTCAAACAATCATCTTTCTCATTTCTTTTATATTGCCTTTATGATAATGATCATATTCCAATTCTAAATACTCTCATTCAATAATATTTCTCATTCATTCTATATTACATGAATGTTTAGATTGAGCATATGTCTATTCTAATCATAACCTATAATATGAGAATGGACATATGCCCATTCTATTCATTCTCATAGAATCAAATTTCAAATTCATTCTATATCATTTGAATGAGAATGGGCATATTCCCATTATATTCATTCTCGTATAATCATATTTCTAATTCCTAAATGTTTGGGATGTTAAGAATGGGAATTATCATATAAGCATATTCCTCATTCTTTCCATATGTTATTTTACGAAAATGTTTACAATGTGAAGGTGCCCATTCTTCCTCTATTTAGTCTCATATAGTCATCTTTCTCATTCATTCTATATTATGTGAATATTCAAAATGGTAATATTTCCTTTATAATCATTACCTATAATATTATAATGGACATATTTTCATTCTATTCATTCTCATGCATTCATCTTTCTCATTCATTCTATATTATCCGAATGAGATGGATATCTACCTGTCATTCTCTTCATTCTCACACAATCATCTTCCTTTTAACTAGCTATTCTAAATTTCTCTATCTCCCCACTCTAACCTCCCCCTCTCTTCATCTCCACCCTCATCTCTTAATTTCATAGCTTCCTCATTGATCCTATACTAAATATTCTTTGGGAGTTCCTTGGTAGTGGCCCTTTCATCATATAGTTTCTTACGCATATTAGTAAGGGTAAAATCTCCAATTTTCATTTCATCTTCAATACTCTTCCTTTATTTATAATATTATACCTTGGCTAGATGAGAACACAAAACTATCTTGAGCATGTTAAGTAAAATTAATTTAATAAGATCAAACTTTTCATTATCTAGAAGCATCACTAGCTTTTTCTCCACATATTGATTGTCTCCCTCTACTAGCTTATTAAAAATATCTTCACCAAGTCTATGGATATGTTGAGGTTCAATAACATAAAAATCATATGGGATTTTTCATTGAAGCCAATAGAATCTATTTCCTATACATTCAATCCCTAATCTACTTCTTCCATGTCATCACCATCAATACCACCCATATGCATAGATTTTGACTTAAAGCATCGGCTATCATCATCCTAGGCATAACTATATTATTACACTTGATCTAAATCACTTTCATCATCTTATTTCTCCTCCTTAAGATCAATAACAACACTAATATCATCATCAAGGTATTAATCAATATATTCTCCTACACTTGTACCCATATCACCTATAACTTAGTAATAGGTTATAGGTTTTCCAATCAAAACAAGATGACAAAACTATTGAGATGATAGAGAATGCCCATTTTATTCATTATCATACAATGATATTTTTCATTCATTCTATATTACATGATTGATAATGGACATCTTCTGATCCTATTCATTCTGATAAAATAATCTTTCTTAACCATTTTATATTACCCGAATGAGAATGGGCATATTCCCATTTTATTCATTCTCATAAAATCATCTTTTTCATTTTTGAATTTTTATAATGTTCATAATGGTCATTCTCATACCATTTTATTCTCATTCTTTCCATATGTTACTTTTACAAAAACATTTAGAATGGTAAGGTTGACATTCTTCCTCTATTTAGTCTCATACGGTCATCTTTCTCATTCATTATATACTACGTGAATGTTCGAATTGGCATATACCCTTTCTAATCATTTATATATAATATGATAATGGGAATATTCCCATTATATTCATTCTCATACAATAATATTTATCTTTCATTCTATATTACTTGAATAATAATGGGC
Source organism: Taxus wallichiana var. yunnanensis (assembly GCA_018340775.1). Classification (NCBI taxonomy): domain Eukaryota; kingdom Viridiplantae; phylum Streptophyta; class Pinopsida; order Cupressales; family Taxaceae; genus Taxus; species Taxus wallichiana. Next base: position 739,802,472 of record CM031241.1, read on the forward strand.
ATCTTCCCATTCTATTCCTTTTCATATAATCATCTTTCTCATTCTTTCTATATTGCATTTATGAGAATGGACATATGTCAATTCTAAACACTATCATACCATCATCTTTCTCATTAATTCTATATTGCATAAATTTTTAGAATGGGTATATGCTCATTATAATAATTTCCTATAATATGAGAATGGACATCTGTCCATTCTATTCATTCTCATGTAATCATCTTTCTCATTCCTTCTATATTGCCTTTATGAAAATGAGCATATGCCAATTCTAAATACTCTCATAAAATAATTTTTGTCCTTATTTATAAATTACTTGAATGTATAGAATGGACATATCCCATTATAATCATTTCCTATAATACGATAATGGAAAGTTTCTCATTCCATTCATTCTCATATAATCATATTTCTCATTTATTTCATATTACCTGAATGAGAATGGAAATATGTCAATTCTATTCAATCTCATACAACCATCTTTCTCATTCCTTATATATTGTCTTTATGAGAATGGGCATAAGCCTATTCTTAACACTCACATACAATCATCTTTCTCATTCATTCTATGTTACCTTAATGTTTTGAATGGGTATATGCCCATTCTAATCATTTCCTATAATATGAGAATGGACATCTTCCTATTCTATTCTATTTCATACAATGATATTTATCATTCATTCCATATAATTTACTTAAATGGGAATGAACATCTGTAAATTCAATTAATTCTCATACAATCATATTTTTCATTCATTCTATATTTCATAAATGTTCAAAATAAGCATATGCCCATTCTAATCATTTCTGTTATATGATAATGAACATCTACCCATCATATTCATTCTCATATAATCATATTTCTCATTTATTTTATATTACTGAATGAGAATGGACATATGGCCATTCTATTCATTCTCATACAATCACATTTCTCATTCCTTAAATATTTCCTTTATGATATTTTTTTAATGATATAACCTTATTGTAATTATGATATTTATTTCAAACTTATTTTGTTTTTATAATAATTTCCTATGATGCAAACAATACTTCTTGCTCCAAAAAATTCTAAACACTCTCATACAATCATACAATCATCTTTCTCATTCATTATATATTACCTGAATGTTTATAATGGGTATATACCCATTATAATCATTTCCTATAATATGATAATGGACATCTTCCCATTATATTCATCATCATACAATCATATTTCTCATTCATTATATATTACTTGAATGAGAATGGACATATGCCCATGTTATTCATTAGCATATAATCATATGCTAATTCTAAACAATCTCATACAATCATGTTTCTCATTCATTCTATATTACCTAAATGTTCAAAATGAGCATATTCTTATTCTAATCATTTTCTATAATACGATAAAGGACATCTACCCATTCTTTTCATTCTCATACAATTATCTTTCTCATTCCTTTTATATTGTCTTAGTGAGAATGGGCATATGTCAATTCTAAACACTTTCATATAATCATATTTGTCATTAATTCTAAATTACTTGAATGTTCAAAATGGGCATATGCCTATTCTAATTATTTTCTATAATAAAATAGTGAGCATCCGCTCATTCTATTCATCATTATACAATCACATTTCTCATTCATTATATATTATTTGAATGAGAATGGACATATACCCATGTTATTAATTATCATATAATAATTTGTCTCATTCCTTCTATAATGTATTTAAGAGAATGGGAATATGCAAATTCTAAACACTCATACAATAATATTTCTCATTCATTTATATTACTCGGATATTAAAAATGGGCATATTTCCATTCTAATAATTGTCTAGAATACGAGAATGGAAATCTTATCATTCTATTCATTCTCATACAATCATATTTCTCATTTATTCTATATTACTTGAATATTCATAATGGGCATATTCCCATTCTAATGATTTCCTATAATATGAAAATGGGAACTTGCCCATTCTATTCATTCTAGTACAATAATATTTCCCATTCATTATATATTACTTGAATGAGAATGGACATATGCTCATTATAATCATTCTCATATAATCATATTTATCATTCCTTCTATGTTTCCTTTATGATAATGGACATATGCCAATTATAGGCCCTCTCATACAATTATATTTCTCATTCATAATATATTTTATGAATGTTCATAATGGGAATATTCTCATTCTAATCAATGCTTATAATATGAGAATGGACATCGACCATTATATTCATTCTCATGCAATAATATTTATCATTTATTATATTACCTATATGAGAATGGGCATATTAAATTTGTAAACGCTCTTATACAATCATCTTTCTCATTCATTCTATATTACCTAAATGTTTAGAATGAGCATATTCCCATTCTAATCATTTCCTATAATATGAGAATGGACATATGCCCATTATATTCATTCTCATACAATCATATTTCTCATTCCTTTTATATTTCCTTTATGAGAATGGGCATATGCCAATTCTAAACACTCTCATATAATTATATTTTCATTCATTCTATATCACTGAATGCTCAAAATGGGCATATGCCCATTCTAATAATTACATATGATATGACAATGGACATCTACCCATTCTATTAATTCTCATACAATGATATTTCTCATTCCTTCTATATTGCCTTTAAGATAATGGGCATATTCCAATTATAAACACTCTCATACAATCATATTTCTCATTCATTTTATATTTAACATGAATGTTCAGAATGGGCATATGCCTATTCTAATAATTACCTTAATATGATAATGGACATCTACCCATTATATTCATTCTCATACAATCATCTTTCTCATTCATTCTATATTACCTAAATGAGAATGAACATCTTCCCATTCTATTCATTCTCATACAATCATCTTTCTCATTCCTTCTATATTTCCTTTATGATAGAATGGGCATATACCAATTATAAATACTCTCATACAATCATCTTTCTCATTCATTTTATATTACCTAAATGTTTAGAATGGGCATATGACCATTCTAATAATTTCCTATTATATCAAAATGGACATCCGCCCATTCTATTTGTTCTCATAAAACCATATTTCTCATTCCTCTATATAAGCTAACTTAATGAGAATGAACATATTCCAATTCTATTCATTCTCATACAATCATCATTTTTCACTCATTCTATATTACCTAAATGTTCAAAATGAGCATATGCCCATTCTCATCATTTCCTATAATATGAGATCGAACATCTTCCCATAATATTCATTCTCATACTGAGTCATCTTTCTCATTCATTTTATGTTACTTGAATGAGAATGGACATCTTCCCATTCTATTCATTCTCATATAATCATCTTTACCATTCCTTCTATATTGCCTTTATGAGAATGTTTTTAATGATATAGCATGATTAAAATTATGATATTTAGTTCAAGCTTGTTTTATTTTAAAAATAATTTAATATGATGCAAACTATAATTCCAGATCAAGACAATTCATACTTCAAGTTCGAACCATTCATATTTCTAGCTCTTGACTATTCATACTTCTATCTCCAAACCATTTATACTATTTCTCAATATAATTAATTATTTAATTTTTTTAAATATATTGATGACTAATTTCATAAAAAAATATAAATTTGTAGTATAGTTGTACATTAGTGATGTTTTTCAGAAATTTAAAAGGTATTATATTTTACTTTGGCTATATTTTTAGCAATATAAATTTGAAATGTATAGAAATTCACATTCTTATCTATCATGTATTCAATATGCTATTCATTTTTGGCAAAGTGGTTATCAATGAAACAAGTATTTAAGAAATTTAAAGATTTTTTTTTTATTTTTCCGTATTCATTAATGTATAAATTAAAAGTCTATGTAAATTCATGTTATTATTTTTCGTGTATTCAATATGCTATTCATTTTTGGCATTGATTATTAATGAAAGTCAAATATTTCATTTTTTGAACTTAATGAGGTTTTTAGGAAATTAAAAAAAATCATTTTTTATTTTTCCTATAATCATTGGTGACATAAATTCAAAACGTATAGAAATCCATATTCTTATTTGTCATGTATTCAACGTGTTATTCATTTTTTTGTTGCAATTATTAATGAAAGTCAAATATTTCAAATTCACTAACATTTCATTTTTAGCGGTAGTTAATAATCAATCAAGTATTTCAAATTTGTGAAGTTAATCCATTTGTGGTAGTTGCACAACATTTATTATGTGTCAATTTTCAAATTTTGAAAATTTGGTGCTTTAGTTTTGGGTGACATTTGTTAATCTATGAATACATTATATATATAATGATTCAGGTTTCTTTCTCTATTTTCTTTTGACCAGGTGTTGTAGGTTAAGAATAATATTCATAAGTTCAACAAAAATACTCATTCAGGAGAGAATATAGTTTAAGTTTTCAAGTGAAATAAAATCAAGGATTTTTCACAAATAATTCGACATTTTTGATGCGAATAATTAAAATGAGGATACAATTCCATGTGAGGATATAGTTTTAGGTGAGGATATAATTGTAGGTGAGTATATTCTATGGATAATTTAGACATTTATGATGCTTTAAATACAATCCAGTATTTTTATAAATATATATGTTTCATATTCTCTATATTTTTAATGAAAAAAACCCTTAAACTAGAACTTTTATTTTTAAATGAAGTTACTACAAACGTTTATATTCTCTTGAAATGATTAAATGTAACAAGTGCAAACATAAAAAGATGTCTATTTTTTAGTTTTATAAGATTATAGATTTGCTAAGTACTTGTATATGTGTTCAAAAACTACTGTAACTATTTTCTCTACAATGTTGCTTTTCTTTGCATCTCTTTCTATGCAAATGTATATGTCTATAAAATATATAATTCCTAGCACTTTCATCTCTCTCTCTCTCTCTCTCTCTCTCTCTCTCTCTCTCTCTCTTTAACCATTTTGTTATCTTTGTAACTATCATTCGTCAAAATAATTAATTTTTAATAGAAATTCAACATAAAGTTTTACTTTCACATTTGTATATTATAATAGACAACTTAAAATGATACTTACCTACTAAATATTAACTCGATGAACTTCCAAATCCCTATCCTTTCTCTCTGTTATTTATTTCTTTTTCTATGACCTATAAAATAGTTAACAAAACTAGTTCACTAGAATTGACAAGTTTTTCCTTATCACCATTCCCAATTAAATATTAGATATATATGAAAACCCAAATGATTATGTATATTACTCATTATTGATTTCAAATACAAAAATTATAAGAATGTAAATTTCTATACATTTAAAATTTATACTACCAAAAATATAGCCAAAGTAAAATATAATACCTTTTAAATTTCTAGAAAACATTACTAATTTACAATTATACTACAAATTTAACAATTTTATGAAATTAGTAATCAATATATTTGTAAATTGAATTAATTACTTAATAATATCTACTAATAATAAATTAATTATATTTGAGAAATAGTAGAAATGGTCCGAGAGCTAGAAGTATGAATGGTCTAGAGCTAGAAGTATGAACGGTTCAGAGTGGAAGTATGAATTTATACGAAGTTGGAAGTATAGATTGCATCATACTAAATTATTCTAAAATAATAAAGTTTAAAAAAATATAGTCAAATAATAGTGTTTTGAATTTCCTAAAAACATGATTAAATTAAAAAAATGAAATACATGTTTAATTAATAATCGCCATACAAAAAAATGAATAATGTATTGAATATATGATGTATAAGAATGTGAATTTATATACATTTTAATTCATTCTAATTTGCACTTTATTTATTATGAATATGAAATATACGAGAATTGACATATAGAGGAAGAATGGGTACCTTTCCATTCATAACATTCTCATAAAAGCAACATATGGAAATAATGAGGAAGAAACGTGTACAAGATTACCCATTCTAAACATTGAGGGGTGAGAAAGATATTTGCATGAGAATGAATAAAATGGGCAGTTGTCCATTCTCATTCAAGAAATATAGAATGAATAAAAAAGATGATTGTATGAGAATGAATATAATGGGAAGATGTTAATTATGATATTATAGGTAATTATTAGAATTGACATATGTCCATTATGAATCTTCAAGTTAAATATAGAATTAATGAGAAAGATGATTATATGAGAGTGTTTAGAATTGGCATATGCCCATTATTATAAACGCAATATATAAAGAATGATAAAGATGATTGTATGAGAATGAATAGAATTGGAGGATTTACATTCTCATTCAGGTAATATATAATGAATGATAAAGATGATTGTATGAAAATGAATAAAAACAGTTAGATGTCCATTCTCATATTATAGGCAAATATAGGATGTGCATATATACATTCTAGACATCAGACAATATAGAAGGAATGATAAATAGAATTGTAAGAGAATGAATACAATGGGAATATGTCCATTCTCATATTAGAAAAAATTATTAGAATGGGAAGATTCCCATTCTTATCATTCATGAAATATAGAATGGATGAGAAAGATGATTTTATGAGAATGTTTAGAATTGGCATACACCCATTCTCATTAAGACAATATAAAAGGAATGAGAAATAGTTTTAATTGATGTAAAAACATGGTGTTGTCAGTATGGTCATTGAGTTTCATTGATGTTAAAATGAATGTAAAACATGAAGGTTGATTGGTAATGTCAAGTCAAGGTGAGTCTTATTGGTCTTGCATGGTGGTTCATGGTGTCTTGAGTTAGTTTGAGGGATTGTAGAGTTAATTCAAGGTATGGATGATGGTATGATGATTTCATGGAGTTTTTTGAAGTTCATTATAGGTGTGAAAGGTAGACAAGGTGATGAGATGGTCATATTTATAGGAGTAAGCATGTTTTAGGTGCATGTTTGTGAAGCCTTGCAAGCATGGTATGGAATGATGAAGTACATGTATGTATGAGATATCTGAGCATGGTAAGAGGATTAGGAACATGATTATGATGGTTTAGGACACTCATAAGTGTATTAGAGTGATGGTACAAGTGTTTGAATGATTTTTTAGGTATGTTCCTAGACCTAACCCTTTCGTAAAGTTGACCACTGGTGTGGTGGATTCAATACTTGTAGGAATATTTGGTAAAATGTGAGCATTAGATATTGTTTGGAAGGTTTATATGATGGTGTGGTCCAAATTTCAGTACCTAATGTTGAATTATTTACATTAATTTTTTACTAAAACCGAGTTGTGAAGGTGATAAACCAAGGCTAAATTTTGGCTTTTTGATGCTTTTTGAGAGTGTGTGTTTTACATAAGGAAATAAGCTCTTGGGGATAGTTGAATAAGTAATTTATGAATAGTTTCCATGTGGAATGTATTTGTTTGATAGTCACATTTATATGAACAATCGTTAAGAAGGTAAATAGATGTTAAACCCTCTCAAAACCCTAGCCCTGATAACTACTTGGATTAAATCGAGTATAGTAACCAAAAATTGTTTTTTTGACAAAAGGTGATGATTGGATGTTCTATGACACTCCTACATATTTCTATTTTTGTGATTTAGAGGTTCTGACAATATGTGGGCCCCACTCAAATGTGTTAGTTTCTAGATATTTTCAGTTTGTGGAAATGTTGTCACTTGGACTAGGTTACTACTTTAGCATTTATCGAAGTATGGGAGTTTTTTTATACATGTCCATGATGGTTTTAGATAATGTTTAAGACTTTATGTGATCAAGTGTACCCTATATTTGTAGAATTATTTTGGGCAATTTTTGGCAGTTTGAAATAGTTTGTTTTTAGAGACGTTTTGGAGGTACTACACTAAATTTAATGGATTTTTTTTTAAGTTGGTGATGATCATGAGATCAATATATTTCCATTGATATATCACACTTTAGTTTTTTTTCTTATTTGAGAAAGTTATGGTTTGTTTTCTAAGGACTAATTTTGAGGGTTTTTGGTTGAGCATGGTCTCAAGTGGGTTTTATAGCTTGAGATGTTGTTCCAATGTGTTTCATGTTTTTTGGAGGTTTTGAAGACTTATACAACATGTCTAAGTGTGTTATGTTATTTTTTGAAGGTTTTTTTGGTCTAGAACATTCCTCTTATGCCGAGTTGGCTTGATTTGGTGTTTTAGTGCTTTTTGAATCTTATGGAGGTCTAGAAGGCTCTATGTGATGTTGGTGACGTACATAGTCCTATGGGTGATATTTTTATGGTATTATTATGATGAATTAATGTATTTTACACTATGGTGTCTCACTGAGGTGAATTGTAAAGAAGAAACATGTATAAAAGGAAATTATAAAGCTCATTTGAGCTAGTTGTGCATGCGAACAAAAAGTGTAACCTAGAGGGTTGATTGGGGAAGGTGATAGAGGTCCTTGTGAACTTGTTGAGAGGGTAATGATGTGTTGATAATGTTATAGAGAGACATTAGATGATGGAGAGCTAGGGAATATGTGGAAATCATCTTAAAGGAAGTGTTTTTGGTCATGGAGGCTGGATAGGTGTTTTGAGGAAGATTGAGAGAAGAGTGAGCTTCGTAGAGTCATAATCAGTTGTGTGAGAAACATTTCAGAGATGGAATTCATTTTATATTGATTTTTTTGGTGTTGATTCATCTAGGGATTGGTTCCTCCTTGTAGGGGTTATGCTCTACGAAACTAGGCGTTGATACTCCTTGTAGGGTTGATCCTTTACTAAACTAAGGGTTAGTACTCCTTGTGGGCTTGGTGCCTGTATCCACCCAAAATTATATGATGTACTATTGGAATGGTAAACTCTCCAATGATGTTAAAAAAATCTTCTAAGTTAAAAATGAGGTCTAGATCCTTCCCACTATTCTTTTCATCCCTCCTATGACTCAAATAAACCCTTCTATTTTACCTAAAAAAATTTATTTTTCTTATAAGACTAATTTTTAGCTTTGTCTTTGTCTTGAGTAGTGGTTGTGTAATTATTAGTGGCGGTTGTGTAACCACGGACCATTATGTAACTTTGTGGTTTTGTAATTGTCAGGAGGTTGTATAACTACCTCGACAATTTTGTAACCAGTGGTTACACAATTTTTAGTGATAGTTGGAAGTTGAGTAAACGCCCTCTGCATTCACCAGCGGTCTTGTCACTTAAAATCATAGACTTAAAACACACATTTTTCAACACACATTTGGATTTTGAGAGTGATTTTCTCACTCATTTCTCAACCGTTTTGCCTATTTTTGACTCGTTGGAATCATATTGATTTTCTCTTCCTCTTTGGATATGTTTAGAATGTTGAATACCTCTCCTTTTTTTTATTTTTCACTTCTTCATCGACACATGTATTTGACTTCTTCTTTCCTATATTTTATAAAAGCCAAACTTTTACCCGTATGATGGGTTGGATTTTTCATATTCTTGAGGTAAAGTTATGCTACTAAAATTTTGAGAGGAACCACATAGATAACTAACTCTTTTCTCTATTATTTCCTACCATTTACTTTCATTCATTTCTTGCACCAAGCTAGCCACAACTAGTATTTGTTTTCTTTGCTACTAGCCAACATATGTGCATTGATAGATCAATTGGAATTCATATTTGGAAGAAGATACAAAGATGAGGAGACAACAAGCACATATCACATTTGGGAAGATACCATAGTACAATAGTAACCAGGTTGGTGTTGTACTTTAATTATTTGAATCTTTAATTAATTTTTATTTGTTAGAATAGAAAGAATGCATTTGTTTTAAGTTGGTAGAATTGTAGAAGCGGAATATTTCATCACTTCCCGAATGTATTTATCTTATTTATAGTATTCCTTTTCAAAATATTTCTTATATATTCCCTTGATAACTTCTTCCCGACTTATCCTTGTGGATCTTCTCAGGAAATTAGTTAGAGGAAGAAGTGAATAAATCCTTGCACATATTTTATTTCTTTTTATTAGTTTAAATTTATTTTTGCTAGGAAAGTTCATACGACAAAGAGGAAATTTCTTCTCCCTTTCCAAAAAAATTGAGGCAAAATGTTTTCTAGAAGAAGTTTATTTTATTTTATTTAGATTAATAATTTTTGAATACATTCTTTTATAATAGAAATTTTCAAACAACCCCCCGCAAATGAGGAATAACCACATCTGAATATTCTTTGTTTTTAGTTTATTTTATTAGTACTAGTATTTTATTTTAATTAATACCATGTGTCCGTAGCATAGATTATTTAATTATTTTATTTAAATTACAAATATAACCAAAAGATGTTAGTTTTTTAATTACTTTTCTTCTTATTTATTTCTTGTTCAAACAAATACAATAAATGGTATTTCATTTTTTTTATTTAATTAATCGGGAATGAATTTGGTAGATTAAAATATTAAAATATGGTAGATTAAAATATTAAACACACTCGTATTTTATTTATGCTAAATTTACTTTCTTTATTTATTTAAAATGAGCTTTCAATGTAGTTTAGAAAACAAATCAAACCAAACAATCAAATAATAGGGAACTTATGCTACCCATACATAGCCTCTAATTCCCCTTTGGCAAAATCAACTACTATGAATTCACACTACTTGGTCATAGTCCCCTGATTCTCCTATAATTTCCCATCAATATTCACACAATCTTGCACATTCCGAATGTCTCAAAGATGACCTCGGGAGGTCACGCATGTTTAGGAATCATGTTTTGATTCTCGGGTGTATAAAATTTGTGATCCCGACATGAAGGACTAGTTCCTTATTATCTCCTTTGCTTTAATTTAGATTACCTCACCTTTCTGTTTCTTCCTCTATTTCAATAGGTATTTTATACCTCTCCAAGTATGTCTAGTAGAGATTTTAGTGGGCCATTTTTCTTTGATAGGTACTACACCAACGTTAAAACACAACAATCCCCTTCCCTTTCCAGATGGGATGATAATTACACAAAAACATGCAATCCTCCCCTAGCTATATCTCAAACCCCACTAATCATATGAGAATAGAGGAGGTCGATCAACCTTTAAACATGCAATACGGTTAATATAATTCAAATAGCATTGTTTTTATGAGTGTAAAAATCCTTACCCTAGAGTCTCGTCAAGACCTCACATTAGTATGCAATCAAAAAAAGATGAAATTTTCACATAGATTGTTAATCCTCTTTTCCAAATAGACGATTCCTTAGATAGGATGAAGATTCATACCTCAGAACTATTCAATAACAATGTATCGACCATAATTTTTAAGGAAAATAAGAATGACAACGTCGAGCAATTCATAAAAGCATATCATGTGTCTTCTCACCCAAATCCTCCTACCTTTGTAGGTACCAAAACAAGGAACTCAATCCTCACACCATGATTTTATTTCCACTTTATTAGGAAGGATTATAGAAATGGAGAGTTACCAACCTTCACAACCAACTTATGCAAAAGCGGTAGGGCATAACATGGGGTATCCCATCAACAAGGGGTAAAATCCTATTAATGCACAACCAATACAACATCATGTGCAATAATTTTATTTTGTTTAATCAAATCCGAGTGATCTTCTCATAAGAGTTGACACCCTAGGAATGGTTCCTCACCCTTCTCATGCTTATCCTAAGAAAGGGTTGGCAGAAGTATACTGCAATTCTATTCCTTTGAGCAATGCAACATTCCCTAGTTTCATGCATACTAGCCCATATCCTAGTGTTGTTCTTCCTTATTTTAATATGTACTCAAATTCCCCTAGATGGACGTGTACTTTTCCTTGCTCTTTATACACCGTATCAAAGAGCTTCATATGTTTCGGTCAATGCTTACATTATATCCTATCCAACTCCTCCTCCACCTCCTCATCAAGGAGCTTCAATGGTGGAATCTTATGCAATGGGTACTTATGCTAAGTATTTGAAAGAACTCCTTAATCTCACAATGTAGGGTGTCATGCTTCCACACCCATTTTCTAATGCTCCTAATTTTAAGGGAGAAGGAGACCCAAATGTTCATATCAATTCCTATGGTGGCCAAGATATTATTGAAAACCCTTGAGGGAATATCTTTATATTGGTACTATCAAATTCCATAAGCTTCTATACATTCCTTTAAACAAAAATTTCAAAATTCATCAGATCATTTGACTTCAAAAGGGAATTAGGGAGTTTCTCCATATTAGGGTAAGAAGAGTTTAATCTGCCACCCACTTTATCCAAAGATGGTGTCAAGTTATTTACTCCTCTATAAGTGTACCTAACATGGACCAGATGGAACTTTGCAATCTTTTCCTTCACTTTCTTAATTGAGAGACCAAGGAAGAAGTCCAGAAGTTTCCTTACCACGCTTATGAATAAGTTTTGGAAGGTGCACATAGAATTGACCAAGCTACTATTGATACCGGACGTAAGACTTATGGTCTTAATGGGAAATTGGTATCCCCTAATAAAAACAATGCAAATCATCAAAATAATGGAGCCAACAACCAAGGGCCTAAAGTCTTGAATCATAATCACAGTGCTACCATGGATGGTGTTACTAATCAAGCAAAGAATGTTGGTTTCACAAATAATGGTAACACTGACAATAATGACAACAACACAGGAAATCAAAGAGTCCCTACTTATATTTCCTTTGTAAACATAGTCAATGTCAACTATCCCCTCCTCAACAATTTTAAACCTAAGGCCCAAACTAGTACCAAAACTCCAGCCAAGGGGAAAAAACTTATGGTTATAAAAACTAGTTCCAGAACTACAAACGAGGTTATAATCATAAACAAAAATTAAACCAAAGGCTAAGAGATTATGACCCAATATTTACTGTGGTTTTCATCATGTTATTGGTCATAACACTAGAACTTGTAAATGACCGCAACAAGTTCAAATTAAGACTCCTCCAAAAATAAAGATATATATTTGTAGACATTTTTTAACAAATCCTGAAACAACCTCACACCTAAGTTGTACAGGGCCCGTTACACCTTAGAATGCAAATATAGGCATATATTAGGATCCATTCCCTAAAAATCCTAAAGATGTTAAGGTAAATCCTCAAAACATAAACAAGGGCATCCCTATTGGGAACAACAACCATGAGGCCTCAACTTATGATAACTCTTGAGTTTCTCCTAACCTTGACTCAAACAACAATGTAAATATTTTGGGATTAGTTGAGTTAGAGGTTGAACCAAAAATTAACGCAACAACTCAAATAAGGGAATACATTTCACAACCCCTTCCCACTCATTATCTCTCACAGGAAGATGTGCCTATAATCTCAAAACCTAGAGGAGATTATGATTTTATTACGGATTTGAACAAGACCTTTTCTCACATATCATTTCTAGATTTGTTGAAGAATTCCCATGTGCATCATTTTTTTCTAGATGCACTAGGTCTTGGTTACCTAATTCATCTTACTCCTCTCCTAGAGCTCAAATAAATCATATTGACTTTGACATTCATCCTCTGGGGCAAGATGTAGGGGTCCTATAAATAAATCAATAAGTTGTAAATAAGTTAATGAATAAAAATTTCTTTGAAATCTTAAAAATCCCAAGAAAATGAGTTATATGTGTATGTTACAAGAGAGTTAATCCCTAAAACTAGATTTTTCAATCAAAAGGCCATCTTCAGATCTAAGTCTAGATAAAATTGTAAGAAAATCACATTTTGAATCTGGTTAGTTGACCTTTCTTACGGATGAGTTGAGGTTCCTAATTGGATATTTATGAAAATCTTGTCATCTTATTACCATTCTCATTCATCAAAATCATACAACTTGTGTCCTTCCTAGCTCTCGGTGATGAGCCCTCGCATCTTACTAGTTGCGTGGAGTTAGGAATGGAGAAATTTCATCTTTCTATTATATCACATTCATCACATTTTTCCAATAAAAAAGAAGTCCTAAATATTACTTGAAAACCAAATCATCTACGTTATAATTTTTCCCCTATCCATCATAAATATATATATAAACAAAAATTATTTTTTTATCGCATTTACATCATCATCCATGACATGCATTCATAAAACATAAAAAGTATCAAAAATTCCAAACCATATAAGAGTACAAAGATGAAGAAAAATACATTTAAGTCAAATCTTACAAGGAAGTCGAACTAAAAATGTCTATATGTATATATATATATATATATATATATATATATATATATATATATAATGTCAAGTTTCTCATGTATAATGTTGTCACACCATAAGGAAAGTGTGGTCAAAATGCTCAATCATGAGCCAAAAATAAAAAAAAATCAATAAATACACAAAAATGAGACTAAGAAATAAAAGCATTCTACCTATCCAAATATTTAAGACCCCTTACAACCACTTCAGTTACAAGTTTCTTGGAAGTTATTCTTAAGTGCATTCAAAAAGAAAAAAATAAATCCTACCGTAAAAAGACCAAATCTCTCATGTCTAACCTGTTCATGAGCCCCATCCACTTTTTTGGGTCCGACACCATCATTTCTAAATCCTTTCCAATTTAACCATACTCACAAATGAAAAATTCACAAGAAACCAGGAGTTCTAAAATCAACAAACTTTAAAAACATAAGAAATTTCTAAAATAGTGAAAAGGGTCATATATAACATATATATGTATTTTCTAACATTGCGTGTATAGGGATTGTATACACTTGGAGTAGGTATATTTCTCACCCTCCTATATATATTATTCATATGTTATGGCCATCACCAAGGTCAACCTACTAAGCATGAGAAATTAAAAATGATATGGCAAGCCACAAGTCAGCTACTCAAATCCTAATATAATCAATAGGTTAAGGGTGTAACATCTTACAAGAAAAATAAAAGTTTGCAGATAAAATAGAAGGGTTGATTTGAGTCAAAGGAGGGATGCAAAGAATAGGGGAAGGATCTGGACCTCATTTTTACCTTAGAAGAAGTTTTTATCATCATTGGATATTTTACCATTCCAACAATATAACACCATGCAATTTTGGGTGCATACATATTTCCCCCTTGGAGAAAACTTTTAGCCATGAAGAGGTGTAAAACGTGAAGTCCGAGTATGGAACTCCCAAATGGGAAAGTTAGAAATTATACCTTATTCATGAGTGTGTTGAAACCACACCAATCCATCCTTCCCACCACCTACAAAAGAAAGGCAATAATCAAGTGTATATATAAAACATGATTAACAAAATACTTTGAAATAAAATGACAAGATTGCATACTGCACAAGACACATGTATATCTATGTAAGACATCATATGTAGAAACACTAGAATCTAATGACATTGATATCACTCCATAAACACTGGTGGTGGGAAAGAAGGAAGCATAAATAGTTTATGTATACCTAAAGCCCAAGGTATTCAATGGAAAGTATGTTGATGATGACGATATTCCACTCCCACTCCCACTTAAGGGTAAGAATATTGTTGGAATAAAGAGGATGTGCAAGGCCACTCCTCCCTAGAAAAAATAAGGACAAAATACTAAGGATGAGGAGGAGGAGGAGGAGGTAGATAAATAAGACAACTTTGTGTTGGACCAAGACCATAGGAGAATGTTGAAAAGGATATGCAATAGGTAAGATAGTGTTGCACGGACCTCAAATCCCATGAGAAAGTCACCAAGGGTCACGCCACCTAAGCCAAGTACAAAGAAGAAGACCCCTCCAGTGAGGAGAAGGCACAAGCTAGTGCAACTTATGGATAGTGATGAAGAGAAGTTTGAGGAAGATGACGCACACACTATAGTGACTCTAATAATCCATGATGTGGAGGAGGAAGAATAATATCCCAAATATGAGAACATCTAGCATGATGGATAAGGATACGATCTGCATGGAGGTACCTCCGAGGAAGAAGAGGAAGGAAAGGGTGATGATGATCCAATAGGAGGTGAAGGAGACTCAGGTGGAGAGACAAGTGATGTAGGCCTAAGTAGGTAGAATAATGTGTCAACATGTAAACACACTAGAGGAAGGAAGAGAAGGGAGGAAATTGTGTGCATGCCACGAGATGAGATAATCATTTAAGAATTTGAGTCTTATTGTATGGTTTGAAGGTTTCCCCCTCGAAGTGGAGAAGCTATTTTAATTACATATTGAGATAATTTATCTAAAATATTTTGTTATTTGGTGCTTTATTTATGCTCATAATCTAAATTATACAATTAATTTCATTTAAGTGGTATCGAGCCATGATCGGGCCAAAATTAGGGAAAACCCTAGTTTTTTGTTTCCAATATATCTTGTGAAGAAGAGATAATTTTTGTTTTTTTTACCAGAGTTGTGAATAATTCCAAGTAAGATTCCCTAAAAATTTCAAACTTTTAAAATTTATTTTTCAAAAGTTATTGCAAATTTATGGTTTTTCATAAAATCACTCCCTAGGTTGAAATTTGTGGAATGTTTCCAAGTTCTTTACATTTTCGGAAATCCCTCAAAATAATATTGGTAGTATATTCTTTGTGTGTTTCCCTATTTGGCCAAATTTGTATCAAAACCATAAACCCTAGGGTTTGACATCATGACGGGGCCTTCCACAAGAGCCAAAAAGAATCTGGTCACTCCAAGTAAAACCCCAGATAAATATGGGGTAGTGATAGAAGAGTTGGAGTCATAAGAGGTAAATACAAATACCTCAGCACTAGGGTTTACCTCAGTTGATCATAAGGTGATCCAACTCGAGTATGAAGTGTGAAATGTACAACCTGAGATGGCCTGCAAAGGAGACATAGACCAAATCAATTAGCGGTTGGATGATATCATGCAACATATAAAGGGTAAACAGTATGTCCCAAATCAGTCCCAACTCAACCAAGGAGGATCTTTAGTTCAAAATAATGGGCAAAATAACCATGTTGGATCACTTTTCTAGCCCAATCAGAATCCAACTTATTTGCAACCATGGAACATGATGTTGAAAGTGGAGATGCGAAAATTTGATGGGAAGGATCCACTGAATTGGATAAATCAAATGGATAACTTCTTTGAGTTACATCAAACCCCATCGGGACAAAAGGTGACCTTGGCATCCCTGTATCTTGAACCAGACCAATTTGTCTAGTATCGATGGTTATGTGCTCAGAGGCGGTGTCACTTGGATATTTTTTATCGAGGAGTTGCAATTGCACTATAGTTCCAATGTTTTAGATAACTACTTTAGTCAATTGGAAAAGTTAAGACAAATAGGATCAGTCAAATATTATGTGCATAAATTCCAGAACCTATCCTTAAGGGTGGAGAATATTACAGAAGAGAACTTGAATGTCCTATTTCTTGGGGCTTAAGGACCACATTGAGCATGAGGTACACATATTTAATCCACTCAAGTTTTTTGATTCTATTGTCATGGCACATAGATAAGAGGAAAAAAATCTTTTTAGTAGGAGGCAACCTTTCACTAACACTAGAGACCATAGTACCCCTTCCCCATCATTCATTTAACTAATTAGACTGAATCCTCAACAAATAGAAAAAAAAAAAAAAAAGGATTATGTTTTAACTGCAACAAAAAATATGGACCGGGACACAAATGCGCTGAGAATAATTTGTTCGATATTGAAGGAGCAAATGAGGATGAAGAGGAAGCTGAAATTATAGGAGAAGTGAGGAACCAATAGAAGATGAAGTAGATGATCACCAACCTACAATTTTATTGTCATGCGTGGTCAGGTATTAGTACTCCTCAAACACTCAAGGTTATTGGCTATCTCAAAAATATAAGGTGACGATGTTGATTGACTCGAGGAGTACTCATAACTTCATAAATAGTATGTTAGTTGCCCACCTCAATTTTTTTATTTACCCATCTCCAAAAATGCAAGTTATGATTGTGGATGGTGGGACAGTCAAATGCATAGGAAAGTACCGTATTATCAATCTTTCCATGGGAAACTACATGTTAGACTTGCCTGTGTTTGCTATTTCTATGGGGGAAGATATTGTTTTGGGTGTCCAATGGCTCACAACCTTGGGTACTATAAAAATTAATTTCTAAGAATTGTTCATGTGATTTCATTCGAGAAGGAAGGAAAATACAATTGAAAGAGATGGTAGATAAGTCTCAACATATTTTTATCTCTCATAAGATGTAGAAGGTTCTCAGAAAATGAGTAGATGGATTTATAACAAAGTTATTTTCCATAGAGGTACAAAATACAGAGTCTTCAATGCCACCCAATCTTCAGAAGATTTTTAATGCTCACTCACCTATTTTTTATGCAATTCCAAAGGGAATAACACTAGTTAGGGATAATGATAATGCCATTTGGTTAATTCCAGGGAGCTAACCACCTAACATCAAACCATATAGATACCCATATTCCCAGAAAAGTGAGATCGAGAAAATGGTGCAGGAAATGTTGAAGGTAGGTATCATTAGACATAGCTAGAGCGCATATTCTTCACCAGTGGTCATGGTATGTAAGAAGGATGAAACATGGAGGATGTGTCCAGATTATCGAGAACTCAAAAAGTATACCATCAAAGATAAGTTTCCTATTCCAATAATTGATTATTTACTTGATGAATTGCATGGCACTATTTATTTCACAAAACTAGATCTTCATTTGGGGTACCATCAAATTAGATTAAGAGAGGAATATGTTCATAAAACATATTTCATGACTCATGAGGGCCATTATGGGTTTTTGGTAATGCCTTTTGGTCTTACAAATGCTCCCTCAAAATTTCAAAGCTTGATGAACGCCTTTTAGGCCATTTTTGAGGAAATTTGTATTAGTTTTATTTGATGACATATTGATTTGATAAGACATGGGAAGAACACTTGCAATATGTAAATAAAGTGTTGGAAGTTTTGGAGAAACATAAGCTCTATGCAAATCCATCCAAATGTTATTTTAGTTTATAAGAGGTAGAGTACTTGAGTCACATTGTATCCCATGAAGGTGTCAAAGTTTATCCTCAGAAGATCAAAGCTATGGTGGATGGCCAAGGCCCACATCTCTCAAAAATATCTTAGGGTTCCTAAGACTAACAGGGTACTACATAAGATTTGTGAGGGGATATGGTAGAATTGTAGCTCCACTCACTACATTGCTAAAGAAGGATGCCTTTCATTGGATAGACATAACCACTAAATCCTTTGAGTAGTTAAAGGAAGCCATGTGAAGCACCCCAGTTTTGGATACTCCTAACTTCTCAAAAACCTTCATTGTTGAATGTGACACTTCAAGATTAGGATTGGGAGCAGTTATAATGTAGGAAGGAAGACAAATTGCATTTGAGAGTCATCAATTCAAAGGAAAATATCTACTCAAACTTGTCTATGAGAAATAAATGATGGCTATTCTTCATGCAGTCAAACAATGGAGGCCCTATCTAATGGGTAGACACTTCAAGGTGAAAATTGATCATGATAGTCTCAAATAATTTTTAAGCAAAGGTTATCATCGAGGAACAAAAAAATTGGGTAAAATAATATTGGGTTATGATTTTGAAATCATATACGAAAAGAGTAAAGAAAATGTAGTATTTGATGCGTTATCTAGAAGGGATACATCTGCAGATGCTTTACAATGTGCAATTTCCATATTGAAGGCCAATTGGGTGGATGAAGTAAGATGGAATGGGAGCAGGACAAGGATACACAATCTCTAATACAAAATATCAAGAGAGGATTGTTAGTGTAGGTTATTATTTATCCTTTTATTTATTTATTAGGATAATTCTCACACTTGTGTTAGCCCTACACTTGTTGGGTTAACTTTCTTAGTGCACTAGTTGTGTGGAGTTATCTTACTAGATGTTTTGAGTTAGCTTCTCAGTTATATGGAGCTAGCTTACTAGTCTTTTAGAGTTTACTTAACTACTAGTATCAGTTAGTGGGAGTTATTCACCACTGATTTAGGTAGTAGTTGCACTTCCCTCCTATATGTACATCTTTCTTATTGAGTCATTGAAGTCATTGTATTTTAATGTATTGAGTATTATGGATTATGATGGATTTCCATATATGGTATTTTAGCTCTTCTATTTTCCAAATATAATGGGGTGTGCTATTATCATCTGAGATCACATCTTGGAATAATCTTCTTGTTCCTTTCATGGTATCAGAGAAATAGATGATGTAGACATCCATCTGTAAGTTTTTCTTTGTAAGCAAGGGTTTATTATTTTCATGTATTTGGAATTTGTTAGAAATTTTCTGCAACATGCATTTTTATGCAAAACAAAGTGCAAAATTGGATTTGGAAGGTGTCAAAACCCTAGAATCGACTATAAACTCGACCATGTTTTGAGACAATCAAATCTGGATGCAGATATGTACCCTCTGGGTGCATTCTTTTATCCATTGGATATAAGTGTGTACCTTCCAGATGCATTCTTTTACCCTCTGGATATTTTAGTTTTGGATGCAGTATTTTATCCACTAGATGTAGATCTGTACCCTCTAGGTGCATTCTTTTATCCATTGGATATAAGCGTGTACCTTTCGGATGAATTTTTTTACCCCCTAGATATTTCAATTTTGGGTGCAGTCTTTTATCCACTAGACACAGATCTGTATTCTTTGGGTGCATTCTCTTATCTATTGGATATAAATGCATACTTTTTAGATATATTATTTTACCCTCTGGATATTTCTATTTTTGATGCAGTATTTTATCCACTGGACATAGATTTGTACCCTTTAGGTGCATTCTTTTATCCATTAGATATTGATGTGTACCCTCTGGATGCAATGATTTACCCTCTAGACATTTTAGGTTTTGGGCGTAGGCTTTTATCCTTTGGTCGCAAGCCTGTATCATGTGGATGCACTCTTTTACCCTTTGGACATTTGGGTGTCACGTGTACCTTTTAAAAAAAGATCAACATTAAAATATTATTTTAATAGCAAAACCTTCTAGAGCTCATAACTTTTGATCTATAGCTTGGATTAAGGTGATCATTTTTAAAAATTATGTATTTTTTCTAGATCTACACATTGGTGACATTTTTTAAAAATTACTTAAAATTTAAAATGTGATTTTTTTCATTATAATGTTTACACGCACTCAATTATAAAGTATCAAATTTGGGAGGGTGTTGTAATCACTTGTGGATGCAATTTCGGTTGAGCCCAACGTCCTCAAATTTTGGGTGTTGAATTCTTGTATCTATGGGTATATGCATTTATATCTCACTTTTTGTTGAGATATTCTGGATCTGTATTTTTGACACTTTATTTTTGGCATGTTGATAGCCTCTCTTGTGGGGGAGCTATTCTAGTGAAGCCCAATGTTAGTTTGTCAGTGTTCGAGTAGTTGATTTTGGCAACTCATACAAATATGTGGTGTCACTCTACCCATTCAACAGTATGGGAGGGTATGGTTTTGATACTGATTCTTTGGGTCTCTTGTCCTTGCCTTATTATGTGTTGATACTACTTCTTGATTTTGTGTCCTTACCTTATTACCTCGGCTTTTCTTGGACCACGGCACTCCTATTTATTTGGATCTCATGTCCTTGTCTTGTTTCCTTGGTTGTTCTTAGATCGTGGCACACCTATTTTTAGCAGTTGATCAAATTATGTTTGGTGTTTTTTTACACTTTTGACATCAATCCATTGATGTATCCTTAGATGGAGCTATTCGGTGAAGCCATGTATCATTTTTTTTTTTGAGTTATATGATCGAGTAGTGGATCCCGACAACAATTCACACCAAACTTCTTAGCATTATACGAGTTTTTAGAGCTGAGCTACTTGGGATATCTTGCAAAGTGGGATTTTCTCTCTACTTTGTTATTACTAAATTTGGGTACCTTGCAATGTTAATTTTTCCTAGTTGTTGTATGTGGGTACCTCATCAGGCCTTGTTTCGGGATCCACCTTCTTTTCCACCCACCTAGGCTATGCTTACAAGAGGGTGTTAGTGTAGGTTATTATTTATCCTTATATTTATTTATTAGGATAATTCTTACACTTGTGTTAGCCCTACATTTTTGGGTTAGTTTGTTTAGGTGTACTATTTGTGTGGAGTTAACTTACTAGTTGTATTGAGTTAGATTCCTAGTTATGTGGAGTAAGCTTACTAGTCTTTTGGAGTTAACTTAACTACCAGTATTAGTTAGTGGGATTTCTTCACCATTGATTTAGGTAGTATTTGAACTTCCCTCCTCCTATATATACATATTTCTTATTGAGTAATTGAAGTCATTGTATTGTAATGTATTGAGCATTATGGATTATGATGGATTTCCATGTATGGTACTTTAGCTCTTCTATTTTACAAATCTAATGTGGTGTGATATTATCATCCGAGATCACATCTTGGAACAATCTTCCTATCATTCCTTTCAAGGCTCTATAACATCTAAAAATTTGAGTGGAAAGGCAATGCCTTATGGTACAAGGACAAGTTATTCTTGTGTAAAGATTTTAAGTTGAAGCATAAAATTCTTGTAGAGCTACATGCATCACTTGTTAGAGGACACTCTGGGTTTTTGAAGACATATCATAGAATAAAAAGAGAATTATTTTGGGAAGGAATTAAGGGGAATGTACAAAAGTTTTTATTAGAGTGTTTGGTGTGCCAACAAAAAAAAGGTGAAACCATTAAGACACCAGGTCTATTGCAACCATTACCAATTCCTAGCCAGAGATGGGAGGAGGTCTCCATGGATTTCATCACAGGATTTCCTTTTCATGAGGGTAAGAATTTTATTTTGATGATTATGGATAGACTCACAAAATATACCCATTTTTTCCCTGTCACATCCATTTGCAATCGAGACATCGTAACTATTTTTTTGGAGACAGCGATTCAAAGGCTACATGGAACACCAAAGAGAATTGTAAGTGATTGTGATCCTATTTTCACAAGTAATTTTGGACATAATTATTTACATGTTTTGGTACTCGGCTAGCCCACAGTTCAACTTACCGTCCTCAAACTAATGGGAAAACATAATTTGTCAAAAAATACATAGAGGGGTATCTATGTTGTTTTGTATCGATAAGTAGGAAAGATGGGTTAGATGGCTTCCACTTGTAGAATGGTGGTATAACACATCTTTTCATACCTCTTCTCAAATGAACCCTTTTTAGCATTATATGGTTACCATACACCATCTATTTATTGATCAGAGAATACTTGTTAGAGATCACACAAGAATTCTCATGCGGGAGAGAAAGCCAGGATCAAGGGCGCGGAGGGACAAGAAGAATCCGTGCGTGGAGGGAAAGTTCAGCTTTCGGGACTTAGCCGATTTTGAGCATGAAGACCTATTTTTAGAAGATAGCGTGTAGAGCACATAAACGAGGTAGAGATGTGCGCACCACACATTGTCTATCTTTAAAGGATCAGATCGAAGCATTTTTCATGGAGACAAGCTAAGAATAGGATTTTCACTTTAGTTAATTGTAAGAGGTCTATAGATAGCACACTTGCATGTGTGGTTATGCATGTAAATGGCATGTGGCTATTAGTAGCATGTGGCCTATTTTTAGAATAGATAAGTGGTGAAGGGAAAGTCCCCACCCTATATATATGATGTGAATCACATAGTAGTTTATATATAGGTATATGTAGAGTGTAAGAGGTAAACATAAAGAGATATGTGCATATGACTAGATTACTGTATCAGATCCATGCACGCATTGGTATAGATTGCCATTATTGTAAGGAGATTCTATGTTTATTAATAGATGGAAGATATTAGTTGAATCTAAGTGTCATTCCTATGTGTAATTGAGTAGTGCATGTTCTTGATTCAATCATGATTATTGTTTAATCTTGTTCTTTCCTAGATCTGAATATGGCATGCATTGTAGAATGATGGATTAGTTATGGATCTATATGTTTATTCCTTCATCATTATAACATCCTACTATAGAAACCCTAAATAGGTACCTGGTACCTTTACACACTTCGGGTGAGCGCTCAGTCTAGGCTGAGTGATGTGCCCAAGGCGTCTAGAGTGTTATCTAGTAAATTCTAGGTTGCATCATTGGTACTTCTTTATGACTCTAAGTTCTTGTGTCATCCAAGAAAGCTCAAAGTACATTTGTTGGGGCCATATGTCATCACTTACATACTTGAATTAGGTGTTTTCCAGTTAGAAGCACTTGATGGAACATGGCTACCCAGTTACTTGAACGGAAGTAGGCTGAAGCCCTACTATAAATAAGTCTTCTTGGTATTTGTAATACGGTAGTATTTCCATTTAGATTAGGTTTTCAATTATGTATTTTCTTAATGTATTTCCTTCATTATCGTTATGCTTTGTCAATTTAGTTTATGTTCTTGTGTAATAAGTGTGCTTGCACACATGAAGCTAATTACTATGTGAAGAATGTTTATGCACAAAGGAGTGCACATCCTTTTAGTGTGGGGTGGTTGTTGATATCTAGGTACAAGATTGTGGGAATTGAAAGATGAAAAGAATAAGTTGCTACGGGTGTTTTCCAAAGTAAAGACATTGCTCCTCAAAAGTGACCAAGGATGGAGATAAATGAAGGAACAGTATAACATGAGGTAAGCAGAGGCCATGATAGCTACTAGAATAAGGTACAGTGATAAGGTACTTGGGTGCAAGGACACATGCTGAAGATGTGATGCCCGTTTAAACATCCACTTGAGACCTAAGAAACAACCTAGGGTTAACTAGAAAATTATGGAATAATTTTTTTATTAGAAGTATCTACATTTAGGTTGTCAAACATCAATTTTCACTAACAGGTTCCAGAACAAATCCTATTTACCAAAACACAAGTTTCCTTTATTAACTTATATCAAGTTCACAAGGTTCAAATTTTAGGGTTATATGTTTTAGTTAGGTTCAAGGAGTATTTTACCCCCATGCCTGCTCTCTAACAGGCTCAAATTTTCAACTATATTTTTCTCTTACTTAATGCTTCCAAAATTTCCCTAAACCATTCCCAATGGATAGGAAATTTTCTCACCTTTCTGGTGATATAAAGAAGTCCTCCTAACTCCTTACAGAACTCAAGATATGAGTGGGTGGAGTTCTAAGGTCAAAAATTCCCTTAGGGGACATGTGTCAAGAGGAGGGGGATGCGCTTTAGATGGATTTACAGTGTCGCGAGGCGGCATACGGAAATTTTCCCATCACATAGTTCAAATGCACAAAACATTCCATGCCCCCTGGTCCTTAGGGAAACGTGTCAAATACTATCACCAAGCGGAAAAGGAGAAGGGAAGGGCGAGTGGTGGGTGGATTTAGCACCTTGCACACAATGAAGGAGGAAAGGAAGAAAAGAATGCGCAGTCCGAGCACTGCGGAAGGACAAGGTTTGAGGGGAAGGCGGAGAAGCGGGACGCGGGAGAAATTTTAGAATTTTTCCAAGGGCCGAAAACTAAAGAAACAAAGGGGTTCCACCCTACCCGTTGTCACCCCAAAGTTCCACATGGCACTTTCTCATTGATCGCAGACGCGAGGGCCAAAATGGAAAATTTCCCCAAAAATTTTCAAAAGGAATAAATGTTAAAACGAACCGCGCCTCCGCCTTAGCCCCTAGAGGACACATGGTGCCCTCAGTTGTCTCATGGGGCTGATAGAGGGAAAATGAAAACTTTACCCAAGCAAAATTTTTCAAAAGAATAAGTTTAAGTTTGAAAAGAGTCTGGCCTTCTACCGTGCCGTGTGATAACATGTGATTGGTTGTAGGCCGCGGGGTGGTGGGGTAAAATGAGAAAAATTTTCCAAGCCAAAATTTTCAAAGGGATAATTTTTAAAATTGGTCCGCCCCTCCTAGGGTGCCATGTGGTAGGCCCCAATTGGTTGTGGGATGGTGGGGGCGTGGAATTTTTTTGGAAATTTTTCCAAAGTAAAATTTAAATTTTTCTATAGTTAGATTAAATCTTTTTTTTTGAATGCCAAATTGAAGTAAAACTTCAAATGGCCATAACTTGAGCTAGAAAGCTCGGTTTTGGGAAAACAAGGACTTTTCGGAAAGCCCTCGATGCCCTCTTTGCACAAGAATCATCAATTTTGGAAATTGATGAAGTTTGAGAGGTAAATTTAATGAAAACAATCTGCAGGGTTCTAATTAGTGAACTGACAGTTTTCAAATTCTCAATTTGGTTAAATTAGAACTCCTCCTTCACTCAACATGTCGAAAAGACATGGAGGATTAGTCTAGGGAGGGTTTAGAGTGTTTTAGGAAGATTAATTTTTCCAATTGATTTCAATTTTTATTTCTCCGATAATAGACTGAAAAGCAACCCAAGGATGAAATTGCATTCGAATTTAGCAATGGTTGGATTATTTCTTAAGTTTTCTTTGTCAAGTTGGGTTCAATAATGTCTTAGCATGATAACTTATAAAATTTTTAAGTTGATTACTAAGTGTAGGTCTGAATAGTTCATTTTATTAAAATGTGAATTGCCAGAATGAAGTGTATGACAGTGAGCTATTTCCTTGAATTGGAATATCAATTTTGGTCATTTTAATGTCCATATGTTTCCTAAAATTAGTCAAATACATTTAATTAAATTCCATCGACCATTCAATAAAAATTTTGCAAGTCTTATTTCTAAATTCAACTCATTCCAAAATAACAATACAATGTCTTTTATTTCATACACATGCTTCTTTTCCAAACAAAAGATTCCAATATTCAACAACATTTCAAATCCAATACACAATGCAAACTTGAGGAGAAAATGAAATCTTTGATTGATCAAAAATACATCTTTACAACTTATCATTTTTCCATTTTGATTTGGTTTCAAAATATAAGATACAATCCATATAACATCATTTACATTTATTTTCCAAAACAGAACAATTATGAATCTCCTTTGCATTTCCCAATTTAAATTCAATCTTCCATCTATAATACAATAACTTCACATTACAATTACTATACAACTCATCCACTTTGAAGTGGGAAGGATTACAACAAATTTTCTCAAAGGATGGGACTGTAAAACTATATTCTTCTTGCTCCAAATAGCAGCATGCTAGTTTTCTCCATCTTTTCATCTTTGATCACAACAAGGAAGGGGGAAAGGCAATGCTCTCCACCAAACCAAGACATCCAATGAGAAAGGATAATCCATCCTTCCTCATTGGCCCTCGAGCCCCAACCATATTGAAATAGGAGATGAAAATCAACACATGGCAACAAGGCTTCCACAAACATACAAGCAACATTTTCACATGCACAGATTAATAAGATACACATTC
The DNA here is from genome assembly GCA_018340775.1 of Taxus wallichiana var. yunnanensis. NCBI lineage: Eukaryota > Viridiplantae > Streptophyta > Pinopsida > Cupressales > Taxaceae > Taxus > Taxus wallichiana. The sequence goes on from CM031241.1 coordinate 739,829,556, forward strand.
CAAACAAGGACAAAAGTTCACAACTGCATTTGAAACAATTTACACAACACATAGGCTTGATCAAGCAAGCCATCAAGAGAATGGAACTACGGGAATCTACTTATGCCTCCCTATTTGGAATTGGGCATCCACCTATAATCATACCGCCAATAACATATCAAATCCCATTAACCTTATATCTCCCAACCCCTCCTTGCCCCCCAAAGTTTCTCCCTTATGCCCCCAAGAATAAGAAATGCAAGAATTTTCTTTTCCAAGGTGGATCCCAATCCAAAACTCCCTCCACAATAAAATTGGTGCCATTGGCAATCCCTTATGCCCCCCATTGGAAATCCCCATATCCTTCTCCTACACCATGTCCTAAGTAGTCTACCCAACCAGCCAAGAACACAAAACACATTCACCATTCAAACATGGATGCAAGAGAAGAAAATATTTAAAAACAATCTCAAGATCCTACCTCTCCATAGTGGAGTTTGTTCCAAGATCCTCAAGATTTTCAAAAGGTCAAAGTGTAGTCCAAAACCAGAAATGTTCAAGCATGTAAATGACTCCAAGATTCTTCTACAACAAGCTCCCAAATTAGCAAGAAAAATGTGCCCCCAAGAAGAAATCAACAAAGTTCCAACAACCACAAATAAGAAAGGAGTTGCACTTTTAAAGGAGAGGAAAGAGAAGAGGATGATGTGGATCCATGTGGGATTCCACATCATTTTTCCTCAACCCCAAGAGTAAGTCAACATCATGCACCTACACACAATAAATAAAAATGACAAATTTACTTCCACACTCCAAAATAACCCATACTCCAAAAGGAATGAATTAAAACCATGTAAGAGAAGTGCAATTAAAACTTACAAATTGTCACTTAAAAATGCAATAAAAATGCCTAAATTTAACCCCCAAACCATAGGCATGGTTGGTGGATCATTTTAAGAGGTGTGGGACAAGTTTAACTTGTCCCACAAGCCTCCAAATTTGGCCTCCAAGGACAAATTCGAATTCTTAAGGAGATGAAGTGTTTAACCTTCCAAAATATTTCTTACATGACTCTTACATATCCCTTACACCTTCTTACACATTTCTTACACACTCTTCCAACATTAACATTTAAAATCAACAACTTCATTAATTACATTCCATATCCCAATTTAATTTAATTAAAGTTTAACTATATGATCTCTCACATTAATCTACCACATTTAAATTAATTACAAGAAGGAACACATTACTAATAAAATACATTCAACAATAATTAAAAGGAACACATAATAAAATACATATCCCATGGTCACATATAATGGAAATCCCCCCCATGGGAATCCCTAACAAACACACACACACAAAACAATTGCCATGGTGACCTTGTTGATTTCACCTAGAATTCTAATATGGTTAGTCTCCAGTCCCCCAACGTTTTTGTGATTTTTAACTTGCAAAAATTTAAATACCTCCTTTAGCCTCGTGGCCATATCGAACATCCGAATGATATAAACAACATTTCAATATCATCTAAACACATGAATCACAACAATATCAATAATTCAAAATTATCATTTTTAATTCACAAATCAGCTATATCATCATCTATACTATTCCATGCTAGGTATACTGAAAATATCAAATGTCACAAGTCCAAATCAACATCTATAATATGTCCATGTCAATATTCTATCATCATCCACATATCAAAAATGTCTCTAGTAACCATCATGCATACTAAGCTGAATCTAGATCAATAATAATCCATGATCTAACATTTACCATCCTACTAAAACAAAACATAATAGTGTCCATAATATGATCAATAGTATCAAGATCAGTATCTAAAAGTGTCAAAGGGAAGTGGGCACTACATCCCCCTCCCCTTAGACTTGACTTCCTCCTAGAAGTCACTAGAAAAAATGTGGAAACTACACTTGTAATCGTGGCATCCTCCCACATGGCTGCAATGTCATCATATCTGTCCCACCGCACTGCACGATCCATCTCTCGGCCTCAAAGGCCCGGGGTCCCTGCAATCTATGATACAAACAGGATCCACCGTCACTTTCCTCGATCCCGCACCTATAATGATGTCTAGTCCAAAACATGAGAAAGATTTGCAATGTACCTCCTAAGGACTGAAACATGAAACACATTATGTGTACGAGACAAGCTGGGTGGCAATGCTAGATGGTAGGCCAAAGGGCTGATACACTCCAAGATCTCAAAAGGACCAATGAATCTATGAGATAACTTAGAAACTTTTCCATAATGGATAGGGATCTTGTGTGGCCTGACATGAAGAAACACCTTCATGCCCACATCAAAGCTACAGTCAATCCTATGTTGATCCGCATACTTCTTCTGCCTATCTTATGCCTACTAAAATCTATGCATGATCAACACTACCTATTACTCTATGTCCTGCAAAATATTTGGTCTAAGAGATACTCTATCCTCTAATATTTCCCACCTAAGGGGTGTCCTACACTCTCTACCATATAATGCCTGAAAAGGATCCATGCCTATAGAAATCTAAAAACTATTATTGTAGGAAAAATCCACTAAGTACAGGTACTCCTCCCACTTAGATTACTGATCCATCACATACATGCTGAGCATATCCTCCAAAATCTAATTCACTCACTTGTTCTGTCCATCTGTTTCAAGGTGATATGTTGTGCTGAAGTTAATCTGTGTCCCGAGGACATACTGCATGGTAGTCTAAAAGTGTGAAGTGTATAAAGGGTCGCGGTCATAAATGATCTTTCAAAAATCTCATGCTGTGCAACATGACAATATCATCTAATAAACTCATGCCACTACTCTAGCTGTATAAGTGGTCTTCATCGAGAAAAGTGAGACACTTTTGTCAATTTATCAACATGATGACCATGATGGCGTCATGGTGATATCTCGACATCGGTAGCCCAACAATGAAATCTATGGAAATGGTGTCCCACTTCCATTCCGGTATGACATGAGGATAAATAAGACTTGTTATATGTTAATGCTTATCCTTAATTGTTTGGAACTCTAAACACCATGACACAAATTGAGCCACGTCCCAATGAAGTCCTCTCTAGTGGTATAACTGCGCAAGGTAGCGTGCATCTTCTTCACCCCGGGATGGGTTGAATAGGGTGCACGATGTGCCTCTACCAATATGTCCTACCTCAAGCCTCCATCTCTGGGAACATATATCCTACCTCTATGCCTAAGAAGACCATCTACCTCTAAGGAAAAACCATCAAACTTCCCCTCAAGGGGTCTCTATGACTTGATCTCTGCTCATACTGCCATGTAGAAGTTGTCAAGAGGAAGTTACTAAAGAATCCTGCTCCACAAGTCTATGCTCATTAAGGTGGCCATAGCCACATGTCTCCATCTATTGAGAGTGTTTGCTACCACATTCTCCTTCCCCTTCACATGCTCTATCTCCATGTCCTATTCACAAAGTAACTCCATCCAATGTCGTTGATGAGCATTTAGATTGGGCTACATGAAGAGGTGGCGAAGAATCAAATGATCTATCCTGAGTGTGAATCTCCTACCAAGAATAAAGTGTCTCCATCTAACCAAAGCATGCACAACTGACACAATCTCAAGATCATGGGTAGGATAATTAAGCTCATGATCCTTGAGTTTGCGAGACTCAAAAGGTACAACCATGTCATCCTGCATTAACACACCTCCAAGTCCTACTAAATAAACATTTGTGCAAACAAAGAAATCACCCTGTGGATTTGACAATGTAAGAATCAGTGCTGTAGTGAGGTAATCCTTTAGTTTCCTAAATGCCTTCTCGCATCTGTCTATCCAAACAAACTTCTTCCCTTTCCTCTGAAGGGAAGTGATAGGGTGCATAATCTGAGAGAAGTCCTGAACAAATCTCCGGTAGTATCCTACTAATCCCATGAAGCTACACACCTCGGTCACTATAGTGGGTGTTGTCTAATCCATAATGGCTCTAATCTTGGAAGGATTAACTGCGATACCTTCCCCAGAAATGATATGACCCAAATATTGTACCTCTCACTGAAAGAAAGCACACTTCTCCAAGTTCTCGTAAAGCTATTGCTCATGAAGACACTAAAGAATCTGTCAAAGGTGCCCCTTGTACTCCTCACGAGTACATCAATATATCAATATGTCATCTAAGAAGATGATCATGAAGTGATCTAAAAGGTCCTAAATACCCCATTCATCAAACTCATAAAAACTACAGGGGCATTCGTCAAACCAAAAGGCACCACTGTGAACTCATAGTGCCCATATCTTGTGTGGAAGGTGGTCTTATGAATGTCCACCTCTGAAATCCTCAACTGATGGTAGCCTAACTTGAGATAAATCTTAGAGAACATTATGGCTCCCTTCATCTGATCAAACAAGTCATCAATACGAGGAAGAGGATAATGATTCTTGATCGTTACCTTGTTCAACTGGCGGTAATCAATACACAACTACAATGATCCATCCTCATTCTTCACGAAGATCACCGGTGCACCCCAAGGGGATACACTAGGATAGATAAGGCCCTTCTCCAAAAGCCCTCAAGCTGTAACTTGAGCTCACAGAGCTCCGGGGTGGTCATCTGATAAGGTACGTGTGAGATAGGCTCTGCTCCAGGAACTAGATCTATATGGAAATCAATCTCACGTGGGGGTGGCATCCCCAGTAGCTCCTCTAGAAATACATCGAAAAACTCTCTCAAGATGGGATAATCATCTAGCGATGGTCCACTAGACCCATCCTCTAATCTATCATTGATTATAACAACATACATCTGACAACCCCGTCGCACACACCACTTAAGCTCCATAGCAGAAATGGTGTGAATGGAAACAGGTCTCCCAACCCCCGAGATCACCAACTCAACTCCTAAATCATCTGCACAAGCTATAGTCTTATGGTAACAATCCATCCTAGCCTTGTGTGTAGATAACCACTCCATACCCAAGATGAATCCATATGAGCCCAAAATAAGGATACAGAGATTTGAGGTAGTGGTGAAAGGTCCCAAATCCACTACACACTCCTTAATTAAGGAGTCCACATATATCTTGGCCCAGAAGCCATCTCGACATCCCAACTAAGACCTTGTCTAACTTTGCCACCAACCTACATCACTCTACAAAATGGTGGTGTAATGAAAGAATCGGAAGAACAGAATCAAACAATACAGAGGTAGGAATAATACCAATTCTACCTATGGTTTCAATGACTATGCTCTGGTGCTCTCTGCTGACAGTTCTCTCAACCACCGCATAAATCCTGTGGTTTTTTCCCATGTCACCAACTTTCAGCTCAGAAACATGTGCCTTACCCTTATTAGGGTTCTGAGGGTATTCTCTCTAAAAATGTCTAGCTACTACACATCCAAAGCAACCACCTAATCCTCTCCAAGGAGTAGCACTTCCAGTGAGTGACCTATAAGTCGTGGTGTGGATCCGATGTTTCGACTATGGTCCGATGTGCCTCTGGCGAGCTCCCACTGATTGAGCTCTAATTCCACCATGTGTCCTAATGGGAGCCCTAGGAGGAGGCCCCATGCTTTGACCTCTCTATGCATCATCTCTCTGTGGAGGTCTATAAGGTGGGCATGACTGCTGCGCCTGGGTCTAAAGGAGGATTATTTTGTAACCTAGCCACCATGAGGAAGAGGTATTAAACCTCTCAATATACCATCCTACATCTACTCAATGCAGTCCCTGACTCAATCTCTAGCCTACTAGGTTTTACCCCGAGTCTCCTCTGCAATATAGGCCTTCTCAACGGCCTCTGCTAAAGTCTGTGGATAGTGAATCCACACTACACCTCCAATATCCAAATTCAGGCCCTAGATGAACCTATGAATCTGCACCTACTCATCCTGCATATACTCTACATACTGAAGTAGATCTAGAAATCTACTCTCATACTCTGCCACTGATAGAGAAGCCTGACGGAGGTCATGGAACTCATCAATCCTCTGCTGGATGAACCTCTCGTGATAGATATCTACTCCTAAATCTCTCCTCAAATAGCTCCTAGGTCACTGTCTCTGAATCTACATGGAGCTTCTTCTCCTCTGTCCTCCACCATACTCCTACTCCATCCCTTAGTATATGGATCACAACATGAGCTTTCGTGTTACTAGAACAAGGACAAAGCTTGAAGAAACTTCTCAAGCTCGCTAATTTAGCCTCCGCCTAAAATACACCCGTATCACCCGAGTAACATGAGGGCCTAAGCTTCAGGATCTCCTAATGTGATCCGTTGTTGTGGTCTGTCGGCCTCTAGGTCTCTCAACACACTCATCCCTAAGCCTAGGGCTTTGAGACCTCTCTCTATGCTCTAGAACTCTATCACCCTATCTCCTAGGTGGTGACTCTACTGGCTGACTCCGCATGGGATTTCTCTCCTCTATTCCCTCGCTAAGTCGAGGGGATACCTGATCCTCGATAGAAGGAGATCTATCATGACTAGCTTCCTGTCCTCCACCTAATCCTCCGTGTAGAGCAACATTAACATCCTGGAGGGTCTATATAATCTGAGGTAGAATGGCTACCACACCTTTAGCCGGTGGTGCTAGTGGTGGTGGTCAACTCGAGTCTCCATGCAATTTCATCGGCTTTGTCTGAGCCTCCTGTATAGACCAAAGCGAGAGTTAGTCCATTTGCTAATTTATACAACTTCCATGTTTATTAAAACATTCAAATTCTTGCTAAGTTGTTTTCTAGATTTAAGTGATCTATGTTTAAGTTTTCATGTCTCAAGTTTTTCTAGTGTGCCCAATGGTCCAAGCCTTTGAACCACTACTCTGATACCAAACTGTGATGCCCATTTAAACAACCACTTGAGACCTAAGAAACAACCTAGGGTTAGCTAGAAAATTATGGAATAATTTTTTTATTAGAAGTATCTACATTCAGGTTGCCAAACATCAATTTTCACTAACAGGTTTTGGAACAAATCCTATTTACCAAAACACAAGTTTCCTTTATTAACTTATATCAAGTTCACAAGGTTCAAAATTTAGGGTTATATGTTTTAGTTAGGTTCAGGGAGTAGTTTACCCCATGCCTGCTCTCTAACAAGCTCAGAGTTTCAACTATATTTTCTCTTACTTAACACTTCCAAAATTTCCCTAAACCATTCCCAATGGATAGGAAATTTTCTCACCTTTCCGGTGATATAAATAAGTCCTCCTAACTCCTTACAGAACTCAAGATATGAGTGGGTAGAGTTCTAAGGTCAAAAATTCCCTTAGGGGACACATTTCAAGAGGAGGGGGTGCGCTTTGGATGGATTGGCTGGTCACGAGGTGGCATAGGGAAATTTTCCCATTGCATAGCTCAAAGGAACAAAACATTCCACACCCCCGCAGTCCCTAGGGACACGTGTCAAATCCTAGTGCCAAGTGGAAAAGGAGAAGGGAAGGGTAGAGTGGTGGGTGGATTTAGCGCCTTGCACCCAACGAAGGAGGAAAGGAAGAAAAAGGATGCGTGGAGTCGCACACCCTCGAAAGGACAAGGTTTGAGGAAGGCAGAGAAGCGGGCCATGGGAGAAATTTTAGAATTTTTCCAAGGGCCAAAAAAATAAAGAAACAAAGGGGTTCCACCCTACCCACTGTCACCCCCAAAGTGCCACGTGGCACTTTCTCATTGGCTGTGGGCTATAGGGCCAAAATGGAAAATTTTCAAAAGGAATAAACATTAAAACAAACCGTGCCTCCACCTCAGCCCCTAGAGGACACGTGGTGCCCTCGGATTGGTTGTGGGCTGGCGGAGGAAAATGAAAATTTTTCCCAAGAATTTTTTTCAAAAGAATAAGTTTAAGTTTGAAAAGAGTCTGCCCTTCCACTGTGCCACATGACAGCATGTGATTGGCTGCGGGCTGGCGAGGTGGTGGGGTAAAATGGCAAATATTTCCCAAAGAATTTTTTTAAAAGGGATAAGTTTAAAAATTGGTCTGCCCCTCCTAGGGTGCCATGTGGTAGGCCCCAATTGGTTGCGGGATGGCGGGGCCATGCACCTTTTTGGGAAATTTTTCCAAAGCAAAATTTAAATTTTTCTATAGTTAGATTAAATCTTAGTTTTTTTAATGTCAAATTGAAGTAAAACTTCAAATGGCCATAACTTGAGCTAGAAAGCTTGTTTTTGGGAAAACGAGGACTTTTCATAAATCCCTCAATGTCCTCTTTTCACAGGGATCATCAGTTTTTGAAATTGATGAAGTTTGTGAGGTCAATTTAATGAAAACAATCTGTAGGGTTCTAATTAGTGAACTGGCAGTTTTCAAATTCTCAATTTGGTTAAATTAGAACTCCTCCTTCACTGAACATGTCGAATAGACAATGAGGATTAGTCTAGGGAGGTTTTAGAGTGTTTTAGGAAGATTAATTTGTCCAATTTATTTCAATTTTTATTTCTATGACAATATATAGAAAAGTGAACCAAGGAGGAAATTTCATTCGAATTTAGAAATGGTTGGATTATTTCTTAAGTTTTCTTTGTCAAGTTGGGTTCAATAATGTCTTAGCATGATAAATTATAACATTTTTAAGTTGATTACTAAGTGCAGGTTTGAACTATTCATTTTATTAAAATGTGAATTGCCAGAATGAAGTGTATGACAGTGAGCTATTTCTTTGAATTGGAATATCAATTTTGGTCATTTGAATGTGCATATGTTTCCTAAACTTAGTCAAATACATTTAATTGAATTCCATCAACCATTCAATAAAAATTTTGCAAGTCTTATTTCTAAATTCAACTCATTCCAAAAGAAAAATACACTGTCTTTTATTTCATGCACATGCTTCTTTTCCAAACAACAGATTCCAATCTTCAACAATAGTTTCAAATCCAATACACAATGAAAAATTGAGTAGAAAATGCAATATTTGATTGATCAACAAATACATCTTTACAACTTATCATTTTTCCATTTTGATTTGGTTTCAAAATATAAAATACAATGCATATAACATCATTTACATTTCTTTTCCAAAACAGAGAACAATTATGAATCTCCTTTGCATTTCTCAATTTAAATTCAATCTTCCATCTACAATACAATAACTTCACATTAAAATTACTATACAACTCATCCACTTCGAAGTGGGAAAGATTACAACAAACTTGCTCAAAGGATGGGACTGTCAAACTGTATTCTTCTTGCTCCAAACATCAGCATGCTAGTTTCTCCATCTTTTCATCTTTTATCACAACAAGGAAGGGGGAAAGGCAACGCTCTCCACGTAACCAAGACATACAATCAGAAAGGAGAATCCATCCTTCCTCATTGGCTCCCGAGCCCCAACCATATTGAAATATGAGATGAAAATCAACACATGGCAACAAGGCTTCCACTAACATACAAGCAACATTTTCACATGCACTGATTAATAAGATACACATTCCAAACAAGGAAAAAAATTCACAAATGCATTTGAAACTATTCACACAACACATAGGCTTGATCAAGCAAGCCATCAAGAGCAAGGAACTATGGGGAATCTACCTATGCCTCCCTATTTGGAATTGGGCATCCACCTATATTCATACTGCAAATAACATATCAAATCCCATAAAAATTATATCTCCCAACCCCTCCTTATGTCTCCCCCAAAGTTTCTCCCTTATGCCTCCCCAAGAGTAAGAAATGCAAGTAGTTTCTTTTCCAAGGTGGATCCCAATCCAAAAATCCCTCCATAATAAAACTGGTGCCATTGGCAATCCCTTATGCCCCCCATTGGAAATCCCCATAGCCTTCTCCTACACCATGTCCTAAGTAGTCTACCCAACTAGCCAAGAACACAAAACACATTCACCATTCAAACATGCATGCAAGAGAAGAAAACATTTAAAAACAAGCTCAAGATCCTACCTCTCCATAATGGAGTTTGTTCCAAGATCCTCAAGCTTTCCAAAAGGTCAAAGTGCAGTCCAAAACCAGAAATGTTCAAGCATGTAAATGACTCCAAGATTCTTCCACAACAAACTCCCAAATCAGCAAGAAAAATGTGCCCCCAAGAGGAAATCAACAAAGTTTCAACAACCACAAATAAGCAAGGAGTTGCACTTTTAAAGGAGAGGGAAGAGAAGAGGATGATGTGGATCCATGTGGGATGCCACATCATTCTTCCTCAACCCCAAGAGTAATTCAACATCATGCACCTAAACACAATAAATAAAAATGACAATTTAACTTACACACTCCAAAATAACCCATACTCCAAAAGGACTGAATTAAAAACATGTAAGAGAAGTGTAATTAAAACTTACAAATTGTCACTTCAAAATGCAATAAAAATTCCTAAATTTAACCCCCAAACCATAGGCATGGTTGGTGGATCATTTTAAGAGGTGTGGGACAAGTTTAAATTGTCTCACAAGCCTCCAAATTTGGCCGCCAAGAAAAATTCGAATTCTTAGGGACATGAAGTGTTTAACCTTCCAAAATATTTCTTACATTCTCTTACACATCCCTTACACACTCTTACACATTTATTACACACTCTTCCAACATTAACATTTAAAATCAACAACTTCATTAATTACATTCCATATCCCAATTTAATTTAATTAAAGTTTAACTATATGATCTCTCACATTAATCTACCACATTTAAATTAATTACAAGAAGGAACACATTACTAATAAAATACATTCAACAATAATTAAAAGGAACACATAATAAAATACATATCCCATGGTCACATATAATGGAAATCCCCCCCATGGGAATCCCTAACAAACACACACACACAAAACAGTTGCCATGGTGACCTTGTTGATTTCACCCAGAATTCTAATATGGTTAGTCTCAGTCCCCGACATTGTTGTGATTTTTAACTTGCAAAAATGCAAATACCTCCTTCAGCCTCGTGGCCATATCAGAACATCCAAAATGATATAAAAATATTTCAAGATCATCTAAATACATGAATCACAACAATATCAAGAATTCAACATGATCATTTTAATTCACAAATCAAATACATCATCATCTATACTATTCCATACTAGGTCTACTCAAAATATCAAATGTCACAAGTCCAAATCAACATCTATAATATGTCCATGTCAACAGTCTATCATCATCCACATATCAAAATGTCTCTAGTAACCATCATGCATACTAACTAAATCTAGATCAATAATAATCCATGATCTAACATCAACCATCCTACTAAAAAAACATAATAGTGTCCATAATATGATCAATAGTATTAGGATCAGTATCTAAAAGTGTCAAAGGGAAGTGGGCACTACACAAGAGAAGTTTGTGATAAGAGGGTAGGAAGGTGTGCTAGAAGGTTATATCTGGGGTGCGAAGATGTACCACACGGAATGAATGAATTTGGTCAATGAATGAGAGGATATTTGGTAGGTGAAGGTGCAATAAATGCATCAAAATTTGAAAAACTACATAAGGATGGGATGTGAATTAATTTTTACCATTGTGACTAAGAGTATTTGAGGAAAGAGCTACGTGTGAAGAGCCAAGTGCTTGAGTTAAAGCACTAAGGGTGTGAAACCAAGCGTGACAAATAGCTCTTTACAAAAATAAGCTTGTGTCCCCAGTGGTTAAGGGTTTTAGTGAAGCAAGTTGAAAGAGAGGAGTTAGGGCATGAATTTTCCACCTAGGGCATGATTGAATCAAGCTAGGGTTTGATTCAAAAATTATAGAGTTAAAGAGGAGATGATTGTAAGGTAAAAATGGCACCTAAGAAGGTAGTTGCAGCAGGAGAAAAAGGAAAGAAGAAGGTGGTCATTGAGGAGGAAGAGATGGCACCTGAAAGAAATTTTTAGAAATGCAATATCTAGAAGGAGTCATCGTCGGCCAGGAATGGGATTCACACATCAGAAAGAGAAAAGTAAGTGAATACAATCACAGGACCTCAGAGAACAAGAAGGATCTCAATTCCTTTCTCACTACGAGGACAAACAAACGTATGGCAAATGACATGTCGGTTTATGATGATGTAGGTGAGAAGCTTCTGAAGAGAATTGGGGTCTACCAATTATATGAGCTTCCATATTTTGGGAAGTATGATCCCTTGTACTAGTGGCTCATGAGCGAGTGCATGAGGACTTCTTCTACTTTGCAGGACGTAGAGTTAGAATCTCATCCGCACTTATCTCAATGGTGATAGGTTTGAAGGCCACAAGAGAGGATATAAAGAATGATCTCATAGATAAATCCATGATCTTAAAGACCAGACAGGAGTTGGGGTACCTAAAGGGTCTGCATGGTATGGATATAGACAAGTTGAAGAAGCTGCATTCGGTTGTGCAAGCAAGCATGCAAGATGAATGATCGGGAGTGGTGGTCACAAGTAAATACTATGTGGTTACACATGCAAGATGTTAGAAGGAGTAGTCTACAATATTGCAGGCTATATTGCAGAGAAAATAGTCAAGGAAGTGTGCACATGAGGGAAGATCAGCTTTGGGGATGTTCTATTATCACTGGTATTCATGGAAATTGGAGTACCAGACGGTGAAGGAAAAGGTATGGGAATACCCCATGGAGAATAAGTCGCTAGCTAAAAGGTTCATCAAGTACCTATATAAAGGGTCCATGATAACTAACATCAAGCAAAGGGCAGAGAAATGGTATGATAGGCTCTGCGCGGCATTTAGAGAAGATTGGCGTATCCCAAAGGACCTACCCTTAGTAGTGGGGAAATAAGTCCAGTTTGTTGTATATTAGCATTTATGCATCGTGCACTTCCTAATGAGAGATGGAGTCTAGAGCCCTTGGTGTAAATTGCCTTACGCATTCACTATAAGGTATTTCCAAGCATCTGGTCACAGATTCATAGACACGCGTTGACTGGTATTCAATGTAGATAAGGTAGACTATGACTACCACATGTTGAGGAAGAAGTATGTGTATTCAGGAATAAGTGCCTATATCGAGAAGCTCATTTCGAGAGGTGTTGAATACTAAGCCAATAAGTCTAGATGTAGTAGATATAGGGGAAACATTAGTGTATCTTTAGCTGAAGCCCAAGATGGAGAACAATAAGTATGTGGAAAATGAATTCGTGCTCCCAGGGCCATCGAATGGTAAGCACACAATGAAAAACATACCAACGTAAAGTCCCACAGAAAATTTTGAAATAGAGGATGAAGAAGAGGAGAGTGAAGATAGTGGAGTCTTGGAGCGCAAAGAAAGCAACCATATGATAGAGAAGAGTCACAACGTGTGACCACTCCACCTTAGGGACATGATGAAAAGGAAGATATAGAAGTTGAGCGGGGGAGCACTGCAGATTAAATAAATTATCAAGACGCACAAGGACTCAAGGTGGAACCCCACAAATGGTAAGGAAATCACCTCATCTCTCTCCACACAAGGAGACCGCTGAGCCAAAGAGGAGAAGAAAGTTGAATTTGGATGAAGAAGTAGAGGAATCAGGGGAGAGCGAGCGTGCATCTCCTACCCCACTCAAGAAAGAAGATGAGCCATAGAATGAGGAAGAGATGAAGGATGGAGAAGAAAGAGAGAAGGAAACATCTAGATCCATGCATGTGACTGCTCAAGGTATAATGGGACAGACTCCTAACCTTGAAACTACAATTTCCAAGGGTCCTATATTGAATAGTATGAGTGGATAACACAGTGCACCACTCATGGGATATGCAGAGGACACCGGAAAAATCATCCGCGCCAATTTCCAAAGCACTGTAGAAAAAAGGATTTATTTAGCTAGGAATTAATGGATGGGGATATGGAAACCATTTGCACTAGAAAGCAACTCTCATGGTCAATGCACACCCACATGGATGATCCTGATTTTTATGTATGTGAGGATTCATGCATGTCAAGACGAATGAAGAAGACACCTCAAGCTAAGCACATAATAGTTAAACCTACTGTTATGTCAAATGAACAGGTTAGCAATGCACTGGTAAAGGTTTCTACTGAGGTTACAAGAAGAAACATGGACAAGGCCACAACAATTAGAGCATTGCATGAGGAGTTGAAGATGAAGGATGTAGTGATAGCATACCTGACCCAAGAGAAGGACTTGGAGTAGAAAAATAATAGTGCATTAATTGGCATGGTGAGGCCGTTCGAGATCATGTGATGAAAGTGTGCCCGCATTTGAAATCTAAGGTACAAGAACAATTCCCCTCGACAATGCTATATGTTAGAGCTTTGGTGTTCTTTGTATTGGAAGAGGACATAATCAGAATGCCAAAACCAAAGAATCTTAAAGAAGAGGTAGAAAGGGCTAAGGCTGCAATAGTCAAAAATATTACATCATATAAAGGCCTACTACAAGCACTCCAAGAAGAATTGAAAAGGTGGATCATGCCTTAAATATATGCACAGCTCTAGAGGCATTGATCAAGGTAAAGACTCTGGAAGAAGATAATACAGTCCAAAAGGTTATGAAGGATGATACCTCAGGCCATGAAGAATGGTTAACACTCATAAAACAAAAGTGTGAGGCCCTAGTAGCAACACAAGAGCCACACAAGGAAAGATTAGATGAGCTTGGGAAACTCATCGCACAAAAGATGGATGCACTGGAAGGAAAACATACTGCAATGTCCAACATTATGTTGGTATTGCAGAATCAAAAAGGTGAAGTTACCCAAGATGAACTGGAGTCTATTATTGTGGACATACTAGAGCAGGTAGAAAAATCATTCATTGAGTGGCAAGCCTTGGAGGCTAAAATAAAGGAGGAGTATCCATATTTGATCCTTCAAACTGATACAGAGGAGGATGCCTCATAAAACATTCTTTATTCATCTACATTATTTCTTATTCTTTCCATTCAACATTATTTACTTCAGTTTTGGAGATATCCATTGTCGGGATGACAATGAGATTAGTGTGGGGTAATGTTGATTAGAGAATACTTGTTAGAGATCACACAAGAAGTCCACATAGGAGAGAAGGCCAAGATCAAGGGCGTGGAGGGATAGGAAGAATCCACACATGGAGGGCAAGTTCATCTTTTGGGACTTAGCTGATTTTGAGCATGAAGACCTATTTTTAGAAGATGGCATACAGAACACATAAATGAGGCAGAGACATGTGTGCCACACATTGTCTATCTTTAGAGGATCGGATTGAAGCATTTTCATGGAGATGAGCTAAGAATATGATTGTCACTTTAGTTAACTATAAGAGGTCTATAGATAGCACACTTGCATGTGTGGCTATGCCTGTAAATGGTGTGTGGCTATTAGTAGCATGCAACCTATTTTTGGAATAGATAAGCGGTGAAGGGAAAGTCCCCACCCTATATATATGATGTGAATCACATAGTAGTTGATATATAGGTATATGCATAGCGTAAGAGGTAAGCATAAAGAGATATGTGCATATGAATGGATTATTGTATCAGATCCATGTGCGCATCGGTATAGATTGCCATTATTGTAAGGAGCTTCTGTGTTTATTAATAGATGGAAGATATTGGTCGAATCTAAGTGTCATTCCTATGTGTAATTGAGTAGTGCATGTTCTTGATTCAATCATGATTATTGTTTAAGCTTGTTCTTTCCTAGATCTGAATATGGCATGTATTGTAGAATGATGGATTAGTTATGGATCTATATGTTTCTTCCTTCATCACACTAACATCCTATTACAAAGAACCCTAAAGAGGGACCTGGTACCTTTGCACACTTCGGGTGAGCACTCAGTCTAGGATGAGTGATGTGTTAGTGTGTCTAGGGTGTTATCTGGTAAATTCTAGGCTACATCACTATATCTTCTTCCATAATGGTGTAAACTAAGGTCGAGAGATGTTGAAGAACACATTCAGCATCAACAATGAGTTTTAGCTGGTTTGAAGGAGAATTTGACATTGACACAAAACAAAATGAAACAACAAGTAGATCAACACCGTAATGAAAGAAATTTTGAAATTGGTATTTGGGTTTTGTACGTCTACATCCTCACAATTAGATTTCCTTGAAGCAACAAAAAAGGACAAAAAACTTTCTCCTAAATATTATGGTCCTTATTAGGTTCTACAGAAAATTAGAAGTGTTTCTTATAAACTAGATTTTCCTCAATCTTCGTGCATACACTTAGTATTCCATGTTTCCTATCTGAAGAAGGTTATTGGATAGAAATTTGCATCCAAAATAGAGTAACTAAAACTTGATGATGAAGGAAGAATTATTTTGGAGCTAGAGAAGATTCTGCAAACACGTACTAAGAGGCTAAGAACCAGAGACATTAAGGAATATCTCGATAAAGTGGAAGAATCTGAGCATAGAAGATGTGACCTAGGAGGATGAAGGTTTTTGTAGTAACATCCGAGATTATTCAACATTGAGGACAAATTTGGTTTGAAGGGGAAGGGCATGCTATGCCCTTAACTTATTACTTGTATTAGGATATGAGTAGCAGACTTGTGGCTTACCATATCATTTTACTATATCATTTATACTTTCTCATGCTTAGTAGGTCGGCCTTGGTGATGGCCATAACATAAGGATAGTATATATAGGGGATTGTAGGTAGTATTTGATCATAATTTGAGCATTTGAGTCTTATTGTATGGTTTGGAGGTTTCCCCCTCGAAGTGGCGAAGCTATTTTAATTACATATTGAGATCATTTATCTGCAATATTTTGTTCTTTGGTGTTCTATTTATGCTCATAATCTTAATTATACAACTAATTTAATTACATAATACCACTTTTTCACTTTTCTTTGACCTAAGCGGCAGTTGTGTAACTACCCTAGTAGTTATGTAACCGGTAGTTGCGTAATTGTCAAGGCAAGGATGCATAACCACCCCGATGGTTATGTAACTAGAGGTTGTGTAATTATCAATGGAGGTTGCACAACTGCCCTAGAGGTTATGTAACTACCCCTCTGCGTTCATTGGTGGTCCCATTGCTTAAAATTAGAGACTTAAAATGAACATTTTTGATGCGTGTTTGGATTTTGAGAGTGATTTTCTCACCTGTTTCTTAACCGTTTTTCCTATTTTTGGACTCGCTTATAATCATGTTGATTTTCTCTTATTCTTTGGCTATGTTTAGAATGTTGAATACATATCTTTTTGCTTATTTTTCACTTCTTCATTGACACAAGTATTTGACTTATTCTTTCCCGCATTTTATAAAAGCCAATCTTTTACCCTGTATGATGGGTTGGATTTTTCATATTCTTGAGTTAAATATTTGCTACTAAAATTTTGAGAGGGACCACAAAGAAAACTAGTTGTTTTCTCTATTCTTTCCTACCATTTAATTTCAGTCGTTTCTTGCTCCAAGTGAGCCACATCCAGTATTTTTGTCTTTTGCTACCCCAACATCGAGTACATTCCTAGAGTCAATTGGGCTTCATATTTGGAAGAAGATACAAAGTTGAGGAGACAACAAGAACATCTCACTTTTGGTAAGCTACCATAGTACATTATTAACTAGGTTGGATTTGTACTTAAATTCTTTGAAGCTTTAATTAATTTATATTTATTAGAATAGAAAGAATGCATTTGTTTTAAGTTTGTAGAATTGTAGAAGTGGAATATTTCATCACTTCTGAATGTATTTATTTTATTTCTAGTATTCCTTTTCAAAATATTTCTTATATATTCCCTTGATAAATTCTTCTCGAATTATCCCTATGGATCTTCTTGGGAAATTAGTTGGCGGAAGAAGTGAATAAATCCTTGCACATCTTTTATTTGTTTTTATTATTTTAGATTTACTTTTCTTTGGAGAAAGTTCATACGACAAAGAGGAAATTTCTTTTGTGAAGCTTCTCCCTTCCAGAAAACTTGAGGTAGAAGCTTTTCTAGAAGAAGTTTATTTTATTTTATTTAGATTAATAATTTTTGAATACATTCTTTTAGAATAGCATTGTCAAAAAAACCCTACAATAGAGGAATAGCCACATTCGTAGATATTCTCTATTTTTAGTTTATTTTATTAGAAGTAGTAGTATTTTATTTTAATTAATTTCATGTGTCTGTAGAATAGCTTATTTATTTATTTTATTTAAATTCTAAAAAATACAAAAATATGTTAGTTGTTTAATTATTTTTCTTTTAATTCATTTCTTGTTCAAACAAATAGAATAGATGGTATTTCATTTCATTTTATTTAATTAATTGGGAATGAATTTGGTTAATTAAAATATTAAACAAAATTGTCTTTTATTAATGATGAATTTACTTTCTTTACTTATTTGAAATGACCTTTCAATGTAGTTTAACAAACAAATAAAACCAAACAATCAAACAAGAAGGAACTTACGCTAACCGTACATAGCTTCTAATTTCCCTTTGGCCAATTCAACTACTAGGAACTCACACTACCCAGTCTTAGTCCCTGATTCTCCTATAGTTTCCCATCAATACTCCTACAATCTTATACATTTTGGTTGTCTTAGCACGACCTCAAGAGGTCACGTGCATCTAGGAATCACATTTTAATTATCAAACATATATTTCCTCACTAAATATATTGCCTCAATAATTTTGAAACATGGCTATTATAAATTTTTGTTTCAATGGGTTTTCTTCCCCTTGAGGGTTTCCCACTTATATATTATGTCCATGTGTTTTTGTGTTCTCATTTTCTCATATAAATGGTTATGTTTCTTAAGTATGCATGCTTGAATATTAATTTTAATTGGATGGATGATGGATTTGAATGTTAAAATGAATGTAATTTTTATTTCACATTGATTCACCCCTAGTGTTTGTGCTTCTAACAATCAGTATCAGAGAAGGGCCTTTGAAGTAAGCTTAAAAAGTTTAAGGTGATCCTTTAAAGCACAAGATGACTAAGAAGTTGAGATATTTTCAAGAGTTTAGATCTAATGTCAAAAAGGATGGAGAAATAATCAAGGAGATCGGAATTCGGCTAGAGGTTGTAAGAACAAGTTTGAGTTCAAAGGAAGATTATTGTAGCAATTAAAGTTCAAATTATGTCCCTCGAGAAGATAGTTACAAAATTAATTATGATGATCTTAGTAATGAAGGTGCTGAAATAGATTCGTATTCTGAATTGGTGCATCAAATATTGGATAATCTTAACTTGAGTTCAAGCATCAAGGAAATGGAATCTCAAGTTCAAGGATCGACAATTGATGTCAAGATTAAGGAAGAAGAGTATTTCAAGCTCATGAAATATATGGACACCATAAATGATAAAGAGAGTGATTGCATTAGATATGAATCATATTTAAGGCCTTTGAAGGAATAATCGGAGAAGGAATCCATCAAATTCAAGTCTTATGAGAAGTTGGAGAGAAACACTATGGCCCTAGATGAGATTTTAAGAATTTAGAGGGTTGTTAGTAATAAGAAAGGTCTTGGCTTCATTGGAAACCATATCAATAGCATTGGAGGTGATGAGAAGCCTAATCTACCAAGTCATGAAGTTGGTCCTAGTTTAAATACAGATCAAAACAAGGATTATAGTACAAGCAAGGTCAACATCAAGAAGTCAAACTCGGTGAGACACCCAATGCTATGAGGTATGCAAGTTTTCATGGATATTGTTATGCTTGTAATGGTTTTGGTTATAGAGAAAGGGATTTTAGGAGCTTTTTCAGTAGTGCATATCCATGGATAAATTGAAGAGATCACAATATTCATTAGTCAAGAGTTATGCATGATGTTGTTTGCCATAATTGTCACCATAATGGTCATATTACAAATTTTTGTCATCTTGTGTCTCCATGTAAGGTCAAGAAGCTTAATGCTCCTAAGGTCAAAGATGTATGGTTGTCAAATTATGATCATACAAAGAAGGTGAAGAAGGATGAATCTAAGCATTGTAAATATTCTTTTTCTAAGGAATCTAAGAAGAAGGATCCTAAATTTGTCTTTTCTAATCCGATATGCATTCTATTCAAGTAGGGATGTCTCGATATGATGATGAAAAAACCATGTGTTGAAGAGAATCATGTTTGTTTGACAACAATTCAGTTAATAGGGGAGAAGGAAAATAATGATATTATTAAGCCTAAGAATACTAAGAGGAGGAGCTTGGATATGCTTTGTTGTTGAAGATAAAAAAATTTGTTTTATATGTTTGCAATATAATTAAGTAGCAATTTAGGTCTACATGAAGGTTTAGTAACAATCATAAAGGTATGTTGGTTTTTGTCTTATTACATAATAAAAGGGTTCAAGAATTTTGTTATGGATAATTAATAGAGTTGCATTCATGTTGAAACTTAATATATGTATGTGAGGTTAATTAGACTCTATGGTTAAGAAAAAGGTTGCACCTTGAGGACTAATTTAAGTTTTACTGGGCCAAACTTTGTACTTTATGACTTATGTTAGCTCATGAAAACTAAGGTCAATGTTTTTATGATAAGGATGTTGCAAGAACTATAATATGCTTAGAAAGGGTGTGAATTCTAAGTAGGCAGGAAGTGTTTTAGGACCTAGGTAGGGTACTTTAAGGTTGAAGGATAAAAGACAAGTTGATAGCCATAAGATGGT
Source organism: Taxus wallichiana var. yunnanensis (assembly GCA_018340775.1). Taxonomy (NCBI): domain Eukaryota; kingdom Viridiplantae; phylum Streptophyta; class Pinopsida; order Cupressales; family Taxaceae; genus Taxus; species Taxus wallichiana. The sequence continues at coordinate 739,849,987 of CM031241.1, forward strand.
GTTTAAAGACCTATACTAATATTTATCTATTAAGGAGCATTACTGACATCAGAACTAAGTGAAATCATGAGAACATGTGTTGTATTTTTTTCTTGAATTCTTGATAGGAAGTATTGAATGCTTAAGCCCAACAGCCATATATGGCAGAATGAAGGAGTGTAGTTTAAGTAATTTATGACTTGATATAATTCTGAAATGTTGTTAAGAAGCATAGGATAGATCAAATAATGTGTCTTGTATGTTCTAAAGTGAGTCATGGAGTCTTATAGTTGGTCCTCGGGTTGAGCCAATTGAAATTCTATGTTTCTAAGGTCCGGGTGTTAAGTATCGTTATTTGAAGTAAGTCTGTCTTGAGTAGTAGATTGTACACTTTTAAAAAGTAAAGTAGCACTTGAATACATTCATTAAATATTTGTGATTTTTTTAAAAGTTTTTCAAATGTTTAATCAAGTTGAAATATCCTAAGAAGGTTTTACCATGGTCTTTGATTGTCTTAAGAAGCCTAAAAATGGGTATACAAAATGAATTTGCATCAAAATACTATGTTGCTCTGTAAAAAGTTGGTCACAATGTATGTATTTATTTGTAGATATATTCAAGAATTTTGTTACATCAAGAAGGTTCCTTGAAGACCTTTATAGTATAGTTTTTAATAGTAAAAGTGAAATTGATGAAGATACAGAGTGTTATTAGTTGAAGTCAAGTCTTGAAGGTATTTTTAGGACTATGATATTTCTCATGGAATGATAACCATTTTGGATCCAAGGTAAGTGAAGCTCTTTAGTATTATTTTGAGAAAGAGTTGTGTTCCATGGAAGATAAGTGAATTAGTGTTACAAGGTTGCTTGGAGATGTTCACCAAGAAGGTATGGTATTATCCCGATTATTTGAAGCTTACTTGAAGTATTTTTTGGACTCATGCTGGATTCAAGACTACTATGGTAGAGAGAGTTATGTGTTGGAACCTATAAGATTGCAATGAAGACCCGGTTGACTAAGGAATTTGAGGTATTACTAGGTTATGAAGATTTGTATGAGTTTTTATTGTTGTGCGAGAAGAATCTTGAAGATCCGAGATAATATAATCTAATCTTGAAGAATGAGTGTATGCATAATAAAGAAATAGATTAAGGTTTATAGGTCAACATCTAGCTAAGAATAAAAAATTTGGAGGTATGTTGGTATCTTGAATGTGTTTCAAATAGTTTGTTAATAGGGTTGAAGTTTTATAGCTGTGTGAAGCTCAAATAAAGTATGTGTTTGGTATATCTTTTTCAAATCATGAGGTCATGTGTATCATCACGCAGCTGTTTAGTTAAGTTTTCATTCAAATATGGGTATAGTCTCTATTTTCAAGTGAGTTATATTATCATAATGAATATCTAACACTACTAGAGTCATAAAAAGGTATTTTTTAATCTTATTCATGTGTTTAGTTCTTTATCAATCATGACTTTTGTCAAAGAATGCAGATTTGAATACGATTGTGGAATACATTAAAAAGCTCAAGAAAAGTAAATATGGTCTTAGGGGGAGTACCTTGTTCTTGAATTTGTGTTCTTGAGTTACAATTATGGAAGAAGAGGTATTTACTTAGAAGTAGTTTGATTGTATTCATCTAGATATGAAAAATTGTTATCACTTAGAATTATTTTTCAAGGTTAAATGACAAGTTGAAAGCATAAGGATCAATCTAAGCAGGTATATGATAGTTGTTGTAATGCTTGATTATGGAAAAATCTGAGTTGGAGTTAGCATTTCTATTATAGTCACACAAGTAAAGGTATTTAAGATTCAGGGGGTTGATAGCATGGTTGATGTGAGAATGATGGAGTAATTGACTCAGGGGATTTAGTTAGATGATAAAGGTTGCATCATGTCATGAACATGTGAAGTCAATAGAGGTGAGTCTATTTTAGCATATTGAGAAGGAATTTTGGAGCTAGTAATTGTTCTATGAGATTAAAATATGTATGTTGAGAAATAAATATAAAATCAAAGGTTTACGGGTATGTCTTATGGTCTTATGTTTTTATTTAGGTCCTTGTGATTAATTGGTCCTAGATGGTTATGAAGTATTAAAAAGAGTGATGATGGAAGATGCTTATGTCATGATGTATTTTGGCATCATGAGAGGCAAGTTGAAGACATATTTTTTTAATTTCTGAAGGATAAGAGTGGGAGGAGTAAGTATGTTGTCTCTAACAAGTTTTTACTATCATGATGAGGAGTATATGACTCGGGGGAGTCGATCAGTTTCTCATGCTCAAAAATACTAGTAATTAGGAGTCATGAAGGAATGTGTGAAGTCAAGTTATCATTGAAAAGTAAGAGGTTGTTTCTTGCATTTATTGTGATGATTATTGGTCTATTGTCTAAAGTTGTATGCATGGTCAAGGTCGAGTCAGTTTTTGGAAAGTATGCATGAGTTGAGGGGGAATAAAGTTTCTGAAAGATTCAAATTCAGTTTGAGATGAAGAATGGATGTTATCATGTTTAGTTGATGTTTCCAACCAAGTAGTGAGCCCTTTGTATCATAAAAATAAGTTTTTCAAGTATTTTTATCTTTTTCATTAATGTCAAAAGGGGTAGAATGAACCAATGGCATGTGTATTCCTTAGGGAGAGTTTGTGTTTAGTGTGTTTTTCCATCAATAGCTTTTCCATCAATGAAAAGGGGAGATTGTTGGTATTGTGTTGTCATTGATGTCAAAACATGGTTTTTTTAGTATGGTCATTGATTTTTATTGATGTCAAAAGGAATGCGGGGCATGAAGGCTGATTGGTAGTGTCAAGCCAAGGTGAGTCTTATTGGTCTTGCATGGTGGTTCATGGTGTCTTGAGTCAGTTTAAGGGATTATAGAGGTAATGTGAGGTATGGATGATATGAGGATGATGTCATGAAATGTGTTAAAGGTAATTGTAGGTGGAAGTTAGTCAAGGTGATGAGGTGGTTAGATTTAGAGGAGAAAACATGTTTCAAGTTCTTGTTTGTGAATCCTTACATGTATGGTATGAATGATGAAGTACATGTATGTGTGAGATATGTGAGCATCCTAAGATCATGGGAAGCTTGAGTATGATGTGTTAGGACACTCAATAATGTATTAGATTTCTGGTACAAGTGTTAGACCAAGTATTTGGGTATCTTTCTAGACCTAACCCTTGAGAAAATTGATCCTGGTGTGGTGGAGTCAATACTTCTAGGTATATTTGGGAAAAAGTGAGCATTGGATTTTCTTTGGAATTTTTATATGATGGTGTGGTCCAAAATTCAGGACCTAATGTTGAATAATTTGTAAGATATTGAGTTTTTACTAAAACTGAGTTATGAAGGTGAGAAACCAAGGCTAAATTTTAACTTTATGATGCTCCTTGGAGAGTGTGGGCTTTGCATAGGGACCTAAGATCATGGGGATAGTTTAATTGGTAAGTTATTAATATTTTACAATTTTAATGAGGTTTTTTGACCATCACATTTTTATGAACAATAATTAAGAGGGTAAACATATTTTAAACCCTCTCAAAACCCTAGCTTGGTAGTGACCTAGAATAAATTGAGTATAGTGACCCATAACTAATTGTTTGACCAAAATAGATGATTGGATGTTGTAGAGAAATTTTCTAGATTTTTCTTGGTGTGATTTAGAGGTTGTGATAATATGTGGTCCCCACTCAAATATACTAGTTTATGTAGACACAAAATCACACACTTTGGGTGTATATCTAGTCCTGATCACATACTACTATTCATATGATTCCTAAGAAAGAAAAGTACTAATTAACCCATGTATTTGGCCATATTTTCTTGCTTTATGTTACCACTTTTTCTCTTACACTCTTACCTTCCCATTTTGACTTTTACACTCTTTTATTTCTCATCCTCAACACCAACGCCCAACTAGGGACGCCAATGCCAGGCACCCCCATCCCCTCTAGGTACCCCATACCTCTTTGTAATTTTTCATATATGTTGGGTCCTTACTAGACATTTGGATATCTTATATTTTTGTTAGTCAAGATTTCATGGTTAATTACAAAATTCAAGCAAGGTAATCATATAAATATAAAGCTATGTGATCATAATAAATGATCAAACACTAAGCATTAACAATCACCACATAATGTTGCATCTAAAGGATATTCTAGAGCATTCAAACATCCATTCTAGCATCCGTTCAAGGGAAAGGGACTGCATTATTCTACATTTTATAGGATGGGAATCTCATTCTATTTCATGCACACATCTAATTACATCTTCTACATCTAGTTATTTATTCACTATCAAGTGTGACACACATAAGAGCCACCTAGGGCACGATTCTTTGCACACACACATTGAACTACATTGGATCTGAAATGAAGTGCAATGCTTAGTTGTAAGATACCTTTTTTGACATATGAGGACAGTTCAACCCCTCATTTGCATTATTTTATTCTTGGGATTTGATGCACTTTTGAGGGTTTTCCGAGTAATTATTTATCACGAGTTATCAGCGACATTTGCAAACTTGGTGTGACATACTAGCGACAAGAAGCGAAGGATAGCGAACACATTGCAACTTGAAGAAATATGGTTTTCTAATCTTCTTGGCAGTCACAGTGCCCAATACTAGCTTACAACACCCATAGGTGCGCCTAACCCATTTCAAGTGCCCCAGTCCAATATATTCCTCCATCTCTACATTTTTTGGATTTCATTACAACAGTTTGAACTTCAAATGGTCCATTTCGTCACCTCGGCACAACCCATAATTAATTATGAAATAGCTAAGTCATTTTATCTCCTCATTTTCACTTAGGGTTTTAAATATTAATTTCTTATTTCCTTTGGTCAAATTTATTCTTAGTGCATACATATTTATTATAGTTATTACATACTTAGATTAGGAAATATTTTTTTCATAAATAAACATTTTGCTTAGTCGGTTTCTTGAAATTTTTAGTTTGTGGAAAAGTTATCCATTAAACCAGGGGACAAATTTATCATTTATTGAAGCATGGGAGTTTTTCTACATTTCAATTATGGTTTTAAATCATGGTTAAGCCTTTAGGTGATCAAGTGTGCCTTATATTTTAAGACTAATTTTTGGGTAGTTTGGAGCATTTCTTTGCAAAGAAGTTTTAGAAGTGATAAATTTAGTTTCATGGCTTAGTCATAATTTGGTAATGGTCATGAGATAAAGATCCCTCCATTTATATATCACACATGAGTTTTTGTTGAGATTTTATAAATTCATGTCTTTTTTTACAAGGACTAAGTTTGAGGGTGATTGGTTGAGCATGGTCTCAAGTGGGTTTCATGTCTTGAGATGTTGTTCTAGTGTGTTTCATTGTTTCTTGAGGTTTTTAAAGGCTTTTAAAACATTTTAAGTGTTTTTCGTGTTTTAGTGAAGTTTTTTTGGTCTAGAACATTTCTCTTATGGAGAGTTGTCTTGATTTGGTGTTTTAGGGATTCTTGAGTCCTATGTACGTCTAAAAGGCTCTAGGTGATGTTGGCGACCTAAATGGTCCCATACGTGCTATCTATATTTTTTTATTATGATTTGGGAATTTAATTTACACTATGATTCCCAAACCAAGTTAATTGTAAATAAGAAACAAGTATAAAATAAAATTAGAAATCCCATTTGAAATATGTGTGCATGTGAAGGAAAAGTGTGACCTAGAGGGATGTTTGAAGAAGGTGATTGATGTACTTGTGACCTTATTGAAAGGGAAATTATGTGGTGATAAATTCTTAGAGAGATATCAGATGATGGTGAGCTAGGGAAGATTTGGAAATCATCTTGAAGGAATAGATTTTGGGCATAGACAATAGAGAGATGCTTTGAGGAAAATAGAGAGGATGGTGAGATTATTAGAGTAATCATCAGTTGTGTCAACAAAAATTGAAATATGGAATTCATTTCAGATGGATTTTTTTGTTTTGAGTCATTATGGGGGTTGGTGCTATACTAAACTAGGGGTTAGTGCTCCTTATAGGCTTGGTTCTCTACTAAACTAGGGGTTGGTGCTCCTTGTGGGGTTGGTGCTCTTTGTTGGGTTTTTCTCAACTAAATTTAAAACATGGTTATTATTGAAAAACATTTTAGTGGGTTTTCTTCCCCTTGAGGGTTTACCACTTATATCTTGTGTCCATGTGTTGTTGTGTTCTCATTTTCTCATCTAAATGGTTATTTTTCTTAAGTATGCATGCTTAAAGATTAATTTTAATTGGATGATTGATGGATTTGAATGTTAAAATGAATGTAAGTTTTAATACACACTAATTTGAACCCCCTCTTAGTGTTTTTACTTCAACTAGAAAGATAATTGTATGAAAATGAATAGAATGGGAAGATATCCATTCTCATTTAAGAAATATAGAATGAATGATATATATTATTGTAAAATAATGAATATAATGGGAAGATGTCCATTCTCATATTATATGAAATGATTAGAATTGGCATATGTCCATTCTAAACATTCAGGAAATATAGTATGAATGAGAAAGATGATTGTATGAGAATGAATAGAATGGGAATATGTCCATTCTCATATTATAAACAATTATTAGAATGGGCATATGTCCGTTCCAAATATTAAGATAATATATAATGAATGAGAAAGATGATTGTATGAGATTTTTTAGAATTGGCATATTCACATTCTCATAAAATAAATATAGAAGGAATTAGATAGATAGTTATATGAAAATGAATAGAATGAGCACGTTTCCATTCTCATTCGGGTAATATAGAATGAAAGAGAAAGATTATTGTATGATAATGAATATAATGGGTAGAGATCCATTCTCATATTATAGGTAATGATTATAATGGGCATATGTCCATTTTGAAAATTCAAGTAATATAAAATTAATGAGAAATATGATTGTGGGAGAATTAATACAATGGACATATGTTCATTCTTTATCAAGTAATATAGAATGAATGAGAAATATGATTGTATGAGAATGAATATAATGGGCACATGTCCATTCTCATATTTATCATATTATAGGAAATGACGAGAATAGGCATATTCCCATTTTGAAGATTCACGTAATGTAGAATGAATGATAAAGATGATTTTCTTAGAATGAATAGAGGAAGAATGAACACCTACCCATTTTGAACATTCAAGAATGAGAAAGATGATTATATGAGAATGAATATAACAAGAAAATTTCCATACTCATTCAGTAATACTGAGAATGATTAAGAAATTTGATTGTATTAGAATGAATACAATTGGAAGATGTCCATTCTCATATTATAGGAATTGATTAGAATTAACATATGCCCATTCCGAACATTTAGATAATATAGAATGAATGAGAAAGATGATTATATGAGAATTAATAGAATGGGAAGATGTCCATTTTAAACATTTAGGTAATATAGAATGAATGAGAAAGATGGTTATATGCCAGTGTTTAGAGTTGGCATATACCCATTCTCATAAAGGAAATATAGAAGGAATGAGAAAGATGATTGCATGAGAATGAATAGAATGGGTAGATGTACATTATCATTCAAGTAATGTAAAATGAATGAGAAATATGATTTTATAAAAATGAATAGAATGGGTGGATGTCCATTCTCATATTATAGGTTATGATTAGAATGGACATATGTTTATTATGAACATTTAGGAAATATAGAAGGAATGAGAAATATGATTGTATGAGAATGATTAGAATGGGAAGATACATGTTCTCAAATTATAGTAAATGATTAGAATGATAATGTTTTGAGTGATGGATGGAGTGACCACTTTTGAATTTGGGTTTGAGTGGGAAGGGAGCCTGGTGTAGGGTTTCATAGGGAGAATCTACAGGATGGTAGGAAAGATGCACAATTTACAATAGAAAGGGACAAGGTGGATCCAGATACATGACCCCCTATCATATGGGCGTGACTAGTGGTCAGAAAAATAGTCAAATATGTATCATCTATCAATCTCATCCTTGTTTGTAATGAAAATGATATTTTCTTGGAAATACTAAAACTATTAACCAATTGAGTGAGGTCTTCAATGTGCAACACCATTCTATCCAAGATCCCTGGAAGTAGGAAAAATATTGAGTTTAGAAAATGGGATAATATAAAGTGGATGCCCAAAGGATCGATGGAAATAACAACGTATGATAATGCATTTTTGTGATCAATTTATCCTTGGAGGAGGATTTCTTAAGAATCCTCACTAGGGGACCATGGTTCATGGGTAGAGTGGTGGTTTTGGTCCAAAAATGGCATCCTGGCTTTAACCCCTTAGAGAATATCATTAAATAATATCCTATATGGGTTCAGTTTCTAGGTTACGGCTGGAATATTAGGATTTGTACATAATACAGGGGATTGCTAAAGCCATTGGGTCTTTGGTTATTATAGATCTGGTCATTTGTGCAAAAAATAGGCTCCTATTTGCAAGGTTTCATGTCAATGTTTCCCATGAAACTTCATTAGATAGAAGCATTGATATCAAGGCACCACTGGGGGTTCACACCCAAAAGATTGACTATGATTTTGAACCATTCATGTGTTATTTGTGTTTTAAGGTAGGCCATTATAATAAATCATTTCCTAAAGACAAATAGGAGGCTATTCAGAAATCCTTGCTAAAGAAAAACAAAGGCATTAGTAAAGAACAATTGAAAGGAAAGGGAGTCATGCAGCCAAATGGAAGTGGACCATCGAAGGTAAATCCTTCATGAAATAGATAAATAAACCAGTGGAGGGTAATGATCGGAATATAGAAGATCCATTATAGAACACATAAGAGATAGTAGTTGAAGAGGGTCAAGAGAAGTAAAACAAGATGGATGCGAAAAAGATCCCAACAAGGATGAACATATGGTGGTTTTTGAATATTGTCAGGAGGATAGTATTGTTAGATACATAGTCTCGGACTCTTTGGAAGAAAGTTTCTTTTCCCAGAGACTAGAAGAATCACTACTAGTAAGAAACATGTTCAAAATGTTAGATGTCAACTTGCAAAAATTCCTACAATGGAGGAGGTATCCAATGAGCCCATGAGGCTTACGTGAATGTGCTAAAATAAAATCTAGTTGATAACAAGGAGGTTAAGGAAGTGGTAAAAGAAAGTCCCATAAAGGTGTGCTCGGATATCTATGTTCCAAAGACAATTGCCTATACCATCTCCAAAATAGAATCAAACCTCGAGAACCAAATCAAAGGTGGATGTAGGAGCCAACAAAACATCTCTAGGAAGACCGTCTGAGAAGGAAAAAAGGAGAGAGAGTGGAAATAAGGACATCGTGAAAGGATGCCAAAACCATTTTGGTAGGTAAAAAGAATTCCCATTCTAAATGATTTTCTTATCTTGGAATATAAGGGGCTTAAACTAGACCAAGTAAGCATAGGATCCTATTTGATTTCAAAATGAAGGAGAAACCTGATGTGATAATGTTACAAGAGACTAAGATGAATGGGGATAGGATGAAAGAATTTCAGACTTCTTTTTGGAAAGAAGCTAGTTTTCACTATCAATCTTGGTTGGGGCCTCTAGAGGGTTGTTGTGCATTTGGAAAAAGAATATCCTGGAAGGCTTTCCCCTCATCAATAGTCAACATCATATTGCTATTTATTTTATGGAAGTTAGTTCCAAAAAATAGTTTATTCTCTCTAATATTTATGCTCCCAACACTACTATTGGTAGAAGGATGCTCTGGGAGGAATTGACCACATTTAGAAGGATGTTTAGTGATTTAAACTGGATAATAGGAGGATATTTTAACACACCCCTTATACCTTCTAAAAATAAAGGAGGTGTTAATGTTCTTTGATAGATCTAAATCTTAGTGGTTCAAAATACACTTGGTCCAATAGGTGGGAAGGGGATAATCTTATTCAAATTAGACTAGATTCCTTGTTTCCTTGGATTTAACTTTACCCAATGGATCTAGGACTCACAATCCCCTAAATCTTAAATTCAATATCAGAGAGCAACCTATTGGAAGAAATTTTAGGTTCGAAAAAATGTGGACCACTCATCTAGATATGGAAAAAAGATAGAATAATGGTGGAGTATATAATTTAAAGGTAATAGTATGTTCAGAGTGACTGCCAAACTTAGAAATATTAAGGTCAATCTCAAAATTTGGAATAAGGAAATTTTTGGAAATATCTTTCTCCAAAAATTAGAATAGCTGAGGATCTCAGGGCCATGGAAGAAGTTATGGAATAGGGAGGATGGAGCTCTCGAGGATAAATTAAAAGAGAAAGATCTTCTTGTTGAATACCACAATATTTTGCATAGAGAGGAGATTTATTGGAAATAGAAATCAAGAATTACTTGGCTTAAAGAGGGGGACATGAACACCAAATTCTTCCATATCTCTGCTACTATTAAGGATAATAAAGTTAGAATTCAATAAATTAAGAAATACAATGGTGAAATGGCTACAGAGGACAAAGACATCTCTACCACCATTGTTTCCTTCTTCAGGAACTTATTTTTTGAAGATCTTCATGCTGATGAAATATCTAGGGAAGATATTTTTAACCTTTTTAAACCTATTATCAGTCAAGCTAAGAATAGTGAGCTCATAGCTATCCCTTCTGAAGTGGAGGTTAATGTTATCCTTGATGTAATGGAAGGTGAAAAAGCCTAGGACCGAATGGATACCGACTTTATTTTTCAAATGTATTAGGATATTGTGAAGAATAAGGTGGTTTCAGTTGTTCAAGAATTTTTCCATTCTAGTTGCTTACTCAAACAAATCAATCACACCTTTATTTCTCTCATCCCTAAAAATATTGGAGCTAAGGATTTGGGGATTTTAGACCCATTTTTCAATTGTTCAAGAATTTTTCCATTCGGTCGCTTACTTAAACAAATCAATCACACCTTTATTTCTCTCACCCCTAAAAATATTGGAGCTAAGGATTTGGGGGATTTTAGACCCATTATTCTATGTAATACTATGTTCAAGATCATTTCAAAAAATTTGGCTTCCAAATTAAAGGAGACTCTTGGTAATTTCATAACCCCAAACTAAGGAGACTTTGTACTGGCAAGAAAATTATGGATAACATAATTACTATCCATGAAACTATACACTCTGTGGATCTCTCAAGGAGGGAGGCTATGATTGTGAAGTTAGACATGCAAAAATCCTATGATAGAATATCTTGGGAATTCTTGTATTCCCTTTTAATGCGGCTAGGATACCATCCTCACTTCATTAAAATGATCCAATATTGTACTAAAGAACCAATATTCTCAGTCATAATTAATGGTAAAATCAATTGCTTCTTCAAATATGAAAGGGGTTTGGGTAAGGGGTCCACTATCACCCTTCCTATATATTATAGTTGTTGAAACTTTGAGCAGAATTTTCTAAAGCTCAATGGGATGGAACTATGGAAGGTATTAAAGTGGAAAATGGAGTTGAAAACCAATGTCTGCAACAATTTTTTGATGATATGATTTGCACAGGTCAAGCTATTTTTTCAAGAAGACATGGATATTAAAGATATCACTAAACAAAAGATGAAATGGCTACGAGGAAAAGGATAAACTTTAGAAAATCTCCTCTAATTTTTCATTAATGTTGGGGAGGAACAACAGAATAGATTGGCCAACATTCTAGAGTGTAACATCAAGAACCTCCCTAATACTTATTTGGGAATGCCTCTTTGTGGGAAAATTTTTTTATGTATGAGGATGAAATAAACTAATAGATAGATTTTAAAAAAATATGGCATCTGGAAAGGTTCCCGATATCTTAGGATGGGAAGGCTTAGCTTCTTCATAGCTTCTTACAAGACATTATGGTTTACATCATGTCCATCTTCACCTTACCTGGTAGAGTAAATAAATATATTTAAGTAATTCAGATTAGGTTTCTATGGACTAGATTAGAGGACAAAAATAGAGTCCCCCTTGTGGCATAGTAAAATGTCACTCAACCTAAGGACATGGGTGGTCTCGGATTAAAAAATATTCAACTCATGAACCAAGATCTCATAGCCAAGGTGGGTGGAGACTTCACAGAGAGGAAGGTATCTGGGTGAAAATTCTAAAAGAAAAATATTTGTGGCCCTTTGGTGGAAATCTGGCACTCTTCTCTAATATGGAGATTCCTAGAGGATCTATCTTCTAGAATAACCTCTATCAAACAAAAAAATTGATTAAAGGAAGCAAGTGGAACCTTGGAGATGGATCTAAAATAAAATTAGGAGGATCCTTGGATTGAGGATGGAGCTCTAAAATTGGTTGGTCCATGGAGTGATATTTGGCCTTTTTCATTCAAGAACATGGATCTCTTGTTTGCAACTATTGGGATGAAGAGAGGAAGTGGATTCCCATCCCCCTCACTTTAATGGAGATATCCAACCATTTCATGACCTAAACAAGAAACTTAAGGATTACCACATTCCCCATGATAGAGTTCAAGATGAGATGATCTGGAGAACTATGGACACATGGGAATATGAGGTCTATTTTGACTATCTGTTAAACTTTGAAAACATAGAACCTAATAATATTTGGAGGAAGGTCTAAAATAATAACGTTATCACAAAATTAATATCTTCTTCTAGGAATTTTTCAAAGGTAAAATTTTAACGGTGGGTAGACTTAGAAATATAGGAATGATCAATATCAATAGATGTGGGTTATGCAAAAGTAACAAAGAATCTATTCAACACCTTTTTCTTGAATCTCACTTCTCATTTAAAGTCTTCTCTTGCGGTCCTTGGAATATTTAAGGTGCATATGGTCCTTCCTAGGAATTTTCCCTCTTTCCTGATCAATGGAGTTTTAATTTTTAGAATGCTATAGTCAAAGAAATGTGGAAAGTGGATCTTCCTCACACTTTATGGGGAATATGGTTAGAACAAAATCACATGATCTTTAGGAACAAGGCGTCTAGGTTAGATAAGGTGATTGAAAATGTGAGACATCCTTAGGAGCATGTATATCATTTCTAAAAGTCTTGTGAAGAAGAGTTTGAACCAAAATTTCAAATGGTCAAAGCCCCCAAACAGAATATTTAAGCTTAATTTGACAGCTCAGAAAAATTAAAGGACAACGTAGTAGGCGGAGGGGGTTTGATGCATGAACATAGGGGAAATGCATCAGTTCCTCTATGTGGGCCACATTGGTAATAATACAAATAAGTACATCAATGCTAAGGATATGCTCTGTGGCATCATGATGTAAATAACAAGGTTTAAAAACCATCATTATTGAAGGTGATTCAATTTTTTGATTAACGCTCTCAAGGATTGGATTAAATGTGGATGGAAGTTTAATAACATAATCATGGAGGCTCATGGCATCTTAACATCATTTGATCAAGTGGACTTCCTTCACACTTACCGAGCTAGAAATAAGCATGTGGATGCATTGGCTAATAAAGGTACTTGACATGATATGGCATATTTTGTGATGTGGCTAGGGAAATGTATCCCTTGGGGTCATATTAATAATCTAATTAATGAAGACACAAATTAGGAGGCTGATTAATGATGAAACCCATAGTTCTCACACTTGGGTTTTTGAAAGGACTTTTCCTTTTTTGAAAAAAGGCCCGATACATCTCATTTGGTATTTTCTCAAGTTTGTTGATATTGGATTTAGCATCTACATTTTTGAAGAAGGAAATACCGAAGGATCCATGGGAGGAGATAGGGTTCGCACTGAACCTACAACTTTTATCCATCTTAAAAATGACAATGCATTATGGAAGCTACTGCACAAAGGTGGTTTTACCAGGTACATTCATCAGCTAAAAGGTAATGATCCTGCTCTTTCTGTGGATTTTGGTAATTCTTGGATTGATGGGGGTTTCACTTTTATAGGGGTTCAAATTAGGGTTTCTGAGGAAGCTATTTCGAGATCACGGGGTTGAAAACTGATGGGCTTAAAATTTACAAGGATAAAACCTATAAAAAACATGAAATTTCTACTTTCTTTGAAGTTGGGAGAACATTGTGGCTTATGAAAATGGTATTTCTGAACTTTCCTTCTTGATAGATGGGATGACATTTTTCTTATGGTCATGAAATATCTTACCTTAGAGGGGAAGTTTTGGAAGATATTTTCACACCATCTCTCTATCCTGAATTTCTTTCGCAGAGACTAGACTATGAGCTTGGCCTTCTTCCTCTATAGGTTTTTATTTCCACTATTGAGGAGTTAAAAATAAGAAGTGGAAGACATCCCTCTCCATCAAGGTCCGATTCTTCTCGCTTATTTAAATAAGCAAGCCTATCATTCCTGATCGGCCTAGTCATAACAATGATCCTAAGTTGGATCAAGAAACCCTGACATCTCACCTCAATCACATGAGAAAAAAAAATTAAAATATCCCTTTGTGGGCATTGTGGATACCTTGTGTAATTTGAAGAAGGGGATTTAAAATTTGGGTGAAAGTTCTAGTAAAAGGGATGAGGAATTTTTTGATTTAGAGGCCACATTGATGAGATTCGAATCAACTATTGACAATATCCTTATTGTCAAAAAAAGAATCTCATATAGTATTTGAAATATTTCCATCACAAGATTAAAGTTCATAACAAGACTATTAGGGGTATTCAAGTGGATTATGTTATGCAGGAATAAAGGATATCCATATTGCAGATAAATTTTCAAGGAGGAGAGCAAACCCAACATGAAGCTCATGCTTAGTACTTCTGATAGTGATGTTTCTGATACTAGTGAGAGCTCTGACATGGAAGTGGAGAACACCAGGTCAAATACAAGGAGGAGGCCAACATGGAGGACCAGATTGAGAAAAAGGAAGAAAATTTCCAAAGCGTGTCATCATAAAAGTGGCTGGTAGGAAAGATGGTGGGCCGAGTACTGGGGACTCATAAAGACATGGAGAACTAATTGTTGGCCTTTAGCTTACCTTTTTTTTTTTTTTTTTTTGGTTTCTCCCTTTTGGTGTTTTTTTAAAAATGTCTTATTTAATATGTAAACTCTTATGAAATTTGGCTTTGTTTTATGGATAGTCTTTGTTCAAGTCTTTTTGACTTGGCCTCCATGGCTCTTTGATGTTTTTTTGCAAACTGGATTCTTTTTGTATGGGGTTTTTTGGTCCCCTGTTTAAAACCAAACTCTTTTATCTTATCTCAAAATAATAATATTCCCATTCTAAAAATTCGTGTAATATATAATTAATAAGAAATATTATTATATGGGAGTGTTTAGAATTGGCATATGCCCATTTTCTTAAAGGTAATATAGAAGGAATAAGAAATATTATTATAGGATAATGAATAGAATGGGAAGATGTCCATTCTCATTTAGGTAATATAGAATGAATGAGAAATATGATTGTATGAGAATTAATAGAATGGGTAGATGTCCATTCTCATATTATATGCAAAAATTATAATGGGCATATGTCCATTACGAACATTCATGTAATGTAGAAGGAATGAGAAAGATGATTTTAATAGAATGAATATAATGGGAATATGTACATTATCATATTATAAGTAATTATTAGAATGGAAATATTCCCATTCTACACATTGAGGTAATATATAATGAATGAAAAATATGATTATATGAGAATGAATAGAATATTAGAATGTGCAGATATGTCGTTATCATTTAGGTAATATAGAATGATTGAGAAATATGATTGTATAGGAATGAATAGAATGGGAAGATGTCCATTATCATATTATAGGTAATTATTTGAAATGGGAATATTTCCATTTTGAACATATAGGTAATATAGAATTAATGAGAAAGATGATTGTATGAGAATGAATATAATGAGTAGATGTCCATTGTCATTAAGGTAATATAGAATGAATGAGAAATAAGGTAATATATAATGAATAAGAAATATGATTGTATGAGAATGAATAGAATGGGAATATGTCCATTATCATGCTATAGGAAATGATTATAATGGGCATACGCCCATTCTAAACATTCAGTAATATATAATGAATGAGAAATATGATTGTATGTTATTGTTTAGAATTGACATATGCCCATCCTCATAAAGGATAAAATGAGAAATATTATTAAATGAGAATGAATAAAATGATAAAATTTTCATTCTTATATTATCGGAAATGATTAAAATGGGCACGTGTCCATTCTAAACATTTAGGCAATATAGAAGGAATGAGAAAGATGATTGTATGAGAATGTATAAAATGGGCAGATGTTCATTCTCATATTATAATCAATGATTAGAATGAGAATATGCACATTCTAAATATTCAGGTAATATAGAATGAATGACAAAGGTGATTGTATGAGAATGAATAGAGGAAGAATGGGTACGTTCCCATTCTAAAAATTCAAGAATGATAAATATTATTGTATGAGAATGAATATAATAGGAATATTTCCATTCTCATTCAGGTAATATAGATTGATTGAAAAATATGATTTTATGAGAATGAATAGGATGCTCAGATGACCATTCTCATATTATATGCAAAAATTAGAATGGGCACATGCATAATGAATAACAAATATTATTGTATGTTAATGTTTATAATTCGCATATGCCCGTTCTCATAAATAAAATATAGAATGAATGAGAAAGATGATTGTATGATAGTGAAGAGAATGGGAATATATCCATTCTCATTTAGGTAATATATAATTAATGAGAAAGATGATTGTATGATAATGCATATAATGAGATATTTCCATTTTCATATTATAGGAAATGATTAGAATGTACATATGTCCATTCTAAACATTCAGGAAATATTAAAGGAATGATAAATATGATTGTATGAGAATGTATAGAATGGGTAGATGTCCATTCTCATATTATAGGAAATGATTAGGATGGGAATATTCCCATTCTAAACATTCAGGTAATATATAATGAATGAGAAAGATGATTGTATGAGAGTGTTTAGAATTGACATAGTCCCATTCTAATAAAGGTAGTATATAAATAATGAGAAAGATGATTGTATGAGAATGAATAGAATGGGAAGGTGTCTATTCTCATTCAAGTAATATAGAATAAATGGGAAAGATGATTCTATGAGAATAAATAAAATTAGAAGATGTTTATTCTCATATTATATGGAATGATTAGAATGGGAATATGCTTAGTTTTAACATTCGGGTAATATAGAATGAATGAGAAAGATGATTGTATGAGAGTGAATATAGGAAGAATAATAATATTATCATTCTAAACATTCTAGAATGAGAAATATGATTGTATGAGAATGAATATAATTGCCAGTGTCCATTATCATTCAAGTAATATAGAATAAATGGTAAATATGATTGTATGAGGATGAATATAATGGTTAGATGTCTATTCTCATATTATAAGCAATCATTAGGATTTGCATATGCCCACTCTAAACATATAGGTAATATAGAATTAATGAGAAATATAATTGTAGGAGAATGAATATAATGGGAAAATGCTCATTCTCATATTATAGGCAATATTGAAAGACTGGGAATATTCTCCTAAAAGCAACACATAGAAAGGAATGTGAAGATGCATATATGAGAGTTTTTACAATTGACATATGCCTATTCTCATAAATTAAATATATAAGGAATGAGGAATATACTTTTAAAATCAACACGTGCAAAGAATGAGGAATATACTTTTATGAGAATGCTTAGAATGGGAAGATGCACATTCTCATTTAGGTTAATAATATTGAATGATTGAGGAAGAATTATTAGAATAGGAAGATGTCCATTATCATTCAAGTAATATAGAATGAATGATAAAATTTATTATATGAGAATGAATATAATGGGAGGTGTCCATTCCCATTCATATAATATAGAATGAATGAGTAAGATAATTGTGTGAGAAAGAATAAAATGGGAAGATGTCCATTCTCATATTATAGGAAATATTGAATGATTGAGGAATATTATCGTAAAAAAGAAACACATGCTAACATGATTAGAATTGACCCAATGTATTCCAAATGATGATTAACATGGATATGATGATAAGGGGTTGGGTCCATGTCTTGACATGAATATATTTTTAAACACCTACAAACCATATTATAGTAAGTTTTTTTGTTTTATTTCTATACGCAGACATGAGTGTTTAGAATGGGCATATGCCCATTATCATAAAGTCAATTTAGAAGGAATGAGGAATATTCTCATAAACAAAACACATCTAAATATTGAGGAAGATACCTATATGAGAATGCTTACAATGGGCATATGACCATTCTCATACAGGCAATATCGAAAGAGTGAGGAATATTATCATAAAAGCAACATATAGAAAGAATGAGAAACATACTTATATGAGAATGTTTAGAATGGGAAAATGGCCATTATCATACAAACAATTATAACGATAAATGTAAAAAAATGATAAAAGAAACATATCGATAGAATGAAAGAGATAATTATATGAGAATGTTTAAAATGGGAATGGTTTGGAGCTGATGGTAGAAATGGTATGTGGATAAGAGAATGGATGGTCGATGCTAAAAGTGTGAATGGTCTAGAGATGGAAGTATGAATGGTTTGGAGAAGGAATTATGGATGGTCTAGAGTAGGAAGTATGAATGGTCTGAAGATGGAAGTATAAATAATATAGAGTTGGAGGTATAAATTTAATGGAGATGGGACCTTTTAATTTTTAAATTAGAAAGCGAATGAGAATGCGCATCTTCCCATTCTGAAAATTCTTGTTAAAGAAACATATAGAAATAATGTCCATAACTTTAGATTGAATATTTTTGGTGATATATTAATATTATATAATTTATTTCATAATGTCTATATGTTTTGCATTACAATACTCATTATCCTAACTAACAATGTGTTTTTTTGTTTCAACCCTATGCGGATGCCATAAAAATTACTTCTATTCCTTAAATCAGAATGTGAAAGGTACTTTATTTCAATATTACTTGTATTTATTGTATGAAAATATTTAATATGAGTAGTTTCCCATTCTCATATAGGTAATATAGAGTTTCAATATAATTAGGTACTATATCCTAGCATATACACCTTTCCCGGTATTATTTTGTTGTTGTGATTTCCTTTAATTTCTACTTTTCATGGAATAGAGGTTACATTTTTACTTTGTATAAAATGGGAATATACCCTTTCTAAGTAGTATTAGACAAATGTTATAATTAAATCAAATGTTATTATTGGATTCTTATCAATTTTCAATTTATTCATGATTATTTAAAACTCTAGTCATTTGGGATAAAACAGGTTGCATGCCTTTTTAGGGTGTTCGAAGTCCTATTGGAGGAATTAGTTAATAGACAACTTTCTTATTATCTTCATTACAAGAAAATAAACAGTAACCTCTATTTTTCCCATCATTTGAAATTAATTGGGTCAAGTTTAATCATCATTTAGAATCCATGTTATAATTGCATTCTTATCAAAAAAATTGTATTCATAATTTTGAAGTATTTTCTATCCTTACCCATTAGGCCTTTATGTTTTCATAGAATAAAATACAAACAAATATTTCTATAATATGGTTCATGGGAGGTTAAAAAAATATAATCATGGGGGTAAAGGACACAACCACTTATCATTGTATCCAATTTAATCATCATTTTGGAATCCATTGGGTCAATTTGGAATACACAATTCATAAAAAAATTAGAATGAAATGTCTTATTTTAAGTGGATATTTTATTACTAACAAGATCCTTTATAATCATCTCTTCTCGACTAATACACTTCCATTATTATATAATTTTTCATATAGAAGTGCCTAAAGTATATATTACAATCGGGATCTTATTCACATTTTTTTTTTTGAAATAGGCTCCAACTATTTGACAAGTTTGGAGCTAATGGAAGTGTATTTTCAAGAACTAGAAGTATGGATGGTAAGGATTTGGAAATATGAATGGTCTAGATCTATAAGTATAAATGGTCCAGAGCTAAAAGTGTGAATGGTAAAAATTTGTAAGTTTGAATGGTCTAGAAATTTGGAAGTATAAAGGGTCGAAGATAAAAGCTGTGAATGGTATCTTGAACTATAAGTATGTATGATATTGTTTTCATGCAAATGTGTAATAGGAAATTTCTAAATTTCAAGCATGACAACAGACCATAGTGTAAAAAAATTCCAAATTCATACCTTCCCAAGGCACCCCCAAGTCAATCCATCCCTAACACCAGCCCTATCATGTCGGTGTGATGATCGCAAAGTGAATGTCAAATTCCCCCTATGTGATTTAGGAAAGAAAAATAAGCCCCCCTAGGTGATTTAGGAACAAACCCGATCATTCAAGCATGTTCGAGAAATGGATTACAAAGTGAGTTTTTGAGCTTGCTTAGAAGGGGATTTCATCATCATATCTAAGTCAGATGCATCATCATAAAAGTAGAACAAAAGGCCAATATTCATTATAAAGGTGTATTTGAGAATCCAAAACATCAAGGAACTGATTTAGGAAAATCTGGAAAGAATCGAAGCTTTAGGAGCCATGTCACTGAAACTTGGTTTTGGGCCTAAAGGAGCATGCACCATGAAAGAGGACTTGAACTTCAAAGAAATATTATGAGAGATTCATATTTATTTTAAATCAAAAAAATTACCTATGGAAATAATTTTTAATGTTCTACATGGTGGAAAAATGGGACCTTTTGAAACTTCATACATTATTTTAGGCAACTCACTCTTTTGATACACAACAAGTGATATAGAGAAATAATGAGCCGTTTGGAGGTTCTTAAGTCATAATTTGACCTTAAAACCTTCGCCATTGGATTCTTAGGGTTTTTTTATGTGGAATCATATAAAATTTTACCCAAAAATTTATCCAAGAGCTTAAGATATCGTCTTCACAAGTTGGCTACCAAGCTATGCTATTTGGTAATTAGTAAAATAGTTTAAGGGACCCGTGGCAGCCTTTAGTGAAGACACATTTTCATGTCCATTTTAAAAGGGAAATAAAATTTCTCCCAACCCTTTTTATCCCCAGTCACCCATACAACAATCAGAACCCATCTCTCTCGGCCCCATGTGCTCTAATTTACCCCCATTTAAAGTTGTTCAACAAATAAAAATAAGCCAAGTGTATCACCCAAAATGAAGGGGAATTTCATGTCCCCTTTGTCCCTTTCAAAATGGGATGAAAAATTACACAAAATTTTTTTCTCATCCCTCCCCTTTCATTTTCATGCTGTAAATACCAACACTTAGCACATTTTTTACATTTTTCCCCACGCCTTTAAACGCTTTGCCGAAACTCTACCAAGTTTTTTTTTCTCCAGAACAAAAACCAATTCTTTTGCATTAAAATAACTCCATGCTATCCTCCATCACTAAAAATAAAAAATTAAATGGTTCAAAATGGTGGGAAAATGAAGAGATTTTTCTGAAAGCCTTGAAGTCACCAGAACAAAAATCTTCATATCTTGAAAACTGTTGATCAAATCAAGATGTTGTTTTTTTCATTCATCAATATTCCAGTGCCCAAAAATTCCCAAAGAAATTTTTGCATGCAAGAAGTGGATTTTTCTAGCGAGTAAAGCCCGTTTCTTGAAGAAAAATTTTCTTTTAAAAATATCTTATTCCTAACATCAAATCGAGCTAAAATTTTAGAGGGGTGTTATTGGGTGAAAACCCATGTCACAAAAATGTGTTCCATCGAATCCTAGTAATATAGACCCACTTACTAAAAATAATAATCCTTCCTACATGGGTGGCTGCTATTTTGGGTCGGTCACCATAAGAATAGGATGTGAAAAATTATATGCACAAAGGAGGAAACGAGATCAAATTGATCGGTTGGTCCAAAAATAGTAGAATTCTTCACTTACTAAAAATATTAAGTCTCCCATATGGGTTCCTTCCATTTTTAGTAAGTTGTATCAAAAGAGTAATCCAGAGAGGAAAATGTACATGAGAGGAGTGATACAGGTAAAACTCATCGAGGCGGTCATCTTGGCCCAAAATCATCACTTACTAAAAATAGTAAGTTGTCTTATATGAACTTGTTATAAATAGTAAGTTGTTTCAAAAAAAGATTTCACAAAGGGAGTGTGCAAAGAGAAAATGTTCAAGTTGATAACATCGGTTTGGTTTCGAGAAGTAGATTTTGACACTTACTAAAAATAGTAAGTTGCCCTTTCCAGATATAGTAAGTGTCAAAGAATCATGAAGTTCAAGTTCACATAAGGGGCATTATTCACTGTCATCAACGTGTATACTCATCGGTGTTCATCACCTACCTACTTGGTGTGTGCGATGTTTTTAAACACTCATTTGTAGGTTTAAAGTATCGAGTGCATCATGTACAAAGGAACATTTTTATCATCATCAAAGAAGGGGAAATGTGTTCAAAGCTATTCAAAGGAATGGAAACTTTTCACAAATTTTTCGAGAATATTTTTTCTCATGGTTCAAAGGTCCACAATTCATTATTTCACTAGAACATTTCACCAATTCATCAGTGGAACGGATTTGATCTTCATGGGGACGGATTATTCTTCATGCTTCAAAGCATCTTCTTCTCTCTCCTTCTCCCTTTCTCCCCCTTCTTTCTCTCTCCATTCTAATTCTTTGTTGGGCCTCATCATTATATTTTTTCTTATTCACTTAAGTGACTTATTTTAATATTGTAAAAGTATTTTCTCAACATTATAAGAGAAATACTTAATTTAATGAAAAGTGAAAGGTCACAAGTGGAATAGGAATATGAAGATTCATGTGAGGGAGATGAGAGGTCAATTCAAATTGTATAAATTGGGATGGATTCTCCATTCCAAAGGATTCCAAATTTTGAATAACTTCTACTCTGTAGCATTGTGAATTGTGGTAGCTTGGTTGAAGCTTTGTATTCATCACCTCACATGAAATAAAAGCTACACTTATTCTATTTTCCCTTTCTCTCTTGTATGCAATTTGTAAGCATGGTGATCAAAAAGAAGATTTGTATCTTCGATAAATGAGCCTCGAGAGAGCTTTAGATCTATATGGGTTTTTATTTGTCTCACTAACCACTTCATTGCTTATTTCTTCTATATTGAATGTTGAACTACTCTGGTTATTGGGTGTGAGCTCTACAATTTTCCTACTCATGGTAGTAACTCCCCTCCTAATTCCCCTTCTTCTCTCTAACTCATTGTAATTTCCACCCTTGTACCCTTACAAGAATTTTTCCACAGGTTTAGTGGAGTGTTCTTGTGTGATCCTCGGCATATTTGGCCAACCAACAACATTTAGATTAGGATTAGATTAGTTACATTTAATAATGGGAGTTGTACCATTCAATGCAGAGGGGCGTAGCCCCATGAACATTGGTGGAGACACCTAATTTTTCCACCCGACAAATTTTCTCACCACATGCAGTCTGGAGCTAGAAGTATAAATTGTCTAGAGCTAAAAGTGTGAATGGTCTAGATTTGGAAGTATGAATGGTCCAGAGCTGGAATTATAAATGTTCCTAAGATAAAAGTATAAATGGTCCATAGCTGGAAGTATGAATGGTCGAAATTTGGAAGTATAAATGGTTTGGAATTTGAAGTATGAATTTTACGTGGTTGGAAGTGTGAATGGTTCGAGAGATGGAAGTATAAATGGTTCATAGTTAAAATATTCAATGGTTTGGAACTAGAAATATGAATGGTCAAAATCTAGAAGTATGAATGTTAGAGAGCAAGAAAAATGAATGGTCCAGAGCTAGAATTATAAATGGTTTGGAAATTGAAGTAAAAACAACACTTTGTATACCTATTTTTATCACATACACACTCATAGGTATGCCATTTATTCCAAGTTATTAGTGGTATAAAAAATACTAAATATTCATTTAGATTGATAACTCTTATTCAAATACAATTTTATAAAACTATAAACAAATACACATTTCTAGTCTAAGTTGGTTAAGGAAATAATGAGGCATTTGTGGGTATTATTATCCTTCAGCTCCCAAAATTAATTTAATGCATGTTCTCAAGAATTTCATCTCTGGTTCCTCCCATGTTTTCATCCTTTGTTCCTCTCATGTATCAGACTCAAGTTATATTATTCAAGAAATCCACCCAATCCTTTTGGCTTGGTTCTCCATGTCCTTTATTTTTAGTAATTTTCTCACTCCACTTTTGGAACTCATCTCTATCTTGAGCTCCATAGAAGGCCCAATGTGGTGTTATAAATAGTAAAAAGGGAGCTATATACCACATTCCAACTCAATCCATTTTTAATTATGTGATTAATACCACCACGACCTTAGCTCTTCTTATTGACTATTTCAAATTGGGAGAAGAAATGGGATCCTTTCTCCTAAACAAAAATTATAGTGATTACCACCTAAGGTTACTTAATTTTATGGCCAAAGCTCAATTTTTATATAATTTTTTGTGTGCGTGTATACAAGTATGTAATCTTGCATCAAAATTTTGACAGAGGGAGGAAGGACGAAGATCTAGAGGGAATTTGTATGCATCAAGGATTTGCACTCAACCACAGAATGGTGTGGCTTCAAGATTCAAGCAAGAACTCAACCATGGAGACAATGTTCATGCAACAAGTGAAAAGCGGCTCAAAAATCCATTCTCATAGATCATGTAGGATAGGTGTACATATAGGGGAGTGATGAGTAACTCTGATGTAGATAATGATGCCTTCATGATAGAGAAAAGGAGTTACTTTACCAAATGGGAATGTAACTCCTATGATGCATACTTACACATATGAAAAATTCCATAAGGGAATATATCATAACTAATATGACACCTAAATCCATGCCCACCTAAGTGAGATGACTCACCTGGTGAGGTGGTAATAAACATATTAAAAATAAAAGGTAAAGAAAATTCCACTCACACCAACACCCCCTTCGTCGTAACTTAGGACGAGGCAAGGAAAGTCAATAAAATACATAGATAATGAAAAATGGGTCCCGGCCACAAACCTGATGAGGTACCCATGTATAATAAACTCTCTAAAAGTGGAGTGAAAGGAGAAAACCCAGTGGGAAAAACTCCCCCAAAAGAGAGACAAACTCACTAAAGAAGACTGGAGAATAAGGAGAAGAAATGGGTCCTAAAAACATGGTCTGATAACAGGGATAATTTTAATGGCGAATATTTGTAATATGGTGAAAATTTTATTTTAGGAAAATTTGAAAAGGTGATTTTTTCAGAGCAGGTAGGTGTCCTGTTCACCTAAAATATACAGTATATATATATTTTTAGGTCAGATTCGCCTTCATTTGAAAATATCTCCTATAAAAACCTAGGTGATTCGCTAGGTAGTATACCTCAAGTAGCTTACCAAATTACCAATACCATGAAGTTTAAACTTGCATACTCTTAAGCACCAGAGATTATTGTTAGCCTGTTAGGGTTAGTTGCTGACGTGCGACAGGGATATAGTTGACATGCGACAAAGAGGTATTGCAAACGCATGACAAGGAGATATTACAGACGTGTGACAAAGGGGTAAGTAGTTGATGCATGAGAGGAATAGATTTGATGTGTGACAGAAAGAGTTGATGCACGATAGGGCATATGTATTTGACGCATGATAAGGATAGATTTGACGTGCAATAGAGACCTCGGGCAGTGGACGCCTTTGTGATGTGCAATAGTTTCGATTGGCGCTATTGACGCATGACAAAGGGTTAGTTGTTGATGCGCAATAGGGAGTCGCTACTTGGTTCTTTTGCTGACGTAGGACTCTCTTTAGAATAATGGAAGGTGCTAGTCCTAAGAATGCAAAGACCCTAAAAGTAACTAAGAAATCTTAGAAATCGTTGTTCAAGTATTTTGGAAACTCTGTGGATACAAATATTGAAAATACCAACCATATAGATGCCACCACAAAGAATCATAATATTGACTATGTGGAAGGTATTATTGAGGTGGACATGCATTTTACATAGTATCAAACAAATGAAACCTACGATAATATGTCCAGATCTTGAAGATATTGTTCCTATTGGGGTGCAAACTGAAGTGCATCAAGATATCACACATACAAATACTCAACAAAATGGAACATAGAAATCAAATTCAAATTCCGGTCCAAGAAAGAGGAAACTAGGTGATTGTGATATTGCTCAAAATTCTACTCAAAAAAGTAAAACATTGAAAACGAACAAGAATATGTGGACCATTGGCAGGTCATACAAGTTTGATTGGGTAGCTAAATTTCCGTTTATCGAACCTGTACAATCATCCACTTCAAAGGATCCCATCGAATGTACATGTACAATATGTACGTGGAAATTGGGAAAGCAACAAAATATGCAAATGAAGTTGGACACTATAGAAAAACATTGTGGATAAAAATATTTGACTGTAACGGTGGTGGATGGCGTAAAATCAAAACAAACAGTGGAAAACTGAAAAGAATGCATGCATGCTAGATACACAGCAGAATATGAGGCAGAGCAAAAAAACACAGACATCTCTTAGAAAAGGGAGGAACGATCACATCGCATATTGGTAAGATGAATCAAACAAATCTACATGCAAAACTCATACAATTCTCTACTCTATTTCACATACTAAAAAAAGGAAGACCAATTTTGGATTTCCTCAATTTCAAAGTTTTGTATCAATATAATGGAATGTTGAATGTACCTCAGTCTCATTGGTCTGAAAGTAGTGGATGGGAAATGGAAAAATTCCTTTTGATGATAGAGAAGGAAGATTTGAAAGAGAATGTAAAAAAATCAAAGTTTATCTCTCTTTCAATTGATGAAGTGACAGCAATCGAAAACACTGCATGGGTATGCATCTATGTCTATACTTTAGAAAATCATATAAGGACACCTCATTTGTTGGGTGTTATGAAAATGGTTGAAAACTGCAATGCCGAAAACCTACATAAAATAGTTGTTTCTCATTTGAAAGATATTTCTAGAATGACTGATTATGAAATTGCTATGAATTCGGTATGCGTTGGAGCAAATGGTGCATCTGTCATGTAGGGTCACCGAACAGGGCTATGTGTTAGATTATAAACAATAGTGGCCCCATATATGCTACCAATTCACTATATGGCTCACAAAATGAATTTAGCATATAAAATGGTAAGCAACCACGAAAATGTTGCTAAATTAGAAGACCTTATAAGAGAACTTCATGCCTATATGGCAAGCAGCCCAAAGTAATTTCTTGAGTTCCAAAAATTTGCAATTGGAATTACAGATGGCAAAAACTTCTGAAAGATGTTGAGACTAGATGGATCTCCTTGTATGAACCTACATGCAAAGTTCATGAGGAGTATCCTTTGTTGGTTGGTTTCATGAACAAATACCGTCATGAAGTTGATAGGGTGAGGGACTTGTTGTTCCATTTAACTAATTTGGAGACATTGCTTACATTGGTTGGTATTCTTCCAATGTTGCAGAATATTAATACATTGATGAAGTATACACAAGGAAGATTAATCTATATTGTGGATTTTATATAGATGAGAAAAATGGTATGTCAAAGTCTTGATATCTTGTATTGTTCCCAAGATAGTTTTGATACACCTATTTTTGAGAATTGAAAAGCTTTATTAAATCTTAAAAATCCCAAAGTAACTATTTGAGATTTAATATCCATGATCACCTTTGCATCACTTTGTTAATGGGAGGGACATACCACGCACATCGTGCAAAAACCTCGAGATATTAGAGGATCGAAATGAGAAGATGTTCCGTGACATGTAATCTCTTTGAGTCTTTTATAGTTGAAACAAGAATAATGCTTAAGAAAATTTCAGAATCCTTATCATCAGAAATTAGAGAACATTTCTCCAAATATAAAATTCTTGAAGCCATGGGTGTGATGAATCCTAATTTTTGGAATACTGAAGGTGGTCATGCTAACTTTGTAAGAAAGCATTTCCATAAATCCATGGGTACAATAATGGAACATTTTGCAAAGACTTCAGAGTTCAAGGGTATGGAAATCAAAGGTATATTGAATGCTGATTTATTAAAATTTCAATCAACAAATTTTGCAACAACAATGAGGAACCAATATAAAAATTTAGACGAACCTTCTGAAAGTGGTGCTATTACAAGGTTGTGGCGAGGAATCTATCAAAGTTCTATCTTACAAGAAGATATCAATGAATATTTCAGATTATATGAGTTATGCCAAATAATGATTTTGGGGTCTATGGAGGACAAAAGGGTTTTCAGTGCACTATCATTTATAAAATCAAAACTGAGAAATAGGTTGGATAAAAATCTGGAAAGTTACATGAGGTGTTATGTTTCTCGATACTCCATGGAAACCTTTCCTTTCGACAAAGCAATTGTGCATTGGAATTCCCTTTACGAAAGAAGAGGTGTGAATAATACAGCTACAAGTACAACTGTTCCCAATGTTGAGAGTGGAATTGGTGCATCGTCACACTCTACAGAAGAGAACATCAAGTTTGAAGAAGCTATTGATAATGGATTGTTTTAACTTTAAATATGTATCTTCTTCACCTTAATTTTATTCTTTGTCACTTTACTTTTTTTTCAGCTCTTGTTATCATTAAAGATGTTACAGGTCTATATATTTACATTTATTTAAATACAATTTTTTTTTTTTTTAAACATGGGTTGACATCCATCCGAGGAAGCTGGTACTTCTCGGGACAGCAATGTCAGGCAACTCACCCATCTATCTACTAATCCATTTCTCATGTTGAGTTTTCTTAAAACAAAGATCTAGCACATTACCAGTGATGATTTCATAGCAATCTAAAACACTAGAGGTAAGTTAAACCCTATCATATCATCTTTCTTGATTTCTTACAATTATGTTTAATTTATTTTTTATATTTACAAAATGCTTTGATATATTTTTAAAACTTTGTGGGATAAAATGACACAATTGAATTTTACAGAGGAAGATATTTCCATACTATACAATGCATAATCCACGATACATTATACAATTTATAATATACATCCACGTAAAATTCATCATCATCCATATATATCATATCATCACCATATCATTATCATAATCCACGAGTCCCGATACTACAATTATTATTAAAACAATTATTTATCTAATTTAAATTTATTAAAACAATTCCATTTTTTTAAAACAATTCATAATCATATCATTACAATTATATCCGTTCTAA
Source organism: Taxus wallichiana var. yunnanensis (assembly GCA_018340775.1). Taxonomy (NCBI): domain Eukaryota; kingdom Viridiplantae; phylum Streptophyta; class Pinopsida; order Cupressales; family Taxaceae; genus Taxus; species Taxus wallichiana. The sequence continues at coordinate 739,879,018 of CM031241.1, forward strand.
TGTCATCTATATCCATTCTAATGTCATATATATCCATTTTAACACATTCCATTTATTTATCATCTATATCCATTCTAATGACATCATGATCATATCATTACAAGTATAGAGAAGAAGAATTATCTTAAAACAAGTTTAAATGTCTAGAGAAGAAGAATTATCATGCTTGAAGCTAAATCTACGTCCACATAAAATTGATCATCATCCATATATATCATATCATTATCATCATTCATCATCATCTATCATCATTCCATTTTTTTAAAACAATTATCCATTATCATCATTCATCATCATCTATATCCATTCTAATGTCTAGAGAAGAAGAATTATCGTGCTTGAAGCTAAATCTACGTCCACATACAATTCATGATAATCCAAGTAAACAAGAAACATACGTCATCATGATTCATCCCTATCTAATGCAATCACCATTAAGAGTAAACCAAAAATCATAAACTCCATATACAATCTAAAAATTCTATCAAATCCATATGCAATCAAAATTAAAGATTATATAGTATTTCAAATTTTAAAAGGCTATCAAATCCAGATAATAAAATTCAAATACCATGACCACAACATTCAATGTTACAAATTTTCAAATATAGACTCAATATTTAAAGTTTCCACACTCAATAATAAAAAGTTTCAACCCTATTTTTTTGTATCTATTTCAACTCATGTGCTCCTTTCCCTAATGGTTTCTTCACCCGTGGTTGTACCCCTTTCCCTAACGAAGAAATAACCCCAAAACTTATAAGATCTTCCACAAAGACTTGTCCATATTTTTAAAAATTATTTCTTCTTGCTTTTCGTATCTCCATGGGACAAAAATTTAGATTAGTTGTTTAGCTTTGAATAATATTTCAGGGTCGAAGCCGTGCTCTTTAATTATCCGCTTTAGTGTATTGTTTTTTTTGTTAACCAAAACAATATTTTCCTTCAAATTATTTGTTGTGGATAAACTGTTCTTCACTGTTTCCAAGTGAATTTGGAATACCTTTTCTTGACTCTTCAAATTTTCATATTTCAACCGCACAAGAAAAGTAATGCCAATTCAACATATTACTAAAAATGAAAATTTCAAATTAACAAGAAATTTTTTTTGAAAGTGATAGTACTTACAACCGCTCTATCTCTCTCGGCATATGTAATCGCACGAGATCCTTGTCCTTAAACCATTTATTAAAATATGCCAGGCCTCAAGACTAATGTTTTCCAATTTGTTTAATGTCTTATCCAAAATGTCATCTTTATAGTTGTTGTTATACGTGACATTCCCACTTCTTACTTGGGTAAGTAAGGAATCCATCTTTCGCAGTTGATTACGGACTACAAGCATATAAACTATCTCTTTTCCAATAATTTTCAAAATGACTAATAATCTCATTGATAAGAACTTTATCCCTTCTCTCCCATTCTATGAGCTGATTGATATGAGGTAGAATAAACTCACCGACATGGGATTGATAATCATAACCAATTAATTTCTCCAAAGGAAAAGGTAGCAACTGTTCACCATCTGTATCTAATGAAGATGATCTTCATTGGAGAAGTATGGGGGCTTTCGGGCTTATCAACTGCTAATTGTTTCTGCCTTTGGGTGGCCTGATCCTGTTTGTGATGAAATTAATCAAGATTGGATAAATAAATTTAAATTGAAATGTAATTCAATATTGTAAAGCATTTTGAAATTGAAGTATACCCGCTCGGCCTTGAATCATCTCACGGGTATTGAAAAACTAGTTGGGGCATTTCTATCAATTCCCAAATAATATTCATCTAAATTTATATTATTCAAAACCGATATGCCCATTACACTGGGCAAGCCACCAAGTGAGAGGGTTGGAATTCGAAAGGAGGAGGCAATGTTTAGTGTCCCACTAGGGGCCGGAGCAATTGGCATGTGTTTACCAATGTTCTTTTTTCCTATTCCTCTGGTTGGAATTTTAAATATTATTGGTTGAGGGGGTCAAAGTGCCACTTTGTTTGAACAAAAGGATGCAATGTGCTTTGAAAAGTTCAAGAAAAACATGAAAACTAGAAAACAATCCAAAAACTATGAAATTAAATGTAGTATTCAAAAGTTGTACCTTGTTGTTGGGGTAGTTTTTCACAAGTGCTAAGGGTGACAATATAGGAGTAGTATTTGGTGGTTGTTGAGAAGATACAAATGCATGCGATTGTACGGAGTGAGTTGGTAAAGAAGGTTGAGTTTTGAAACACGCGTATTGTCCAAATTCCCGTAATGTCATCAAAATTCAATGTTATGTCAATTCAATTGGTTAAAATTTAAATTGGAAAATAAAAATACAAATTTGGAATTTGTAAATAATATATGAGAAGGTATTACTTCTCTGGCGTTTAATGAGTTCAAAATATTGAGGGTTCGGAGAGGAGTGAGCTTCCATTTCAGATTGGGAATCTCCCGAAGCCTCAGCATGTTGTTGGTCTCTTCCTCTTAATAACGCCTTTTTTCAGGGAAGGGCTTCAATAAATCTTCTCTGCAAACCGTAAATTGTTAATAACTGTGTAGTGTAATGTCAAAAATTGAAATACAAACTAAATAGTTTATACCTGTTGTTCTTCAAATGGAATTGACAACTTCATCAACTCCTCGTCAGTGCAAGTAGGAATTGGTTTGTCTTTTAAATTTAAAAGTGCCTCGTAATAAAGGCCAAGGAGATAGTTTGTGGAATAAATGACAGGTTTTTCTGAAAGCTTTGAATTTGTTATGTCAGTTATTTTTTTATAGATAGGTGCACCAATCAAATTTTTGTTTTGAGATAGTGGCAACTATGTATGCAATGGCCTAGTTTGGTATATCTATTTTCGACCCTGCAAAACTATTCTGGATTGAAAAAATGAAATAATTGCAGCAAGAAAGTGGTGTGCAATTACTTGCGTATCCACACCACACCTAGATTTATTGACATGAGTTGTAAATGCCAAATAGTGGGAATTAATATAAATTTATAACATTAAATTGTATCACAATAAAAAACAAAATAAAAAATGATGAATGAAAATGAATTATACTTACAATCAACATGGAAACCGAACGTTGATTCGAGATATTTCTTGTCATCTTCCACAAGTGTTGCCTTCATTGTAACAATTGGTAAATTTTTGAACGGAAGGCCCGTAAACCGATGGATGTCATTTGCTTTAATACCGAATTAAAACATTTGGCCGTCATTCAGAGTAACATAAAAATGTCATCCTCTATATTGTAGGACGAGAGAAGGTAATTCAAAATATTTGGGTTTGTTTTAAAATGGGGCATGTCAACGATCCCACTAAACTCACACGCATCAATCAAATATTTATATTCGGAAGACATCTTTAAAACAATATGGATGTGGGGGCACAAAGGATTCCTGTAGATGATCTTTCCCATGGATTGGACTGGATTCTCTTCTTGATTTTTGTCCTGAGCTTACGGTTGGGAAGCACTTGAAGTCGCCATTGTAGTTGTGCTTGCGTCTTTGACAATGATGGATTCTGTAAAAAAATTGAGAGCTGGAAAGTGTAAACGAGAAAATGACCGGCGGGAGGGTATTTATAGGCCAAATAAGCGAGTCAATGGCCTCTGTTGATGCACGTCAACAGGGGCCATTGATGATGCATGTCAACATAGGCCATTGAGATGTTTCATTAGAGGCCATTGACGTGTGTCAATAGAGGCCATTGACACGCGTCAATAGGGTCCATTGACGCACATTAGTAGGGGCATTGACGTGCATCAACAAAATTCATTGATGCGCATTAATAGAGACCATTAACATGTGTCAACAAAAATGTTTTGACGCACATCGATGGTCCATATTGATGCACATCACTGACCCTTATTGACACGCATCAATGCCCGCCGACACATGTTAAAAGTTTAATTGACCTTGTGTTAATGCGTTTCAATGAGGCTTATTAACATCGTGTTGTCACGTGTCAAGGTGCATCGGTGTCTGGAACTCTATGGTTTCTCTAGCTCAAAAAACCTAGCGAAAATTTGGTTTTGGAATACTGTCAAATTCACCTTTCACTGAAACTGGTTTTGGGGATATTTGCCAGGTATTTTCCACCTACAATTTTCTAGAGGTGTCTTAAAATGAAGCCTACGATAAGGTACCCAAATACAATCATACTCTAGAGTAGAGAGAGAAATAAGAGAGAAAAAGGTCCTCCAAGAAGTGTGTTGATGATGTGGTCCTCCGCACCAAGACTGAAGAGAATTCTCCTGCATCAAAAAATGTTCCTGCCCTTGGGAAGGACATAAAAAAGAAATGGAAGTCGTCCCACTCCATGAATGAAGAAGAATCCTATAGTACTCTGAAATATGACTTTGATCTACAACTAGAAGGTGACATAGGTCTAGAAAAAGAGTGCACATGAGACAAAGGTAATGCCATGACAATGTGTGTCATAGAGAGAAGAAGGTGGGGGATAATGACCCTTAGAAAGGGATCCACAAGAAGAGGTGGATCATGAAGAATATTTGAAATGGTGGAAGTGACAAGTGTCCCTAGGGAATCACTCCCAAAGCAAGAGATAGGTCCTCCAAGATGTGTGATGGCTCAAACAGAGCATGTAATGCAACACATGAAGTAGGAGGAGAAGACTGCTATAGAGAATATTTGGAAGGCCAAGGTGAAGTAACGTGGCACTCAATAGAAGAAACAAGTGTAGGGAGAGTGTCATCAATTGAGAAATCAAGATGTGAGGGAGCACAAGGGGAAATGGTCACATCTATCTCAAAGAAAGGGTCTCCAATGGAACACAAGTGCAAAGAGTGAATGGAAGCATGAACATGGTCAACAATGAGCTCTATAGTGGCAGAAGTAGTGTGAGTGGTATCAAAAGTAAGGTCCTGATTTGGATGGTCAATAGGGGACTCACAGAAGAAAAAAAAGAACTCGAGGAATTCTCAACAATGGAAGGGATGTGAGAAGGGGTAGAATCCATGGAGGTAGAAGAAATGTCTAGAGAAGTTGTGTCTCGGATGGTGAAGCAAAGATCACCATGCAAGCTGTCGATAATGGACCAAGTAGTGAAATGGAATTTAGTGTGCCTAAACGAATGTTGGACATCCCTCAAAATAGTAAGGCTGAGAAGGCCATGGACCTCATCGGTGAAGTCAAACCACTCATCATTTTTAAAGGCTCGAGAGGCTAAAAACAATACCATGGAGGTAGGAAAACAAACCATGCATAGTGCGTTGTCTTGGAATCGAGCATAACAAAAAAATGATGATGTATTCCTTCCATGTGAAATAGTTCTTAGAATCGAGCATAACAATGAGAATGATGGAAATCAATAGTATGAATAAACCCCATAAAATATCCCGGATGGCACTTTATAACTCGGTGTGAAAATTACAAGCCCAAATAAGTACTTCAATGACCCCCTAAAATGTGGAACATTAAAAAGTAGCAAGTTTACAAAAAATGACAATCCCGTCATGTAGTGTGTGAAAAACCATGAAATTTTGACTAAAGAAGTGCGCAAAACCGAGAAACGGTCAAAAGTTATGGCAAAAAAATATTCTCATAAGCGATGGAAAAATCCAATAAGCCCCTGTGAATAGATTAAAGAAGTTCCCAAAACACACGCAAAAGGGGTCATATTTGTGCTAGTTTAAAACTACATCAAATTTTAGATAGGGTTTATTTTTCTTGCGAGGTGGGATTAGCCTCCTACTAACCCCCGGACCTCACGCTTTGTCTTTGACACTCACGGGAGGGGCATAGTTTAATAATAAAAAATGAACCCAAAAATATTATAATGTCAATAAAGAAATGTTTTCCACCTTATAACATTAAAGGATATTGTTTTCACCTCCAAACAATAGAAAAATCAATGGGCCTAAGGTGACCTAGTGTATGGTGAGCGAGTTGGGTCCGTTAGTTCGCTAGGTTGAGTTGGCTAGGTCATTTTACATAGCTAGTTGGGAGGCATCTCATCGGGTCGTTGACCAATTTTTAGGGTGCGTGAGCCCAAATGGATATCCGAGTTGTTTTTGGTCTATTTGAGATGTGTTGGGAGATATTCTATCTCCGAGTCAAGTTAAATTAGCCAATTCGATGGGGGGCAATGCCACGTGTTGAGGGTCAAAGCCACATCATTGAGTTCAATGGAGAGTAGGCCACATGTCTTTGGGAGGTGCAACATTTGAATATAGCTCACCCCACATCGCAGATCCATGTGAAAATTAGTTGAAAATATCAAACATAGTCGACAAGATATCACGGTCATCAACCAAGAGGGGACAACGAGCATTGGAGGTACTAACAAGGGTCATATTTTACTCACAGGATTGAGTGTAGACTAGATAGGTGAGAAAACTCGGGGAGGCTTATATTCAACTATGATGTAGATCCAAGATCTCGTCTAACCCAAGTCACGATGAGTAGGGTGGAACATGTCGAATCCAACACTAACACAAATAGTAAGGTGGAACCAAGTTGGATGTGAATCCAAGTCAATCCAAAACAAAGCAGCCTAACAAACATGAGTGGTAAATTAAACACAATTCAAGTAGTGTATGAGTCACCAAGCTGATGTTAATAAGCTAAATGCAAAAATGTCCTCACAAAAGAAACCTCAATCTGAAAGTCTTATGTAAGGCCCAACCGAGCAAGACACCAAATAATGAACATTGGATAGATTCGAGTGGAGGCTTGTAGATGGAGTCATTGAATCAATACACATCAAACAATGAAAGGTCAAGTAATTTTGTGAGCGGAGATCAAATACATGAGTGGCTATGTCAAAGAATAATCACAATGCAACAAAATCAAACACAAGCCCAAGCTACCAAGTGAATTCATAGCGGTAGATCAAAAGTTGATTAGAGTTGATGTGGATACAATGAGTTGTTTGGGAAGCTAAGGAAAAATATGGAGAATCTAATGCAAGGAAAACACCAAACTCCAAACCAGAGACCAAATATGAGATCGAGAATGCAAGAGTCAATGCAAGGATGAGTTAGTAGCGAGATGATTGGATAAATTTCCCATCTCGGTGAGTTGGGACTGAGTTGGTCCTAGAATTCAACCTAGGTACTCCCTTTAAAAACTCAAACCTACACTTTTTCATGGACTTGAACACTGTAAACACTAGCAAGTCAACACACCACCACAAGAATACCTTAACAATGCAAGTAAATCACATATCAAGGAGGGGGACTTACACATGAAACTATAAGGCAAAGTGAGTAGTAAGAAATTAAAGCAAGAAACATGGTTCTCGATCCCCAACTCGATACCATGATGGAGGGAGTAAAGACAAAGATCTTTAGGGAATTTTTTTGCATCAAGGAGTTACACTCAACCGTGGAATGGTGTAGCTTCAATATTCAAGAAATAACTCAACCATGGAGACAATGTGCATGCAACAAGAGAAAAAGGGATCAAAAATCCATGCTCATAGATCAAGTAGGAAAGGTGTACATATAGGGGAGTGATGAGTAACTCCCATGCATAAAATGATGCCTCCATGATGGAGAAGAGGATTTACTTTCCCAAAGGGGAATGTAACTCCTATGACACATACTTACACATATGACATATTCTCGTAAGGGAATATATCATAACTAATATGAAACCTATATCCATGCCCACCTAAGTGAGATGACTCACCTGGTGAGGTGGAAATACACCTAATAAATAAATAAAAGGTGAAGAAAATTCTACTCACACCAACAATTTTCCTACTAGGTTTGGAATATATACCAATATTCCGAATTATGTAACAAAAGAGAATGTTTTTAGATAGGCTGGGAAAAATAAAGTACTAATGCAAACTTATCCCTATGCTCAAATTAGTTTGTACAAGCCTCCCAATGGATTTTATTTTTATAAAGAGATGGAAAAGATCTTAGCTAGACTTCTCCTACAAAAATATTGATCATGAAATTTGTTTCATGGGGTAATAAGAGTCCATATAGAAAGAACTCATCGAGGAGGTCTTTATGTTCCTCATTTTCCATTAAAAAATGCCTCTACAAACTCTTTCCCATCTTCCCTATCATAAGGGAGGTTACAAGAAATCCTTAATAACAACCACCTAAAATATTATTCTATAATAAACATACTATAAAGGGGAGATGGTTTTTTGCAAGCCAACAAATGATTTCCCGCAGAACATGCATGTAGGACCCTATTTTCAAAAAAAAAAACTTTTTTTGTTTTCCAAGTTGCTTCTCTTTTCTAATTTTTCAATTTATTTTTCAAATTTGGATTTTTTTGCTAGCATTTAAATTCATTTTCCTGGATTATAACTTCTATTTTTAACCATCTTATTACAATATAAGGTTGGATCATGTTTGTATGATTGGTCGCTTTCATATTTCCTTATATGTAGTAAGTGGATTTTGGATTGCTTAATCATGTACTTTAATAATTTCCTATGAATTAACATATGGTGGAATAAATTATGTTTGAAAATCTATATCTTCAATTTCCTTATGGATGGGTGGTGGATTTGCATTTGGTTGAGTAATTACCTCCATAATAAATAACTTTTGGAGTGCTTAAATTGTCTCATCCATCACCTTTATTTCTTCCTTTGAGTCAACATGTGGTGGACTAAAATGTGTTTAAGCATATATATATTCAACTTCCTTTTTGGTAGGTGGTGGATTTGCATTTGATTGAGTGACTTCCTCCATAGTATCCAGCTTTTGGAGTGTTTGAACAATCTCATCCTTATCCTTTATTTCTTGCTTTAGGATAAGGATTTCTCTCCTATGTTCTTAAATAATCCTCTCAGCATTATAAAAAGATAATGTATAGTTTAATTCTCTACTTTCATTTAGTGGAGGTGGTAGATTCTCAACTTCTTCTTCAATTGGGGCATTCCCTTTATATTTCCTAAGATCCCTCATTAATGTATCATGAACAACCTCCTCTCTTTCTTTGGGTACATTGCTTTACCTCACCTTTGTGTCAGCCCTCATGCTCTTTGTGTTTTTATCTTCCATTTGTTCATCTTCATTATATCCCTCATGAGCAATGAATAGCCTTCTTATTTTTCTTCTCTGTATTTGAGGATTTTCCTCCTTAGAATATCCTTCAGATATAACTAAAGGAACAAATGGTTGATATGATTTTTCCTTTTTCTTTTTGTTGGCAATATTTGTTGGGATTTCTTCCTCATTTTGTTGTGTAGAGTCCTCAGTAGGTATACTTGGAGGAATGAGCTCAAAATTTTCTATAAGAAACTGCTCCCATTTTTTCTTCCTTCTTTTTTTGAATATTAGCCTAAGATATCTCAACTTTTTTATGTTTTTGATACCTTTGAGACATAAAATTAAGATATTGATACAAAAATAAGGGAGTATGAAAGGATGGTGTTTCCCCTTTTGATATGGATCGTCATTTTCATGTAACTCCCTAAAACAGTCCCAAACTAACCATCATAGGAAAAATACCTCATGAGCCAAATGGCCACCCTGTCCTAGGGTTTAGGTAGGGTTTCTCTTTTGATTCCATTTTTCTTACCTTGTTGGTCACATATTATCTTTACTTATTTTCCATTGTCTACTGTAAAAATATCTGTAAGAGATGAGTATGATAATTTTCTACTGACAAACTTTTCCCCTATGTTTGAAGTTTTAGAAATTTGAGCAATAATCTTAAGAATCACATGTATTTTGACTCCTTTAACAATAGTATCATTAATTTGAAGGTTCATAGCCAATTCCTAGCAATTAAAAGTTATATCCCTCAAATTTCTTGAAAACCCCTAACCACCCAACTATCTTAAAAATAGATAATGTTTTCCAATTTTTTAATAATTCCTCAATCGATTCAGGCTCTAAGTTTTTCTTAAACCCCATATTTCACTAGAAGTGGATTATTGAAATTATATGTAAAATTACTTAAATGTAATAATATTTATCATAACAAAATTTCATTTTCATTTTTATATTTGAACATTTAAAGTATTCTTACAAGAGATATCCTTATGATGTGTTGATAAATATATATATTTATGTTGTGTTATTATATATATTTATTTTTGTGTTGATAGTATATTAATATATCAAATTAAATAACTCAACATATGAATGAATTATGATTTGAAGTGAATAAGACCTCCTTCCATTCACATATTGTCTTCTTATTAATACATTCTCAAGTGTTAAAATTTCCTGAAGATCACCATGATAAAATAAAAGTAGATGGATAGTCTCTTTACAAGTCATGGGTATCCATTCTCATTTCTCATTTTTCCTTTCAAGATGGGTATATATTCATAATCTTCTAATACATGGGTACCATTGTAAGTGTTGTAAGCATAAGCATTGTCTTTGTATGGTCGGATCAAGTCAAATTAGTTTCCATTCATAGTAACAAATTCCTCCTCTATACCCTATAACATATAGTTAGGAGGGTAAATTCATCACAATTGGAAAGTAACTTCTTATATCTCTTCCATAATAAATGTGTGTGTGTGTGTGTGTGTGTGTGTGTGTGTGTGTGTGTGTGTGTTAAGCACTTAACAATATGATTATGCTTATTGTTCATTCTAGATTCTAGCTATAGAGAAAAATTTATATGAATATGTTTTTTTCTAGAGGTGTTTACCTTGTAAAGAAAATATATCATAATGGTCAAACTTATTTTTCAATAATAATGATACATAAAACTTATTAACACAATAGTTCAATGGCAACACAAACCCTATTTCCAGCTTTCTCCCAACAACTAGGGTTTCACATCCTCATGATTAAAATATAAATTGACAAGAATCCAATTATAACATGGATTCCAAATGATGATTAAACTTGACCCTATGGATTCTAAATGATGGTTAACTCAACACAATTCATCATTATGTTTTTTACAGTCCATACTTCTAGCTCCAAACCATTCATACTTCCAACTCCGAACCATTTATACTTCCAACTCCTATCAACCATTCATATTTCTAGCTCTATACAACCCATATTTCCAACTCGAACCATTCATACTTCTAGCTTTAGATAAAGTTTTCATGTGGTTAATTATTATTGTGGACCAATGTTAACGCAAGATTTATCTTAGATCATAAATTTCCCCATGACCAATGTTAATGCAAGATTTATCTTAGATCAGAATTTTTCCCATCATTGGCGACAACCTTTATTATAGATTATAGTTTGAAAAGAATAACAAAAATAAAAATACCAAGATAAACGTATATGTTGGAATAAAATGCATTCCTCATTTTGATTTAAGTAATACAATAATTTATTTATTTTACATCCACATGTTATGTCCAAAACACAAGAAGGAAAGATGTATATTCTATAATACAATACTTTCCTCATTCTAAACTTTAAGCAATATAAGAAGTAATTAATATGAAATCCACATAGGGCTAAATCACAAGAAAATAAGACATTGTGAGGTAGGCTTGTGAGGAGTGTAACACAAAAACATGGACATTCTAAAATGAAATTTTTCAAGTGAGACAGAGCATAGATGGAGTGGTAAAATTCTTGGCCACACCTAAACATATCTCACACAAGTAAAAATCACCCAAACCATGAACACAATAGGTCCTGGAGAAACAAAATTTACATCCACCCTAAACATGACAGACCCAAACCTGACATGACTATAACATGTCAATATCTAGAGCAATAAAAATCACCCAAATCATAAACATGACATGTTTGGAGAAGTAAAAATCATGGCCACACTAAACATGATAGACTCAAACCCTATATGTCTAATAATTAGTATGGAATGAAGGTAATAAGAAACTTTTATGTTAACCACTTCCTTCAAAAATAATTCCTACTACTTATAAGTGTAAGGATTGTAACAAATTTTCTACAACAAGGTAAACTATCACCATTTCCAACTATATCGAGATGCTACAAAGTAATGAAATGTAACAAAATTTTGACGCAAAGTAAACTTTGGTTTTCAACTTTCTCCCAAGTACAAATAGGTTTGAAAATACTCATGGGTAAAATTTAATTTGAAAAAACATCCAATAATATATTATGGATTCCAAATGATGATTAAAATTAACCCAATGGATTCCAAATGATGATTAAAATAGCTACAATAATAATGGGTTGGTTCCGTGTCCCCTCATGATTATATGTTTTTAAACTCCCATGAACCATATTATAGTAAGATTTTTTTGTGTTTTATTTCTATGCAAACATGAAGTCCTAATGGGTAAGGCTTGATAATACTTCAAAATTATGAATGATTTTAGTGCATTCTAGCTACAATGGATGTGTGTGTGTGTGTGTGTGTGTGTGTGTGTGTGTGTGTGTGTGTGTGTGTGTGTGTGTGTGTGTGTGTGTGTGTGTGTGTGTGTGTGTGTGTGTGTGTGTGTGTGTTTGTGTGTGTGTGTGTATGTGTGTGTGTTCGACTTCTTCATGATGCTAGATATATTATTTTCTAAATTTTTAATTATGGATATGATTGTACTTGATGATTTTGTTATATCTCAATACATATGCACCAAATTTTCTACCTTCTTTATAGAAAAATAATTTCAAATAACATACATTTCACTGTAAAATACAACTTCAACAAACTTAACATTGTTATCCTCTCCAGTATAATTTACAACTCATGTGTTATGTGTATACATATTTGTTATGGTTATACATACACAAAAAAATTAGTTTCTTTATCTAAATCATATGGTTTTAAATATTTATTTTGATCTCACAAACTTTGTTTTTATGTTGTTACAACATCGATGTCTCTTGCATTTGTAGAGGATGATCATGTGGACTTGTTCTTAAAAGGTACTAAAGTTGTAGAGGGTAGAATATATCCAAGTAGGAGGACACTACATTACAGAGATGTCGAATACATTTTGTTGTCAATGTTTACATAATATTGGACAAAATATTCAAATTTCCTTTTTCTATTGATGAATTTGAAACCTTGGCAAACTACGACAATAAATGATACTACATTTCTTGGGAAGAGAGTGAATTGTCAAAGCATGTAGTTTCATCCATTCCCCTATTTGTAGTGATCACATTTTTAGTGGCTTAAAGGATTACAATGATATAAGAGATGGAGATTGTAGTGATGACACTAAAAGTACCATCAATACATGTCCTAAAGATAGAAGTGATTTTGTAACAAGTAATGTCATTCTCAAACACACATTATTCTAGAAGATACAATGACATGGCCATGGATTTAATAACTTATATGCTATGAGATCGTAAAATTAATGGAGAGATGTTGGGTACTTTGAAAATTGGTGTATTGATAGAAAATGTGGTAAATTTGTGTTTTGATTGCTCAAACTTTCTACTACCCAATAAATTAATAGTTTAGCTAATAAAACATTTGATTTTCCATGAAATAAGAAGTGAACTTATGGTTAAGAAAGGTAGTTCTCAATTATATGGTTTTCACCTTGTACACAATGGCAAACACAATTTAAATTTCAAGGGAGTTGTTACTAAATTAATCCATTTCCACTCATTTGCTAGCAAGTATGTTGCATAGAGAGGAAAATTTACCGATGTACTTGAAGGAGACATGATACATTTTAGTATATTGGATGCTAAAAGCTTTAGTGTGTATATTGATAAAGTATTCAACCCTCCTTGTAAAGGATGTTCCCTATCTAAAGGATCTCTCATACAATGGCAGATTAGGAAATTAGATGACATAAAACATTCTCGAGATGGATATTAGATTTAAAGAATTCCTAAAAGAGGTTGAGTTCATAATAAATTTATATTTTGATTTAATAAAAATTAAATATTAATCATATGATGGGAATAAATCAAAAACATCATAAATATGTAAAATATCAACATACAATGATAAGCAAGTGCAACTAATAAGAGGATAAGAGTGACTTAGCTGATATCGATTATTTGGATTGTATATGGGTTGGACACATGGTGGAATAGATTGTCTAGATTATATGTGCTTCATCTAGAAAATAGTGATCTAAAAGTTATTTCAGTATCACCCGAAGCGTATAGAGTTGCATGGGCCCTAGTGTCTAAAATAGGCACTAGTGTCTTGGTGAGGTACGTAGATCCGGTTCTTTCAATGTATGATAATTTCACGCTCACTTCACTCTATTTCATATCCACTTCACTATAAGGTTCTCCTGTCACACATATACTTGCAAAACAATCCTTAACTACCTATCCAAGACTCAAGTGCACATTAGATGGAATAAAATAAGTATATTAATAATTCAAAATAACATCTACAGTCATCCTAATGTGATTTTCATTGAGCATTGCACTACATTTCAGTCTCAATATATTTCTAGTGTGTGTTTGTGTGTGATAGAGATCATGTCCTTTGAAACTAGGTTTCCTTTGTGCAAGCTACTCCAAGATAGCAAAATACAACTAATTTTCCCTTGAGATGATGTGTGTAATGGAATTCATAATTTTCCCTTCCTATGGAGTGAATGATGTAACCTAAATGTAGTCCTTAAGTTGCTCCTTTTTTCCCAAGTAGTAGATAGATAGTAATATCCCCATTTCCCCTTAGAATAGAGTAAGTTGTGTATATATATGATTCCTTTGCTTGAATTTTGACAATAAAAAAAATAGAATCTTACCCAAAGTTATTAATACAAACTTGGAAAAGATAAAAAAGTAATGGGTTTTTTTAAATATAATAACCAAGCAAATGGATAAAAGTTCCCACAAGGGGTAGTAGTGTTAGCTACTACTATCCCTTCATGGGAACCTATTTCTAGAAATATCTAAGGATAAATAAAAAAACATTCAGGTGGGTAATACATTGTGTGATGTCCAAAAGTAAAGGTATAATTCCATAAAAATAGACGACAAAATCATGGAAAGATAAAACAATGTAAAAGTTAAAAAGACACGTGTTATCAATGTCTAGTTTTATGGGCAAAAAGAACATTGCTAACAATAAATCCTCAACCTGGGAATCTAAGGAATGAACTGGATCTCTGTAATGATATAATCACATGGATTAGGAAGGAATGAATAGTTTTTAAAGACAAAGTTAGAGGTTGTAAAATTTCCATTCAAAGTGGAAATAAGAATGATAATTTTCTAGAAGACTTAGAAAAGAGGATCTCGAGCTTGTTGAGAAAGAACAGGGGTAAAATAAGAGGAAAATAACGTGACATAATAACCATTCTCAATGGAAACATGGAAATTCTCTCCAACATCACTCTTCTTCTAGAGGAAAAAAAGGAAAAGACAAATCCCAGAGTGGTTCCATCCTCAAAGATATCAAAGCCAACCTAGACACTTGAAGAAGATTTTTTCCAAAATCGTAAAAATAGTTTCATGGTGGTGTCTAATCATTTTTTTGTTTGGATGGCTTCTTTTTGGATGTGGGATGTAGTTTTTCCATTGTATTTTTGTTGTTTTTCTTATGTTTAGTTGTATTTTGGTTGTGGTATTGTTGTAGCGCCTGGTGTTTCTTCATTGTGATCCTCCTTTGTAGTGGTTTTAGTTTTTATGTTTCTTCATTGCTTTATCGGGCTTGGGCCTTTTTTATTATGTATAGGATCCCAGTCAAAAAACCTTTTTCCATTATTAAAAAAAAGTCTAGTTTTATTTCTTAGGAATCATACTTATAATGGCATACTAGAGGCATAATGTAATAATAATAAGTGTATATTTTTATGTCTACAACTTTCTCATGTCTCTTGGATGGATGTTTCTTATTGTAATCGTGTGCTATCTTTTTAACTTCATGAAGTGTCTTCACAATAGTTCAAACTCCAACACGAAAATCACAATAAACAAGGTTGACCATCATCTTAAGCATAAGTTACAAATAGTAATTTTTCGTAAACAATTCTAAGAAGGGCTGCGTGTTAGATATAAATTTACATATATATATATATATATATATATATATATATATTGAAAGTGACAGTGTGACATATAATGTACCTTTTCATCATTGATTATATTAATAATATATTTTTTCATAATTATTAATTCATATCAATGTAATGATATGGACCAAAATTTTTAATGCACTCATCAAACTGATCTTCCCATTGTTTGATTGCATCCAACTTAGGGTTCAGTTCATACTAGTTATTTTTTGCATTATCAAGAAAAAGATTATAATTTGACAATTTATTGTTAATAAAATAAGATTAGAAATTGACAATTTATCTTTGATAAAAAAGATGAGAAATTGACAACATTTAGTAATGGTAAAAATCTAAAAATTACTATTCATGAACATTCCTAGAGTAATTTTGGTGTCATTGTGTACAACATGGAAATAGTGTGGAAAGTATCATCATCACTTATAGTATGCTTATTTTTAACAATGTACATGTCTTTCTTTAGGATTGGGCACCATATAAATAATTCATTTCCTAGAAATGATACTTTATTATGACATGCCAAACTTGTTGTGTCCATATAATCATGGCATTCATACAATTTCACTTTGACATCCCTATCATCAAGCATCTTAATTCCATTTTGGAATAGCAACAATAATTGATTCATTATGTTCTTTGGATCTGCATGATTATCAACCTAGGGTAAAAAAATTATACTCCTTACCATTAAATGTTTATAGGATTATACAATACATCATACCATTATCTTTTAATACATAATTTAATGTCTCACACACCTAATCACCTCTATCATAATGAACTTGAAAATCAATACCAAGATTGAAAATAACTTCATCAGCTCTAGATCCAATTATTTTCTCATATGAACCATAAAAGATGCATATGCATTTATGTTCTTAACTTTAACACCCACAATAACACCATCTATTTTGTCCTAACCCATATTCATTTCCCCATCCTCTTTGACCCACAACTTCATCTCCTCACAAATTGAGGTTACATTAACCCCTTGAATCACTCCATGATTGTCGATGTGTTTCAAATATGTAAATTTCTTATGGGGCATACTTGACTCAATAAACACCAATTATAACTTATGAGGTTTAAAGTCACTACAAATCTCATTCATAACAATTAATATAATTTTTCCCAACAATATATAACAGCAAGCACAATCAAGTCTTCTATTGCATAGTTTTCATCATAATTATTACTTATATAGTACCCAATTACACTAATAATGTCATTTTCATCCACATCATCAATGGATTTCCTAGAGAACCATGACCCTATGTCCCTAAATAATTCTTTTCCCTCCACCATTTTATAAAAATGCCATCCTGAGTCTTTCCTTGATCATCCATTTTTTGACCTTCTATTATCTTGAGTCTTATATCATTTAGTTGTATCAAGTACATTTTTTTTTCACTTCCAACATTGGATTCACCACCTTTAATTGTTGCATCTAAATGTGCACCAATTTTATCTTTGTCCTCATCTTGTCTAAAAAATTTAACCACTAACTTGTTGGAGAGGAACACCTATTTTTGTAGTTGGAATAATTACTACAAAGGAAGTTTGATGACATGCCATGTTTAATGGAGTTTGATGAGTGTCATGGAGGGATTTTTATGGTATACCATTTTCAATGGATTTTGATGTCCTACCATGAAGGTAGGTTGATGGTGTGTAGATTTGAATGGAATTTGATGTCCTGCCATTAAGGGAGACTGATGGCTTACCATGTTGAATTGAGTTTGATGTATTTCCATGAAGGGAGGTTGATGGAATGTCATGTTAAGTGGATTTTAATGGAATTCCATGTTGAATATATTTTTATGACCTTTTATCAAGTGATTTTGATGGCCTACCATGTTGAATATAGTTTGATTTCTCACCATGAAAGGAGTTTTAAATAAAGTATTAGGTGTTTTGTTTTTTCATATGCATTTGTTTACCTTTGTTATTACTTTCATTAGATGGAAGAGGTGGTAATATTTTCTCTTGTAATGGTTGAGTGTAATTCATATCAATTGGATTTAAACGTTTCTTTTCATTGGGCTATTTATAATCACTTCCAATAATTATATTATAATTTATTTATGAAAGTACCATTAATTTTCCATGTAGGTTCAATATATTTTTGAATATTTATTTATGGAATAAGGGAAGATGAAAATTTTTATTTACCTTTCCAATTCATCCTCTTATTTACAAAGGAATATTTGATGCATATTGGTTTGTATAATTTTCCATTGTAGAACAACTCTAGAAAAGAAATTAAACTCATTGTAAGTGAACTTTTATAAAAATGTATTATGGCAGGTTAACTCAATTATATGATACATACTTTTTTGTATTAGAAAATCTAAATTTAATTTAGAGGATCCTTTTACAATAATATAGAAAATAATTCAATTAAAACATACACAAATCTATTATAACTCATATAGACAACTTTCCATATCTGGAAACTATTATTTACATAAACAACCTCTATGCCAAGGAGGCTACTAGAGAAAATGTGGGAGTACAACTAAAACAAGACTATCAACCAATAACCTCACTCAATCAATTCCTTTCGATAGTGATGGAGAAGATGAATACCTAAAGGGAGATAGTGCTAGTCCATAAAGGTAGCTTATCTATGCTTGGGCATAGATATTTTTCCCAAAACATCATAGTCCATAAAATTAAACTATGCAAGACATGAAGATAACATTTCTATTTCTTTGGGCCATGGAATAAGGACTTTTCCATCACGGTGGGGTTTTTTCCATATTTGATGGTTATCCAAAATTTACATTCGCATACATATATAAATAGTAATTTTGAAACAAATTGAAATAACTATTTCCTTATTTGCCTCTAACAAACCATATTTCATATTACTCTTGTAAATGTTAACTTAGATCTCCACCAAATATTTGGATTAATTTTTCATAATGACAAGTGTGGATATATTCACCTTTATGAAATCATAAAGTGAGTAGGTAATCGACAACTTTTGAACACTCGTTATTTATGATCCTACCATCAAAAACACATTAGTGTATATGTATTGGCCTACTAACTAACATTCATGATCGTATATGTATTATCCTACTAGAGAACATAGTTTTTTTCTCGAGTGACACAAATAAATGCATATGAATTTGCTCGGGATAACATTTATGTTTTCATCTGTATTCATGTACCGGAAAACATTATTTCTTCTTTATTTTTTTTTTTTTGGATGACAAATCATATAATTCAACCAAAAAGGAAAAATAAAGAGTATCAAGAAATATTTTAAAAAGGGACTTTCATGACATTTATTAGACAATATTTGATGCATGAAAGTAAGTGAGGGTCACTTTAAATTAATTGATGATATCAGTTATTTGTGTAAAGTGATTGGCTGAAACAATAAGCTATACAACATGAAATTAAATTAAATTAATTATAAATATAATTATCGCTAAATAAAATTGAAAATTGTAATTTAATCACCACATATTCAATTTAATATTTAGAGGAACTAATATTATGGAAGTATCAAGTAAATATCATGCAAGTATTAGGTAAGTATCATCTAATTATTGAGTAATTCAATATCATGTAAATATGGATAGAGATTTCACCAGATGGAGATGGCTTAAACAAGAGGCTTATCTCTTTTCCCTTCCACAAATAGGTTCAGACCATAACCCTATCATATTTATGGTGAAATAAAATGAAAGAAGAATAACCCCTTTCAGATTCAAAAAAATGTGGATCCAACATGACAATATCAAAGACCGGGTTAAAGAATGGTGGGACACTAAGATTCAAGGAATAATGATGTTCAGAGTTACCGGTAATCTTTCTAATGTTAAGAACCAACTTAAGGGATGGAATAAATATTGTTTCAGGAAAATATTCAAATCCAAAATATCTTTGTAAAAATAATTATATGCTCTTCAAACATCTATGGAAGAGGCAAATGTTGACATATCCGAAAATCAAATCGAGAGAAAAATATTCTAGTAGAGTATCACAATATCTTGGCCAAGGAAGAAACCTTTTGGAAACAGAAATTGATAATACGGTGGCTAAATGAAGGGGATAATAACACTAATTTTTTTCCATATTTTGGCCTTAAAAATAATATGTTCTAACAAGATCATGTGCATTAAAGGGGAGGTTGATTCGTCTTTGAATGATTCAAAAGAAATCCAAAGAGTTGTTATTTCATTCTATAGCAACCTCCTTTCTTCCCATCATGGTTATAATAATGGTAAGGAGATGTATTTCTTATTGCATTCCTAGGTTTGTTATGGAAGTTGACAACCATATGCTAGTCAAGGTTCCTTCCATCAAATAAATTGAATTTCTACCGAAAATCATGAGTCCGGAAAAATCTCTTGGCCCAGATGGTTTTCCTACCCTCTTCTTCCAAAAATTTGGGATTTGGTTAAAAGAGATGTTTTCTTAGCCATTTAGGAATTCTTCAAAAAAATATGCTAAAGGACCTAAATTGCACCTTTCTAGATCTCATTCCTAAGAACCACAATGTTGAATATTTTAAGAATTTTAGACTTATAAGCTTATGCAATTACATCTATAATATGTGTTCCAATATCTTGGCCATGAGATTACAACTACTTCTTCCAAATATGATTTTAGACCAAAGAAGGGATTTTTATTGGTAGAAAAATCTAGGACAACATTGTGACTATATGAAAAGCAAGGTCCACATCTAGAAATCCTAAACGTGCCGCACCCGTGTCCGCACCTGCGTGCCCTCCATGGTTTCTACGCGGGCTTCCCACAGGTCTGCGAGCCCTGGGTTTGCTAATATGCTCCGGTCTGCAAATAGGGAAGGAGGAGGCACGAAGACTGATAAGGATTCACCCTTTCGTGTTGAGGTCCCTATCATTGGTGGCGGCTTTGGGAAACCAGGGGTTTCTGAGGGCGGTGGATGCAAAAATGAAGAGGAAAATAAAGCACCAATCTCATGGATTGGCATGGCTTTCAATGATAACCAAGACTCCCCTTTTCAGCAAAACCGACATGGAATTTCTCTGTTTGGTCACAAAACAGGGGTGCTCTCTTATGGGGCAGGTAAAGATGGTTCAGACAAAGAATCATCATCTCCTTCAAAACTCAACACTAGCAACTGCAGGTTGCAAGGGACTATGTGTGGCTCTGGTGATGGAGGGAGAGGAACAGGGGTCAGCCAGAACTAGGACAAACAAAACAGTGACAATAGGTCCAGATCATATGCTTCAGCGGTCTCCAAATAGAAGGAGAATACCAGAAATGAGCTCTTGAAACCCTCCCAAGAGGTCCCGACACTGAAAATCGAGGAGGATCTACTTCTAAAGGTTCTTAAGGAGGAGGAAAATCTCTCCCACCTGGGTCTCATATGCAGATTTCACAAATTTTGGCCTAAGCTTTCTCAGCTTCATGACTGGATAACCCAGAGATGGAGAGAAAAAATACAAGGTAAGATTGAGCTTTACCCTTGTGCTAAAGCTTACTTCATTGCTGTCTTTGAAACCCCTGAGGATAGGGATTTAATTTTTAGCCAACATTGGGTTTGGGGGGAACACGGGCTTATGTCCAAACCATGGTATCCATCTTTCGACCCGTTAGAGAGAGTCTTTTGATACACCGCCCTGATTTGGGTTCGTCTACCGAGGACTACCACTACTGACTTTGGAACAGATCTTGTCTCACTGCTATAGGTGATACTCTAGGCTCAAGTGTGGCAGTTGATGATAAGACCTCCATTCAAGCACATACTACTTATGCTCGAATCCTGGTTAATCTCGATACCTCCAAACTCTTACCAGTAGAAATCAATCTACAGATTGGTGATAGGCTCTGGGTGCAGAGGATAGACTATGAGAGACTTGCCTTCAGATGTAGGCGTTGCTTCCAAACTGGTCATGTTACAGATGATTGTGAACACTCCAAACGTAAGACCAAAACAGCCTGGTGGAAGGATTCTCTACCTGAACATCTTACAATTGACTCAGATCCGGCTAAGGAATCTAGTGCTCCTTTGCAAGTTAACTCACCCATCATGGTTGATTCACAGACCAATACAGAGAAGCCTCCAGACTATTCTTTACAGGTTGCTGACTCAGTGATTAAGGATATTTCGACCCCCCTTCCTATGGGTCACATCCCCATCAAACCCATTGCAGTTCCTCCAACTGTAGTGGATGTGGGAAATCAAGAATGGACTGTGGTGGATAGGAAAAAGAAGGGGAATGCCAAATCTAAATCCCCCACCATATCGGACAAGGTTTGATTCTTGTCTTTTGGGTGCTTTCATTGATACATTTAGGCAAATGGTCTAATACGCAGTTGATAGGCAGCTGTGTTGTTGTTTTGTTGTTGTTTATTAGCTGTTTTTGTAGCAGCTGGTTTGCTTTTGCTGGTTCTATCCTCGACAGATTTTTTCTATTGTTGGGCTTTTCTGGGATAAAATCTTGTTGTTGAGCACTTTTGTTCAAGGGTATAGTCCCTTTCAAAAAACTATTTTCCCATAATAAAAAAAACATTGTGACTATACATGATACCCTTCATTCTGTGATGCTAAATAAGAAAGAAAGCATGGTGAACAAACTTGACATGGGACTATGATAGAGCATCTTGGAAATCCTTCAAAAATTTATGTAAAGATTTGGTTTTAGCTCTAATTTTAGCAGCATGATTCATAGTTGCATATCTACCGATAGATTCTCGTATTTGTTAATGATACACCCAAAGTGGTTTCTTTAGAAGCACAAGAGGTTTGAGATAGGGAGACCCCATATCGCCCTTTCTTTTCATACTTATGGTGGAATCTCTCAGTAGAGCTCGAATCAAAGCTAAATTTCAAGGAATAATAAGAGGTATTGCTCCTACAGTGTAGCTATGATATGGTGGTCCATCAACATTTTTTTGAAGACCAATATTGGTTGGTGAAGCCACATTCCCCAAAGCCAAATAATTTAAAAACCTTTTGATGGATTATGAAGAGGTCTTAGAATAATTAATAAATTTCAGAAAGAGTTTGGTGTTTTTTGTCAACACCCCAAGTAAAAAGAAGTCAAAAATATCTCAAATTTTAGGCTATGAAAGGAAATCTTTCCCTACTAGATATTTGGGTATGTTGATTGGGATTGAGATAATAAAGAACTCAGACTATAATTTCTTGATCAACATATTTATAAAGAAGTTATAAGGATGGAAAGTATCTCTCCTTTCATAGGTAGTGTTCCATCTAAAATCTACCAGTTTACACTATATCAGTTTTTAGAATTCTATTTGTTGTTGTAAATAAACTTGAAAACATCCAAAAATATTTCTATGGAGTGGGACCGAGAATAAAACTAGACTTCCTCTTCTTGCGTGGGATAAGATATATGCCTAAAAAGTGGGGTGATCTACATATTAGAGATTGGGAGAAAATGAACAAATCTCTCCTATCAAAAATGGCTTAAAGACTGATAAAAGATTTGAGTGTGTGGAATATCATTATAGAAAAACATATATTGGAGAAATCCAACAACCGCTCACTAGCGCTTCAACATACTTGACTTTGAAGGTTCCTTTTTCTGGAAGGCTATTAATTGGGTAAAAGTGTTACTGGCAAAAGATTGCAAGTGGAAAATTGGAAATGGTAGAATTACAAATTTTTGGCAAGAAAAATGGATATTTTACCTACCACTCAAGGAAAATTTCCCTAAATTATAGCATACTTTCATTATCAATTATGGTTCTCTTATCAAGGATTACTTCAACATAGAGTCTTCCTACAAATTTTGGAAAGTTATTAACTTAGAAGGAAAAATATAACAGAGTTGAGCACACTTAATAACTTATTGTGTGGCATGGTTATGGTTATAAAACAACAAAAAGATATCATTATATGGTCTAGAAAGGAGAATGGAATCTTCTCGGTTAAGAGTGCTTACAATGGTCATTTTGAAGATATTCCTATCGAGGAAAGTTTCATATGGGACATCATGTGCATTAAAGAAGTCCTTCCTAAAGTCAACATATTTTTGTGGCTTACAATACATGATAAAATTATAATGGTGGAAAACCTAAACAAAAGGGGCTTTCATATGGTAAACATGTGTGTGTTATGTGAAGAAGAAGTGGAAAAAACCTCTCATCTCTTCCTTGAATTCCCCTTTTTGGTCAAGGTTAAGAACTCCTTACTTTCCCTCTTTGAAATCAATTGGATTTTCCCTCCTACATTAAATTTGATATGGATCCAATGGATCTACCCATTCAAAATCCAAGGTCTTAAGTTTTTATGGATTTTTTCAATTATGCATCTTTGTTGGGAAATATGGAAGGAAAGAAATATGATAATATTTAAGAGGAAGAAGGAGCCAAAAAACTAATCATAGCTAGATGTTATAATGCCATAAATGATAATTTCTCTATAATCCAAAATAAGAAAAAGAGTTTCATTGAATCAGAAAGAAAAATCTCTAAGAATTGGGGAATCACTAGTGGCCAAAATATCCCTCCTAAACCTAACCCTAGGTTGGTGGGCTAGAAAAAACCTGCAAACAAACAGATTAAGCTGAATTTCTATGGAGTGTCAAAAGGAAACCCAAGTAAAGTTGGATTTGGAGGAGTTTTCAGAGATCATAACAAGACTTTAATATTTTCTTACTGTTATGAACTGGGAATTCAATCAAATCATATTGTTGAAGCAACAATGGCCTTCTAGGATCAACATTGTTGTTAAAAGGAAAATCACGAAAATTGAAATTGAGGGTGACTCCTTGAACATAATAAAAAACATACTCAATGTTGGAACCACATCCATTTCCATACAAGACTCCATAGAAGGTATAAGGGAGATGGCTAAGAGTTTTGAAGGTATTACTTTCAAACACATATATAGGGAAGCTAATGGCATGGCTGACCTCTTTGCAAATAAAGGATTCTATGTCGATGGGATGAAATTCACAACTAATTATGAAGATTTAGAACCCCCTATGAAGGCCCAACTATCCAAGGATATTAATGACTATAAAAAGGATAAAAATTTGGTTAAGATATAGGGTGGGGGTGATGATCATTGGTAATGGGGTCGAGAATAGAAAGACTCAAATGAATCTATGCAAACTTGGGAGAATTACATGTAATAAATAAAAAATAGGATTCAAATATACCTTGTGGTTAATCTTATTATGTTAAACATCACATCTGGTACTCACGTTTATCGGTGGTAAGACAAAAAGCTTATAGTTTATTCAAATGGATTAGAGAGCTCTACACATAGAAAAGAGTGGATTGGGGTTATGTAGTCAGGTGGAGAATTGGATCAGGTCTCTTACACAGTCAAAAGGGGAGAATGGGAGGTTATTTGGTTCAAAGGGAGCCTAATGAAATCAAGAACATCAAGCCCAAAGCTTGGGTGATTTTCAAAAGAGTGGCATGGATGCGTTTTTAAAGATTTTTGAAGGATACAATGAAAATATTAGCAAGGAATTTGGCAACGCATGGAAGACCTTTACTATTTGGGTTCTCATAGGGATGAAGCTTTAAATTACTATTGAAAAAATGATGGCTCTTATGGACATGAAAAAAGAAGGCGGGGAGATTTATAAACCTAAGAAGGAGAGTGCTAGAGGAGCTGAAGTTGTTTTTGAAAGGTAAGGAAAATCTTACTACTCACTTTGTTGGGTTTCTTAGGGAGTCATTACCAGATCTGTTTAATGAGGTCGCCTTAAATATAATTCAATTCATTACTCTAGAGCACCATCATAAGACCATTTTATCTTATCACATACCCATGTTAAACTACATTCGGCATAGACGCGCAGCTTATATCTTTTCATATTACATGCTTATGTATTTATGTGCTATTATGGAATAGTTGAAGAAGGGAAATTTTTAGTGATTTTACACCAAGGTATAATAATGGAAATGGTTAAAGGGGACTCGACACAAGTTTCTAATTTAGTTGATTATCTGAGGTCTTTGTCTCAGGCTTTGAGTGGGTATGAGAGCGACAAGGTTTCTGAATCAAAAGAGGAGGAAGATTCCAATGACATCCCTTCATCCAAGAAGGGGAATGAAGAACCTAAGAATGTTGAGGACTTCGTGAAGGGCCTCCAGGAATTGAAAAAATAGATATTTAATAATTTACACTCTATGAGAATCAAGGTCGACAGCATAGCCCAAATCTTGAACAATAATAGTGTGGAGATGTTACATGACAAATGCATTTCTATGGAAAAGGAAGTCAACCACCTTAATGACCTATTGAAACAATTTACTCAATGAAGTATGTTGCACATAAAATCCACCATTCAACACCTCCACTTGTTGGCTCAACTTATTAATACATATAGACATAATGAAAATGAAGAGGCCTCCAAGAAAAGAAAGAAATAGTTGACTAATTTTCATCTAGCTAACCTGGGGGCTTCTATTGAAAATATGGCTAAAGAATGGTCCACTTTATTGAAATACATTGAAAAATATGTTGTATGACTGTGGACTTTTTGTCTTTCCCTCTTTTGGAATGTTGCTAATTTATTGTTAGTTTACTATTAATTTTTTGTTAGTTTAGTGTTATGTCGTCTATATTTTGTATCTAGATATGGTTAATTCTTAACCTTTCCTGCTAGTTTTTGTATAACTGAATATCTACTTTGTAAGGGATTTTTTTATGGGGTAGGGACCCCTTAACCATCTTTTACCCTTAATAAAAATAAAATTCATGTAAGTATCAGTTTTGGTGAGTGTATATTAAAAATTAAGAATCAAGAATTACATTCACAATCCTTATTCAAGCATATTACAAATTAAATTAGTGTTTTCCAAGTGGCTACTGTGATTCATAAAAAAATTGATATTAAGATTTATGATTTTGAAGTAAAATTATATAGGTTCCGACTAGTAAACTTAACCTTAACTCACCTCTAACCTAAGGCTTTGAAATTTCCTAGAAGGTTAGGGTTATTCAAGATGGAAAAGGTATCCTCCAATAAAAAACCATATGGAAAAGGAAATGAATAATATAAAACTATAAGGAAAATGAATTGACCAATATTTTTTCTTATGCATGAATGTAATAGGAGATGCATTACTCTTGGCTAGTTTGTTATGGAGCTTGTCTAAAAATAATCTCCGTAATCTTCCCCTAAGAATTTTCACTTCACCATGAAATAATTTCTCAATGATTCTCTTACATCTTCAATTGAACCATATTTGTCTGGCCATAAAAACTCTTAAAATTATGACCTTCCCAAGTGATTCAATAAAATATGTATATTTTTTAGAATTTGAATGCAAATATTTGCTATAACTAATAAATAATGAAATATAAATTCTAAACATTTTATTAATTTTAACTATGAAAGGAAATGAGAGGGATAATGCACTTATCTCAATTTTACTTATCCCAAAGTGAGTCCGATTAACTAAAATTTACTAACTATGTAGTGTGGAGATAGTTAATCTAAGCTATAAACAACTATAATAAAGTAAATAAATGGAGTAAATAAGTATGCAAGTAAGCTAATCAATTATAAAAAGGAAATGATAATCCTAATGTGCAAAATAGAAGAGGAAAGAACTCAATTGGATAATAGATGCTCGTAGGAAAATGTCGTAGTGATGACTGGAAAATACATAATTAGGAACAACTGTGTAAAATTATTGAAAAGGATGGATCTAGAATATCTAGCTAGATTGAAGTTCCCGGAGAGGGACTAGGGCACTGCGGGTGCTGCTGGTCTCGTAATCTAGGTGACTTGTTTTTTGCAAAATCTCAAACCGATCTTCATTGGTTCGGAAGATGGTCTCAAACATTCACTATTTGTCTCATTTGCTTCATTGTCACATGCCAAATGTCATCAACAATCTAAGATGAAGAAGAAAGACCTACAAGACCCCAAAACAAGCATCAACCCTAAAAAATAAAAATCATATGAAGGGGTCAAATTGACCTCAACTGTCACAATGTTGGACTTACTAACTTAGTGTTGCACTACATCTCAAACCCGATGTAGTTCTATGTGTAAGTGTGTGTTAACATGCCCTAGGTTTCTCTTGTGTCATTCACACTTTGTGAAGTAGCGAGCAATAACTATGTGTATAAAATGTAATAGAATGTGTGCATGAAATATAATAGAATCCCTCCCATTATGAAGTGTAATGTAGATTTCCTAGCCTTGTTCTTTGATGATGGAGATATGTGGATGCAAGTGATCTCCAATGAAATAGATGGATGCAACTCTAGATGAGTAATAGTAGTAAGTGATGTTAGGTCCTTCATTACGGTCTCATAAATTTATATTTATAGTGTTCTCTTGATCTAATTTCGTAATTAATCCCAAAAAGGCCAACCACAAGAAATATAAAGATCTCAAACAGCTAGAAAGAACCTAAAAAGTGGTGGGAAATTACAAAAAGGACCGGGGCACCAAAATAAATAGAAGTTGAATGGGAATATGGTTGTAAGAGGTTATTAATGAATAAATAAAATAAAACAAGATGGCCAAAATACATGGGTTAATTAGTACTTTCTTCACTCAAGAACTTTCTAAATAGTAGTATGGGACCGGAGTAAATAATGTCTAAAGTGCATGATTTTGTGACTAAATTTTACCGCCACTTTATGATGGTGAGTGGAAATCTTGGTAACATAGAGAAGATAGATATGTGTACTTGATGTCCATGAAGAGTGATGAATAAGGTGTGTCAAAGTACTAAACAAAGCATGGAATGACAAAAATGATGGACGAGCGTGGAAAATAAATATGAAAAATGTGTAAAGAAAAAGTGATGAGATTGAACCTAGGAAAGAACGCATGTGTAGCTCCTATGGTGTGTGATGTACCTACATGGTTAGTAAAGCATGTGCTATCGCAAAGTGTTGTTGTTGATGTTTTTTTTTTGTTTCCCCCATTTGACTGTTTTTTTCTCATATGGTCAGACCTGCAAAATGAAAATGATCAAGTAGTCAAATATATATGTATGTATGTATGTATGTATGTATGTGTAAAAATGCAATGTAAAAGAGGCATTTATATGAAAGCATGTAAATGTAAAATATGCAAATGGAAATGGAAAATGTAAATGTGTAAATGAAACATGTGCACTGGTCCATATTGAGAAAGAGAGTGTAGAAGGATAGCCTTTGTTACGCATTTTTTGGGTGATCACACACCATATGTCGAAGAAGTATAAGGAGGAAATGATCTATTTCCTCCAACCTTTAACTACTTCACTAAAATGTGTGTGAAGATATCTCTGTACATCCTAGTTTTTGGGAAATCGACACCACTTGGTTGAAGTAGTGTAGAGAGAGACACACCCATTATAACCTCCAATCCTATAACTATTTCCTAAAATGTTAAGGAACCCATGTCCTTTAAAATTCATTGTGTATGGGGTTCGTAGACTGGTCTAAACCCACTCGTTGAATATAATTTAACCAAACTCGGCACAAAATCTCTATGTTAGTATGTAAAACCCCAAATGATGCCCCCCCTCTTTGGGAGTGCATGCAACGTCGCTAATATGATAAATGTGGCCCCAAAAGAGAACCAACCACATGTACTCATAAATGTTACCTCGCAGAGGGAAGGGACTCGCACTTAGTAAAAACTAAGGCATGCATAAACAAGGATGGATAGCCAAAAACAAGTGTTAGTAAGAAAATTCATGCATGTATAAGACGAGTTTAATCTAGGAAAATAGTGTAAAATCTACCAAGAAAAGTAGTATAAACACACAAGAAGACAAATAAGCTACAAAAATCAGGTCACAAACATGGGACATCACTCATGATGTCACAATACATGCAAGGCCATCATTTCCACAAACAAAAAACAAGTGTGCACACCAAACATAAGGCAAAGCCTCGCATACAAGAATAAAACAAAGGCAAGATAATGTGACAAACAAGAAAAATAAGTCATGGAAACATGTAATCCTACAAAACAAGTGTTGCACATGAAACATGCATCAGCATGTTAGAGAAATAACCATTATTTCAAAATTTGAATAGCCAATTAAATGTAAAGTGCTAATTACAAAATGAAACAATAAAGACTGTGAGAATCGAATGTGGATGCCCCCAAAGAACCAATGTAGGAAGGATAGAAGGCAAGCATCTATGTTGCATGTAAAGGATATGTATATGCAATCACGAATAAATAAATACGTGAGCGCACATGTGTGGATGATATAGATAATGACATATAATAAATCAATCTAACATGTGTAGTAAAATGAGCATGAACAATCAAAAGTAAGCAAGATTATAAGCAACCATAGTATGCAGTATGTTGTGGATGGATGGAATGGAATGCAAGATGGAGTGATAGGTGCCATGTGCCCCCTTGAGTGAATGGAATTATATGTAGCGAGGTTCATTTTTTTCCCTCAACAGTCAATAATGAACCGTAAATAAGAGTTCATCATCAAGAAATGGTCGAGTAGTGTGTCTTGTGTCTCGTGCGTGGCTGTGATGAATCTATAAGTGTAGTAATGAGATGTGACCTAACGAAGGTGTTGTGCATGAACCCTATAACCATAGTGTATATCAAAACTAGATGAAGGTATAAGTGATGATTTATCCTAAGCGTATAACACTATAAGATGAATGGAGGAGTGATGATTTATCCCTAAGCATATATCACTATAAGATGAAAAGAGGGAGTGGCGATGTAACCTAAGGTGTATACCACTACAAAATGATAGAATGGGTGATGATTTAGCCTAAATCATATGTCACTAGCCTAGGATTTTTACATGATGAAATGTCAAATTATAATCATGTGAGGAATGTAAGGTCCATTTGATTTTTAAACCCTTGGTAGTCGAGTATGGACTGGGAACTAAAATGCGTCATCGGGTAATGAGTGTATGCGTGGAAGACAATGTAGTATATGCAAGGATGAAATACAACCGTGTGATGATTAGAATGTGTAAATACATGATGTGTAGAGTGTGTAGAATGTAATACATAGGGTTGAATGTAATGTATGTAAATAGACTAGTACATGTAGTACATCAGATGATGTAATGCTATACTCGGATGTGATGAAGACTAGGATGGTATATGATATGTAAATGTGCTAATGTAAAAATGTTGTAGACTAAATTTAGAACGTAAAATGTAACATGTGATGTGAAATTTGTAATTCCTATAGTAAAGTGTGTGGGGTTCATGTGTAGTAAGCCCTCAACAGTCAAGTGTGAACTGAAGCACAAGAGTGTGTCATTGGGTAATGACACTAGAATGTATGATGAGTATGCCTAATGTGAGGATATGAATGTATAAAAATGTAAAATATGATGAGTGTGGCTATGTTAAGATGAGGTAGGGGGGATGTGAAGTGTTATTCCCCCTAAGTGTGTGTGAATGAATGAACTATCCAATGATGGTGAAGGATGGAGGTCCTTCATTTGATGTAGGAGATGAAAGTGTATGACCATGCTCTAATAGTGGAGGTATGGTAGACAAATGTTGTAGTGGTGAATGAAGTCTATGCACATGTGAGGGATGAATGTATGAAGAAGGTTGTGGCATAAAAAAATGTATCGGTGATGGAGATCTATGTGATGAGAATGTGAAGGTGAAGAATATATGTGTGGAATAAAATGAGGTGGTGATCTATGTTGAGATGCAGTAACTTTCGAGGAATAGGCCTATACCGATGTGTAGGACTATTCAAATGATGTGGGTGCGTAGACAATGCTCGATCAAGTGAGCTAGGGGTAGATTGTTCTTTGAGAAACATAGAATGTGATGTTATAGAATAATTAGGTGGTGTGCTAGCTACTATGCGGGGAGACAATGACCATGGAGTAGATGGAGGGACGCCATCAATAGAAATGACCTGATTATTGTAAATGAATTTGAGTTGTAGATGATTCATAGAAATGATAGATTGTGAGTGATGAATCTAATTGAGACCAAGAAGCATGTCACATCCTCAATTGTGTTTCCCATGAGGAAAGGTACAAGCATAGTAAGAGGACCAACCTTAACATTTAGTTAATAACAATGCTAAAGGGTTTTTTTAAGGGATACTCAATTTGTGATTGAGGATATATGATAGCCTTAAGAAGTAAAATGGAACATGCACTAATGGGCCATGATGGGTCAACCTTAATATTGTTGATGGAGGTTGAGCCAATATATACATGGATGTGTAAATGATTATATTTAAACTTCACATGATAATTGACATTGGAAAAATAAATTATTGGTGGTGAAGATTCAGTGTTAGCAACTAAAAAATCTAGAGCTCCCGATCCATGAGGTGATAGCGCAAGATATGTGTGATTAGAAGAATATTTTTTTGTCTTCTTGTCACATTGTTTAGATTCATTGTTAAAGAGCTTGATTTTACCCTTATCATTGGTTGGGGCAGGGATAGTAGACTTTGAGAACTCTAGTTTATTGTTATCAATTAGATCTTAGATGATTGTTCAGAATTTTAGGCATCTATTTGTAGAATTTCTCACACATCGATGATAATCAAAGTGGAAGTTCTCATTCCTACAAATCTACAACATTTGAAATATTCTAATTTCACATTGTTTTGAGAAAGATTTCAATATTTCGAGTTATCGGGCTATAACTATCAATATATCATGATTTAGGGTTTGTGAACAAGAAATTTTGTTGGTTCCCAATTTTAACCGATGATAAATCATAAAAATGGATAGAATATCTATGAATTATTCTTCAAGCTATTACAAAATGAATCTTTTTGTTTAGTTGAGTATCGAAGGAGATCTCACTGACTTTTTTCTCCAAAACCGTGCATAGACTGAGAAATTAGGTTCTTTCTCCTAATTTCATAATTTCTTGAACACCAAGCAAAATTTATGACTAAGTCAAGATAAAAGGACAATATCCTATAATTTGAAGGTTTTGGTTGACTGAATTCAATCTCCAAATGCAATATATGATTTGATATATCTTCTCAATTTCATTTTTGA
This sequence comes from Taxus wallichiana var. yunnanensis, assembly GCA_018340775.1. Classification (NCBI taxonomy): domain Eukaryota; kingdom Viridiplantae; phylum Streptophyta; class Pinopsida; order Cupressales; family Taxaceae; genus Taxus; species Taxus wallichiana. Next base: position 739,911,799 of record CM031241.1, read on the forward strand.
CTGTTAAATGAGCTCCCATTCAAATCTTAGTGGTTTTTGAAGCAATCATTAGTGAATTTCTTGAAAGGAAGGTGCTGAGAAGGTAATGTGGATGTTAGAGAGCATCTTCCTAGCTAGAATGAACTCTAAGTGTAATAATTTTCAATTCCAAAGTTCTCCACGGATTATGATCAATGTAGTGTGACTGTAACAATCACTTTTCTTCTTATTTTGTCAAAATTTGAACAAGCCAAGTTGAAATTTCTTGTTTGTTTGGAGTATCGATGGAATGCCAAGTTCTTGAAGAACTTAAAATGGTATTAAAAAGTTTTTCCATAGCATATTTCAGGTTTCTTCCACATCAATAGACTCGATACAGTGCCTACATGCAAAAGGAGGTTAAAGGAAGCTATTGGGAGTTAATGAAACATTTCAAAGATTTTTAAATTCTCTGTAATGCCCATGAGAACCTAAAATCTCTTGAGAATAAGTGGAGAATGAAGGCTCTATAAGTGTTGAAGTGGAAAGTATGTTGCCATGAATTTTTAATTTGTTGGATTCCTAAATGGTTCAAATTTATTAAGACTAAATGAATTCAAAATTGAAGAAATCCTAAAAGACAAGGATTTATTGATATGAATAGTCATATCCTTCTTCACTCGTTGAAGAAGATGAAAAGTCTCTTTCTGTCTTGATGTGAAAGGATGTCTCTTGAAGGTCAAAGGATAAGTTGAAGAGCCTTTTTCTCTCCAAAGAAGTTGAAGGGTTGAAATGAATTTGAAGTGAGATTTAGGTGCTCGAGTTTATGTGAACATGATGTCTTTCTTTTTGAATGTGAAATATATAAAAGGATAGATAAACAATGCTATTGATGGTGTGAAGATAAAATGGGCATTTACATATTTGAAAATATCACTCTTGATTTAAATCAAGAAGTTGAAAAACCTTTTGTCTTTGATAAGAAAAGTGAAGAAGGTCAAAGTCCTTTGAACTCACAAGATGGAATTTGAAGGTTCAGTAACAAAGAAAATTAATTAAAGAGATGATTTTCTAGAATGAAGTAGTTTGAGAAAAAGAAAGGCTTTAGATATAATACGGTGTGATATGAAAAGTAAAAAAATATAATAGTTAAAAATGTCTTGTTTTATTTTCAAGAAGTATATTCAAACAAAAAGACTGATATATATATATAGACACACACACACAAACACACACACACACACACATAACTATAGAATTGAATGGTCTATTATTCTTAAATGAGCTCTAATGCTTAATTATATGAAAAGGTGATTAAGAAGTTGTGATGGTGTCAATGTGAGCTTAAAGAAGAGTGATAAATTAGAAAGTGTAGGAACATGACAACAAGTAGAAAGAATAGTTAGTGCAAATCAAGAGCACCCCCGGATGTTTATCGATTTCTAGTTTGATATTTGTACATCCAAAGTGTGATTTCACAACATTGAATCTTTTCCCCAAGTGTGGGACTTGGAAAGTGGGAAAAGAACCTCCCATTAGGGGTTGGTTCATCAACTCCTCCGATCAAGTGTGCATAACATTTTGCAGAGGGTTTACCTATATTTTAATCAAAACTTTTCCAAAGAGACAGGGTTGAGAAAATGCAAAAATAAACCTAATCTAAATAAGGTGATGCACCAAAGGAGTAAAGCAGACACCGCTTCTCGGAAAACATACACAATCCACAAGAAAATACAACACAAAACATGCACAGATTGCCAAAATGTGATGAGAGATCGTGAAATAATGATAAATACATGAAAGGACCGAGAAGATTCAGTCATAGATCATACATTATCATTTAGGTCCAATCTGAGTGCATTACAATGGCCAAGAGGAAAAAGGGATGTTGTAGCTGCATGAAAAGGTAAAGAAATCCACAAATCTACCTAATGAGGAAGAAAAGAGAAGTTGCAGAGCAAGAAAATGTCTAACTTTTTTCAAAAATGAGCCAAATCTGGATTTTTCAATGCCCATTCGATCTCAGGAGAGAGAAATGTGGGAAAACATGGGAGAAGCTTCAACCACTAACCAAAATGCATTAAAACAGCATGGGCATCCTCAAAAGTCCATTCCCGATGTTTTTACCATCTTTGGGAGAAAATGCAAGCCATATTGCATTAAAAATGGTGGTTGAAATGTCAGTTTTGTTCATTTCCACGTGCCAGAGGTGTTTTCCAATTTTCTCTCTCCAAAATCCACCAAAACACAAAAATGAGCCCAAAATCATGTAGAGAATTTCACCAAATTTCCATTGATATAAAGAACACCAAAAACCGAGCTCTGGATCGAAAGTTATGCCCCTCTGAAAATTTAGGGCAAATCAGGGCCAAAATGGTTGGCGGGACAAAATTTTAAAATTTTCCCACTTTTTGCATTTGGGAAAATTTCCCAAAAAATCTCCACGCTCCACCAGTTTGGTGCCACATGGTATGTTCTAATTAGATGTAGGATTTTACTGCTCATTTTCCTCTCGCGGGCCTGCCTTCTCCTTTTTTCCGCCACATGGACACGTGGTAAGATTTGATTGGTTTGGGCCTTTGGGGGCGAGACTTTTTATTCACCATTTTCCTTTGATTTTATTCACCTTTTTCCATGGCGCCAAAACTTAGTAAAATTTCTACATTTTCCTCCACCTTCCGCCACTACTTCACTAATGTGGCGCTCTCGATCGGTGGCCGGCAGCCCTGTCCAGAAAAAATTTCCCACAAAACTCTGACGAGCCATAACTTCAAAAATACATGGAGTTAGGAGGAAAACTTTACCTTTCTGGAAAGCTGAGAAGGATCTATATCCAATGGTTCCATTTCTAGAAGGTTTTGAGTGCTTGAAAGATAAAAAATTATGACTGAGGCATAAGAGAGGAAAGAATGAAGGGAGTTAGCAAAAAAATAAGCAAGGGGCTTATTTTGGATACCAATTTTGGTGACTCAGAGGGGTCATCTACCTGCTGGATGAAGTTACCAGTTGCCTAAAGCAATCCATTGGGCATGGAGTCATTAAATCCTCGCTTGGTACCCCCCGATTGACTAGAACAATGAAAGGAGGAATATGGAGGGTAGAACACCATCTGATTGGAACAAGGCCTGTAAAATACATCCCATGAACAACAAGCTTGTGCCAAAGCACTTAGGGAAAGCAAAGCTAAACTACAACAAAACAATGTGCATAAGAACTTGGAGGAATGAAAACCTAAGCTAATATGTACAAGGTGGAGAATTTCCTTTAGTAGCAATGCTTTAGATGGATTCCATTGACTGGAATCTGTAATTCTTCTCCATCTAATGTAGACAATTGGAAGGTATTTTTGTCCTTACACTTTGTGATCATGTAGGGGTCACTCCAAATGGCATCAAATTTTGAATGTATTCCTAGTTTTGCTATGTCTGCATCCCATTTTAACACTAGATCTCCAACTTGGAAATATCTATCCTTGGCCTTTCTATCAAAGGTCTTCTTGATCAAAGCTTGATCCTTCTCCATTGCTTGGGATGCCTAATTTCTGATTTCTTAGAGTTCCATCAATTTTGCATACCTAACCTCCATGGGCCCAAACTCCAACAACTCCAACTATTTCATGAGTTCCAATGTTGGCAACTCAAGTGACATGGGAAAAATTTCCTCTCTTCCATAAACAAGCTTGAATGGAGAATTACCTGTAGATCTCTTGGGAGTTATCCTATCAGCCCATAAGGCTGATTTCAATTTAGTATGCCAAGACCTCTGATTTTCATCAAGATTCCTCTTGATGATCCTTAACAAGTTCTTGTTTGTAGATTCAGCTTGGCCATTTCCCTGAGGATAATAATTGGATGAAGTGCTTAGGTAGATCCCATTCTTGATATCCCATTCAGATTACTTTGGATCCAATAAATTCCAATGTGTTATCCGATATTATTGTAGGAGGTATGCCAAATCTAGTTGTTATTCCTTCGTAGATGTCTAGGATGCTAGATTCACTTTCTTCCTTGAGTGCCACCGCCTCAATCTACTTGGTGAAGTAATCTGTTGCTCTTAGAATCCACATGTGTCCTTGGCTTGAATTTGGGTTAATGACTCTAATAAAGTCCAAACCCCATTGCATGAATGGACGGTCAACTAAAATTGGATGCAATGGAAGGGCAGCTAGTCTCTCCTTACCTTCATCTCTAGAGGGCAGGCCTATGTGTAGAAAGTGCATTATGTCTTGGGTCCATCAAGGAGTGAGGACACCATCATTTCCTTCTTGAGTGCTTCCTTTTTCATGGTTTTCTTGTAATGCCAACACAACCTCTTCTTCATTACATGAATCCGTTTGTTTGATCAAGACCAGCTGCTCACACAATACTTTTCCTCTAACCAACTTGGTGACTTTGATCTCAATGTCATACTCCATGACACGAGTAATCCACCTTGCTCTCTTTTCATTCAGGTCTTTATTGAGGAGGAAGTCTTTAACTCCCACATGAGAAACCAGCAGTTGAACCTTATTGTTTGAAACTAGATGCTTAAATTTCTTCAAGCTCCTAATCACTGCAAGAACATGCTTCTCAATGAAGGAATATCTCACCTCATAGTCCTCCAGGCTTTGGCTGAAGAAAGCAATTGGCTGCTCATCATTGTCTTTGTTTTTCTGTACCAAAATTGCAGAGATAGTATCATCACCTCCAAACGCATAGAGGATGAAATCTTTGGAAAAATATGGGTTAATGAGAGTTGGGGCTTGTGAGATGGCCTCTTTGATTGCTCCAAAAATTACCTTTCCTTCTGCTTTCCATTTGAAAGCTATGCTTTTCTTTAACATCTTGGTGATAGGCTTGACTAGGGTTGTAAAATTTGGGACAAACCTCTGAACAAAATTTATCCTTCGCAAGAAACTTTGAAGGGCTTTCCTATGGCTTGGCAATGGTAGTGCTCTTATGTCTTCAACTCTTTCTGGATCAATTGCTAATTCTTATTTAGAGACAATGTGGCCAAGGATCTTTCCTTCATGAGCTAGAATAATACACTTTTTCGGATCCAAAGATACCCCAAATCTTCTACACCTTTGGAACACTTGTCTCAAATGAAAGAGATGCTTTGCTGCATTTTTGAAAAATCGTGATATCATCTAGATATATCAGCACCATTTTGTTAATCAAATCCTTGAATGTCATGTCCATTCTTGTTTGGAATGTAGCTCCAGCGTTGGAAAGCCCAAATGGAATTTTTTTATATGCATAAGTCCCCATTTGGTTGTGAAGGTTTTCTTCAACTAAGCCTCTTCCTTCACCATAATTTGATTGTACCCGAATAGCCATTAAGTAATGAAAACCTTTCGAGCCAAAGCAACAACTTGTAAAATATGCTCCATAGAAGGAAGTGGGTAATGATCCTTGAGAGATTCTCTATTCAAATCTCGAAGTCAACACACAATCTGATTTCTCCACTCTTCTTTCTAACTAGAACCAAGTTAGCTACCCAACTAGAATGCTTGATAGGAAATATGATACTTGCCTCTATCAACTTATTCAATTCTTTTCTCATGAGGGGCTCCATGTGTGGATTGGTGGCCTTTATTTTTTCCTCATGGGTTTAGCACTTGGGTCTAATTCAATAGTGTGTTGAGCTAACTTGGGATTAAAACCTTTCAAATCTTCATAGCTCCAAGAAAACACACCATGGAATTCTTGACAAAGTTGTATGAACTCATACCTTTCATGCTCTGGGATTATCACTTTAGCAACTTGGAGTGATTTTCCTTCGTCCACCAAGATGGACACCGAATCCTCTCCTTTGACTTTGATGTTTTCTTTCTCCTTCCTAAACTGGTCATTAGGATTGAAAATGGACTCCAAAGTAACAAGCCCCTTTGGTATTTTTTTGGTCCTTAGCTGTACCATTTGATCACCATACTACTATTCCAACTTTTCCTGATTTTTAGCCGAGAACTCAAAGCATCTTCTTGCAAGAAATGGATGATTTGTTGATCATTTTAAAACACTTTCCAACTTACGTTGTTATCTGGAATTGAAGGCCTTACAATCACATGGATGTTTGGTTGTACTTTTTCTTTCTTGATGCTTTCAATAACATCAAAGGCTGCTCCAACTGCTGCAAGCCTGTCACAGGCTTGGTTCTCTTTTCTAGGGATGGATTTGATGCTAAAGCCCTCAAAATCTTCAATGAGGTCCCACACCCTATTTTTGTAGCATTTGAGCGGATCATTCTTGGCAGCATGCTGCCCTCTAACTTGGTTGACAATCAGCTCACTATCACCGAAGACTTGCAAGTTCTTTATTCTTCTTTGATTGACCAATGCAATCTCTTGTATCAAATCTTCATATTCAAAGCAGGTGTTATTAGAACATGCAAACTGAAATATAAAGGCTGAATAATACTTAACTCCTTGAGGTGAAATAAGCATAGCTCCTCCTCTTGTGCCTTGTCTACTCCTTAATCCATCAAAGAACAACTACCATACCTCATTGTCATCCTTGTGGTCTGGCTTGGTGATGCTAGGAATAGGTTGATTTCCTTCATGCATGTAATAGAATCCTAGCTCAGATTCTTCTATTTCTTGATAAGGATAAAAAGCATGCACCTTTCTTGCCCATTCATCAAGAGTCAAATCTAGGATGCTTCCAACTTTGGTGTCAGCTTCATCAGTGCTTGGATAATCCTCTTGATCAAATATTTGAGCAGTTGGTATTGGTTTGGCTTGGAGTGTGAGGCTCAATGTGAAAGTTTGCAATAGGCTCAGATCTGATTGTGGCCTTGGTTCCATATCTTGTTCTGAACAACATGTGTGACCAATCAGTAGATAAGTAACCTCTAATCTTGGCTATGAAATCCCTTGACAAACATAGGGCAAAGAGTGGTGGAAGGTCTATCACTGAGACATCTTGCAAAACAACAACGTTGGGGCATGCATGCAAAGTAAGGCTCAAGTTTTTAATCACTCCCACTATTGTCACTACTGTTCCATCCAATTGCACTACCCCCTTAGATATGACCTCATATTGGAGCCCTAACTAATCAGCTATTTGCTTGGGCATTACTGAACTACTTGCCCGGGAATTAATCATACAATTGTGCACTAATTGGTCCCCAATGATCAATGAAATATAGAATGGAGGGGGATTCAAAATTTTACCTTACTATCCTCCATGATTCCCTTCAGGTTGGGCAGCATTTGTGAGCACCTTCTCTTACATTTGGGCTTGTTGATTTGAAGTTGACCAGTCCTTCATGGCAGCTTGTAGCAAATATCTTTGGCACAGGATGGATAGTGATTCCCACATTGATATGTTTACATTTGTCTTCTTCATATGATCAATGATGTTGAAAGGAGATGAAACATCTCTCTACTTCCCTTTGGCCTACACATTCATTCCCTACACATGGGCAGCAACAACTAGCATCTGAGTTGGTCTAGGAGCTGGTTTGGGCAGTCCTTGCATGTTTGGAACTGCATTTTGCTTGCCAACAATTTGTGGAGTGGTAGAAGGTTTTTGATCACTTGGATCCAATGGATTCCCTTCCCCCAAATTTCTCCTTTTTGACCTTGTGTTGGCTGCCACACTTTGAGAGATTGTTTGATTCATGCCACAAAATTCTTCGCACCGCCACTTACAAGTGTGGTATCATTTGGAGTTGATTGTTTCTAGGATGTTTCTTATTTTTGGTTATTTCCTTGGCTCCCTTCACCCTCCACACTAGTTGTTGTTACCATTAAGGCTTGATTTAGAGTACCATTGAAACACATAGACTAGTTGTGAGGTTCATTACATGGGAAGCACCAATCATACTCTTGAGCTATGTTGTTTTGTACTGGCACTAGTGCTTTAGAGGTAGATGCAGCATTGGGATTATAGGGCTGAAATGGTCTGTTGGTAGGAGGCCTTGTTTGATTTTGATTTGTAGCTGGATTGGGTGGTCTTTGAGGCTGATATGGCTGCCTGTTAGGCTGAGCTTGAGGCTGATATGAAGGTCTAAAACTTTGGGCTTGCTGCCTCTTGAGTGTAACCAGCTCATTACCTAAATTTTACAATTGCTTCATGACTTCTTGAAGTTCATTTGAATCACTAGGAGATGAAGAAGAAGCTTCATTTGAACTTTGATTTCTAGGCATGGGAATAGGAGCTAAATTAGGTGCTTGACTGGTGCTTGGGATTTCTAAATTTGGATACAATGGCATTGGAGGCCTAGGAGCTAGCTTACCAGCTTGAATCAAACAATTTTCAGCTCTAATGGAAATGTTATAAGCAACAAATGATAGTTATGCCTCCCATGGATTGAATTAACATAGAAATATCAGAATTAAAAGCTTTAAGGTAATATAGAAAATCAACTTCTCTTTGTTGGTCCGACTTCCATTGGAATTCTCTCCCAAGTCCTTTGAAATCTAAAGTTGAAGTCACCACCTGCTCATTAGGAGGTCTCTTGATAGTTGTCAATTGTTCCAAAAGGGACAAGTTATCTCCCTTTTATCCAAACTACTCATGGAGGGTTATACATAACTAGTTCCAATTTTGGAGAGAACCTAAAGCAAGGCTCCTGAACCATTACAAATCCTTCCCTTTGAATGAAGATGCCGTAGTTTGACAAAGCAACTTCCATCTCATCAATATCATGGATTGCACAAATGTTAGTAATATCCTTGACATGATCACCAGGAGTGGTCTGATTCTCTCCAGTAAAGTATGGAATGTTCTTCAATGTTGCAACTAGGATTGGATTTTGTGCATTGAGAGCAAGTGGGCTGCTACCAGTGAAATTGACATATGGGTTGTGTTGTTCCATTCTAATTGGCTTTAGAACCCTTGTTGATTGGATAAAAGGTCTACTGGGTGGAGGAGTTGATAGAGTTTTGTTTGGTGGAGATGGAGACCTTTGAATTTTCCTCCCTCTTTGTCTTCTTTTTGGAGATAATTGTAGATACTTGAATAGTCTTGTTCCTCTCCAACTCTTGACCTTGTGGAGATTCTTCTCATGATTTTTCGTGTCCTGGGCTACTAAAACCAGCTTGATTATTCTTCCTTGGAGTTACCAGATGTGCAATTTGGCACTCTTTTTAGAAATATACTTGCAAAAATGCACATCAAATTTTTGCAATGAAAATGAAGACATCTAAGGTCCCACCGGCGTGCCAAAATGGTTATTGCAAATCAGCAAAGCACCCCTAGATGATTATCGATTTCTAGTTTGATATTTGGACATCCAAAGTGTGATTGCACAACATTGAATCTTTTCCCCAAGTGTGGGACTTGCAAAGTGGGAAAAGAATCTCTAGATTAGGGGTTGGTTCCTTAACTCCTCTGATCAAGTGTGCATAACATTTTACAGAGGGTTTACCTATATTTTAATCAAAACTTTTCCAAGGAGACAGTGGTTGAGAAAATGCAAAAATAAACCTAATCTAAATAAGGTGATGCACCCAAGGAGTAGAAGACACCTACTTTTGCAAAACATACAAAATCCATAAGAAAATACAGCACAAAACATGCACAGATTTCCAAAATGTGATGAGAGATTAGAAAACAATGATAAATACATGAAAGGAATGAGAATATTCAAATCCACAGAGCATACATTATCGTTTAGGTCCAATACAAAGGCATTACAATGGCCAAGAAGCAAAAGGGATGTTGTAGCTGCATGAAAAGGTAAAGAAATCCACAAATTTTCCGATGAGGAAGAAAAGAGAAGTTCTGAGACCAAGAAAATGTCTAACTTTTTTCAAAATGAGCAAAATCTGGCTTTTTCAATGCCCATTCGAGCTCAGGAGAGAGAAACATGGGAAAACATGGGAGTAGCTTCAACCACCAATAAAAATGCATTAAAACAACATGGGCATCCTCAAAATTCCATTCCCTAATGTTTTTGACCATGCTGGGAGAGAATGCGAGCCATACTACATTAAAAATGGTGGTTGAAATGTCAGTTTTGTTCATTTCCATGTGCCAAAGGTGTTTTCCAATTTTCTCTCTCCAAAATCCACCAAAACAAAAAAATTATCTTAGAATCATGTAGATAATTTCACTAGCTTTCCATTGATATAAAGAACGCCAAAAATTGAGCTTTGGATCGAAAGTTATGCCCCTCTGAAAGTTTAGGGCAAACCAGGGGCCAAAATGGTTGGCGGGACAAAATTTTAAAATTTTCCCACTTTTTACATTTGGGAAAATTTCCTAAAATCTTCGTGCTCCCTTTGGTTTGGTGCCATGTGGTACATTCCGATTAGATGCGGGCTTTTACTGCTCATTTTCCTCTGTGGGCCTGCCTTCTCCTTTTTGCCACCACGTGACACGTGGTAAGATCCGATTGGTTCAGCCTTTAGGGGTGGACTTTTCTTCAACTTTTCCTTTGATTTTCTTTGGGAAAAATCCCAACTTTTCCCGCGCCGCGACCCCGACGGCCCCTAGGACACATGGTATCTACTCAATGGTTCGGGTTTTGGGGGGGGCGGGTTTTCCTTTTGATTTTTTCACACTTGGGCGAAAAGGAAAATTTCCTCTCGTACCTCCGCCTCCCAACACCGTGGTGACACATGGCTTGATCTGATTTGTCGGTGGGCCTATGGGCCAAAATTTCCCCTTCGCGCCTCCTTCAAACACTTTGGAAAAAATTCTTATCTTCCTCCACCGGTTCGACACCCGACGCCCCCTGGGACACGTGGCTTCTACTCATTGGTTCGGGCCTTCCATGGAAAGTTTTCCATGGCGCCAACACTTAGTAAAATTTCTACATTTTCCTCGCCTTTGCCACTACTACTGACGTGGTGCTCTCGATTGGTTGGTGGGCCTGCCCAAGGAAAATTTCCCACAAAGCTCATCGAGCCATAACTTCAAAAATACATGGAGTTAGGAGGAAAACTTTACCTTTCTCGGAAAGCCGAGAAGAAGATCTATCCAATGGTGCCATTTCTAGAAGGTTTTGAGTTCCTGAAAGATAAAAAATTATGACTGAGGCACAAGAGAGGAAAGAATGAAGGGAGTTAAGCAAAAATAAGCAAGGGGTTTATTTTGGATAACAATAGTGAAGTAACATGAAGAACACGGTGAAATCCTAATATGAAATACTGAGAGGAAACTATATATGTGAAAGTTAACATGAAATGCAATCATGTATGTGAAAAATACAGAGTGTGATGAGATGATTATGATATTGTGCAAGGTGAAATAGCATCATATATGCACTCTCTTGACTAAGACATGTTTTTGAAGGTTTTGTAACCTGATTCTAAAACTACGAATCATCTTTCACCGTCTAGGTAATTGAATTATGATGAATGAACAGGTATTGAGTTTGCAAACTAAGAAAAAGTAGTATGAATCGAGCTCGGCTATAAGGTGAATAGAGGGTTGAATTTTTGGTGAAATTGCAAGTGAGTCAACAAGAATAGATTACAAATTTAGAGTCATCGTCAAACATTGAAGACAAGAACTCAAGAGTGGCCAAATTGGTAGAAAAAGTCTAAGTGGTAGCTTACAGTTGGTGATTTGAAGCTCACTAAATATATGTAGAATTTTATTGAACTACAAGGGGTTGAAACCTCTATAATAAGTGGTATATTTGTCAAATTTTGGAGTAGCAATAGCAGGTTGAGTTGAAGCTTAACCTTGAAACTAATGTAATAGAAGCATGACAAATTAGTCCTAAACATAGTTCATAGTTTTAGTGGGTTTTCTTCCCATTTTGGGTTTCCCACATTAAACCTTGTGTCATTGTGTACTCTCTTAAAAATTGCTTATGTGTGTGTTTATGGGTTTATCATATCAAATTTAAGAAGGTAAATTTGTGAAGACACTGATTCACCCCCCCTCTCAGTGTCCTAGTTTCTAACAATTGGTATCAGATCTTGGTCCTCCTGAATCAAGCCTAACAACTTGGAGGTGATCCTAAAGACACAAGCATGGGTACATCAGTAGAATCAATGTTGAAGAAGAGGTATGAAATTTCTCAAGCTCTTATAAATGATTTAAAGGAAGAAATCAAGCTTAAAGAAGTTAACCATGGACATGAACTAAATGAGATGGCTTCATTTTGTTGAAAAAGTGTCAAAGGACTTAAAAGATAAAGAAATTTTTTTCCTTAAATTTGAAGAGAATATAAAGACCCCACAAATTGATTTGGTACAAGTTACTAATCAGCTTTAAAAATTGCAAAGAAAAAAAGGACATTCTAGTGGAGTAGAGCATGATACATGTCAGGAAACTATTCAAGCCAAGAGTGGAGAATGTGAAAAATTAAATGCAGAAGTAAAGACCCTGAAAGAAGAGCTGGAACAAACAAAGAAAAATGTTTTGAGAGTTGAATCAAGTAATACTTCTTTTCAAGGATGTTCTTATCCCAAGAAGGACAACAAAGAGCACAAGAGTATCTATATGCAACTATCTGTAACGAGATTATCAGGTAAGTTTCATGGAGTTTTTTTTTCATGCAATATTTTTAGACATAGAGCTAGAGATTATAGGAGAAAGGTTTATGAAGGCTATCCATGGAGAGATTATAGGACTGATTATGAGAAGAACATAGTGTGTTTTAATTACAAAGGAAAATGTCACACAATCAAGAATTGTTTAGAATATACAAAATCAGTTTTGGGACAAGAATCAGGTTGTGTGCTTTAACTGCCATGAGCTAGGAAATTTTGCAAGACATTGTCATGAGTCACCTAGATTCAATTATAAGTTGAATTCCTTTTGAAACAAGACAAAAGGATACATAGAGAAAATGTAAATTCAAAGAGTAAGACCAAGTCAACTATGGTTGAGAGAGATGTTGGAAAGAAGAAAGAAAAATGGGTATGTAAGGTCAAGAAAGAAAAATCAGAAATTGAGACATCAAAGGATGACAAGAAGATAGCAAGGGCAAATGTCTGAAGAAAAACAACAATCCAAATCAGTCACAAAGGAAGCAAGCACAAGCAAGAAAGTAGAAAATGATGACAAAGGCAAGAAGAAAGAAAACAACTCTAGTACAAAGCATGAAGAATGTCTTCCCCAAGTAGTATTAGAACAAGTGTATGAATTATGTCTATCTGGCACCCAAGAGGAAGATGAGAGCTTATGTGATCTGGTGGTCACACCAAGGATTGTATCTTAGAAGATTAACAAGAAACCAAGGACAAAGAAGGAAATATTTGATTCATTATGTTTCCTTGATGAATTTATCTTGTTCTGAAGTGATTTAGTAAGATGATATACCTTCTTTAAGCTTCTATGAGGTATATAAATACTTGAAGGAATTATAGTGAGAAAGCATCAAAAGGTATGTTTGTTTCAAATTTTTTATTTTGCTTCCATTTTTTGAGTCTTAAAGTGGTTGTGTCTTAATAGTTGTTCATTGGAGAGTGTTCCCTTGTGTAGTCAAGATATTACATGAATTTTAAAGTTGTATGTCTGGTATCTATGATGATATACACATTCTTTCATAAAATATGTGTGATTGTCTGTAAAATACCCCTAATTTGAGTCACCAAGAGTGTTAGTCATAGTTTTCTCATGGTCTAAGTTACAAACAATTTTTTTAAAATAATCAAGAAATGCAATATGTGAGGCTTGAAATTTCGTGGTATGTGTCACTCTTATATTTTTCATAAGTGTTTCCTCTCTTGTATTAAAATGTCTATCTCTATTGGGAAATGTTTTGTGAGTTAATACAAGGAAGTCATCCAAATTTCTATATAAAGTATGTCAAGGGTTCATAGTAGTCATATTTCAAAGATCAAAAGGTATGCAAGATACTAGGTTGAGTGTAACATGAAAGTTAAGCTTAGAACCTTGAAGGAAATTATAATGCCAAAGAAATTTATAGTATTGAGGAAGGTTCAAACAATTGGTGATCAAGATGAGGTGAATGAAGTAGAACATCCACATGTCATTACTAAGGAAGAAGGTGTTTTCTTTTGACAAGGTGAAGGATAAATGTAAGGTTCAACAGTCATGGAGTCAAGTTTAAAAGAAAAAAATGAAATATTTTCGATAGAGGGGATCATCTTCACTGGGGGAGCAGTTATTGTGCTAGAGTTGCTCCAAAAGGTCTCAATTTAAGTCCGAATGAGGGATCTGTTTTTCCAATTCTAGGCTCAAACCAAGTGGTCTAGTAAAGTTAGTGGAAGAAGATGAAGGCTAAATTTATAATTTTATATCTTAGAGGGAGTGTTGCAGGTGCTGCATGAAAAAGAATATCAACATTTTTTTGAGTCTATTCAGATAAGAGAACAACATTTTCCCAAGGGGAGTGCCTTAAGGTATAAGCATACTTTGTTTTTACGTTGATTTTTCAATCTAATCAAGTTTTCATACTTTTAAACCTTTTTCATATATTTCAAAGGGGGAGAGTGTGCTGGAAACTTGTTTCATGGTCTGATAATGTCAAGCATATCAGTTTTCCATCAAGTTTTAGTGTGTTTCCATCAATGACAAAGGGGGATATTGTTGCACCCCCGTTGCATTAGTGTTTTTTTGAGATCTCCCCTATCAGCCCACTTGGGGGTGATGTCAAAGGCATTGATGGAAAATGGATTGTTCAATAGTAGGCATATCAGATGGTTTTCGATGTTCAAGATGATTCAATGTGGTTTTAAGAAGGCATGGACTTGAAGGTTGATTGGTAGTGCCCTTTCAGTTGGTTTCAAGTGTCTAATGAGGTGTGACAGATGGTACAAAGTTAGAGAAATCATGGTAAAAATACTTGAGAGAGTTTCTATATAATGTGTGAGCTAAAGTTAGGCTCAACTCAGCCCCAGGAGTCAAGTTTCTATATTGCATGAAGTTGGTCTTAAGAACTAACAAGTGTTATTTTATGCAAATGAGATAGGATAGACAATTTCAGAGCTATTATTATCAAATAAATCATGTTAGATGATGGAGGAAGGTGTATTTTTCTTCATGAAAAATTTCAGGTCCTCAAGAGGTCATTTGAGCAAGTTGTGTAAGGTTTTGCAAACCCGGTATATTTTAAAGCTCATTTTGAGTTTCCGGCTTGAAGCAGTCATGAAAAATATAGTGACTCCTTCAGATAAATCATAGAAGGAATTTTTAAGAGGATTCCAAGCATGAACTATTTCAAAAAAATCAATTCATTTGGACTTGTCATTAAAAACATATGATCATTTTTGTGAGGTAGTTTTTCTCCTTCCTAGACTATGTTCTAAATCGATAAGAGAAAGAAGATGAATTTGATCTCCAAATATTGTTTGATAAATTTTATAGTTTTAAGAAGTTTATTCATGATTTTTATAGGATAAGAAGTTTTTTTAAGGTCTATCTTCATGAAGGTGTGTATAGTGGTTCATGTCATTGATAAGTTTGAAGGATACTCTCGGTTTGGGTGTGCACAAGATACCATTAGTAGTGAAATTGCTCAACAATAACCTAGAATAATTCTATAGGTTTTTATCAATTATTTTGATCAACTACAATGACTACTTGATGAAGATAAATATATACCCAACGAGTGTAAACCAAGGGGTCTTTCTTCAACACCTCATGAAGCTACCGGTCCGAGAGTTTTCTCTTCATTGAGGGATTTTTTATCACTATCGATGACACCGGATACGATTCTAAATCAAGTAACTTTTCTCTCTCACAAATTGGAGGGCATGAGTAAAATGTTTGAGTTTTTTTCACACTTGCATATAAACAGAGTTCTTGGACACTCTTGTTGACAAATCACAGATGTGTAAGATGGCTCTCTCTACAAAGAAGGATGATTGTCTTCCTCCAAGAACTTTCATGCTAGGTTAAACAAGCACAAATAATTCTTTACAACACTATTTGAGAGTTAAAAGTGAATAAGTAACATGATGAAATACATGAGTGAGTTTCATAGCTATACCGAGATGTCTCCAACACCGATCTTTCTCAAGCATCATTCAAATGGTGAATACAAAACTTTCTTAAGTAGTGAACTCACATATTCTAACCTCCTAGATTGAGTAAATAGATCTCTAAGCCATGTTTTAATGTTCCAAGGCTTTGAAATATTTCTAAAAGCTTTATTGACAAAAAAATATAGTATTATTACGACCGTGTGCACTACATTTTTGGGTTCTAGAAAAAAATGGTATATCTTCAAGCTATCTAGTCATGTGGAGAAGGTGGAGTGCAATCCTACAAAGCTACAACATTTGAAATCTTTGAATTTCATCTTGTTTTGAGAAATATTTCAATATTTCATAGGTCTCAAAGCTATGACTATCAATATACCCTAATTTAGGGTTTATGAACAAGAAATTTGGTTGGTTCTCCAATTTTAACTAATGATAAATCATAAAATTGGACATGAATCTATGTGAATTATTCTTCAAGCTATTGTTAAAGGAATCTTTTCATTTAGTTGAGTATCAAAGGAGATCTCACTGACTATTTTCTCTAAAACCATGCACAACCGAGAAATTAGGTTCTTTCTCCCAATTTCATAATTTCTTGAAGTCCAAGAAGAATTTGTGACTGAGTCAAGATACAAGGACAATATCATATAATGTGAAGGTTTTGGTTTAATGAGTTTAAGATCCAAATGCAGTATATGATTTGAAAGATCTTCTCAATTTCATTGTTGACTGCTAAACAAGCTCCCATTCAAATCTTAGTGGTTTTTGAAGCAATCATTGGTGAATTTATTGAATGGCTGGTGTTGAGAAGGTAATCGTGGATGGTGGAGATCATCTTTCTAGCTTGAATGAACTCAAGTGCAAAAAAATTAATTCTAGAATTTTCCATGCATTATGATCGGCAAAGTGTGACTATAATAGTCACTTTTCTTGTTTTTTCAAACTTTGAACAAGACAAGCTGAAATTTCTTGTTTGTTTGGAGTATCAATGGAATTTCAAGTTCTTGAAGAACTTAAAATTGTATTGAATTTTTTTCCAGAGGCATATTACAAGTCTCTTCCATACCAATAGATTGAGATACTTTCCTACATGCAAAAGGAGGTTGAAGGAAACTATTGGGAGTTAATGAAACCTTTCAAATCTTTTCAAACTCTCTGTAATTCCCATGAGAACCTAAAATCTCTTGAGAATTAGTGGCAAATGAAGGTTCTAGAAGTGTTGAAGTTTAAAGGATGTTGTTATGAAGTTTTATTTAGTTGGAGTCCTAAATGATTCAAATTTCTTAAGACAAAATGAATGAAAAATTGAAGAAATCCTAAAAGGCACAAGGATTTATTAATATGAATAGTCATATCCTTTTTGAATCACTCGAAGAAGATGAAAAGTATCTTTGTGTCTTGATGTGAAAGGATGTCTCCTAAAGGTCCAATAGTAATTTTAAGAGCCTTTTTCTCTCTCTAAACAAGTTCAAGGGTTGTTATGAATTTGAAGTGAGATTTAGGTGCTCGAATTTATGTGAACACGATGTATTTATTTTCGAATGTGAAATATATACAAGGATAAATAAACAGTGTTATGATAGTGAGAAGAGAAAATGGGATTACATATTTGAAAATATCACTCTTGATTTGAATTAAGAAGTTGAAAATCCTTTTGTATTTGATAAGAAAAGTGAAGAAGATCAAATTCCTTTGAACTCACAAGATGGAAGTTGCAATTTCAGGTAATAAAAAAATGAATTGAAGAGATGATTGTCTAGAATGAAGTAGTTTGAGAAAAATCAAGGCTTTAGATATAATATGGTGTGATATGAAAAGTCAAAAATATATTATAGTTACAAATGTCATGTCTTCTTGTAAAGAAGTATATATAAAAAAAAAAACTTATATATATATTACTAAAGCATTGAATGTGTTTTACCATATTCTTAACAAATTAATGAAACAGATAAGGGTGGTGGGCCAAGGAGGAATACCTATTTGTAATATCGGTTGAAGGTCATGTGTGTGTTCTGATTTCCTAATCCAAGTTGACTGTGAGAGATCCCTTTTGGCTAGGAGGAACTACCTATAAATGAAAAACAATACCACTAGATAGAGTTAAATAAAACAATGAGTGGACTACCTAGTGGAAGCTAGATCTAGGAAGTGTGATGCTTCCTGAATAGGATGTCAATCCACTTTTTATATAACAATATTAATGCTATTAAAAATATACATGAAATAAAAATCCTATTAGAATTGAAATGATTTAGGTATCTCATAAAAACAATAATAAATGTTAGGTAAAATATGATTGAGATCAAAATGGGTCAGGTGATTAGCTAGTGTTGCATCACAGTCTAGTACAAAGCTCTGGGTAAGGTTTGGTAAAGATTAGAAATGGTTATGGGTTATTGAGAAGTGGGCATTAGCTCACGGGTCCGAGGTATATTGCCGGACATGGTAACCAATTTCAGATGGAGAACCGATTCTGGTTAGGTAGAATGACCGACATCGGTTAGCTAACCGGCGTCAGTAGGGGCACTTAGCATAAAGTTCTTAAAATTGGTTTTTAGACTCCGGTGATTGCAGAGGTTGGAAATGGTGAGGGTGAGGTCATAAAATGGTCTTAAAGACTCGGACATGATTAGAAGAGGGTAAAAATAGGTGAAAGAGTTGGGAATGGTAGGGTGATAGGTTGGTGGGAGGAAGGAAGTGTACAATTGTGGAGAAAGATAAATTATTGAGATAAATAATAAATCTTACTGAAAGAAGACCGGAGATAAATGAAGAGGTGTTAGGTACTTACTGAAAAGTAGATTTGGAGAAACGTAGGTAATGATGATGGTAATGGTAGAGATCCAAAGAGAAGATTTGTTGTATTTGTGCCATGGTAATTCAAACCTCTCGTGCTTCTCTATGTGACTCTGTGATCGTGGAGAAGATGACGAATGCAAAATGGTTATTGGTAGTGCTCCTGTGTGTTTTCCTTTTCATGACTGCTTCAAAAATTTGAGTGCTCCAAGTATTTTTTCATATGATATCCTAAATCAAATGACCAACCTAATAAAAGGCTTTTAGAAATCTATTTAACCTATCCAATGACGCTTAGGGATTGGTGTCAGTTAAGGCAAGAATATCTAGGTTAGCCAAAAATAGCCAAATTATTGTTATTTTTGGTGTGATCTCCAACCTTCTTGTGAGTCTTGAGTGATGGATCCCATAAATATAAGTAGGATTATTTTTAGGTTTGTTAATAGGAGTTAAGTCTAGGTTTATACTAAGTCCTAGTTGGTTAGGATAAGCTTAGACTTGGTCTTAGGTCATTAATGAGGTTTGAGTGGGTCATTTGAGTGAGGTGGCTAGGTGAGTTGGCTAGGGTGAGGTGGTTAAGTGAGGATATTAATTAATTTAATTAAGATAATTAATTCAATTAACATGTGCACTAGGGGATATGAATGGGTAGGATATGGTTAATTTAATTAACGGGGTTTTAATGGAAGTATGACCCAATTTTGGTGTCTACATTTGCCCCTTTTGTCATGTATCTTGTATTGGTAAGTGATGCTGAAAAAAACATGAATCGGTTGTCATAAATATAGGTGAGAGTGGGGTTTCCCCAATTAGTTTTAAAGGTGATCACCATCAAACTAGGAGATGATGAGGTGTGAAACAGTAATCGGTGCGTGGTTGATAAATGGGTAAGTGATGAAAGTGAAGGTAGGTGAGTTGTAAGGGTATGGGAACTTTGGGTAATGGATAAGGGTCAAATTGGGTAATGGGTAATAGGAAAGGGTCACATCAGGTAATGGGTAATGACAATCAAATGTATGCACACATATAGATTGTGACATGGTATCAGGTTGAAGAGTTTGCAAACTCTACATCATCCAAGGTCGATAGGTTTATCCAAACAAGGTTGAAGTGATTTAGGTATCCAAGGTACAGGATATGGTCCAGAAAAAAACTTAGGTTAGGTGCAGGAACATTTAGGTATGATCTAGTGCACCAAAAGGTTTATTTGGGATAAACAACACGACAATAGGCAAGGTAAGGTCATTAGACTAAACAACACGAGGTAATGACATCGCAAGCTATAGCAAGTACATAAGTTCAAAGGTCACAAAAATTGGTTTAGGTCAAGGTATATAGGTCCTGGCATGGGTAGGGCCAAGGTATAGGTAAAATAACAAGTCCCTAAACGTAATTAAGGAAATGTATGGGTAATTTAGGCTTGTGGGTAGGGTGCAATGGGTGTTGGTAATGTCAAAAGGTATTTGATAGTAATGAGTTTTTTTCAAAATGGGAAAAATGGGGTTTAAATGGTAATGGCAGGTAACCGATGTCGGTTATAAGGTTACTGACGTCGGTTTGGTATGATCGACACTGGTCATGTTGAGTTAGGGTTATAAGGTAGAAATTTTGTATTTTACGGAATCATTGTTGTCTTTTGACTTTGAGAAAATGACATAGCTTATTGAATTGTGCATTTTTCTTGGAGAAAAAGACAAGGCATTTTACTTGGCTTAGGTGGAGGTTACTTAGTGGTGAGAGGAGTCAAAGTTGAAAGGTCCATGAGAGTGATTGGAGATGTGTGATTGATGGAGAAATTTGAGGTAGATTTCGGCATGGCAGAGGTGGGAGAGGGTTTGGGTGGACCACTGACACAACAGATAGATGTGCCACCACATAAGCGACACCGTGATGAGGTAGGGGCGTTCCCTAATTTGTTATTTGCTAAAAGTTTGGTTAAAAAATGAAGAAATTGGGGTGGGGGTTTTATTGTGAAATGTGGGTGAAAATGGGTAAAATCAATATGGGAAGGGAAAATGTAGGATAAATGAGATGATAAATGAATATAAGATAAATTGGGGTGGATTGGGGTAGGTGTTAGGTTAGATTTTGGTGAATTTTAGGTGAAATGGGTTATGGGGGACAGGTTTCATTTTTTTAGGTTTCCGCAACATAGATCGATGTTGGTCGGTGTTTACCAACATCGGTCTGGCCTTATGGGGACTGATACCGGTTAAAGGGAACCAATGATGACGGTCATGGGAAAATCGGTGACAAGGTGACCAAAGGCGATTAGGGTTAGAAAAAACAGGGGTAAGAAGGGTTAGTTTGGAAAGAAAAATAGGTGGGAAGGGGTACATGAAGGGTGTATGTAGAGGGATGAGGGTAAAATGTGAGTTTGGTCGGATAAAATAGGTAAGTAGGTTAAATAATATTAAGATGATGGGTCATGATTGTAAAGGGTAAAATATTTATAGGTGAATTAGGTAAATGGGGTAGGAATGATTGATGTGGTTTGGTATGGTGTAGTGGGTAAGAGGTAATTTTGGGGTAGGCAAGTCTTGACAATTTTGTGTTTGATGTTGTAGGCTAGGGACCATCTTAGAATGCAGGATAAAGTACCATCGTGGTTGGTGCAGATGTGGTCTAGCGTGACTACAGAGGAGTGGAAGCATATGAAGTTGGTCTGATTGGGATTCATTGCTCTAGGCATATAGCCCGAGATCCTAGCTTGATGGTTGCACTCATTGATAGGTGGGATTCAGTGACGAACATGTTTCATTTACCAATGAGTGAGATGAATGTCACCCTAGAGGACATGTATAGGATCCTGGGGATACCGATGATTGTGGGGAGCTAGTGTATTCTATTTCATCAGAGGAATCAGTGGAGCTGATAGTGGCTGTGTTTGGGGAGGTGATGGGTGAGCTAAGGTACCATAAGCATGCAAGCCTTAGCTATGGAGACATTTGTGTAACCCATCCTTAGGATACAACACTGGTTGTATTGATGATGGAGGTAGTATGTTGTTTCACCTTACCAGATGCTGAGGGTGGGAGATTACCACAAGCACTGATGGGAGTGCTCCAGGATATGATGGAGGAGCGAATCTTCTTTACATTGGCACATGCGTTCCTAGTGTAACTATATAGGGAGTTGTGGGCCTATGGGAGATTGCGGTGGTTTAGTTTGTGTTACACCTTTCTACTACACTCCGGGCATATGAGCATTTTTATGTGTAAGCTAGTTGGTTTTCCCTAACATGATTAGTTCGGGGGTGGTCAGTCGAGTTGAATACAGAAAATGGGTAGCAATTGGTGGGCAGCACATAGTGGCTAGGGTTACACGTGATGTTTTATATTACGAGAGTTATTGGAGGGGATTTTAGGGGTCGATATTGTGTGGAGACCCTACATTGGCTATCCCTCATATAGGGGTATGATGGAGGAGTTAGACGAGATTCATCTACTGAGGTGTATACAGGGAAATTTTCTAGTGATCATGATTTGATTCTCGTATATAGGGTGAGAAGGTAGTTTGGGTTATCACAGGCATGCCTCTAAATTTTCCACATTACATGAGAGATGACGTGGAGAGACTTATGTCTCCACCATGTTTGAGTGTGCTTTGATAGGGTAGGAGCAACATCCGGTAGATAGGTGGATTGATGACATTGGGGTCACTGATGGATATAGGCGGTGGTGGGTAGCAAAGACACCACAAGCGGCTTCGCCGAGACTAGGGAAGCTAGACCTAGCCACCATCATAGTGTAGAGGGATATCTTATAGTGTCGGTGAATACCCTTCATGCACATATTATAGATTTATAGGACAACTTACCGATTCAGAGGCAGAGGTTACCCTTTTATAGGCTCACATGGTGGCCCTATAAGCTCAGTAAAGACAAGGACATGTGCCCGTGTAGGGTGGAATTGGAGATGGAGGATAATTGGCCACCTTACAGTGTGTAGGTAGCAGAGTTACAAGGTTTTTGGCCACCGCAAAGGCTCGCTTTATGGCCCTGCATGCCGATGGTTGCAGCACATGTGATTCGACAAGCTCTGTGGATAGGGTCTCATATTACAGAAGTAGTGGTACAGGTCCCATGGTACGGGGAGCAGGACATGGCTCATAGGGACAGGGACTCAATCTAGTGTTAGTAGGGTAGAGCTCACAAGTTGATGTGATACCTATGCCACCACCGTAGATGGTGCCTATGGTGAGATTCAGGGATGCCCTGAATGAGACCCGGTACTATCAGGATCACCTAACAATTGTTAGGATAGATGTCCCATCCTATGTAGAGTATAGGGCACAATAGGTAGTGAGTGAGAGGACTAGATCCCGCACTCATAGTGTTGAGATCACATGGGGCCGGTGAGCCCGAGAGATAGGGTCGAGTGAGAGTCTACAAGTTCACGGAGGTCATTCCTAGATGAGGTTGGTGGAGATTAGACCGAGACCCGTGGAGGGTGGAGAGATGTTTGTAGGGGGAAAACTAGAGGAGAGGAGGAGACAAATGAGATAGGTATGGATATTAGGTGGGGTGACGATTAGTCACCGAGATATGATCAAAGTATTGATTTTTGATAAATAACGACCTATTTACCAATGATAGTGAGATGTACATGAGAGTTTTGAGATTTTGAGTTTTATATTGGCCTGCATGCCGAAGATAGTGAGGATGTATCTGAGTGATTGAGATACTTGTATTTATTTGTATCTGTGTACATATGTATTGATACACATACTTGCTCATTTATATAGATGATGATACTTATTGTATGGATGATGTATCTATGTTTTTAATTTCCATTGTCATTGTGTATTGATGGAAAATAGGTGAATTAGGCATGATTGATTCAAGGTCATGTCAAGATGATTGATTTGAGGTCACTTAGGAATGGTTGAGTTTAGGTCTTTAGGCATGGTTGAGTCGATGTAGACATGGTGGAGTTTTAGATAAGTTAGGCATGATTGAGTCAAGGTCACTTAGGTGATTTTAGGTCTTTTAGGCATGGTTGAGTCGTGTGTAGACATGGTGGATTTTTAGACTGGCTTAGGTATGTTTTTGTCATTTTGTTGGGTTTGATTTAATTTCTATGTTATTGGTTATATGTAAAATAAATGATCATTTATATTTATGTTATGGTTTAAACTTCCAAATATTTGATAATATGGAAATGTGAAATGATTAATGTATGATATGATGATGTAAGAAAGAATTAGGTAAACATGTTTATATGCTTGTATGTTTGTTTAATTTTCATGTAGCATATAATATGGAAACTAACTAAGGTAGAGTGTGAATAGAAAAATGGAGGGATAAAATTGGTTAGGGTAAAGAGTTTCTGAGCTAACATCCAAGGGCCCCATGCCCTGAGTGCTGCCTATATAGCCCCGTAAAAATGGACCTCAGGCTGATGTAGTTCTCCCATAAGCTAGGGAAGAATATGATAAGGTATAGGGATGGGTTGGTAGGTCTTAGGCATGGTTGATTCTAGGTCAGTTAGGTATGGTTTGAGTTTAGGTCACTTAGGCATGATTGAGTCTAGGTCATGAAGGAAGGAGTGAATTGAGGTCATTTAGGTGTGGTTAATTTGAGGTGTCTAAGGCTTAGTCCCGTAGAACCTAATCAACAAGTAGTGAAGAAGGTGGTTCGTAAGAGGTGACAAAAAAGAGATGCCTAAGTGATAA
Organism: Taxus wallichiana var. yunnanensis; assembly: GCA_018340775.1. NCBI lineage: Eukaryota > Viridiplantae > Streptophyta > Pinopsida > Cupressales > Taxaceae > Taxus > Taxus wallichiana. The sequence goes on from CM031241.1 coordinate 739,936,067, forward strand.
GAACCATACCAAGTTTATCATACCTAAGATGGGATTATGAATGTAAGACCCTAAAGGCATTGCATGATGGACTATTCTAAGGTTGAAGAAAGTCACATGAACACAAAATGTCACATTCATAGCACATCCCTTGAATGGATAGGAAATTTAGGTTGAAAAAGGTGATGGGATGAATTTGGTTAGTTTTAGCATAACCTAGTATGAGACAACATGACTATTTGGCAAGAGTCTCAAGATCAAAATAGGAAATTCCATGATGAAAAAGTTATCTTTTTCTTTTTGTTGTTGTTTTTATAGACCGATCAATGCAGAAAGTCTATATGGGATGAAAATAATATCTCCTTAAGGCCTTCGTGAAGTTGATCGATGCGGAATCTTCAAAATATATTTTGTTATTTTTGCAAGAATGGTCTTTGTTTTATGATAGACTATGTACAATATGGCTAGCTTTGTATAGTTTTCCTTCAAGGGAGTAGTCTTTTTATAGAAGTGAGATAGAAAGCATAGATGTCCTTTTTGAGGGAGTCATCTTATTTTTGTTGGAAGTTTGACTCAAGGATTTGAATCCCATTTTAATTTTGAAATTGTTTTTCTTTTATAATTTTAAGTCATGGACAAGACTATAAAGAAAAATAAGATCTTGTTTTGAAGACAAAACTATAGCACACAGAGGTTAACTATGAATGACCATGGGATTCCATCTTGAAAAAGATGAAAATTATCCATGAGAATCATGCCATGAGTAGATTCATGATACTCATATTGAAGACAAGGTTGAAAGGTAACAGGTAATCACATGATCCTAGTTTAGTCATTGATCCTTAAAATAGGTAAAATGGAAGGTGAACGGTGCTCAAGGGATGAGTACTTAATAGACAAGAGGTGATATATGACTTATTCCAATAAAGAGAATGGTGAAGATGTAAGGCATTAAGGGGATCAAGTTTGGGTTTACCTTCAAGTGAAGATAAACAATAAGCACCTGATCTATAGGTATGAGTAACGATATAAGGTCCAAGCCAATTAGGAGAAAATTTTCCCTTTTTACTTTTTTCCTCTTTTGTTACATGTTGATTTTCCTTCAAGACGAGGTCACCGACTTGGAATTTTCGCTCATGGACACATTTTATCATAGGCACATTTGATACGTTTTTGGTAGATTTGGAGATGGTCAAGAGCATTGAGACGATGTTTGTCCAATAACTCGAGTTGTGTCAAACGGTCTTGGTGAAATTCATCATCATTGAGCATCTCTTTAAGTGAGATACAAAGAGACAAAATCTAGAATTCAAGAGGTAGAACAACCTCTATACCATAGACCAGAGAGAAAGGTGTGGCAAAGAGTTGAAGTACAAATACTAGTGTGATAAGCCCATAAGGAAAAAGGAATGTGTGTATGCCAATCCTTTCCAGTATCATCCACAACTTTCATAAGAATTTTGTTTAAGGTTTTGTTGGTTGATTCAGCTTGGCCATTTGTTTAAGGGTAGTAGGGTGAAGAAAAACTAAGTTGAATGCCAAAGGAATCACAAATCTTCCGTAGGGTTTTGTTTTTGAACTGTTTTCTGTTATCAGTGATGAGACAATGAGGAACACCAAAGCGACAAATGATGTGATGGTTGATGAATTCACATATTTTCTCAACTTTTGTTCAAATAAGAGGTATGAATTCTACCCATTTAGTGTAGTATTCAGTAGCATTAATAATCCATTGATGATGTTGTGAAGAATGGGGATTGATCTCTCTAACAAGATCCAAACCCCATTGAGAGAAATTCCAAAGGTCTCGTGTGACCTATAAGGCATGACTAGGCATGTGATGAAGATTAGCATGTTTCTAGCACTTCACACAACATTTGACATAATCACAAAAATCATGGTTTAAGGTTGGCCAATAATAGCCTAGGTGGAGAATGCATTTAGTAATAAACTAAACCATCAAGTGGCCTCCACAAATTTTGTTATGAAATTCCTTGATGGTGTAAGGAATTTTAGAACTTATAAGGCATCGTAAGAGGATGCCATCAAATCCACACTTATAAATAAGACCACCCATGATGACATAGTGAGAGACACTTTTGAGAAAGGCTTTTTTCCATTGCGAGTAAGGTCTGGAGGTAGAATTGAAAGGGAAAGGTAGTTAGAAAAGTGCTTATACCAAAGGTCACGTGGGTTAGGTTGAAATGTTTTGATGAGGTTGACGTCTTAAAATAGATAGGAAGGTGATTGTAGCCTTTGTACTGTGAAAATATTTTCAAGTTAGAGGGAAAATTAGATATCCGAGAAGCAAGTTAGGCCATGGTATCCACAAATTTTTAGTGTAACATGGAGTGGTTTGAAGTTCATAACAGTCAAAGGTAGTCAAAATTATGTCAAAATGATGTTTTTACTTTTCAAGTATTTTGTTACAACACTGATATATACCATTCAATTTATTTACAACTAGTTGAGAGTCTCTAAAGATATTAATTGATTTAACATCTAAGGCGATGGCAGTTTGAAGGCCTAATACAAGTTTTTCATATTTAGAAATAATGTTATTACATTCAAAATCTAGTTTGAAATATAATGGCATAGGCTCACCTGTCGAGAGGAATGAGGATAACTCCAGCACCACCCCCACTCGACATTTGGAACCATCAAAGAATAAGGTCATCGGGTAAATGGTATCGTCCAACAAGAGGGTAGTAATGGATTCATCTAGGAAATCAAAGTTAGAGGGTTGATCTCCTGGAGAGAGGTGCATCTACAAGTTAGTCAACGATAGTTTGGCCTTTGATATATTTTTGATGAGTGAATTCGAGGTCTAGGTCTATAAGAAGCATGAGCCAATGTGCAACATGTTGATTTTGGTAGGGCTTGGCATACATGTAATGTAAGGGGTCAATATTGGTGACAACAAAGGTTTTGTGGTTAAGTAGGTAATGGAAAATTTTAGTGGTGACAAAAACTAAGGCTAAGTAGATTTTTTCGGCGTGGGTGTATTGGGTTTCATAGTCTAAAAGCATATGGCTTATATAATAAATTGTTTGCTCCATGTGTTTCTCATCATGATGAGTGAGCATGGCTCCTAAGGAATGATCTCGTAGCAAAAATGTAAAGGTAAAATGGTTGGTCATCCTTAGGAGGAATGAGTACAGGTGGTTAAAGGAGGTACTTTTTTAAGGCCCCAAAGGCTTTGTGTCATTCATTATCCCATTTTAAGTAGACGTCCTTTTTAGGAGATGATGAAATGGGTGGCAGCGGTCAGAAAGCTACAAAATAAAATGACGAATAGATTGAACTTTCCTTGCAAACTACATAGTTGGTGGAGGTTAGTAGGTAGAGGCACTTCAATGATATACTTAATTTTAGTAGGATCAACTTCTATGCCACTCAAAGAAATGATAAAACCAAGAAGTTTTCTTGAGAGAACAGTGAAGACACACTTCTTAGGCTTAAGGTGAACACAATACTTGATGATATGGTCAAAGATGACCTTAAGGACTGTAAGGTGTTTGGATCGATGTTTAGATTTGGAAATAAGGTCGTCTATATAATCTTCCAATATGTGATGCATGATGTCACAAAAAATATAAGTCATAGCCCACTAATATGTAGCACCATCGTTTTTAAGGTCAAAGGGCATGACTCAATAGCAGAAGGTCCCCTAAGGAGTGATGAAGGTGTTTTTCTATTGATCTTTCAGGGTGAGTAATATTTGGTTATAACCCAAGAAACCATCCATGAGTGATAACATCTCATGGCTAGTGGTGAGATCAACTAGTTGGTCTATACTAGGTAGAGGAAAATCATCTTTAGGGAAGGATAAGTTAAGGTTACGAAATCCATGTATATGTAGAGTCCCCTATCTATTTTATGATAGGAACAATGTTAGAGATTCATTGGGGATAATCAATGGGTAAGATGAAGGAAATTGAGAGAAGGTGCTAAAGTTCTTCTTTAACAATAAGGGAAATGAGAGGATGCATTTTTCATAGCTTTTGTTTTACAAGTTTGACTTCAGGAATAGTTATGATATTGTGGACCACAATATTTGGGTCAATACCAATCATATCAGTGTAGGACCAAGAAAAATCATTGCTATGATCTCATAGGAATAAGGTAAAAGCTTCATGTTCAACAACATCTAAATATTGACCTATCTTTGGAATGTGTCGGTCATCTTGAGTGTTAATATTGATTTCGATGGTCGATTCAGTTAACATGGCTTGCATCTCAGAAGGAAATGACCGATGAATATAAGAATCCTCTACACTAAGATAGGTGAGAATAGACTCATCATCCTAACATTGAATGACATTAATAGAAGGTGTATCATCATCGATCATGTCAAGATACAAGAATCGAAAAGAAGAGGGAACCTTTCCATCACATTGATAAGTCAAAGGTCTCAGGGAAATGTTGTTTACAAAAAAAGTAGGAGGAATGGATTATTTATCCATAGACTCCATGGGTGAAGGTGGTGAAGTTGGTAAATGGGGTGAAGAAGATTTTTCATCCTCAATGATTTTGATGCGGGCTTTCTTGGAAGATGCTTTAGCAAATCCAATACCACTACGGTCTTTGTGTTTACATGTGGTACATGGGATGATAGTATGGTGGCAATGTTGATAGAAGCCAAATCCAAATCCCTTCCATGCACATTGATGGAGGAAAGTATAGTCGAAGCGGCGGTTGGTGTGGGATTGAAGGTCAGAAGAAAATGGTCACATTTGGGAAGGTGGCTTGGGTGAGTAGGTAGAAGTATCAAGTCCCCCATATGTTAAGTTTTATGAAGGTGGGGAGGACCATAAGGGAAAACCTCACCTACATGGTGATCATAGAGAGGATGTTGGTGAAGGTTACCATACTCTTGAGGAGTAAGGAATGTGTTGATGTTGTACATGTGGTACTCCCCTAGAGTGATATGTTGAAAAACACCTTCTAAGGGATCGGTAGTTAGTATATGGGTAGCGGGAATAGATGAATCACTAGGAAATTGGGTAGAAGAAGCATTGGTTAGTTGAGATGTAGATGGGTTAGCGGATGGGTCGGCTGCAGAGGCTATGGTGGCAGTGGGAATAGAGGAGGTAGGTGCGGAAAAGGTAGCAGCAACATCGGTGGATGGGGTAATGGGTGAAGGAGAAGTGGTGGAAGTGTTAGATGCCTTAACTGGTATAAGGACATCATTAGGTCAGTATAACATGTTACAAGTTTTAAATGGTGAAGGGTCAACGGGGATGGTATAATTATGTCCTTCATGTTCAAATTTTACACAATGATGTAAGGTTAAATGAACACAACCCATGACACGGATCCAAGGTTGGCCAAGCAACAGGTTGTATTGCAACTCCCCCTCTTAGACAGAATAGTTATGGAATGGTATGGGGGGCCACATTAATGTAGAGGATGATGGTGTCGAGAGTGGAAGTGATGGCATCATTGAATGAACGTAGCATAATTGGGTTATTATGCATGCAATTTGAAGGGATGTGCATTTTATTGTACACGTGGGAGGAGATGATGTTGATGTTGGCACCGCCATCGATCATAATGCGTCAAACACATATATTATCAATATAAATGGAGATGAAAAGGGTGGGATCATGATCATCTGATTGGAGAGGTATAATCTTGTCGCTAGAGAAACAGATCTTAGAATGTGTTGTATATTTTGTATACTATATATCCAGGAGTACCTGTACACCTCTTCCACGAGCATTTTAGCAGGGTCCTGGGAGTATACATATGTTATTTTTATCTATACGTATATATGGATTTTGTCATAATCCTTGAATTATGGGTAACCATTATGGATGTTTATTAGCCCGTGGTTTTGGTACCCATTGTATTGTAAAACTATTTTTACGGTTTCTTACTATTTTTCTTACAAATAGTTAGAGATGTAGTAGGGTAAAACAGAACTTGGAAGTACATTTTTGTATTGTAAATAGTTAAGTTAATGCAATAAGAGAGAAGTTACTATGCTAGGTTTTTTCCCGAAAGGGTTTCCCAAGTTAAATCTTGTGTTTTTTCATTTGTTGTCTTTGATTATCTTGAATATTTTATTCAACATAGCTTCTTGTTTATTAGTTTATCGGATTGATTCTCTTCAACCGAGGGTGGTTACTTGGTGATTAGTGGCAGGTATAGAGGAAGGGGATGAATTAGTGAGAGAAGCCATATGGTGAGGGGTGATAATGGAGGCAACATGTGTTGGGTCATTATGTAAAACCTCGATGGATTGTAGAACCTCCATGAGGGCCTATCAATGGGATTCGAAGTTTGGATGCGGTCGTCGTACAAATAATTTTTAGAGGGGATTGGTGCAATTTTTTTATCATTGTACAATGGGCGACTCCATTAGAAATAGGATATGTGGGCCCCCTAATGATGATTCTTGGTGTGGGTGTAGATGGTATATTAGGCATAGGATTGACAGATAGGCTAGTTGCTTTCTCCTTTCCTTTGTCTTTTTGGGTGCGAGTGGAAACTTGGATCATGTTAATCTGAGGAAGAGAGGTGGATGGAGAAGGTGTGTCAAGAAAATTATAATGGAATGATGGAAAAAACCTAATGCGGTGTAAGAACCTTGCGAAATGAGTAGGGCACACTGACATTTTGGCTATCTCTCTTATGCAGACCATATTGATCTCAAATTTTAGAGGTGGATAAAATTGTTTTGGAGGTGGTGATGTAGGTCCCTAAATAAGCATAGTGGGTGATGATGTGTGGTGATAGGTGGAGGTGGAACTGGGTCCTCATCTAGAAGATCATCGTCATCAAATTTTTGTTCAGGAGGACAAAGTTGGAGAAGAACGGTTTTTAGAGCCTTATAATTTTCTACATCATGTCTTAGCACACAATGGTAGGCACAAATTTTAGTATCATCAAACCCTTTTGGTTTGGGTTTGAGTGGGTCATAAGGTCTAAGGGGCGGCAATGTGATGATGGAGGTCTCTAAAAGGTTAGCTAGAATGTTGGTGTAAGACCCTGCCAATGGATCGCAATGTGAAGTGAGTGTGGGTCTGGATTTAAGTGTAGGTGATTGTGATGTGTGAGGTACTATAGGAGGTGGAATTAGAGGTGGGATAGGTTTGACCACCGGTTTGGTAGGTGGTACTATTTTAGGCTTGGGTTGTACCTTCTTGGGTAAAGGTGTAGTAGATGAACTAGCAATAGAAGGTGTTGTAGGCTTAACTACCTCTTTGGAGGGTAGTGGGTTTTTCAATTTAGGTTGCACCTTCCTGGGTAAAGGTGAAGGAGGTGTACGTGATGTAGAGGGGAAAGCGGATGGTGGAAGAGGATGAGTTAGCCAAGGTGAAAAATTAGGTGCGGTGAAGGTTTTTGGCAAAGGTAGAGTGGATCATATGGGTTGAAGAGAAGGAAATATCATAGGTTGATGTTGTTACTGTAAATGGTGGGGGTATAGGTGGTAATAAAGATGTAGTTAATGGCAAAGGTTTACATTGTGCTAGTAGGTTGGGTGTAATAAAGGATTGTGATGAAGAAGTGGCTACTACACTTTTGATTTGCCTTGGATAGGAGGTTGCTTGGCTAAGATTGATGGGTGAGGCCCTAGGATAAACAGAAGGGGAGAAGGTGACAAATGTGTAGTGAGTGAAACTAGTGTATGCAACCTAGAAGGTTGGGTCTTCCTTTTAGGTGGAGGAATGGTTTTTTCACGAGTTTGGGAAGATGTGGCTAAATCCAATTTGATGGGTGGATGAACTAGACTTGATGTTAACATGACACCCAATTTGGTAATGGGTCTAGACATGGGGGAGGTGTAGGTGTCAGGTAGGTTCTTAGGCATAGGAATAGGTTTAGTTATTGGTAAAGGTTTGGATGTAGGCGAGGGTGATGAAGAAGAGACCATTTCAACAGGCATGGTCATGGTTTATTGGGTTGCTTGAAATACCTTTGGATAGATCATGGCGGTATCCATAGGTGACATTTTCATTTGGGTTGAAAAGGGTATTTGAAGGCATCCCCAAAGCATGGAATTATCAACGTAATCCAAGCGGTCAGCCAGTGTGAAAATGACACTGTTGTAAGAGAAGATGATGTTGGCTTAGTAGCAATCCCTGTAAAATATGTCTGTGAGATAGGGAATTGGTTGAATTTGGACTCGTGAGTAAGAGAACCAAGAGTAGATCAACGGGATCCTATAATTCTAATGGGGAATTGTCTCTAATAGGAAGTGGTGCATCTAAAGGATCCCTTATGGGTAGGGGAGATAACATTTGGGATGAGGTAGTTTCCTCTTTTAGTGGAGAGGAAAGTGAGGATGACTCTCCCATGGGTAGGAGAGTTAATACTGTAGGTTGTTCGTTAGGTTGTGAGGTAAGTGGTGAAATGGCATTGGCGAAAGTTATGGATTCCTCTATGGGTGAAGGGGGAGATGAAGGGGACTCCTCTATGGGTGAAGGAGTAGATGAAGTATGCTCCTCTGTGGGTAGAGGAGCTCGTGCTAGAATCTCCTTGATAGAGGGATAGGAGGAAATTGTGGAAGGGCTGGTATGGTGTCAAACACAACATGGACCTCGTGGAAATTACTATCATTAGTTAAATGTTCACCACTTTGGTTAGATGATGGGGTATGATTAGGGAATGGTTTCTTGAAGATATGCAAGTTTTGATTTACAGTGCATTCGGGTTGTCAGGATGATATCCATTATCTAACTTTTCCCTGGACAATGTTCTTAAAGGTTATACAATTACCATGTTACGATATTCTAGTCATGTTCCTAGTACCATGCATGCATAGCATGAGCATGGTCGAAACCAGTATGTGGTTTTATGGGTGGAAGAGCAATGGCTCCGGCCTTAAGAAGTTTTTCTAATATTGAAGAATAAGGCTCCTTGATTGGAGTGTATTTTAGTTACTCCCATCTGAACTAAAAATTTTGAACAGAGAAAGGTTGGAGGTAGGTTTTGATTGATTAGAGGGGTGAGATGGGCTATCCTTTAAAACTACCATGTTGGCAGATCCTTTGGCTTTTGAATTTTTTTGGGATTTTGAGAGGAAGAAGCATCATTTGATTTAAATGTGGTGTTTTTGTTACGCAATTGAATTTTTTCTCTTCAATGGCATGAATTTCCATCTTTCATGCTATGGTAAATACGTCATCGAAGGTATAGAAGGTTTACACTTATAGAGTTGGTGAGATGTGTCTGGAAAAAGCTCTAGTGAACAACTCTATAAGATTGGTTTGAGGTAACTGGAATGTTAGTTGGTTGATGAGGCTCTACCAATGAGCGGAAAAATATGTGATAGATTCGTCATCGTATTGTCATGTTGAGTACAAGTCATTCATGGTGACCTTCTTAACGATATTGATTGAAAAATGGTCCAGAAAGCTTGAGCCACTTGATTAAATGAGTAAATGGAATGTTGAGGTAAACCACTATTCCAATCTAATGTGGTTCCCGTTAAGGACATGGGGAATGTTCGTAGGAGTAAAGCATCATCGTGGGTGATTAGATAACACCCATGTTTGAAAGACCGCAAGTGTTGTTACGGGTCTTCTTTACTATTGAACCGGTTAAATTTGGGCATTTCCCAATGCACAGGGTATGGGCGAATGGTACTAGAAATATGGATGGGATCATTACAGATTTCATCATAGGTTAAGGAGTCATGAGATCAGAAATGGATGCTTCTAATGTTTGCATCTTTTCCATCATCATTTTAATAAGGTCATTGGTAGGTTGTGATGATTGAGCACCCCTGCAGCATAAGGATTTTGATGATGAATGTATGATGTGGACGGCATCCCAAATATATAGTAGTGCTTGAGTATGAGAACTACATGGGGGAATAGATGCAAGTGGAAAATATCCCAAAGAGGTGATGGAAGAGACTGGGGGTTGTTGGTGATATGTGTAAGTATATGGGGTAGATGTAGTGATCCTTGTAGTGATTAGAGGTAGAGACTGTGGAATGGAGAGGATGATGTTTTGGAATTGGCTATGGGTTGGTGATGCCATGGGTGGTCATTTGTGACACAATAGGTATATACAAGGTGGTAGGTGCAAATCGGGGCTATGCTCAAGGTGGCTGATGAAGGAATGCTTGACACCATAGGTGCAACTAACGTCAAAATTCAGCAACCTGATGCTATAGGTATCATAGGTATTGATGATGTGAAGTCAAGTTGGGATACTACGAGTGGTAAGGTGGAAGAAGGTAACGCCGAGCTAGTGGTAGCTAATGCAGAAGTGGGGGTGAGGGTAGGAGGAATGGACACAGCATGTCATATACCAACTTTCCGATGAATCGTGAGTAGAGGAATGGGTGAGATAATGTTGTAAGGAAGTGGGGTTGTGGTCAAGGAGTCTTACAAACTCCTTGTCACCGGTACTAATGATAATGGGTTGAGTAGGATCCATAGGTGATAGGATGGAAGGTGGTGATGGGATAGGTGGGAGTGGTGAAGGCTTGCGTGGAATATAAGGGCATTGGCTTGACTACGAGTCAAAACCATGTGAGTTGGCATAGGATTGGTAATCTATTCTCTGTAAATGACACAAAAAAATAGAAGAAATGAAGAAAAATAGGTTCCAGGAGGTGAAACTGGTTGTTGTTTTAATTAGGAATTAAAACACAAGAACCGACATGAGTTAGGTTAACCGATGATGGTGAGATGGTAACCGATGATGGTCAAGGTGACCGATACCAGTTACTATGGGAAAACAAAAAAATTCAAATGAGGTAATAATTGATGAAAATGAAATAAAAACTAGATTTTACAAAGTGATTTTAAAGGTCCAGAGGTATGATGATGTGTCTGAAGACTTCAGTAAAGAACATAAAATGTGGTGAATGTTTTTTTGTTGAAATGACCAAAAAATAGAAACCGACAATGGTTAGGTAAACCGATGACGATTAGAGGAAAATCGATGAGGCTCGCTCAACCGACGCCTGGTCACTGTGAAAATTAAAAAGGTGGAAGAATTTTATTTTTGAGACTTAGATCAAATAAACTATCAACCCAGAAACCTGAGTATGATAGTAATGGACCCTAACACACCTAGAAAAAGTCAGAATACACCAACTATAATTGTGGGGTGTGAAAGGAAGAAAATAAAATGAAGAATGTGACCTCATAACTCAAAACACAACTCAAGAAAAAGCTAAGAAAAACATGAAATCCTATGAGTGAATTTTATGTTTTAGCTTATGCTATTTTAGACTGACTTGTGAAATGTAACAGATTTTTTGGTTGGAAAGAGGGTATCCTATGAAGAGGCAAGATCTAAGGATGGTTTTAGGTTATGTTTTGGTGGGGCGGTCCTTTCTCTAAGTTAATGACTAGATAGAGAAACTAGTTGGGCACCCACTATCAATCCTCTAATCATGTGATCGTTGACAACTTCTTCCAGGTAAGGTGTTGTTTAAGAAGATGTGTGAGTTTATTTTTGTGTAGTTTGGAAAAGAGAGAAGAGAATGTGCTCTACGATTCAATTATGTCAACCATCAGTTGGGCATGACTTCCAAAGATATAGGTTTCCCTCAGTTTTAATGTGAGCTAAAAATGCAAACATAGAAGTATGAAATGCAATTATTTTAAAACCCAAATCGAAATGTGATATTCAATGTAAACAAAGAGTGAATAGGAAAGGATATGACTTTCACTAATGCAAATGCAAGAAAAGAAAAGAAGGATTCGTTTTAGTTCCGAAATACAAATGTCACTGAGACAAATAGAAGAAAGAGAAGATTTCAAGGAGATAATTTAATGTTAACTTCCTTTTGAAAAAGAAACAAACATACAATGGTTCCCTAAGAATGAATAAATGTAAGAACCCCAAATGGGTCCCAAGTGTGCCAAAATGTTTCACAGATTCTTAGCAAATTAATGAAACAGATAAGGGTAGTGGGCCAAGGAGGAATACATGTTTTTAATGTCGATTGAAGATCATGCACGCATTCTAATTTCCTGATCCAAGTTGACTACAAGATCTCCCTTTTAGTTAGGTGGAACTACCTGTAAATTCTAAACAATACCACTAGATAGAGTTAAACAAAACAATGAGTGGACTACCTAATGGAAGTTAGATTAGGAAGCATGATGCTTCTTGAATAGGATGTCAATCCACTTTTTATATAACAAGTATTAATGCTATTTAAAATATACATGAAATAACGATCCTATTGGAATTGAAATGATTTAGGTATCTCACAAAAACAATAAGAAATGTTAGGTAAAAGGTGATTGAGGTCAAAATGGGTCAGGTGATTGGCTAGTGTTGTATTGCAAGTCTAGTATAGGCTCTGGGTAAGGTCTAGTAAATATTAGAAATGGTTCTAGGTTATTGGGAAGTGGGTATTAGCTCACTGGTCTAAGGTATATTTCAAACAAGAATCGATGTTGGTTGGATGAATGATGTCGATTAAACAAAATGACTAACATCGGTGCGCTAACCGATGTTGGTAGGGTCACTTCACATAAAGTTCTTAAAACTAGTTTTTAGACTCCTGTGATTACACAAAGGTTGGAAATGGTGAGGGATAGGTCGTAAAATGGTATTGAAGACTCATGGATGATTAGAAGAGGGTAAAAATAGGTGAAAGGGATAGGTATGGTAAGGTGATAGGTTGGTGGGAGGAAGTAAGTATATGACTATGGAGAAAGATAAATTACTGAGATAAATAAGAAACCTTACTGAAAGAAGACCATAGATAAATGAAGAGGTGTTAGGTACTTATGGAAAAGTAGATTTGGAGAAATGTAGGTGATGAGGATGGTGATGGCATAGATCCAGAGAGAATATTCATTGTATTCGTGTCATGGAAGTTTGAACCTCTAAGTGCTTCTCTGTGTGAATTTGTGATCGTGGAGAAGATGATGAATGTCAAATGGTTGTTGGTAGTGCTCCCATGTGTTTTCCTTTTCCTGAGTGCTTCAAAAATTTGAGTGCTCTAAGTCTCTGTTCGTATGAGATCCTAAATTGAATGACCAACCTAGGCAAAGGATTTTGGAAATCTATTTAACCTAACCAATGATGGTTAGGTACTAGCATCGATTGAGATATAACTGGCATCGGTTAAGGCGGGAATATCTGGGTTGGCCAAAAATAGCCATGTTGTTGCTATTTTTGGCATGATCTCTAACCTTCTTGCAAGTCTTGAGTGATGGATCCCAAAAATATAAGTAGGATTATTTTTAGGTTTGTTAATAGGAGTTAAGTCTAGGTTTAGACTAAGTCCTAGTTGGTTAGGATAAGCTTAGAGTTGGTCTTAGGTCATTAATGAGGTTTGAGTGGATCATTTAAGTGAGGTGGCTAGGTGAGTTGGCTTGGGTGAGGTGGTTAAGTGAGGATATTAATTAATTTAATTAAGATAATTAATTCAATTAACATGTGCATTAGGGGATATGAATGGGTAGGATATGGTTAATTAACGGGGTTTTAATGGAAGTATGACCCAATTTTGGTGTCTACAAAATGGTCTATTATTCTTGAATGAGCTCTAATGCTTAAAAATATGAAAAGGTGATTGAGAAGTTGTGATGGTGCAAGTGTGAGCTTACGGAAGAGTGATAAATCAAAAAGTGTAGGAACATGACAAAAAGTAGACAAAATGGTGAAGTAACATGAAGAACACAGTGAAATCCTAATATGAAATGTAGAGGTAATTGTATATGTGAAATTAAACATGAAATGCAATCATGTATGTGAAAGATACATAGTGTGATGAGTTGATTAGGATATAGTGCAAGGTGAAATAGCATCATATATGCACTCTCCCATCTTGAGATAGGTTTGTGAAGGTTTTGTAACCTAATTCTAAAACTATGAAGCATCTTTCATTGTCTTAGGTACTGAATTGTGATGAATGAACAAGGTATTGAGTTTGAAATCTAAGAAAAAGTAGTGTGAATCAGAGCTCAGGTATAATGTGAATAGAGGGTTGAATTTTTGATGAAATTTTGTGAGTCAACAAGAATAGATTGCAAATTTAGGGTCATCATCAGCTGTTGAAGACAGTAACTCAAGAGTGACCAAATTGGTAGAACAAGTCTAAGTGGTAGCTTAGCAGTTAGGGAGTTGAAGCTTCCTTGTGAGTTAAAGCTCACTAAAGATCAGTAGAAGTTGATTGAATTACAAGGGGTTGAAGCCTCCAGACTAAGTGGCAACTTGGTCAAATTTTGGAGTAGTAGCTCTAGGTTGAGTTGAAGCTCAACCTTGAAACTAATTAAATAGAAGCAAGAAAAATTGGTCCTAAGCATAGTTCATAGTTTCAGTGGGTTTTCTTCCCATTTTGGGTTTCCCACATTAAACCTTATGTCATTATGTACTGTCTTGCAAATTTCTTGTGTGTGTGTTTATGAGTTTATCATATCAAATTTAAGAAGGTAAATTTGTGAAGACATTGATTCACCCCCTTCTCATTGTCATAGTTTCTAGGAAGCTGAGCATAAGAAATATTAGAGCCAATGTTGATGGAGAAATGAGTAAGAAAGGGATCATTTAGATGTGTAAAGGAGGTTACTAATTGAATGGGTAAGTCATAGAACCAGCGTGTCACATAATCATGGAGACTATGAGAAAATAGCTTATCTAAGAGGATATGATCATCACCAAAGTCAAAACAAGAAACATGAAATGATCTAAGGTTTTCTTGTGGGTCACCATGCCCATTGAAAATGGGAATCTTAGGGTTGAAAAAATTGGTAGGAAGCGGGTAAGTAGAGATGGCGGTGTAAATGAAGTATGTAATAATAAGGTAGAATCTAAAGATCGTAATGCATGCAAAGCATCTTGTTTCAACTTATGAATTTGAGCTTGAAGATCATGATAAAGAGAAGTTAGGTCTTGATTGCCAACAGATGATAGTTTTTTTACATGATAAACTAAGGGTAATGTAAAATTATTGGTCTAGGATTAGGAAACAAAACAAGAATAGTATAAATAGGAGGAAGAGTATAAGAAAGAGGTTGAGTGGTAATAGAAGTGGGTATGGTAGTAGAATTAGTGAGTTCTGCCAAGTTAGTAGCTTCTTCATGAGAAATGTGTAAAAGTAAATCTAAATCTTTAGGATGTTCAACAACATGATCAGTGATGGCCTTAAGATGAGATTCAGGTGAATTCCTCATGAGATTGATTTATGGTAAAGGAGAATAAACCCTAGAGTGATAAAAGTAATAAGGAAGAACATAGAAGTGTGAATGGTCAATTTGGGTTCACCAAAATGACTAACTAAAATTTACTATGTAGTGTGGGGATAGTTAATCTAATCTATGAAAAGTTGTGATCAATTAAATAAATGTAGTAAAGAATTATGTAAGTAAGCTAATCAATTATACAAAAGGAAATGCTAACCCTAATGTGTAAAAGAGAAGAGGAAAGAACTCAGTTGTATAATGATCCTCATAAGACAAAGTGTCACAAAGTTGATGACTAGAAAAAACTGAATTAGGAACGAATGTGTAGAAGTCCCAAAAAGGATGGATCTGGAGGATCTAGCTGGACTGGAGCACCTAGAGAGGGATTGGGGCACCTAGGGGTGCCCGGTTTGCAATCGTGGTGCCCTAGTTTGTGTAAAATATCTAAAATAGATCTTCAATAGTTCAAGAGATGGTCCGAAACCCTCATTGTTTATTACATCATCTTCTTTGTATCGTGCCATATGTCACTAATAATCCAAGATGAAATAAATACCTACAAGACCCCAAAACAAGAATCAAACCCTAAAAAATAAAAATGCATATGAAGGGGCCAAACTAACCTTAGTTACCATAATGGTGAACTTACTAATCGAGTGTTGTACTACATCTCGGACTGATGTAGTTATATGCAAGTGTGTGTGAACATGCCCTAGCTTACTCTTGTTCCAGTCACACTTTGTGAAGTAGCGAGTAATAACTACGTGTATAAAATGTAATAGAATGTGTGCATGGAATAGAATAGAATCCCTCCCCTTCTGAAGTGTGATGCAGATGTATTATTCTTGTGCTTTCATGATGGAGATATGTGGATGCAAGTGATCTCTAATACAATAGATGGATGCAAATCTAGATGAGTGATAGTAGTAAGTGATTCTAAGTCCCTTATTATGGTCTCATAACTTTATATTTATAGGGTTCTCTTGATCTAATTTTGTGATTAACCCTAAAAAGGTTGACCAAAAGAAAGATAAAGATCTCAAAAAGATGTAAAGAGCCTAAAAAGTGGTGGGAAAGTGTAAAAAGGACCGAGACACCCATGGTGGGGACTAGGCGCACATGGGCGCCCAAGATTACTAGTATGGGCACCCCGATCAAGGCTAAAATTATGTGGTATAACAGAAGTTGACCTGGGAATATGGGTATAAGAGGTTATAATGATGAAATAAAATAAAACAAGATGGCCCAAAGATGGAGGTTAATTAGTACTTTCTTTACTTAAGAACTTTCTAAATAAGTACTATGATATTGGGATAAATAATGTCTAAAGTGCATGATTTTGTGACTAAGAGAGTCCGAACTAGAAAATTTGGTGGAAAAAGAGCATGAGACCATCATAATCAGTGGTCAAAAAATGCATAGATGCTCACGATGTCAAGACACGGGTTCTGGGTAAGGATAGGGGTCTCAAAGAAGTGCCCAAGACCTCTGTGTGAGCGTTGGAGTCTACATAAATTTTCAAAATCTAGTTCCAACAGTGTCGTTAAGGATTTCCACTTGTTCAATTTTGGTCACCTTTATGTCACACTTGGATCACCAAAGTACTTGTAAATCTGCACACAAATATCCTCCTATCAAACCCTCAAAAATACATCAAATCCTAAAAATAAAGATGCAAAATTAGGGGTCAGACTATCCTCAGCTATCATAATGGTGAACTTACAATTAAGCATTGCACTACATCTTAGAAAGAATGTAGTTCTATGTGCCTGTGTTTGCAATAATGTTCTTAGATCAACCTCACGCCAATGATGCCAAGATAATGGGTGGTAGCTAGATAAAATGCAAATGTGTGGATGGAATAGAATGAACTCCCCTTCCTATGTAGTTTGTATACAAAGTAATGTGCCCATATGCAATCCCTTAAGATATGTAGATAGATATCCCTTGATAATAATTTCCCACCATTATAATGGTATGTATGTTGTGTTTATATAAGGATATCTTGCTTGAATTTTGACACTAAGGATCCACCATGCCGACTAATAACTTGTGATATGAGAGGTAAAACTTAAAATACTAACCTCAAATTTCAAAATAAGATCAAACATAAAGAAGAAATGGGTTTCCATGATGGGCAGGAGTTCAGAGTGCTAGTGTCTAGGGACAAGTGACGACAAATGAGAAAAGACTAACAAACAAGGATCCATGTGACCTAACTAGACTGGTTGTATGAGTGACAAGTGTAAAAGATAAAAATAATAGAAACCAATAAGACAAACGAATGGACTAGGGAATGAGTCACTAGTGAATACTTTTCTTACGTAAGATCCATATATAAAATAACATACTTGGCGGTATAGTAAATAGTAGTAAGTGTGTAATTATACGTCTACATTTTCCACCACTTTATGTTTATGAGTGAAATCTTGATAACATAAAGTAGATATAGATGCATACCTGAGAGAAGTATGGAGAATCCCATGTTACAAGAGTATGCACGTGAGATTTGGTAGAAGTGCGTGCTGAATGAGAACACATACCATGGTGAACCATGGATCAATGTGTCGATCCATGTGATGTAACAAGAGATGTGGGACCGTTATGAGGAAAACTAAGTGAGATTGATGATTGTGATGTTGAATGATTATAGGTTTCAATTTTTATCATTGATGGAGATGTGTTGGGGTAGGGAGTGATAAGTTCCCAACCTAATTTTGTGTGTGTGAAAAATTGAGGATTTGGGTGTCCTACCGTCGAGGAAGAGGTGGTGAGAGAGGTCTAGTTTTACTCTCTAACTTTAACTACATCCTTAAATGGTTTATCTATTACAGATGGAAAAAGACTAGATTTTGTTGATTTAAATCCATTTTGATTTAATGAGAATAACCCATATATGATCAATATAGGAAAGGAAATGACGTCTCATCATCCCCCCTAATGGGGTGTCACAACAATGCATGTGAGATGGCTTCCAAGTTAGGTCATCTAGAAGTAATTGCATTATGTAGAATAACTTCCCATGTTGGGTCATATAGCAAAGTGGTGATATAACTCCCAAGTTAGGTCATCTGGGAGGATAAAGATGTTGGGTTGTGTTTATTTAATGCTATGATTTATAATAGTATAAAGTTAGTGTTGTTGATATTTGAATTTATGTGATTGATTGATTGGTTACTCATAGAGATATTTTACGTTTGTTTCCCCATTAGGTCATTAGGGGGAATTGCTAGAAAGTGGTGTGAAATGTCGCGTAATGTACGAGTAAATTTTTGGAAATGATGAATTAGAAATGTGTAATGATCATGTAATTGAAGGAGAATTATATGATGACCCCGTTTGTATGCCCCCATTTTGGTGAAAGGAAGAGTGATGATTAGAAAAAAAAACTAAGCTGAAAGTTAGCACGTAATGATGTAATATAGAATGTATGATATATATTGCAAAAATTTGTGTATATCAAGTGGAAAAAATGTCAAAGAGGAATATAGTGTGTGTGAAATGTGTACAATACATCAGCATGTGGAACTTTGAAAATAATTACACAAATAAGATATGAATCAGAGTAAGGATTCTCAAGATATGATTAAAATCATGTAATGTGTATTAGTTCAAAGGATAGGTGTGAATAATGACTATAACGCGGTAAGTAATGGAGAGTTACTATAAATAGTAATGTGAAAAAGTGAATAGGTAATTCATTTGATTATTGTGTGTGTGATTTTGAGATTTGGGTGTGCGAAGATGCCTCAAGTGAGAGAACCACGATTGAGTTGGTTTGAGATAGTTGCAAAGAACTATGGCGTCACATACGATAGCTAAGCTAGTAAGTGTGATTTTTTCAAAAATGTGTTGATATTAGTTATTTTTGATGAATTTTTACAAAAATTTTGTTATCTATTTTCTCATCATTTTCCACTTGGACAAGAGCAAGAAACCATTAATGACCTTGGGACACTAGAGCCAGGCATGGGCACTTGTGACTCGCTTCTAGGTGCCCCATTCATGTTCCCTGGGTGCTAGCATCCCAGAAGACTTGGGTTGAGCCCAGTGTTGTAGATGTGAAAATTAATGCTTGTTGATGTATTTATGTATATATGTGAGATGTTAATGGGTTGTTTGTTTTTATTTTGTGTTGTACAGAGGGACATCCATTTGAGAGAATTTCATGGTGGATTTCATTTGAGTACATTGCTAGGATTGGGGTTGTTAGATGATGAGTGGGATGTTCTAGACCATTTCATCCTACGGCACATAGCGAGGATGGGGGATGTGCCCCATAATATGCCTATGATCACAACTTTGTGTGAGAGGTGGTGTGTAGATACTTACACCTTTTAGTTACCTACAAGAGATGACAGTGACTTTGGAGGATATATATCATGTATTGCACTTGTCTATTGTTGGGGAGAGGGTCCACGTGATGGCTATAGATGATGCTTAGAGACAGATGAGGGTCATTAGGCAGTATTTTACAAGGACCCGGGTGCATATTAAGGTCCATATCAGTCTGGATGTTATATTGAAGTCGGGGTTTTCACAATTATGGATGTTCATTATTGTTTTGATCACTTTGTCACCGTTGTATTGGAGGATGTTGGTGTAGGCATCTTGTATAAGATGCATGACATCTATTGGATAGAGGAGGAGGGCATGATATATGCTTGGGCACGATGTGTATTGGCCCATCTATACAAATATATATACAGATTCACGCATGAGGAACATGGGGGAGGTATTAGAGCTACCACTTTATTACATGTATGGTCCTATGAGCATATTGTGATATTGAGGCCAATTGATGTACCTTTAAGGAGAGTGGGCGACGCCGGATATATTTTTTTAGGAGATTGTAATGTCCCTCTTTTTCAAATAATTTTTATTAAAGACCTTTGGCCCATTTTGTCTACCCAATGACCAAAGGGTGTACACAAGGGTGACTTAAGTCGTAATAAATTAGTATAAAGTGCCTATAAAAAATAAAATAAAATTATTAAAGCACTTATATTAATTTATGTTTCTTAATAATAAAGGTTTTAATCTCTAGAAAGGTGCATAGGGTCTAAAATTATGTTTGTATCCTTCCTAGGGAGATTGGCGACTTTCCTAGAAGAAGGATAAAGGTTGTCTAGAAAGGAAAATAGGCCCATGTTAATTTTGTATCATTCTTATGCAAAAGTGCGACTTGGACCAAAGGAGAGTAATGAACTTTAGGAAGGATAAAAATATATTTAGTTTTGTATTCCTCTTAAGGAAATGCGACTTGGCCTAGGAGAAAGAACCAAGCATAGAGAAGACCAACGCAGCTGATTGGTTTGAAAGGAGGTTCCCTTGGGTCACTTTTCCTTTATAAAGGAGAGTTCGACTTGGGAGAAGGCATCTGATAATCATTATACCAATTTCTGATTTGTGTCTCAAGCTTTGTGCTTTTGCATAAATATACTAAGGACCAAAAACCTTAGTTTTTCCCTCTAGAGGACGAAAACCCTCTTAGAGAATGTGAGGGATTCCTACACAAGGAATTCTATTGGGATTCAAATATTTCTTTTGTCATTCCAGCAGTGTTTTTGATGAATATTTGCATCCTATTTTTGGTAAACAAAGGGTTTTAGCATTGGTTTGCTATTTTTTCCATGGTGAGGAAACCTGCTTTTAGATCTTTTGTGTTATTTGGAAGATCTTCCAAGTCTGAAATCTATTGCTGCTTATTGTACTAAATTTTGGGGATCAAAATAAGTTAATTTCACATTATTTCAAGGTGTTTAATGTTGTTTATCAATTCCTCCTTATCTACATATTTTTAAGGGGTTTTCCATCTTATTTTATTGTGAATGTATTTGGCATTTCATCTATTTATGATTGGTAGAAAATAAAAACTGATTTTGGGTGAAAGGGATGCAAATTTCATTATAGATTTTTGGGCCTTATTCTTAAACCAGTCACATTTTCTAAGGGTTATGTCATATTTGTTCTATAGTTAAAATATGTATACATTCTTCATATTTGAACTTGAAATATATGTATCTCAGTCTAGGGTAAATTAGGTTTGGTATTATAGCTAATTTATAAAGGTGTCTACATACATTCCTATTCGTAATTCTCATGAAAAATTCTTCTGCGTGCATTACATTTGATTACTTTCTCCTTGTCAAATCTATTTTTGGTGTTTGGAATTGATTGAAAATCCATCGGGGTCAAAGTGTCCCATTTGAGAACATTACATTGGTATCAGAGCTTGGATCCTCCCAGCCTGGAGGGTTAGTTTGATTAGAGCCATAATCCTGCCAGCCTGTTGGGTAATGGTTACATTCAGGTGGTTTTAAATCAGTTGTGCACAAGTCATTTTGGAATTGGTTTTCCAGTTTGGACAGCTAAATAAGTCATCTTGGGAAGGATGTCTAGCTACAAACAAGTGTGGAAAAAACTTGAACAATCACAACATCAACTCATGCGTAAATTGCAGCGTTTAGATGATTCACTTTCAAAGTTTGGACTCTCTAAAGGATCATCATCACTTTCTATTCACAAAGGTCCAATGCCACAAGACAAAGAAGTGGAAGTGATTAGCATATTTAAGGAGTATAGCATCCTTCCTCAATATGTTAAGGAGAATTTTCATTTCAAGGACTACATGGACATGCACCTGAATCTTGGCCACAAGACTGAGCAGGAAAGGAAGGAATATCACACTATAGCTTCTGAATTGTTTATACATGGAAGGAATAGAGAATCTTCACATATGGTTGATACAACTCTTCATGAGAGTGCTTTGGTGTATTCAAGCTCCAATAAGGTATGCAAAAAATTATACGATGAATTTTATAGACATGCTGATTTGACATAGGAAGACATGGGAACAGCATTGGGTAATGATTTATTTGCATCATCCTTACACAAGGTTTCACTAGAAGCTTCTATTTTAGAGGCTAGCATAGAGCATGTTATTGTTTTGAATAGCAATGACATGGATTTTTGGGTGATCATAAGGAATATTCTAAATTATATTTAAATCCAATAATTTCATATCATCTACACATGAAGAAAAATCAGACTATAGAAGCCAAGGATATTTGGAACAAAATCCTATGATTTGGGAAGTAGTTGATGATCGCAAAGAAAGAATGGACAAGGAAAATATGATTTGGGGCAGTGTTAATTTATCTTCTCACTCTCATGAGATTACAGCCCTTACACATGGAGAAATGAATGAAGAAGAGTCTACAAGCATGGGCACTCGAAGTACAAGTGTTGGATATGAAAATTCCATGGAAGATGCACTTGTGAAGCTTAAAGACATGGCAAAAGAGTATGACAGGTATTCTGATTTTTATGACAACAGTCATATTTCTTTACTCCATCATGAGAGAATACTCCTTTCACATGAGGATGATAATACCATGGGGCCTTCTATAGGTGGCATTCAAGAATTGGGTGTTAAAAATGGGTTTTGTGTGATGAATTCAAGTCATAAGAATTCTGATTTTTTATATCAGACTTGGGAGGATGTGGAAAAGACACAAATTTTGTGTGATATATGGTCACAAAGGGCCAAGGAGGCTAAGTTAGTGGCTTCCCTTGCAAACCAACATCCACAACAAGTCAAATAACAAGTTCACCACATAGATCAACAAGGACATGATGAAGAGTACGGAAAATTGGGGACATAATTGAGGAGGATTGTGGCACTTTTTATGAGTAAGCTACATAAGCTCTCTTTTCTAGACCTTGAGTAGTTTGTTATAGTGCATGTGAAATCATTCAAAAATCTTAGGATTATTTGGGATCAAGGAATTGATTAGAATGCAGATTTTCTACTTGAGATTGCTTGGGGGAAAGCAATCCTGGGAAGGGAGGACCGTAATGTCCCTCTTTTTCATATTATTTTTATTGAAGACCTTTGGCCCATTTCCTCTACCCTACAACAAAATGGTGTGCACAAGGGTGACTTAAGTCACAATAAATGAGTATAAAGTTCCTATAAAAATAAAATAAAATTATTAAAGAACTTATATTAATTTATTTGGCTTAATAATAAAGGTTATAATCTCTAGAAAGGTGCATAGTGTCTAAAATTATATTTGCATCCTTCCTAGGGAGATTGAAGACTTTCCTAGAAGAAGGATAAATGTTTTATAGAAAGGAAAATAGGCCCATGCTAATTTTGTATCATTCATATGAAAAAGTGTGACTTGGACCAAAGGAGAGTAATGAAGTTTAGGAAGGATAAAAATATATTTAATTTTGTATTCCTCCTAAGGAAATGTGACTTGGCCTAGGAGAAAGAACCAAGCATAGAGAAGACCAACACATATGATTGGTTTGAAAGGAGGTTCCCTTGGGTCAATTTTCTTTGATAAAGGAGAGTTCAACTTGGGAGAAGGAATCTCATAATCATTATACCAATTTCTAATTTGTGTCTCAAGCCTTGTGCTTTTGTATAAATATACTAAGGATGAAAACCCTTAGTTTTTCCCTCTAGTGGATGAAAACCCTCTTAGAGAATGTGAGGGATACCTACACAGGAATTCTATTGGGCTTCAAAAATTTCTTTTGTCATTCCAGTAGTGTTTTTGATGAAGATATGCTTCATATTTTTGGTAAAAATGTTGTAGCATTTATTTGCTACTTTTCCCATGGTGAAGCGACCTACTTTTTAGTTGTTCTGTGTTGTTTGGAAGATCTTCCAGGTCTGAAATCTATTGCTACTTATTGTACTGAATTTTGGGGATCGAAATAAATTAATTTCAAATTATTTGGAAGGTGTTTAGTGTTGTTTTTAGTCCTCCTTATCTGCAGATTTCTGAGGAGTTTTCTAGCTTA
This sequence comes from Taxus wallichiana var. yunnanensis, assembly GCA_018340775.1. NCBI lineage: Eukaryota > Viridiplantae > Streptophyta > Pinopsida > Cupressales > Taxaceae > Taxus > Taxus wallichiana. Next base: position 739,959,982 of record CM031241.1, read on the forward strand.
TTTTATTGTGAAAGTATTCGGCATTTCATCTATTTATGATTGGTAAAAATCAGAAACTAATTTTGGGAGAAAGGGATGCAAATTTCATTGTAGATTTGTTGGGCTTTATTTTTAAACCAATCCCATTTTCTAAGGGTCCTCTCAGATCTGTTTTATACTTAAAATCTGCATATATTCTTCAGATTTGACCTTGAAAAATCTGCATCTCAGTCTAGGGTGAATCATATTATTTCTATAGCTGATTTATAAAGGTGTCTACATACAGCCCTAGTCGCAATTCTCATGAAAAATTCTGATGTGCATTACAATTGATTGCTTTCTCCTTGTCAAATCTGTTTTTGGTGTTTGGAATTTATTATAAACCCATTTGGGGTCAAAGTGTCCCATTTGGGAACATTACATAGATGGGTAGGTGTTCACAGTAGGAAGGTGGATATGGATACCTATAGAGTGATGTTAGATCACATGAGGCTAGAGACCATTACATGGAAGCCATACCGAGACTACAGAGGATGGCCAAAGGATGTAGTAAAGCTACAATGTATACAATGAGACTATGTGGCTAGATGATTAGTTTATAAGGGTGACCAAGCTATTTCAAGAAGAGAGAGCCTCACGAAAGTTTGGTATGGCCCAAGATGTGCCCCCAGATCCATATATATATATATTGGTTAGGTCCATTAGGGTGCCAAGGAGGACTGGAGCTAGACTAGGGCCTAAAGGAGTGCAACTAGTACCTCCTAGGCCAAATGAGATAGATGTGGTGATAGATATTATAGATGTAGATGATGCAAGGTGTACGAAGGTATATTGTGCATGGTGAGTGTCACATCGGTGGGTATTTTTCTTGAAATTTTTGTGGATGTGGTGGGAGCACTATTGGGGGGAGTAGTATAGGGGAAAGCACATGCCCCTGATCAAGTAGCGGCATTGATAGCATATCATGATTATTTATATAGTGATGTTTATGATTTTTATTTGGTTGTGTTATTATTATTATCTAATGTGTTTATCTATGGATGTATTTGATGCATAATTATCGATGATTATGGACACATCCATCCACACATTGATGTGTAATGTTCCCACCGATATAATCATAGGTGATGGTATGCTAGAGCATGTTGATGGTATTGTGGGTGAGCATACACACATATTTGATCCAGTGGTGCTAGCAGTGGTGATGTGTACCATATTGTTAAGTGGGTGAGACGAGGCATGAGAGGATACATGGTGAGCTAGAGAGACTACAAGTGGAGGTCCCTTGGCATAAGATGTATTTGTGCATTTCGTAGATGTACGAGTTTTTTTGGAGAAATTGATTGAGGTGATATTATTGTGCGGGGAAGGTAGAGAGATATAAGGGGTGCGATCAATGGTGCATATTGAGTGGTGAAGGATCTAACTCTAGAGCTCCCGCATTTGTAGATAGTGATAGCAACGACAATATATGATATGTATTGGTTTAGTGGTGTATGGGGGTTTCCCCCAAGTGTCGGCATTTTATTACTATTGTTTTTCATGATTGATATATATAGACCATTGGTGTATGTTCATTGTAATTGATGTTTTATTTATCATGCAATGTGATGATTTGGTACGCATATGTTGATGTATGATGTGTCAATTATTGTTGTTATATTTGATGTGTGATATTGTGATGATTGTTTTGTTGATATGATTGGAAATGTGTAGTGGTTGATTAATGATGAGATAGTGTATATGATTATAGATGATGTATGTAGTATGATTGTGATGTGTAATAGATAAATGATGAAAAAGTGTATTATATGAATGATGAAGTAGAAATGAATAATGTGAAAGAGTATGTGAATGAGATGGTCATAATAGTGTAGTGAAGCATGTGTTAATATAATGAAGAGGGGGAGGAGAATAATGATGCCCCGATGTGAATATGATAAAGGTTAATTTATATAAGACCCCTCAACAGTCAAGAATGAACCGTAAAGAAAGAGTGCATCATTAAGAAGTGATATGATAGTGTACGCTAGATAGATATGTCGATATAATGTGTAGCGTAAAGATATAGTGAGGTTCTTATTATAACATATCCCTCAACAATAATGTAAGAACCATAAGAACATGAGTGCATCATTAGGGGTAAGGTGATAAAATCACCTACCAAAGACCAAGATGGCGGGGAGAGGTGCATGGTTGAGATGGAGAGCACACATGAGCAACAACCTATGGTGGTGGATGAATAATGACCTTAGAACTAGACAAAGGAGATAAGTCAACTAGAGTAATAACACACTTGCATGGGAGTGGAGACATAGACCACTCACGAGAGTGAGAGCCAAAGGAAATGACACCCTTATCTTCTAATTTTTGTAATTGATCACGAAGGATGCAAAAATCATTATCATGATGGCTATTAATACAATCATAGTTCCAAAGAAGGTTGATCACACTTTGGAATTGTAAGTGATGAGGTGGATGATGTTGATTATAAGGTAAGTAAATCAAATGCTTGTCAAGAAAGGCACACAGTACATCATGAGGTCTAGCATGATGAGAAAAGTGTAATGGCTCCCGTGAAGGATATTTAGAGGTATGAGGTGGAGAAGCTAAACTTTCTTACGAGGTGGAGGAGATGGAGACAATGGAGGAACTCAACAGATGGAAGTGGAGAAGAACTAGGAGGAGGATCTATATTATGTGCAACAATGAGTTCCTGTTCTAAATCAATGACCTTATCTCAAAAGGGTGTGAATGATTCACATGTATCATATTGCAAGATTTATTTTAAAGTGGATTCAAACCACAACAAAAGATGAATTGTTTTCTAGGTCAATGGGATAGAATACTAATTGATGCATGCAAGCATTGAAGCATAAAATGTAATCAATGATAGGTTTTTTTTCCTTGATGTAAGCTAAGTAGACAATCATGTGTGACTCAGGGGCCGTTTTTATTTTAAAGCGTTGAAGTAAGGATTCTTCCATCTCACCATAGGGACTAATAGATCCAAGGGTAAATGTATGTACCATTGGAGAGTGTCATTAGTAATACTATGGTGAAATTCTTTGAGTAACAATCAATCATTATAATACCAATCCATAGCTATATGATAATTTTTAGATGAAAATATGGATTTGAGTACCATCAAATCATGTAAATGTAAGCATGATGAAATCCATAGGAAATGTTGAATTGTGAATCTTTTTCATAATAGGGTTTCCATGTAAAGAATTTTTTTATCGATAGAAGCATGATAGGCCTTGAACTTCAGATTTGAGTTGGCCAACAACATGCATGAGTGATAAAATTTCATGTGAAGGAATGGGAGTAGATTTGAGTAGTGTATTAAGTGGTTGAATTTTTACATTATGACTAATCATAGGGATATCAAGAGAATAAATTTAAGATGTCGATGTTAAGGGCACACTAGGTGTAGGTGCTGAAGAAGTAACATGTGGTGAAGCACATGGAGTGTCGATAGAAGTAGTAGGACTAGCATTGGCAACATTATTAGGAGATGTATCAGGCATGCTACTAGAGATAATATCATAAGAAGATGAAAGTGGAGTAGAAAATTCACATTCAATAGTATGTAAAGAATTAAAATCATTACTAATATGTGTATCACCAATATCAGACAAATATTCATATGTAAGGATTTCATTAAGCATATCATCAACATATAATGAAGGAGGAGAACTAGTATGTGATGCACTATTAGAAATATTTTTAGAAATGGAAGGAGTATGAGATGTAACTATAGAATCATCTTGACTAGTATGAGAAACAACATCATGCACATGTGTATTTTCATCTTGTTTTTATCTAAAGAATTATCATCAAGATTAAGCATAAAACTAATAATAGCATCATCTAAGTTCTCATTAGAAATAACAGAAGGTGGAGCCCAACTGACATCTACAACCATAAAATCTTGCCAAATCGAAACAATGATAATGGTGGAATGATCAAAGGCTAATATTTTTCTTTGAGTATCATCTGGAAGAATAACGTTGCAATATAGAGCACTAAGTTTATATATGGCTACCTCATCATAGATAGAATTAATACTCACATGAGGCATGACTAACCTAGGAGGAGAAGAGTTATCCTTAGCCATTAGGGTTTTAGTGGATCCTATGAAAATAAGTTTGAAACTATAGGTTCACCACAATGATTCAATAAAATTTGTATATTTTATAAAAACTTGAATGCAAAGATCTTTTATAACTAATAAACAATGAAATATAAATGCTAAACAATTTATTAATTTTAACTATGAAAGGAAATGAGAGGGATAAGGCACTTATCTCAATTTTACTTATCCCAAAGTGAGTTTGAACTAGAAAATGTGATGGAATAGGAGCACATACCATCGTAATCAGGCTCATAAAAATGTAGATATGTTTTTGATGCCTAGACACTGGTGCATATGCAAAGATAAGGGTGCATGCGGGTACCCGTGGGCTCCCAAGACCTCTGTGTGGGCAATGGAGTTTGCATAAATGGTTGGAACTTAGTTTTGGAAGTGTTTCTTGGGCTTCACACTTGTTTTCTTTTGGTCACCTTTATGTCACACTTGGATCACCAAGGTACCTATAAATCTACACACAAATATCCTCTGCAAAACCCTCAAAAAGACATCAAATCCTAAAAAATAAAGATGTAAAATGAGGGGTCAGATTGTCCTCAATTGTCACAATGGTGAACTTACGACTAAGCACTACACTACATCTCAGAACCAATGTAGTTCTATGTGCTTGTGTGTGCAATAATGCTCCTAGGTCTCCCTTGCATCAATGACACCAAGATAGTGGGTGGTAGCTAGATAAAATGCAAATATGTGGATGGAATAGAATGAACTCCCCTTCCTATCCAAAGTGTGTATGCAAGAGTAATGCACCTAAATGTAGTCCCTTGAGATATGTAGATAGATATCCCTTGATAATAATTTCCCACCATTATAATGGTATGTATGTTATGTTTATATAGTGATCTCTTGTTTTAATTTCGACACTAATGACCCAACATGTTGACTAGTACCTCGGGATATGAGATGGAAAACCAAAAATACCAACCTCAAATATCAAAAATAAGATCAAACATAAAGAAGACATAGGCACCCAGGATGGACAGGAGCTCTTGGGTGCTAGTGTCCAGCCCTAGGTGTTTAGTATAGGGACAAATGAAGACTTATAGACAAGGATCCCTGTGAATTGACCAAAACTTAGTGTATGAGTGACAAGTGTAAAATGAAAAAACAATAGAAACCAACAAGACAAGTGGATGGACTAAGGAATGAGTCACCAGTGAATATATTTCTTACCATAGATCCATATATAAAACAACATACTTGGTGGTATAGTAAATAGTAGTAAGTGCATGATTTGGTGTCTACAGCAAGTTAGTTCCTCATTGTTGATTGATTTACGATATGATCAACCAATAGGAAGCCATATCCCACACCTCAAAACCTACAAACCATATCCAACATTAAAAAAACTATATTTGATCCTGAATAAGAAGGAGAACATGGTGATGTCCCTGAACTTGATTATAACCTCTACAATGCAAAATTTTATTCAAAAATTTCCTAATTATGTAGAAGAGTCTCCCATAATTCTATATAAGAATCTTAGGGACTATATTTCTCAAAATTGGATGCCAATATTAACCATCCAAATAATCCATTAGATGGATAAAATCCTAATTCATTTCAAAATACCAACATTCCTTCCAATACATATTCTACACAACTCATCATGCAACTTATTGACAATCTAAGACAACAATAAACTATGGTTGCAAATCAATTTCTACATTTTCAAACCAGCCTAGCTCATCTTGTTAATCAATCTCAAATAGTTTATTAGGGCATGAAAAATAAAGGTCCAGTCCCTTGAATTCTTTTTTTTCCAATGGACTTCCCATTGCACAACCTCCCATTCACAACAAGACCCTTCAAGCTATTCAAAGAGAACCATTATCTCCCTACATTGCTACAATGGACATTGGAAGTGTTTCCCCTTCCACCATTTATGATGGTTCTATCAAGACCAATCTCCATATCAAATATTTTGGACATATTTATAAGGGTTGGGTCAAGAATAACTTTTATTCTTACAAGAGATGTCTTCGATTAGTATCATATCCTCCTAGTCAACTCGATGCAGAGCACCATGTACATAACCAATTTTATCTTGAATAGTTATTTTAGGGTGTATTAGTTTGTTTTGTAAGTGTTTTGGTCCATATGGACCATTAATGATGTAATAAGTGGCATTTTGTAGGTTTCCTTCCAAAGTCCACATTCGAATATTCAAATTAAAGCTATAATGTATCATAGGTCTAAGTGTTGGTATTAAGTTATGTTAATGGGTTAGTAGGCCTAGAAACTATTAGGTTAGTCATTCAAGTGTTAGAATAGTATTTACATCCAATTAATAAGTTTTTATATTGTAAAATCGCTTACTTCACCCTTGCCATGGTGAAAACTCACTTAAGTTGACCTAATCACAATGTGAGTTAAGATTGATGAAACCTAACTACCTTCTAATCCGTCAAAAAGCTGGTGTATTCGAATGATGGGGGTTGTTGAGGTTGGGATAGGTTTAGAAAGGAGAAAACATATTTGTAATTGATCCTAGGGCTCAAGGATAATATGGAATTTCATTGTATACATCTAATGAAAGCTTCCTTTTTGGTGTAAAAACTGTGTTTGAAAGTATATTGTGATATGATGCATGGTTTGTTGATGAAACTATGTTTTAATCTCATTTATTTGTATTTATGAATTTCCTACAGGAACTTAAGGTGGTGCAGGTCTATAGAGAGCATGAAGAAGATTGGGAAAGAGTGGAAATGGCATTAGAGACAGTCTAGTATAAGAAGAATGTATTGTGTTAGGGAGGTAAGATTGTGCATGATAACTATTTGACAAAAGTGTTTCTTGATTATAATGGTTACATATAAGTTACAAAAGTGCATGCAATTTTTTATAAGGATAGGGAAGGTGCTTCAAACCTTTTAAAATCTTTAAAATTCATGAACATGTAATTAAATAAAAAAATACACCCTTATTACTATATACCCTTTCCTAGGGTTTTGAATGAAGGAAACATTGCATAAATTTAAAAACATACATGTTAAATTTCTAAATTTTGGAGAGGGAGGATTGAAATGTATTATTGACATGTGATAATATTTTCAAGAATTTTTGAGTTTATTTGATAAGGATAAAATCAAAAACACAGTCAGCACCATGTTATGAAAACTCAAAATTAGGCTCGAGACATAGTAAAATAAGAATAACTCACGTGTTTTGAGGCGATGAAATCTAAAATTTGGAGGGTAAAATAATTGAAAACAAATTAAAATTTTTTAAAGGATTTAGTGAATTTTCAATTGTATTAAAATTTATTGATGACATACTTTTTGATTTCAAAAAGAATTTTGGGACGCTTTTAGTATTATTGCTAATGGGTGTCTTGATCATCAAGATTGATAAATAATAACTAGTGAGATATGTTAGGGAAGTTTTAAGAATTAAATTAATCTCTTGAAAAAAATTTAAGGACCTTAGAAAAAGAAAAATATGAAACACACGGTCACTTTGCCAATTGTGGCGGTCATATTTAAAGGTATGAGTTAATTGTTCTCGAGAGGAAGGTCTAAAGAGAAATGAAGATCAAAAATGTCTTTAGGGAGGTACTAAGGAGTTGTGATGTAATTTTATAGTATTTACTTACATTTTTGGGTGTTTTTAATCCTTTATAGTTAATAACTAAGAGATATTTGTGACTTCCCGATATAGACTAAGGGAAACCAATAGTGCTTAAAGCAAGGTTGGATATTTAGTACTTTGAATAAAGAAAAGAGGTAAAGGTCATGAATAAGTAAGGTAAGAGTAGAAGTATTAGTGGATAAAGAGTGATAATCATGGTATATAATTCTAAGAATAGGAATAAAACATAGTATGCAAGAACTATGTGTGTAAGAACAAGAGAAGAAGGATTAAGAGGCTAAAACCAAGGAAATAAGAAAAATGAAGACAATGAATTGCTTAGAAGGTGGAATTGCTTGAACAAGGTGTAATAAGGAAGATTAATGTGTTTAGGAGTGCTATAGTACTGGTATGAAAAGTTGAAGGTATAATTTTGACAATTTTAAGGAAAGGAGATCAAGACATAGTACATGAGGATTGTTGAGAACAAGGACAAGCATTAGAGGCCTAAAACCTAGATGTTGGGAAAACAAGAAGAGGAGAGTGAATACAAAGGTGAAATGACCTTGAGAAAGAAAAAATAAGGCATTTTAAAGTGTCTGAGTAGTTGGTATAGTGGAAAGAATAAAAACCCTAGGTATTTGCCTCAAACTCTAACTTAAGCCTAGAAACAAGCTACAAAGGGAAAATTGGTGTTGGGAAGTATGTACAAGTAATTCAAGAGAGAAAATTGGAAAAAAGCAAGAAAAACATAAAGGGTATCCAAAAATAAACATATTTGATTTTTTTGTGGTTTGTTCAGTTTGGAGGTTTACATGGTAGGAGGGTAATTGGAAGACTAGTACAAGATTACAAAAAAACATAAATTTTTACTGGAGATGAATTAAGCCTTGAAATTTTATATGCATGTCAATGGGCAAAATGGGTGGCCAAAAGTTTACCATTCAGGAAATAATTTTAAAAATGAATATTTTTGTCACAAAAAAACAACATTTTCGAAATGGTGTAAGGGCATATGAAGATTAAAAAGAGAAAATATGAAAAATAAAGTAATGAAACTGGTTTTGTGATTTACGCAAGTTTGTTTTAAGAATATTAGCATGTTTGAAATGATTTTGGGGTTTTTCTAATGAAAGAGAATCCTCCCTAACTTATAAATAGGAATTTTCATTATCATTTTTAGTTTGTTAGGGTAAATTGTATGTTCATGAGATCGGTAGGAGTTAACTAGGTGTGTTAGTCTTGGTCCTAGTCCTTACAAATTTGAAAACTTTCCTTTCCCTCCAAAATTGTCGAATTAAAATTTGAAGGATTTTTATTTGAGTTGGGAAATTTCATGAACTATCTTGGTCAATATGGTTCCTCATGCATATGTTTGGACCCATAGAGATCTAAGAAGTCGTTATTTGCATTTGTAAGAGCCTAGGAGTCATGTTGTGAGGGTTTTGTGTTCTTATACTTCCTTAGTCTTGTATAAACTCCTTTTTTAATGTGATAATATCCATATGAATTTCCATGAATTCTTGATAGTTAGATAATGATTCCAACTCAAATAAATAAGGGATATAAATCATTTTGTAACTAATTAGAGACCATCATTCGAATGGCCCGGTGATGAAATGTCAAGAAGGATCTCCAGTTTGTAAAAGTATGGGTTTCATAGAATGGTGGCGAGTTATTGATATCTGATTTTTATTGTGCCATTTCTAATTGTTGTATGAAAATATTGGTGAATGTTATAACTACTAAGAGTTTGTGTTCTTTTTGTTACTGGTTTAGAAGTGTGATTAATAATTTGATTTAATTTGCTAGGTGTTTCAAGACTCTGTACCATCATGGGTATTGACATCTTTGCACATTGGCATCTTTGGGTGTAGGAAAATGAAGATATCAAGGTAATTGATAAGAAGAAGGTCATTATCAGCCTAAGATTCACTTGAAAACTTACTCTACTTTGTGATCAACAATATCTATTGAGATAGGAAGTCATAGTTTGAATGATTTTCCATTAGAGAGGAAGAAAGCTGTGACCTATAGTCGAAGCAGTGGAGGATAAAGTAAATTGTGAAGAATTTAATGAATTGGTGACCAATAAACCTTACAAGGATTTAAAACACATTCTAATAGAATATTTCACTAATTTTAAGCCCTTGAAATAATTTCCTTAGCGTTGGAGAAGAGAATGTGCACTCTTGGGCATACATGTAACTTCCTAGGGTTTGGATAGGGAAGCATTGATTTAATGAGTCACGACGTTCCAATGTAAGTAAACTTCAAATTTTTCACCTAGACATTCTTTGGAAGCGTACTATAAGGATATGGCATTTTTAATTTCTTTGATCTTTCTCATTTGAAAGATAGTTGAAGCATGAAATTTGTGTAGGTGTATTGAACAGTCAGGGTTTGGTAAAGAATAGCTAAGATGAAGATATTAACGATGGTAAGGAACCTTAAAACTTTGAAATTTTAATCTAATTACCTTCTTTTAACATATTCAAGGATTTTTAAGCCAAGATCGATCCCAAAAATATATATTGTGCATGACATCTTATAACAGATCATTGTAGCATACAATATTTGCAAACTAAGTTGGCAAGGGCTTGTAGTTTGAAGGATCAAATTAGGGAATTTAAGCCTAAAATTTTGTAGGAATGTTGTTGAATATTTCCTTAAAGATATTCCAAAGGATTTTTAAATTTTTATTGGTTGGGTTTTGAGAAAACTCTAATAGTCTTGAAGAGAGTAGACAAGCATGACCCAAATACCTAATTTGAGGACTAGAATGAAGAATTAGAGTGATAGTTAACAAAGGAATACACCCTAATGGTTAGTATATTGTTATAAATCCCAAATGGGTATTCAAAGGCTTCAATACTTTCGTAATTAAGTCACTAGGGATAAAATAAGGAGCAAAATAGTGTTGGATTGACTAGTAAGAGTTTAAGCTAGGAAGTGGAATATAAGTAAAGAAAAAGGGTTTTTAAATGGAGAAGGCTTGTGAAAGTCACTCCACACCTCTTATTCTATAAAGGGTATTTAAAAATGAGAATTGTTAATTATGGGTTAGTATAGGTTGTCATAATCATGAACTCACCTATGGAAAGGCATTAAGAAGCCTTTAAGGATAGTTTTTGTAACAAAGTTGATCATATTATTGATTCCTTACAATGCAAAACCAATTAGATGGTGGAATAAGCATTGGTTAGGGTATAGAGATAGGGTGTTACATGTTGTAATCATAAATTTCCATGTATAGGTCATCTTTGACTCTTATAGAAAGCATCTTAGCCTTGTAAGAGTGAGTTCATTTACTAGAAGAGGATTATTTTGGAAATTTGATCTAACGCAAGTTATTGATTGTTTGAATTTTATCTACCTCTGCAACATTTGGTATCAAATTGGGAAAGTAGAGTTCAAAAATTCAAGGGAAAGTTTGATACATTGAGAAGATGAAAAATAAGACAAGATGATGCAAGTGATAATAGTTTGAAGACCATCTTTGGAAGAGAAGATGGATATAATGATGGATGTTCTAATGGGAAGATTTATTGATATAGAGGAAAATCATAGAGAAATGAGGATGGAAAAGAGTCTTATGTAGAGGAGAGAGATGAGTGACAGGGTACCCTTTATAGGTAAATGTATAGGTTTCATAAATATGTAGGAAATAGGGCATTTGAATGTAATGAGGTGAATGTAAGAATGAAAGAGATGGATACAGAGGTGAGAGAGGATTGTAGAGCTATTGATCAGGTATTACAAGATAGAGGTAAGTCTTTTTATGTAGAAGAGTTCTTATAAACCTAGGTAAAGTGGTGAATGATGTAACTCAAGGAATATGTCTACTTAGAAATGTATGTAAAGCTAAAGGAAAATTTTGTAATGTTGTAATTGATAGTTAGAGTACAAAAAAAATGTTTCATTTGAGATGGTAGGAAATTTAGGATTAAAAATACCATGCACCCTAACCCATATCAAGTCTCATGGATGCAAAAAGGACACCATATTCTGGTTAGGGAACAGTGTCAGGTAGAGTTTCAGATTGGGAGGTATAAAGACAAAGTTTTATGTGATTTGGTTCCAATGGATTTTTCCATGTTTTATTGGGTAGACCATGGCAATATGACAAGAAATTAGTGCATGATTGAATGAATAACACTTACACTATTATAGCACCAATAGGAGTTAATCATACATTTTCACCTATCAAAGGAGAACATGAACCACAAGCAGGATTAGTCATGATGCTATCAACAAAGAGATATTTGATGTAAACAAAAGAGGCATGTAAAGAGACAATCATGAGGGTTGTTAAGAATTATACATCTAATCGACAACTAACTTTCCAGTGTGAAGAAAGAATCATATGGCCAGTATTGTAAAATCTAAAGTAGGATTAAAGAGAGAGAATTTTGTGATAATAAAGAAAGTAGAGAGAGAGAGAGAGAATTATAAAAATATAGAGTAGAGGTATAAAGGAGTGAACAAAAGGTATACCAGGTCTTAGAAGAGGCCTTAGAGTTGGTTTGGTATCCTAGTGATGGTAAGAATGGTGTAGTGCATCAAGAAGAACTCAAAAAGAAGAATGAGGAGATAAATAAAGTACATGATATAGGGAAATAAGAAAAAAGTTATAGAATGAGGAGATAAGCACACAGTGAATTACTTGAGAAACTAAAAGAGGGACAACTAAATGATGAATCGGTGAATGAGAATGCACAATGTGAAGAGAAGAGTGAGATGGAGAAAAGCATAGTGAAGGTGATAAATGAGGAAGCTATGGATGAGGTTGAGTAAGAATAGGTCTAATAAGAGGCATGTAAACCTCCAAATTTTAATTCTAACATTGTCTTGAACTATGTATGTGTAGGTATGAATGAGATGAAAGAAGGAAAGAATCATTTTCTAAGGAGAGTGAAGAATATGGAAGATCATTTGCTAAAGAAACTGATTACAAAATATGAAAAAGGAGGATTTACAAATTACATTGAGGGATAATATCAAGAGGAGCTCTTAAGATCACAAAATTCAATGAAGGTACAACTAGGAATGAGGTATGAAGAAGTATGGAGGTATTCAGATCTAGAAAATGATGGAGATAATTTTGAAAACCATGAACCCACAGCCAAAGAAGAAAATAAATACCAATATCATGAAGGAAGTTAGTATCCAATAACAATAATGAGAAAAAGGTGAGTAAAAATTAGTTTTTCAAGATTATGTTACCTCCAATAAGATGTGCATAGATATAATAGCTGAGGTGGAAGAATAACCATCAAGAAAAAATGTTTTTTTCATGTCAAAATCAGTATATACTAAACTTGAAAGTAATAATAGAGGAAAAGAGGAGGATGGTGCAGAAATGCAACAGCAGTCATCAGTGAAGGAAGTTCATTCCATAGGAACATGGAACATGTGAATAATCTCAAAAAGACTCTAAACAATCCTAAGGATACCTTTTCGAGAAAATACATGATCAATGTAAGCATGAAGAAGTTTGTGAGAAGTATGAGAGAGTTAATAAATACATGTGAATATTGGCATGCACTCAATATATATCTCAAGAGAAAAATCATTAGCTGGAAGAAAAGGAAGAATAAAGAAGCAAGTTTGTAAACACCAATTATGGGAAACTTTCTCTTTCCCTGGGAGTATGATGCAGAGCATCCTCCCGACTTGTAAATAGGACTTTTCATAATCAATTTTGGTTTTCTAGGATAAATTTTAGGTTCATGAGGTTAATATGAGTCAACTAGGTGTGCTAGTTTTGGTCCTAATCCTTATAAATTTGAAAATTTACCTTTCCCTCCAAAAGTGCAAGAATTCAAATTTGAAGGATTTTTTATTTGAGTTCGGAAATTTCATGAACTATCTTAATCATTATCATTCCTAATACATTTTTTTGGACCCATGGAGGTCTCGGAAGCCATGATTTATGTTTTTATGAGCCTAGGAGTCATGTTGTGAGAGTTTTGTGTTCTTATACTTCCTTAGTCTTATATAAGCTCTTTTTTTGTAATGTGATAATCCCCATATGACTTTCCATGAATCCTTGATAGTTAGTTAAGGATTGCAACTTGAGGCAAGAAGGGATATAAATAATTTTTTAAATGATTAGATACCATCATTTGAATGGTCCAGTGATGAAATGTCAAGAAGGAGCTACAAGTTTGTAAAAAGAAGGGTTTCATACAATGGTGATGATTATTGAAATCTAAGTTTTGCATGTGTTGTTTCTAATTGTTGTATGCAAATATTGGTGGATGTTATAATTGGTAATATTTTAGGTTATTTATTTTATTTTCTTGGAAGTGTGATCAAGAATTTGATTTGATTTTCTAGGTGTTTCAAGATTCTATACCGGTCTGCAGGTATTGACATCTTTGCATAGTTACATCTTTGGATGTAGAATAGTGAACATATCAAGGTAATTGATAATAATAAGGTGATTATTAGCCCAATATTCACTTGAAAACTTACTCTAGTTTTTTATCAAAAATCTCTATTGAGATAGGAATTCATAGTTTGAATGATTTGTCATTAGAGAGGAAGAAAGCTGTGACCTATAGTCGAATAGGGGAGGATAAAGAAAAATGTGAAGAATTTAATGAATTTGTGACCAATAAACCTTAAAATGAGTTCAAACACATTATAATAGGATATTTCACTAATTTTAATCCATTTAAATAATTTCTTTAGTGTTCAAGAAGAGATTTTGCACTCTCGGGCATGCATGTAACTTCCTAGGGTTTGGACTAGGAAGCATTGATTTAAGGAGTCGAGCATGTTCTAATGTAAGTAAACTTAAAATATTCACCTAGAAAATATATGGAAGCATACTATAAGTATATGGGGTTTTGAATTTATTTTATCTTTCTCATTTCAAAGACAGTTGAGGAATGAAATCTATGCAAGTGTATCAATAAATCGGGGTTTGGTAAAGAATAGCTCAAATGAATATATTAATGATGGTAAGGAGCCTTGAAAATTTGAAATTTTAATCTAATTACATTCCTTTAGCATATTCAAGGATTTTTAAGCCAAGATAAATCCCAAAAATATCTATTGTGTATGACATCTTATAAGAGATCACTATATCATAAAGTATTTGCAAACTAGGTTGGCAAGGGTTTGTAGTTTGAAGGATCAAATTACGGAATTTAAGCCTGAAATTTTGTATGAATGTTATTGAAGATGTCCTTAAAGATATTCCAAAGGAGGTTTAAATTTTAATTGGTTATTTTTTTAGAAAACTCTGACAGTCTTGAAGAGAGTAGACAATCATAGTCAAAGACCTAATTTGAGGTCTAGGATGAAGAATTAGAGTGATAGTTAACAAAGGAAAACAACCTAATGGTTAGTATATGGTTATAAATATTAAATGGGTATTCAAAGGTATCAATACTTCCTTGATTGAGTCACTAGGGCTAAAATAAGGGAGCAATTTTTTTTTGGATGGACTAGTAAGATTTTAAGCTAGGAAGTGGAATATAAGTGAAGAATAAGGGTTTTTAAATGGAGAAGGCTTATGAAACTCACTCCACACCTCATATTTTATAAAGGGTATTGAAAAAGGAGAATGGTTCCTTCTCGGGTTAGTCTAGGTTTTCATAATATTTAACTCACCTATTAAAAGGCACTAAGAATCCTTTAAGGATAGTTTGTAACAAAGTTGATCATATTGATGATTCCTTACAAAAGACAAAACCAATTAGATGGTGGAATAAGCATTGGCTAGGGTCTAGCATAATGTGGTTTTATAGGTTGTAAGCATAAATTTCCATTTAGAGGTCATCTTTGAATCTTATAGAAATCATCTTAGCCTTGGAAGAGTGATTTTCTTGACTAGAAGAGGATTATTTTTAGAAATTTGATCTAACTTAAGTTGTTGATTGTCGAATTGTATCTATGCCCTGCATTAGTTTGATGATTTAGGCATTTTTGTATATTTGAGTAATATTTTCTAGTGGAGCAAGGTGAAAATTTTATTAGTTCAGTGATTGGAATATTGAATTTTGGGTTATTTGAAGTATATATGCAGGGATCTACATCATTTTGGTATCAGAGCATGGATAATCAAGGTATTGAGTTGTTTGTTTATTGAAAGAAGTCACCGTTGGATACAAATTTGTATATATGTGAGTTTTAAGTTATTGAATGACTTGAAGTGATTGAGATTAACTAATTGCCTTCTTGTGAGAGTGTGTATGTGAAGTACAGTGATATGTTTCTCCTTTAAAAAATTGAAGGAACTGAAGAAAGAGAAGAGATAGTGAAGGAAGGAAAAGAAGTATTGGCTAGATTTTTGCACGCCTAAAAACCTGACAAATCATGAGATAAATCTCCCTCATTTAACAAAGTGAGGCTCCCATGTAAGATGTTTATCAATCTAGTAAGTATGAATCCTAATAACTATTTGCAGGGGTTTTACTTTAATTACAAAGCTCATGAACCATAGCTTAGAAATTCTATAGCAAGTAAGCAGTTGTTTATGAAGTATTTTAGAAGGGGGAAATAATGGAATTTGGGAAAGAAGAAAGGAAGATATGTAATTCAACCAATAGTTTACAGAGTTGGTTTCATACACATGGATTAAATAAACAAGTAGATCTCACAATATTCAGAAGTAAAGGAAAATAAAAGCTTCTAATATAAATCTCAGATAACACAAAGTTTATCTAAATATCCACACAGAAGTAAGAAGCAAATGCACCATGGACACAAAGTTCTCTGGAAATATTCCTTTATTCAATTCCTCATCTTTCACAAAAATGACATCAAGGGCTGCAGCACAAAGTTTGGAACTCAAGAATGTTGATTAACAAATTGTGATTCTTTAACCCGTAGGCTCTTCCTCTATTTATAGTGTATAGAGGGCAATTACAAATAATTTTTTTTTGATGAATTTCCACATGTGGAAGCTATGAAAAAGGGGAAGAAGTTGGCATTATTCTTCCTAGAATTTCTCTTTGCATGACATGCATGATTTATAACTAAAAATAGAACCTTCTATTTTACATGTTTGCCACCTATTTCCAAGTAATTGACTTCTTCCAATAACTTGAAGTAACAGATTTTATAGCCAATTACCTAAGTTTTACAATTTTAATTGATTGCTCAATTGCTTTGTAAGAGAAAGTAAGAAGAAAGAAGAAGAGAGAAAATAAGTTATTCCTGCTGCAACACTCTTCGTTTTGTCCTTACTCCATACTCTGCATGTTGATCCAATATGCCTTGTACTTCTACTTCATCTATTTTAGCAATGAATGATCTGAATGATATCTCTGCCTTGAATCTGAGATGCTTTTTTCTCCCATATGTTGTTGAATCCTTTCCTTTGATTCTCACCAAACTGGATCTAGAAGCAACTGACTGAGATTTGTTTGTGGGTGCTACCTCTGACCTATCTTCCCTCTTGAATATTTTTTAGTTCTTCTCTAGTATGTGCACCAGTGCAATGTTTTATATAAACAATTCAGAAAAAACTCATCACCTTTTATTTTTAATTGTCTATGAGAAAAATTAAATTTTGGAAAGGACTTCGGGTGAAGGAAAATACAAGTAAATTCAATGAAGGATTCAATCTGGAAGATTAGGATCACATTCACCATCTCCTGAAAGTAATTTTCCATGCAATGGCTTCCACATGGGTTGTGTTACAAATAAGAGGATGAATTTTTGCCGAAAGCCCTTGCAATTATGAGAGATGGATCTATTTCTTCCTCTGATTCTGAAGATATATTCAATGTATCAAACATTGAATTTTGTTTTCTTCACCAATATGGGCATAAATGAAGTATTTCTGCAAATAATTTAGACAAGTATGCAGTCCATAGCATGAATATCTAATTTCTTCACCGAGATTTGATTATAAATCTTGTTTCCCTCTATTTTAGACTTTGCTTGCATGCCAAGAAAACTAAAAATATTATTTTATTCACTCATGCACTCACATCAACATGCAGATAGCCAAAATAATAAAAAGGAAGCCTTTCCAACCCTAGGCGCTAAAACTGGATGCTTCCTAGAAATTAAAATAAGTTATCTTTTAGGCATTTAGCTATGTCAGAATGGGTCGCACTTTTTGGCTAGGAATTGTGGAAAAAATATGAGGGCAAGGAAGTGGAAAAATTCACCCTTCCAGACAGCCCCAAAATTCCCACTTTTCTCTTAAGTGATTCGACTAACATTGTGGGAAAATTCAACCTTCCAGGAAGCCCCAAATTCCCACTTTTCACTTAAATGACTTGACTTCCATCATGGGAATTTTTCACCTTCTAGGCAGCCTCCAAATTCCCACCTTCCAGGTGACTCCAAAATTCCCACTTTTCACTTAAATGACTTGACTTCCATCATGGGAATTTTTCACCTTCCAGGAAGCCTCCAATTCCCACCTTAGAGGCGTGCCAAAATTCCCACTTCCACTTTAGTTATTTGACTTTTCATGTTTTGCGTGTAAATTCAAGAGGAAGGAAGCTTTAAAAATGTGACTTGTATTATGAAATTGTTCTTCCCAAAAAGTGCAACTTGCAAAACTTTTGCAAAGTTGCATGAAAACTCATCAATAGCATTTTATTTTCATTTTTGGATTTTCGGTGAAGAAAACACAAGCACATAATAAAATTTTCCATTTTTGGAAAGGGTCTAGGAAGATGTAGCAACAAAAACTTGCAAGTGCCATAACTTTCACTCCGTGGCTCCATTTTAGGTGTCATTTTTTCTAAAAGTGCATATTTTCTTGAGCTCTATACATTGGTGGTAGTATTTTTCTTATTTTCATAAAATATATTTTTGCACCTTTTGGACCTCACAACTTCTTACAATCTCTGAAAGAATCCAAAGCTCTGGTCTTCTTTAGACAGATTAATTAGTAATTAAAAACAATTGATAGCTTTTCAAAACCCTTGGCCCGGGAAAAGGTCTGGTAGGAAGAATGAATATGCTACGGGGATTTCTAGATGGAAAACAAAGAAAGACAAAAAAAAAAAAACTAAACCCGAAAGAAATTGCAAACAATTACTAGAAAAATTTCTCGATTAGTGA
The DNA here is from genome assembly GCA_018340775.1 of Taxus wallichiana var. yunnanensis. Taxonomy (NCBI): domain Eukaryota; kingdom Viridiplantae; phylum Streptophyta; class Pinopsida; order Cupressales; family Taxaceae; genus Taxus; species Taxus wallichiana. The sequence goes on from CM031241.1 coordinate 739,978,730, forward strand.
TTCGCAAAAATTCTTCCCCCGGGTGAATGTTCTGTGGTAATAATGATGGGGTGAAGTGCTTTATATAACCTAAATCCTCCAATTTTAGCTCAATCTATTTTTAAAAGAACTTTATTTATTTAATATAAATAAATAAAACGCTTGCAGACAAGGTCTGATGAAGGAATTGAGTGAGCTTCAACATGTGGGTACTTGGCGAATTTGGCTTTTATGACTCTCTGGGGATACCTTAGAGCAATGAAAACAACTGCAGACAAAACAAACACAAAACATGACCCGTTACTTGGAAAGAATGAAATTTTTAAAAGGGGTAGTCCCAAATTTTGGGGTGAAATCTCAAGGACACCAAGAAGTCAACATACTAGGTAAAAAAGTAAACCTAGGTGAGACTTGGCAAGGTGAAAAAGACTTGCTAGAAAGAATATGGAGGCTGAGATAGCAAAAGAGTTGCTTAAGTTGATGAGAAGTCGTGAGAAAGAGAAAGAGATGAGAGAGAAGAAAATGAAAGAAGAGAGAATGAGAGAAGAAGAGAGGAAAATAAATTTGTGGGAAGAGAAAGAAATCAGAGAGCTAAGAAGAAATATGGAGCTACTAGATGATTTAGAGAAAAAATGAAAGAAATGCAAATGAAAATAATGAATACAAAGTGATGAAAATAATGATAAAGAAAGTGGTAAAGTGGCCAATTAAGGCACTTATGAAGAGAGAAAAGAGATTGCAGATAAGGAAGAGGGTAAGAGAGGAATAAAACAAGTTTAAAATAATGGAAAAGAAGGAAATCAAACAATAGAAAGGAAAAATCAAAGCTATAGTAGAATATGAATGCATGAATGAAGAAGAATTTGAAGGAGAATGTAATAAAACTAATTTTCAGTTAATATATAAACCAAAAGTAGCTAGAGGCCGAAATACAAGCACTTAAATGTGCTTTGAAAGGTGAAGAAATGAAGTATGGTGAATAAGTAGATAATATGAAGGAGAATACTAAAAATGGAAGAGAAAACATGTGAAAAGACTCAAAAGTATCTTGTTTTTAAATCTAAGGTTTTGTGTATTTGAGAGCTCAAATGAAGAGAAAAGAGAATGAAGACCTCATTTTTGAGGACAAAGACAAGAAGAAGAAGATGAAGATAAAGAGAGAAGATTCAAGGAAGCATGAAGCTGAAAAGAATGAAGAAAATGCAGCAAAGAAGGAGAGAATTCTAAACTTGGAAATTAATTGGAAGAAAAATAAGAAAAGGCCTTTTGTACATAGTCTATTTTTCTCCACATGGCGAGTATGATGCAGAACATCATGTACATAACCATTTTTGGCTTGAATAGTATTTGTAGGGTGTCTTAGGTGGTTTTGTAAGTTTTTTTGGTCCATATGGACCCTTTATGATGTAATAAGTGGAATTTTGGAGGTTTCCCTCCAAAATCCACATTTGAATATTCAAATTAAAGCTATAATGTAGCCTAGGTCTAAGTGTTGATCTTAAGTTTTTTTAATGGGTTAGTAGGCCGAGAAACTAGTAGGTTAGTCATTCAAGTGTTAGAATAGGATTTACATCCAAGTAATAAGGTGTTAATATTGTAAAATCTCTTACTTCACCCTTACCATGGTGAAAACTCACTTAAGTTGACCTAAGCATGGTGTGAGTTAAGATTGATGACACCTAACTACCTTCTAATCCATAAAAACCGGTGTATTCGAATGATGGGGGTTTTTGAGGTTGGTATAGGTTGAGAAAGGAGAGAAAATCTCTGTAACTGATCCTAGGGCTCAAGGAGCTTATGGAAGTTCATTGTATACATCTAATGAAAGCTTCCTTTTTGGTGTAAAAATTGTGTTTGAAAGTATATTGTGATATGATGCATTATTTGTTGATGAAACTAGGTTTTAATCTCATTGATATGTATTTATGAATGTCCTACAGGAACTTAAGGTGGTGCAGGTCTATAGATAGCATGAAGAAGATTGGGAAAGAGTGGAAATGACATTAGAGATAGTCTAGTATAAGAAGAATGTATTGTGTTAGGGAGGTAAGATTGTGCATGATAATTATTTCACAAAGTGTTTCTTAATTATCATGGTTTCATAGAGGTTAAAAATTGCATGAATTTTATGAGAATGATAGGGAAGGTGTTTAAAACCTTTTAGAATCTTTAAAATTCATGAACGTGTAATTAAATCCAAAAATACACCCTTGCTGCCCTGTACCCTGTCCTAGGGTTTTGAACGAAGGAAAAATTGCATAACTTTAAAAATATACATGGAAAATTGCTAAATTTTGGAGAGGAAGGATTGAAATGTATTTTTGACATGTGTGAAAATTTTCAAGAAGTTTTTAGTTGATTTGATAGGGAAAAAATCAAAAACTCAGTCCAGACCATGTTATGAGAACACAAAATCATGCTCATACCTAGTAAAATAAGCATAACTCATGTGTTTTGAGGAGATGGGATCTAAGATTTAGAGGGTAGAGGAATTGGAACATTTGGAAAGTGGATTTTAAATTATTTAGTGCGTTGAACATTTTATAGAAATTTTTTGATGACATAATTTTCTAATTTAAACATGAATTCTCGATAGTTTGTAGTATTATTGTTAATCGGTGTCTTGGTCATCAAGATTGATAAAGAAGAATTGGTGAGATATGTTAGGGAGGTTATAATAATTAAAGTAAGATCTTGAAAAAAATTTAAAGACATTGGTACAAGAAAAATTGAAAAACATATTCACTTTGCCAATCAAGCTGTGTGATCTTATTTAAAGGTATGAGTTAATTGCTCTAAGAGGAAGGTCTAAAGAGAAATGAAGATAAAAATGTATTTAGGGAGGTAATGATGAGTTGTGATGTAATTTAATAGTATTTATTGACCTTTTGGGTGTTTTAAATCCTTTAGAGTCAATAAATAAGAGGTATTTGTGACTTCCCTGATATAGACTAAGGGAAACCAAGAGTGCTTAACAAGGTTGGATAGTTAGTACTTTAAATAAAGAAAAGAGGTAAAGGTCATGAGTAAGGAAGGTAAGTGTAGAAGGCTTGGTGGATAAATATTGAGAATTAGGGTACAGAATTTTAAGAAGAGGAGGAAAACATAGTATGCAAGAACTATTTGTGTAAGAGCAAGAGAAGAAGGGTTAAGAGGCTAAAACCATGGAAATACACAAAATGAAGACAATGAATTGTTTAGAAGGTGGAATTTCTTGAACAAGGTGTAGTAAGGAATAATAAGGTGTTTAAGAATGTTATAATACTGGTATGACAAATTGAATGTGTAATTTTACAAGTTTAAGGAGATCAAGACAGTAGTACATGAGGATTGTTGAGAACAAAGACAAACATTAGAGGCCTAAAACCGAGATGGTGGTAAAACAAGGAGAGGAGAGTACTAGAAAGGTGAAATGACATTAAGAAAGATGAAATAAGGCATGTCAAGGTGTCTAAGAAGTTGGTATAGGTGAAAGAATTAAACCCCTAGGTATTTTCCTTCAAACCCTAGATTAAGCCTAGAAACAAGCTAAAAAGAGCAAATTGGTGTTAGAAAGTGTGTACAAGGAACTAGAGAGAGAAAATTTGAAAAAATAAAGAAAAAAATAAAGGTTATACAAAAAGGTAACCCTCTTTGATCTATTGTTTGTGGGTTGTTCCCAGTTTGGAGGTTTGCATGACATGAGAGCTAATTGGAGACTATACAAGATTACAAAAAAACATAAAATTTTACCGGAGATGAATTAGGTGTGAAATTTGGTATGAATGTTAATATGCCAAATGGGTAGCCAAAAAGTTTACTATTCATACAAGAAGTTAAAAAAATGAAGATTTTTGTTAGAAAAACAACATTTTTAGGGCTACAAGGGCATATGAAGGTCAAAAAGGGAAAATATGAAAAATGAAGTAATGAAATGGGTTTAGTGATTTGAGCAATTTTTTTATGAATATAAACATGTTTGAAATTATTTTTGGGTTTTTTTTAGTGATTTAGGCATTTTTGTACATTTGAGCAAGATTTGGCTAGTGAAGCAAGGTGACAAGTTTATTGGTTTCAGTGATTGGAATGTTGAAATTTTGACTTTTAAGAAAAAAAAATTGGGTGATTTGAAGTATTTATGTAGGGCTATGCATCATCAACTCCATTGTGAGTTATAAAATTTGGTAACCACCCTAGTCAATGAATTCCAATATCGTGATCTTTCGAAAACAACATTAATGCCTTCATCAATTGCAATAAGATGGGTAAGAAATCTACCCAAGTCTTCATCAAATATTGGAAAATGTTTTCCACTTGTATTGAACACAACATTATTGATGGGGCTTAGTCCAAATATTTCTTAGAGAACTTGAGCCTTTCCTTCAATACAATGTTAAAGAATTTTCCCCTACCTCTTTAGAAGAAGCATTTGAACAAGACAAGCACCAATATTATCTTGTGAAAGAGTTTGAAAAGCCTTCTCCAAAGCAACAAACCCCTAAGAACATCCAAGTCCTCATGCATCCTAGAAACAATAATTCCATTGATGATGGAGTCATATATACTCTTCCTCAAGGCATTTCCTCTAATAGGACCATCCATAACATCAATCAATTTTCTTCCCAATCACATTCCACCTCCTCCCATATTGAATACCACCAACCTATATCAAGGAAGATTTTTCAAATTGTCTACCTCACCTATTAACCATGGTAGTAGACCCATCTCGCTCTATCCCTCAATTGCATGATGAAAGTAAATTTTATTGGTGGCATGCCAATTAGCGCCATTCATATGAAAACTAGCATGGCCTTCGATACTTTCCCTACACCTTTCTCCTTGGTAACAACTTTGATCATGAATTGATCACCTATAACAGGTTAGATGAAGCCATCAAGGTATGTGAAAAATCCCTGCAATGTAATTAAACGAAGTGGTTCATCAAGCTAATGAGTATCTCAAAATCTACAATGACCCTCTTCCTGATCATTCTAAATCTAAAAGATTCAATACTAATCATGTCGGTAAGGTAACTACCAACGTTGTTGTTACTTTTTATCCCTCTACTCATACATATATCAAAATTGGTATTCATGTGGATGGCTATAAATTCATTATTTCCTATATTTAATGATCATATCCATCTTCAACTCAAATTATCTCCTACAGTAAAGGCAATCCATCCTTGTTCCTCATGAACAAGCCTCCACACCCAAATCCTTAGTCTAAGTTAATGTCATTAGCCTCTGTAAGGTTGATCCCAATATCCTATATTCTTTCAGACCCTACACCATCAACCCAAATGGTAGTACCCCTACCACATCTTATCCTGTAGAAATTATTGTTAAAACTCCACTTTGATTACTTTCTACTATCCCCTCTTCTTTATAACCTATTTAGACTTATCCTCACTAGGTTCAAACTTCTACATAGCCTATCCTTGAATATTGGGATCCTCTTGCATAAATTTCTTTCCTCCCTAGACAAATCTCATTCTTGTAACTATGTAATTCACACCAACATCATGAGAGCCTTATTACCACACTCTTACCTATGAACATTCCTTTTCCACCCTCCTTAGGGAAGTAACCTTATCTACCTCGTTCGTAAAAATCATCATGTGATGATGTGAAGAGTTATCCATTACTACTAACCTTTCCACCAATCATTATTCATGTATCTACTTCCCTCTTGATTCCATGATCCCCAATGAGATTCTATTTCATGTTGATGATCCTCCCCTCTTTATCTTAGTTTAGATTGGCCACACTATGGTTAAGAGATCCCTCATAGACAAAGGTTCTGGAACTTGTGTCTTTTATCTTGACTTCATTTGGATATTGGGTTACTTTATAGACAATATAAAATCTAACTAGAGTGCATGTCAAGGCTATGATCATAGATAGATGCTCCTATGGATTACATTTGAATCCCTCCTCCTTGTATTGTTTGTATTAAATTTATGGTCTTTACTTTCCCCTTATCTTATAATATCCTCCTAGGATGAACATGGACTCATTGCATGTGCACACTCACATCATCCACCTACTAATGTGTTAATATTGCACATATAAGAGCTACCTATAAAGTACAAGGTGACACCAAGCCTTGTAACTTTGAATTATTTCATCAATTTTTGACATTAAAATTCCTACCCTTGAAGAACTTCCTACAATCCCATTTCGGGAATATCAACGCTTAAACTATCCAAGATATTTTCTTCATGTTTGTAGTGGTCATTCAAAGATTTGGGTTATACTCTACCCAAACTTCTCAATACCGACAATGATGATCCCGATGAAATTAATCTTTTAACTTGTGCCTTTAATATTGATAATACCTTTATTTCCCAACTACCTCTTTCCTTATGACCATGATTGCACAAGAAGGATGTCGATTGCCTCCCTATCACTATCACTCACACTCAATATCCTCTTGTAGAGCATATCATCCAACCCGATACTTTCATTGACTCATGTACTATTGAAATTGCTACACCTAATTATGATGACAAATATTCTCTCAATAACCCCTTCTTAACATGTTAGGCCCATGCTAAGAATGTGGAAATTATTTGTTACCATAACACTCTATACTATACCTTTATTGATAACATCAATATTATCACTGTCTCCATGCAAGATGCACATCCTACATTCGACATGGAGGCCAATGATCTTATGGATGGTGAAGATATCTATTTCTATTTTGACTGCAAGGATGAACTTATGAAATACAATCCCTCATTAGAAATCTAATGATTTAGATGTAGTCTACTCCTTTTGTTGGCCCCTCTATAACACCTCTTATGACATATCCTTCTCTTTCCCATCTCAATTCCTAATGTGCTATTATACCTATACCTATACCTACCATGATGTCACCACCAACATGAAGTTGGATCCTGGATATTATGTTTCTTATTCTAGAGCCTATAGACGTCATATGAAAAAACTAGAGGTAGAAGTCAAACAAGACCAATGTAAAAATAAATCACAACCCTCTTCTCTACACCCTTCTTTTGTTCTCATCATGGTTTTTTCACATATAGATGACACTTGTTGGGTTCTCTCTCCTGCAAGTTTCGAGCCCAAGATCATTCTCCTCATGTGCCTAAGCATCAATCCCAATCTCCTCCTTCACATTATTGTATTCCATCTTCTATCTCTCATCATTCTCCCTCTCATCTTTCCCTTGACGATATCCATCATGACATCCTCACATAGATCTCTAAAAAGATCAACTATTTTCTCTTTTCTACATGATTAGAAGTACATCGAGGTATCAATATCATCAAAAATAACCTTGAGGACCTCATGATTCATAATTTCCAACAATTTCTCCATGATGTATCCGACATCATCAAAAATGTATGTCAATCAATCGTACATCATCATTAGAACATTTTATCTTACTTTATCTATTCTTTAATATCTCTTGTTTTGGTTTATACAAAAATTGCTTCCTATCTTGGATACTTTGGTAATTCCTATTTATCTCCCACTTAGTTTCATCCTTCCCGCTTGGGTTTATATGGCCATTTCTTCCTATCTTGGATACTTTGGTAATTCTTATCTCTCTCCCACTTGGGTTTATCCATCCCACTTGGGTTTATATGGCCATGGATTCTCATTTTGATACTTTTGTCACCACTTTCATCTCATCTCTTGTTTGGGTTTATCTCTCATTGCTTATTCTAACCCTATTACTGTTTCCCATCCCATTTTATCTTATCAAAAATTCCTACTCTATCAATCTTAAAACCCTTTTATCATTTTTTTCTTAATCATAAACAATTGTACATTTTTGCATGCATAAGGAAATGGAATCATAAAAGTACACACACACATAGATGCATGAGAATCTTCTCCACTTTTAGCAATTTTGATTTGTGTGGTCAATTTTGGTTTGCTAATAGGTTATGAGTGCTTAGGAATAATTTGTAGGTCATTGTTTTTATATAAGGTACATAAAATTTTGTTTATAAGGGACCAAAAAAACCTGTACAAAAAGTGAAGCATGGTCACAACAGCCAACCAAAAATAAAAGGGATTCAAGTCAAACAAGCTTGACTAGAAAGAAACCCCAAAACAAAGGCAAACCTAGTAGGGTCCGGAGAATATTACAATAAAAAAATACACTAATACCATAACAATAGCCATATCCAATATTTAAAAATAGAACAACACATAGAAAAGCTAGAATTTCAACCAAAGGTTCACCATTATTTTACCCTTATGGTAGGACCTTTGCTACGAGTCTTGGCACTGCGAGAATATTATCTTTTGATCCTTCATTTTTAGGTCATTGTACTTCATTAGGTGTGTTAGGCATATTTCTTGTCTTGTCGAAAATTTTCATTTTCATTTTCCCTCCAAAAGTGAATTTCAAATTTTTGAGAACTTTTGGTTTGTGTCTTAGCAAAATCTTGTGTTTGCTTGGAAAATTTTACATGTAATAGTGTTAAAATGGTCCTCTTAAGGACTTGAAGACAAAATATTGGTTTAGAAAGAATTATTTTGGTCCCTATCCTTTGAAAGGTTCATAAAATGTATGTAATTTGGAAAACAATGTGTGTGAGGGATAAGTATTAATGACTTAGCTCGAGGAAACTGAATTTCAAGGATGTATTATCTTGATGTAGCTGTTTTGGGACAATCCCATTCAAGTAATGTGAGAAAGAGATCCAAGAATTCAAAAAGCATTTGTTTTCAAGAAAAAATAGTTATAAAGCAAAGTGGTTTAAAGTTGCATGTGTAGTTTTCTAATCAGAAATACCGAGATGTTTTGTTCAAATGATTATTTAATTTAAGGTTCTAATGTAATTATATCATTTTATTGCATTATGGGGTGTACAATTTATTCTTTAAGTGTAATGGTTAGCATTCAATATATAATTTAGGGTCTTTGTGTTGGGTAAGAAATTTATGTGCAGGGTTGAGTCTTTGAACAAGTGTGAGTAATTGATCTTGATAGGTTCCTTATAGCTAGATTGTCTTATAGTTCTATCTCGATTGAAACAGGTGCCTTTAAACTTTAAACACCGTCAAATCATGTTGTGCATGATTTTTCAAGATCGTTCAAGGAGTTTTAGGTGATTGGGAAGCTTCGCAATATATATTCATCCTTTCAAATCTTATAGATTCGAAAAATGTTTAAAAACAAGAAAGAAACTTGTAAAAAGTGTTTCTTGGGTTTGTGCGATCTTTTAAACCTTAACTAGGGTTATGAAGGAGGAATTTTGCATAACTCACGAATTAATCAACAAAATTTCCTAAATTTTGGAAGACAACTTTGTCTCGAGGTCCTTTAGGATATTTTAAAATAATAAAGTGATTTGGTTCAGTCTTGAGGGAAAATTTTGTACCAGTTTCCTTTCGACAATCATGAAGGTTAAAAATAATGCCATTACAAAAGAAGTGTCATTTTTATTGATTGTGAAGCCTTGAAACCTTCAACATAGCTCAAGGAGATAAAGGTTGATAGAAAACCCTAGTAATTGGGTTTGAAAATGTTTGCATAATAATATAATCCTGACAAGATAGAAACAGAGACCTATATTTGACTAAGACAAAATTGAAGTACAAGAAGATTATCTTGTAAAGGTAAGATATCTAGCCTAGAACCTTTAATGGGTTGAGAAACTTATTTAAGACGTTAGTAAGTGTACACAAGTCAGTTTGGAGTTTTTAACAACCGAGAATTTCATTGAGTCGAGAGAATTTGTGCTTGAGACCTCTTGGAGCATAGGTGAATTGGATTCTTGGAGTCATAAGTTACAAAGTGAGATAGTAAGGTGAAAAACTCTCTATATCACACACACACACACACACACACACACACACACGGAAATGAACCATTTTATACGTCATCATATATCTCACAAAATTATACAATCATTCATCCCTCAATCAACCCCTCTCGGATGGATTTCATCCAATTCTTTGAGATCATGTTTCTTTACTAATCATGCATAGGGATCATTGATGCAAAGCTATAATACCTTCAATCCACTTCACAAATTTAGCTAGATCAAAATCCCCAAAAAATAGTACCTTTCAAGTCAAGAAACTCACTTTTCTAGACTTAGATTGCTCTCTTCCTTTCTCAATTTCTCCCTTCAAGATCTAATTGGGTTTAGCTTCTTATTATCTTCTATTCTTATATATCATTCAATGATAAAAACACCATAAAATTGGTTCCAAAATAATCAAAAGGTCCAAACGACTTACTTTCTTACAATTTTACCCACTAGTGCTTCTTAAGCTAATGCCCTTGGTGAATTCATAGTTGAGACAATCTAGACTTATATAGAATAAACAAATTACCTTTTCTAGTAACTTTTATCTTGTTTAAGGTGATGTATAAATTTTATACCATAATCCTTTGGTCAGGAATCCTTTTCTTCACTTTGTCCCTTTTAGTCCTACTAGCACAACTAGCCCTCGCCTGGCCTATATTTTTGGTTTAAATTTTATTCTAGTGCTTCACTCTACCAACCATATTCCCTTTTAGGATACCCTTTTGGCTCTTGATCCTTCATGAAAAATTTCAAAGTGGCCTTCTTTGCAAAATCTCTAAATCCACCCTTCTAGGTTCTCCATTAGGCAAGCTAAATTCTAAGGTTGTTCTACAGGCCTACATGTTTACTGTCACAGATTGTTTAAAGATTGGGGTTTTCTAAGGATTAAAACTTTCAAAATCTCTTTTAAATCCCCTTGAAGATGTTATCTTCCTAGTTTAAGATCTTAAATCATCTTGGAAACCATCAAATTTTCAATTTCCAACAAAACCCTAAGTAAGGTTCCTAATAAACTAATAAGAGTATTTTAAGAACAAGATGACTAATAAGCAATTTCAAAAATTAAGACTTTACTAAATTACATGTAATGACCTATTCTTCATTTTGGGTTAAACAATAAGACTTGAATACGTTAAAAATATTCATATCGATGATTTTACTCCTTCCTTGATTAGTAAAACAGGTTTAGGGTGTCTTGAAGATGTAAAAACAGGCACTTAACCTTTAAGATCTCTGAATGAAACTTTCCTCCACTTTTCACAAACTTAAAATGTATGAGGCTTGCTTTTTTGAGTGTATATGGTCTTAACGTTAAATCACATCTTCAATTTCAACACTAAAGTATACCTTCTTAGAATCTTGCTTCAATTGGAGTTTCTTGCAATAATATTCAAAACTACACGAAGGCAGGGTTCTCTATAGATGATATGAATTCTTGAGTCTACCTAGCTATTCTTCTCAAGCACCAAATCCTCCTTGATTCAAATTTATACTTCAAATTGTCCAACTTACCATGATTTCCCAAATAAATTGTAGATGCTACAATATACCTTTAAATATCAATGGATGTAACTTACATAAGATAATAAACATAGATTAAACAATGAATATTACCTCCTATACACAAGAGTAACCTTTAGATTAAATGCACAATATCTAGTGATTTACACTAATAAAACCGATAGATTGAAAACCCCGCACAAGACTATTTGAAACCACGCACAAAACTTATACAATTCAAAGTTTTTTCTCATGGTTATTTTGAAACTCCTTAATTTAATTCTCATTTGAATGGAATGAGTAGGAATTAGTTACAAAACAATATAAATACTCTTCTCAAGTAGTTTTAATCAAGGAAGCCTCATAAAACCCCAAGATCACATGTTTAGCTCTTAAGACAACATTGAGATTTTGGGTTAGAACTACAAAAACCTAACATCTAACACCACTAAGCCTCCTAGACCTCTATAGGTCTTATTTCATGTTTGACACCCCTTAAATGAGCTATAGGACACCTTAAAACTCCTAATCCATTCCAAAATAGCCTTTAAAATTCAAATTCACATTTTTTGAGGGAAAGTGCTAAATTTGAATTTGTAAAGGACTTGACACACACAAATAACTCTAGACGACTCCTTATGACCTCCTAAACCTACCAACACAATATCAAGACAAAATTTTATTTTTACGACTATATTTACATACTAGGAATGATGCTCTTGCTTCAATCGTGCTAAGGATGTGGCTCTAGAATTAGGCCCCAAAGCCTCTCCCTCTTCTCTAGCCACCGAACCTCCAATTTCACTATGTGGACCACATCAGATGCCTGGTACATTGCTACTCCTTGTGCATTAGATAATATCACTATCTACTCCCATGCTAGTTTTGTTTTATCCTATAGAAGACTCTACACCAATGGCATCATTTATCTCAAAATCCTCATCGCAAAAGCATCCCTCTACCTCTAAAACTTGCAAGATTCCTCCCTTAAAATCATAAATGTGCCCACTAAGACTCTGGTTATCATGGACACCGATCCACCATAAAATTCATACTTGTAAAGTCCAGAAACCATCCAAAATCTCATGGTGCACTCTCTCAATCATTGAATTCCACTCATCTATGGTCTTATCTCGCAAAACAAACACACCGCATATCCCATTAAACATATATCCAACATATATCATCTAAATCATAAATCTATGTTATCAAATAATATAACTCTAAGGATCACCTAGCTTATCGTGATACTCGACCACAACAACTCGTCTACTTGGTCTCCTAAAAATGCCCCCAAATCTTCATTACTCAAGCCATCGGGATCCCACTAACCCTCCCCACCTTATCATGGGGAGCCAATATCATAGGTAATGTCTTCATATCCTCCTTCTTATGCCATGGCTATCCCATCATGTACACAACTATCTAGGCATGTGTAACTAAAAATATCCTCCTCCGAGCCTCCATAGTCACTACTCACGGTGTTATCCTTAAGGCATCACTACTCTCTCTTTCTCTTTGGGATCTTGTCTCTCAAGTTTTTCCTCTACTCTACTATTTGAGGTCCCCTTGTACCTCTTTCTATTATCTACCTCTTCCACCTACCCCTTGGATATGGGGCATGCATCACTTGATTTGGTTACAATTGTGGTACACATGCCATCAGTTCCACTCTCCTCTTCTCTCTAACATGTATTTTTCAATACTGAAGAAGTGGGGTCACCATATGAGATGGATGTGCAAACTAAAAATGTAATATATCAACTACATGTGTCTCCACATGCCATAAATAATGACCTATAATATCCAAAGTCCCGCCTACCACTACCTGTATTTCTCTAACTAGGCCCTTTGGTCCACCATCCCTCTATAGGGTTCCCACACAACTGCTCTCATGTCATCATAGGCCTATACATGGAAACCACCAGGGTTCATTTTAAGAGACCTCTTGGAAATCGGAGGTGGAAAATACTTGGCGAATATCCCCGGAACCGGTTTCGCGGGAAGGTGAATTTTTTGGGGGTTGTATGAAAAAATTTCACCTAATTTTCAAGTGGTGTGACAGAGGCTACAGACATGCGACGGGAGATTTGTTGTCATGCGTCAAAAAATTCATTGACGCACGTCAACAGATCTCATTGACGCGTGTCAATGCATTTTTTGACGCGCGACAACAAATCTTGTGTCGCGTGTCTGCAGCCTCTACCCTCTGCTTATGCATCGAAAAAATATTCGTGTCGCGCATCAACAAACTCTTTGTCATGCATCTGCTATGCGTCAATATTTGTAGTACCTCCTTATCACGCGTCAACTATCCATCAGTGTCACACGTCAACAAATAACCCCATTGTCGTGCATTTGCAAACCCTCCTTGTTGCGCGCCAATAACTTACCCCCTTTTCGCGCATCTACAATACAAGATATATCATATTGTTGACAAAATGTGAAGTAGAAGTGTTCTACCTGGCGAATAATCTAGGATTATATAGGGGATATTTTTCAAGGGTAGGCGAAGCCGACCCCTAAAAAAATTAAAGTGTAATTTTTAGGTGAACAGGTCACTGACCCGTGCCAGAAAATTCACCTTTTCAAAAATAGAATATTCACCATATTACGAATATTCGCCACTAAAATTTTCCCCGAAACCACTCATAGAGCTAGGTTGGAAAAATTATGATGGGACTTACTACCCTATTTTTCTTAACATGAATCCCGTAGAAATCATGCACTAGTTCAGCAACCGTGTGGTGTGCCCCAACCGAATTGTTTCCTCATCTCCAATGCATCCTTGTAGTCCACCAAAACAAAAATGGTACTTCTTCATCTACCTTACAACACAAAACTTGTTTTGCAACACTACCAATGATAACTCGTTGCATATCCATATTTTATGCAATATATATGACATTCAATATTATCATCAATGTGCCTAGGTGATACTCATTGTTTCACATGCCCCATCATGTAATTACTCTCCTCTCTAGTATCCATTCACACATCAAATACATGTGGAATCCCTAAATCAAGTAATCCCATAATGGCATGTACATCCTATAATATCATTGCAACCTCCATAATCTTTCAAGGGCCCTCCACCGAAGGTGTTGCATCTAAAATCTTATTAAATCAAGAAAATATAAATTAAGTCCATGTGTAATGGGAACCACACGATCTTCATAATGTCTCAAAATTTGAGGCCTTATAGCTATGCAATGTCTTGTGTAGATAACCTCTTCAATAAATATAGTAACCATGCCCCATTTATATTTCTCCATAGTTGAATTCTCCATGACACCTGTAAAATATCAAAAATAAGTACCCATTAGATTCCAATACAAATCCATCATCAACATAAACAAAATACATCAAAATCCTAACTTTCATATGTCATCATCCCGCTAGAAAGATTCAATCAGCCCTTGAGAAATTTTTCCCACCTCCTTACACCTGTCGGCCCTACTAGAAGAATGTCATTGGCCTTAGCCCCCAACTAGATGCCATCGACCCTACCGCAATAGGTCATCCCAAAGATGGTTGATTCCATTCATTTTTAGGTCTCGCGATAACTTTTACATTAATTACAAAAACCTAACCTAATGACCTCCAGATTCAAAATGCCCCAAACCCACCCAAACCTTGACCCAATCTACATTTCCACTATCTTTGGCAAAATTTTCACTAGCCAAAATTTTCTTGACATGTATTTTTCCCTTTTCTCCTAGCTACCCATTCCTAAGTCAAGAACATTACGTATTATGGGATTCGCCAACTCGTACTCTCGCCATCATCATTATAATCGCTCAATTTAGGTTATATCGAGCTCAATTCTCTTAATCTTCAATTAATAAAGGGGAAAATGAATTCTCCCTTTTACTATTTATATCAATGCTTATACCTTGTTTTCATTGTGATTTCCTCCAAACTTGAAACCTTCATATATTTCATATTACCAACCCTAAAAACATGTCGTAAATTATACCATATTTTTGAATTGAACCGCTCATTTTGATATATCACACTTCTCTCTACCATCTTTTCCCCTAGAATTTCCATTTTCCATCATTTTTTATACTCACATTGTTATCAAAATTATTGTTATTACTCACATAAGTGAGTTAATTGTTAATAAGTTTTAGTATTGTTAGTGTATTATTATGTGAGTTATAACAACTCACATAACAATAGTATTAGTAGCACTATTGTAACGCTTGAATCCTATCGCTAAGGATATGGTCAAGGCTACTTATATGTATTGTTCTTGATGATATAGAAGTTTTTTTGTTTGCACCCTGACCAAATCATCATTTGGTATAGAGAAGGTCAAGGAGAGGCAACTCATGAAAATGAACTTTTAATAATTTTTCAAATGGCGTTGCCATTTTACTATTACTACCATGAGTAAAGATATTCATAGTATGATTTATATTTCGTAGTTTTATATTCACATACGTTTCCATTTGGAATGATTGCGTCATTTTTGTACGTATTTTTCTCATGGATTTTGATCTGTGTGTTAACCTTGTGTGATTCAAATGTTATGTTCGTATGAGCAATAACCTTCGAGCATGGTTTTGTGGTTTTTATCAGATTGAACGTAAAGATTGATATAAAACGTCAAGGATCTCTATGTTTTCTACGCTTGCATTAAAATAAATAAAAATTAGTCTATAATCCCTATGTTGTTGCATACACAGTAAGGAAATAGTCACATTATTCAATCAGATTCACCTTTGTACAACACCTGATCGAGATTTCCAAGAAGCATCATTTGCATGAAGATCAATGTGTGTTTTCTCTACACATAATATTTTCTTTTTCACGTGTAAATACTTGCTTATGGTATTTAGTATTGAGAATATGTTGCATATTATATGTGGTTATCATCTGATCAGATTAACATATTTGTGCTGGTAGATCTGATCATTTTAAAGGATACACTGTGATTTTGAATTCCCTATCTCTAGGTGTTGCGGCCAAGGAAATGGAGGAAATATTCCCATCGCCTTACATGCATTCTGATCTCAACTCAAGATTGGAAGTTTGGTTAAATTCCTCATGTCATTTGGTATTTAATTTAATGAGTTTTTTTTTTTAGTTAAGTTGCATTAATCAATAGTATTTTAATATAGTTTCCCCGTGTCTTAAAATTATAATTTTTATGTTCCTATTGTGTCATAGAAAGTAAATGTAGTGCCCGCATCTTTATTCTTAGTCGGTGAGGTTGTGGACCCTCTTCGTAAGACTATGTGTTTTACTGAACATCACAAATAGGTAAGTGTGTTTTATTGCAAGTTAACAATTAGGAGTTATCTAATTTGAACTCCCTTCCTGGCTTAAGAGACTTGGGGCAAGTAGAAAGTTTCAAGTACTTTTTAATCATACCAGGATTATATTTGGCATATGACCATGCTTTAATGTCTTCGGGACATAAATTGAATTTGGATATGCCCTATCAGTCATGGGTTTCGTAAGTATCGTCTAAGATATTTTGGGTTTTGACTCATGACCACCCATTAAACTATTTCACTAGATCACCATATGTAATTTGTGGATAGACCATTTGTAAATTGTAGTGTATTGCCCTTCCTTTTTTTTCGCTTGACTAACAAAGGTGTTGGACCATGTCCCAAGCTCCTTGTGGTTCGTTAATAAAAAATTCACTTAGTAGTCAATTTTAATGCCTCAAGTTTATCAATGCATTGATCTCATTCTTGAGAATTTAGGATAAAATAATCATTATTATTATTATTATTATTTAAAATGTGTAAAATAGTTAACAAAATATATATACATAAAATGTAAAAATAATGAAATTTTATATATTCACGCATGTTAGGATTTAAAAGGATAATAAAATAAATAAAAATAAAAAATAAAATAAAATAGAACATGATATTAGAATTTAAAAATTTAAAATATTAATGCGGATAAATGAACTTAAAGAGATACATATACTCAAGTTTTGAAATCAAATAATTTATATAAAATAAAAGGACAGTGGGTGGTAGTTGGTGGTGGAGTGATGATGATAGTTGGAAGCAGGTGGAGCAGGAGGTATTTTTTCATAGTATGGACATCCATCAAGTAAGAAATGATTTTTGTCAAATGTTGCAGTTTGCGAAGGAAAATTCAGGTTTCACAGTCCTTTGACAGATCCTCCATATCGTGCCTTCATCTCCTAAGACATTCTCGGGCACATGAACTATTTAAAAAATGTCTGAAAGAAATGTGGTTCTATGGATCACCTCCCATCGTGAGTAAATGGAAGATTTAGAACAGGTTTTGAGACACCCAGCAAGGTGTTTCAGCTATATGACAAAGTGCAAGAAAGATATATGGTCCTAGGGTAGGTGCCTTGACCATAAAAGCTTCATTTTTTTAAATTTTAGCATGAAACCATGCAAGTTCAATAGTTATGGCTGTAACACTCCAATGGCGTGACTGCCCATGGCTGAAATCAAGCCAAAACAGATTAATCATTGTGTTTGCATTGTTTCTATTCTTGGCCATGTCTAAACAGATTAAGGAAATTTGTAACTTCCATCAATGTATTGATTACAGCTTAAGAGGATTTGTGGAGGAAGAGCACGTGTGAATATGGAGTCATGTTTTCTATAGCAACTCTTTATTTTAAGTCGAATTTTGTGGCTGCCCGGGTAGACTTGTGTGCAAAACATCAAAGCAATCAACAGACGTGTGTAACTTCAACTCTAAGATCATACAGGAATGGTTTCATCACATTTGATTTTCATAATTTCTGTGTAGATAGTTTCCTTTTCTATGAAATCGTAATTCTAGTAAAACTATGGAAAAGCTTACGGTTTAATTAAATAAATTGTAGTTCAAAATGACAAAAAAATCTACTTAACTTGTTCATTGTTTTGATCAACCATACTCGCAAACCACAACCTAATACATTGTAAAACCAAGGTATCAAAACTAGATATTTGTGTCCACTTGAATTGGCGAGATTGAGTTGAGTCATCAACTAAACTACCCTTTTGTTTACCTTGCAAAGTTAATAAAATGTGATTTTCTATGATTCTCAAAACACCTCTTTGAACCCAGGAATGGTAAAGTCAAGCTTTGATTGCATTACCTGTCATGTGTGTGTCATATCAAACCTTATAACACCCTCGAATGATCGTTCGTTCTTTTTCATCACCCCTCTAAGAGCCATGTTAACCTTTTTGCAGATTTGGGAAGTTGTATAAAGTCAAAATTTGGGTTTGGCTTTGGCTTTACCATTTTGGCCCTTGGTGAAGAAATGGATATCAACTTTCTTATACCTCTAGTGGTTAGCCATTAAAATTTCTTGCAACCCTTAGTTTTGATAAAAAAAAACACCTCGCCATTTAGTTTTACTAGGGGGTTTTGTAGGCCTCAGTCGTTGGGTGACTACTTCAACTTGTCCAATTATGACCAGTGGCTCCAGAAAAGTAGTCTCCATTCGCACCATGTTCACCGAGCTTATAAGTTTCGTCAACTCCAGTGAGTTCCATGTATATAGGAGAGCGCATAAGATTTCTCTCATGGTGTGAAATTTGGATGTTTTCGCAAACTTGTAGGAAAAAGTGAAAGAATGCCATATGACCCTCTTTGAGTCAAATAACTAATGAAAAGACTTATAAACACTTACATCCGATTGTATGGAGCTCTCTATTTTTGTTTTTTTTTTTTGAGAAATTTGATTGTCATGAAAATGGTCTCTCTCTCTCTCCTAGTTAGGAAATGAAATGAATGTATCTTTAACTCTCTCTTGTTGTGTGCTAAGTATTATAATCATGTGAATGGAAAACTATGAAATCATGAATTATGTTAGATTTTTTGTAAGATGTCATGCCAACAATTTGTGTTGACCATACGGTGGTAGCAGGTACTAGGATAAGGACAAAGTGAAGCATTACTAGTGTTTGCATAATAACATGTGATCTTGAAAACAATGTATTTGTATATGATATATCAATGCTATTGTTATAAATATAATTTTCATTTATTGTTTTCCGTGATGAATACGACATTGTTAGCATATTAGGAAAGTGTGTTATTTTCATACATAGTTGCACTTTATATGTGGACTAATTTCCTACTTGGTCATATTTTTATATGTTGGTTAGGTAAAATAAGTTGATTGTATCATGTTGCTATGGAAATTGATGTTAAAATAATTCCTATAAATAGTATCTGCAATCAATGGAGGAGGATGAATTTGGAAGCTTTCTATTTAAAACTGTTAGAACCGTCATAATTTTAAATGTTACTTGTATCAAAGAAATCGATGATTACGAATTGAGAATGATTATTTTATCTATTTTATAATGATGTGTTGACCTAGGGAACTCTCTTAGTCTCCTAAGAAAAATAACAACTTGTAGTTGTGTGTTTTCATTTGGGCAAAAAGTGACAATCAAACTTATAGCATGAAATAATAACCCTTTCCGTAAGGAATGGTCTCTTTGAGTTTACCCCATGCCTTATTCACATAGTGGATCCGAACTGGGTCAACTTTTAATCGTGTCATTCCATTTCTATATCGATATTAGGTTCTACCGTATGTCAAGAAAATGGGTTTCACATATGCCTTCTTGACCATCTCAAGGTAGGTAAACTTTGTACCTCATCCATCCTTCGTGCATGGTCCATGAGAATGTTCCTTCTCTACCCTTGTGGGCCAATTTGTCACCTTCACAAGTAATGAACTAGAGACTTGTTAATGATGCCAAAATCACATCGTGAAAGGACCCCCATAGTAACATTCCTAATCCTTAAGGTTAAAAAAATGTTCCCTTAGTATGTAGTAATGGAATACCTTAGGCTTTTACAAAGGTTTTGTAAGTTAAGGATATTGCACTCTAGTTTGATTTGTAGTAGGAGTAGAACCCTTGGGCATAAATGGAAATATATTAAACTTAGGACCACTTAAGAAGTTTAATTGTGGCCGAAGCCTATATTTTATAACTCATAGCTATCTATATTAAATTTCTTAAAATGATGGATTTGAAGTAAAGTGACATTTGAGACTCATCCCTTAAGCTCAATGAAAACCCTCTTTTATGTATCACTGACTATAGACACCCCAAAATTACACTTCTATTTCCACTTGTTCCCAGTGGTATCCTAATATGCCCTATTATTCACCCATTTGCGATTAATTTATTAAATTAATTAATTAATTCACATTGTACCCCTTTGGATTAATTAAATTAATCGCATGTATCCTTAGTACCCCTTTAGCTTAATTAATTGTTATTTATTAATTAATTAATTAAGTGTGTGCACATCTTATTCATCTGCCACTTGCTCAAACTCCACCTAGACTCCACTTGGACTCCCTATCCTTACCCTAGTTAACTGCACTTCTAGAATCCTAGAAAGGTGGGGCAATTAAAATGCACATACAACCACCTTTTCGAATGCAGATTTTTGTAATTAATCCATTTACTACCCCGACACTATTGCAATTGCCCACATGTTATTTTTAGCATACTCATTTATCCATGTGTAACCGATTTCAACTACCTTCTGCTTCTATAAATTACAGGCTTACCTTCCTTTCAAATCCTCTTGAATCTGACATACAAAAACTCTGTTGAATTATTTGTGTTGATAGCATTTGCATTTTGTATTTGGAGAGCACTCAGGAGCATCCACAAATCATCTCTGAAATCTATTTTGCAAGGTCTTACATGATACCCTTATTTGAGGTTTACACAGAAGGTTGTTGGAACTTGGTTTGTATGGTTTGTTTATCTTTCTATTATAGTGATTTTTCTTGCTTACATTTTGGCATGCCTGTGGGACTCACACCCCTCCTCTTTCATTTTTGTTTCATTTTGTTTATCTAACTTTGTTTTGGAGTGCTTATGTTGTTGTGCAGATTTGGAAGCAAGCACTTGTGCAGGTTTGAAAGCACCAACATAATCTGTACTCACTTGCACACATACAAAAAATATATCTTTCTTGTTGTTGGTTTCCTATGTTTTTTTACAAATTTTGTAGGTCCAATTTTGTTTGCATATTTGTAGGTTTTGTTCTCTAGTTTGCAGATTTTGTCTTCTTTCCCCTTTATCTTCCTGTTGGACTACCTGCACAGACAACAAACACAATATAGTTAGATTTTATTTGTAAAAAAAAATAGCATATATTACAAATCTTTATATCTATTTGCTTTATTTATTTATTTATTTAAAAACAGATCTCAAAAACAAAACAAAATTGAAAACATAAAACAAATTTTTTGGTAAACCCTAACTACTCTACCCACTCACCCGCCCATCCCTACCTAGCTCGGCCGGCTCGGCCAAACCTCCTCACATCTCATAGACCCTACCTACCCCCCGCCCTACCCAACTCAACCCTCCCGTTTTCCACCAACCCCATCCTAACCGCTCACTCCATCTCTGCCTAACCACCCACTCACCTCACACCCCATTCTCGCGACCCGACTCGGCCTCGACCCTCCTCATTTCCCATGACCCTTTACTCCCACCCCGTCTCATTCCCTACCCAAATCTTGACCCCTCACCTCTCAACTCATCCACAGACCTATCCCCACCCCTCACCTCTCAACTCGCCCACCCCGTCCCAAGCTCGACCAACCCTACACACCCGAGCCCATCCCAACCCATCCCCGATCCCTCACCTCTCAACTCGCCCACCCTATCCCGAGCTCGACCAACTCTACTACCCCCGAGCTCCCTACTCCCTCCACTTCGATCCCTCCCGGCTTGTCTCACCCATGTTGAGTCATCCCAACCCACACACCAAACTCCTCCAAAGCTTCCAACTCGCCCTTCCCGACCGATCCACATTCCTCCGCACACCGAGTTGTTCCTCTCACTTGCACACACACAGAGACATACAATAAATTAAGTTTTTCCATTTATTTTGACCTTGTTTATAGTTTTAATTTTAGGGTTAGGTTTTTCCTTTATTTATTTTATTTAATTTTATTTACCATTTCTTATTTGTAGTTTAAGTTGCAATTAAAATAGTTTCTTTATTTATTTTTATTGGACTAACTGTGCAGGTTGCCAACTTAGTGTTATTGGACATTTCGGTCCAATTTTTCATGCGTTTTCACCTTTTCTATCCATGTTTAGTCATTTTTGCAAACTAGATTAACCCTTTCTCACGTGTTTTTGTGTGCTTCTTGCTTGTCATTTTCTTTTATTTTTCTACAACTAACATGAATCGCTCATGCGTATGCTCTTCCCTCATGCTTTTTAAAGCAATCTTGGGAATCAGAAATGTGCTTATTTCTTTTTTTTTGGGGGAATTAACGTTTCACTTAACCAAATCCAACCCACACGTATTCTCTTTCCTCGCGCTTTTAAGCGATCTTGGAAATCAGAAACATGGGTTTGCTTTCGCATCTTGTTTATTTGTTTTGTTATTTTTCCCTCATTTCTAGAAAACTTTCTAATTGTTGTTTGCAAGACCTGCTCTCACACAAGGTGGATTAAAACATTGAAAACTACTAACTACAGGTTGCCAAAGGAGTTCAACCAAACCACACCTAAATCAAAAGATTAAAAACACCACATTCAAAACACTTGATTTACAGGTTCGGTTAAGAGCTACGGCTTGACCGCTTAACTAGAACATAACCCCCTTGGCATAAGCCTTAAGCTACAACAAAGGGGGTGGTTCTAGGAACCCCAAAGTAGTCCACACCTTGAGGGAACTGGTAAATGAAACAGGAACCTTTTCTCCTACCTGACTAGTAAAGCCTTTGAGAGTTAGCGTCATGGATATCCTTAGTGGCAACCCCAGTGCGATTCATTCTGAACAAGATCTTTGCTCAATGTTTGGGGGTAAATTAAATCTATCAGCTAGAAATAGCATCACGCTTGTTCAGATTTTTTTGACACCTAGTTGAGAGATCCACCTAGGAAGCCAAACATTTTCCAAGCCAATCTAAGGTAGAGGCCACAAACAAACATTCAAACAAAAACTTTTTTTTCAATTTTCTTCTTTTGTTTTTCTTTATTTTTGTAGTAGTGTTCCACACTCATTTTTCCCAAATACTCCTTGTTTGGGATCCATATTTCACTTTTCTTATCTTTTTGTCATTTTTCCAAACTATCCTTGTTTGGATTCTACTTTCATCCTCATTTCATCTATTCTCATCTTCTTTTCTTCTCGTCATCATTCATTCACTAACCTTCATTTTACTCTCAATTTTCCCCTTTTCAGAACTTTCATCTCTTTTCATTATTTCAATCTTCTCTTCTTTTTGTCCTCATTGTCTTCTCCATTTGATCTTCTTTCATTCATTTGGAGTTTTTATTCACTTATTTGATTCTTCCCCTTTCGCGATTATCAGATTCTTCTATCTTTCATATTCACCTCATTTTGGTTTTATCTCCCATTCCATTTGACACTTAAACATTTGGATAACCTTCCCAAAGTTTAAGTTTTCATCTTCTTTTTGACATCAAGTCTTGAGTTGCAGATATCCACGTCCTCGCTCAAGCACTTTCATCTTATGACTCACATCTCAACGGTGTTGTGTTCCACTTTTTCACAACTCAATTTCATCACATTTTCTCTTCATTCTCCTCTTGCATCCTTTAGTTTGACAACATCATTGTTAAATTGTATATGTTTTCTTTCTTCACATCTCTAACTTGACAACATATTTGTTGCGTTTTAGACACTTCATCATATCTTCTTTTCAATGTTTACACTATCAGTATTTGAGTCTTATCTCTTCATTATCCTCTTCCTTCTTAACTAATTCTTGTTAAGGGTTGAGCACATTGCATATGATTTGACTCCTTTTTCATACCCTCTTCCCATTTAGCATTCACTTTTTCTAGGTGGTAGAGTGCATTTGCAATCAATCTATCCTTGCTTCTTCACTCTAGCATTCACATTGTTAGAGGTTGAACACATTTGTACTTTTGTCACTATAACCCTCCTCCATTCTAGCATTCACTTTGTTAGAGGATGATAACCTTCATCACATCACGCCACTCTTCCATCTTGGCATTCACTTTGTCAAGGGTTGAGTTTATCAAACACTTTCGCATGCTTCCATCTTGACATTCACTTTGTTAAGGGTTACGTCACTCATATCTTCCAAACCTCTTGCCCATCTTAGCATTCATTTTGTTAAGGGAAAATTTATTATCAAACTTAATCGCACACCTATCTTCCATCATTGCATTCACTTTGCTACAGGTTGAGTTATCTTTCACATATCTCTTTTTCTCCCTCCCTCTTTTAAAAATGGTGGGAACATGACACAGAGATTATAGTCCTTTTGGAAGGGGCGAACGAAATCCTTTTGGAAATTTTGATAGTGATAATGACCAAAACTCTGAGGATGATCAAAATGACATCTCACTCAAAGAACAATCCCGTGTTGAAAATATTTTATGTATGAATAAAGACCAATTTTTTCTTCATCTCCTTGAGATGGGAGAAAAATTACCCTCTAATTTTGACGAAGCTAGTTTACAAACATTACTTGGAAAACCACCACCTAACAAGGGTGAACCTTTCATTTCAACAAACAATGATGATGAGGCAGACCTAGTCACACAAATAATGATGATTGAAACAAGTCCACCTCGAACAACACTCAAAGCAATGAATCAAACAAATAAAAATCGACAAAAGGAACAAAGGAAAATTAACTGATTCAGCCACTAATCCTACTCAAGCCCTCATGAATCAAATTAATGACATGGCTAAACAACTTGTTATCTTAAATTCCAAAGTCACCAATGAATCCCATGACAATGAGGCACCAAATAAATCTAGTGATGCTTCATTTAAGAGTCATACCGCACACACCAAAGATAACAACAACTCTACAAGTGATGGTTCCTTATCTTTCTTACAGAACAATTTTCCATTTGCCCAAGAATTACAAATAATGAAGGATACCATCTCTAGTATGCAACATCAACGCAAACAATTCAGCTTTGAAGAATTTTTCCTTACCCCTTCAATAAGGACATTTTATGTGTTCCTTTTCCAAAATATTTTGAGACACCCAAATTTGACAAATACAAGGGCAAGAGTGATCCTAGAGAGCATATCAGGGAGTTTTATATGGATTTCTAAGAGGTGTCCTATAGTTATGTCTTCTTAATGTGTATCTTTCCACGAAGTCTAGGAAGAAAAGCCTTGGATTGGTTCCTACTCCTCCCCAAGGGCTCTATACAAAATTTCGTAAACCTCTCAGAGAAGTTTTTCAAACATTTCTCATTCAACATAGAGTTTAAAATTACAATGATGGACTTGTGTAATGCCAAACAATGAACAAATGAAACCTTCACACAATTCCTACAAAGATGGCATGGGATTGCTAGCCGTTTCCCATGCTCCATGCCTAAGAAGCAACTTGTGAGCATCTTTGTACCCAATCTCAACAAAGTGAGCTATCCTTTCACATGCAAATGCATTGCCTTAATACTTTCAAAGAAGTTATTGAGAAAGGATCACAGATTGAAAAATCCCTTATCATAAAAGGTTTGATTAAACCTCATTCAAAAGACAATGGGAAACATAGTAATCATCCTAATAGCTCTCACCAAGACAAATCTAAACATGTTAACCACAATCATAATATGGTCAATGATGGTATTACAGACAACCGCAATGTCCACAATGTCCAAAACACTTAGACTAGACCAAACAAAGGTAAACAACCTCTTGTTGTTCCTAGCAAAGAGGTTTCCTCCTCTCTTGATTCTAAATGACATCGTTTCACTCCTTTGGGAGAACCTCTATCAAATGTCCTTCAATAACTCGTTAATGTAAACATGGTTACTTATCCCATCACTAGACCTTGGGTTGAGGGAGAACTCAAGCCTACTTGGTACAAGGATGATACTTATTGTGATTTTCATCGCATTGATAGTCATCGACCGATTAATGCTTTTGCTTACATCACTTTGTCCAAGGCCTTAGTAATAGTGGAGATATCACTGTTGAAGAACCATCACCAAATAGAACACCTAACAACAATCTTAAGGTGTTCTCAAACCCATTTCCCAAACATGGCGGTGACGATAAAAATGTTGACAAAGGTCCCTTTGCCAATAACGTTGATTTTAGTTCAATTATCTCATTTATTGAGGAAGTACCATCTACAATGGTAACCATTAAATTCACACCTTTGAGTAATGTTGTGACCACACGCCAATGGAAGATATGGGTTCTGTGGAAAACCAACCTTCTACGTCTTCGAAAAACCTCAAACATCCAAACCAATAGCTCCTTCAAATCAAAAGTCAAATTCTAATGCCAAATCTTCCACTCCATGTCAATATGACTTCATCAAACAATTAGCAACCATGCCAGCACATATCTCTCTCATGGAACTACTGAAAGAGTCACCTAGCTTTCAAGATATTCTCACTCGTGCTCTAAATGAATCGTGTGTTCCTCATACTCTCAATGTTCAATAGTTTCAGGCTATGATCGCAAACCTTACACTTGAAACTCCTATCCTATCTTTTGGCCCTCAAGATATGTTGAACCCAAATCTGATTAACAACTCCTTGTACATCGAAGCCTATGTTACCAATCATAAATTCAAGAGAGTTCTTATCGACAATGGAGTGGCTCTTAACATTTGTTCTATAAAAATGCTTTGTTTCCTTGGTCATACAATAGATGACTTAGATGCTAATATCATTACCATTCATGGTTATGATAATATTGAGCGTCGATCTGTGGTACCATCACTCTTCCCATACAAGTAGGCCCACAGCTCCTTGACACTATATGTCATGTAGTTGATGTAGACACATCATATAACCTTCTTTTGGGTAGACCTTGGATACATGCGATGCATACAGTACCTTCCACTTTCCATCAATGCATAAAGTTTCCACATAACGGTAGAGAGTTCACCTTATGTGGCAATACTAACCCCTTTGAATATTGTAAGTTTTTCAAAGCAAGGTACAAAAAGGAAAACTATTTTCCATCTCATTGATAAAGACAATGAATCTAGCGTAACTTCTATTATTACCAACCGTATTGATCCTGATGTAATATTACACCCTCATGCTTCCACATCTTCTTCTAAAGAATCTACGTCTAAAGTGTCACCTGAGCATATTCCTCACGCCTCTGCGTCTTTCTAGGAGAATCTACATCTAAGGTGTCACCTGAAGTTATATTCTCTCATAAAGGCTTAGGCGAGTACACATCTGACAATGCATTTCTTATTGGTAAACTCCCATCATCACCTCGCAGCTATGGGCGTCCTAACGCTCCTCATTTACAAGAAGCTTCAACTTACTTTCTCAGAAACACTCTTTGGAGACAATATGGATATCTAGAAGATGAAAATATTCCAATCTCTGACGAATCTTGGCTTTACGATGACATGATGGCAGAATATTATAAATCCACTTATTACACCAAGGGCCATAAAATGATGAAAAATATGAACTGGAAAGGAAGAGGCCTTGGCCCAAAAGGGCATGGTGTTCTTGAACCTATGAATATCAAGTCTAACATTTACACATATTTTCTAGGATATGAGACATATGAGAAGATGCCTATAGTCTTTGATGTATTATCTAGTGATGCGGACTCAGACTCAAATTGAGACCGGTTCCACACATAGCCTCTTTGAAGACCTAGCCAAAACTACACTTTTCCTAGACTACTTATCCATTCAAACCCTTGATGTTGTTTATCCTTCCCTCATTGATCAGGACCAACAGTGTCATATTTCCATGGATCTCTTTCAAAACAATGAGGCCATCTAGGAGTTCCTCGGGGCTCAGGACCCTTTTCCCTTGTTGGATCACAAGAAGGGTTTTGATATAAACCTTGATGCTACCACTTACTTTGGTGAAGAACTTACAATCTCCAGTCCTAAAGAAAAATAAATTAAACATAGAAAAAAGAAAAATTATATCTTGCATAGTGAAAACCTTTCTGAGGCATTATACGAGAAGCAAAAATGAAAAATAAAAAGAAAGAAAAGGACGCATCTCCTAGTGAAAACCTTTCAGAGGCACTAGAGAGAGGAGATTTGGATCTAGAAATATCTAACAATCTACAAAAGCCTACAACATAATTTCAAGATAATGACACTTCTAAGTTGTTGGTAGAAGAGACGACAACCATTAACATTGGAACTGAAGACCAACCAAAATTGTTACAACTAGGTGTCAGTTTATCAGAAACTGAAATCAAATCCTTCACAACACTTCTAACCAAGTTTCAAGATGTATTCACTTGGTATTATAAAGATATGCCTGGTATTGATCCTTCTCTTTTGGTTCATCACCTTTTGGTGCACCCAGATGTTAAACTTATCAAGAAAAACTATGTAAAATGCATCCCAAGGTTGCATTGCTTGTTAAGGCCGAACTACAAAAATTATTGGATGCAGGCTTCATATGGTGCATTGACTACTCAAAGTGGATATCTAATATGGTACCAGTTGTGAAGAAGACCCCTAGAATCTGTATTTGTACAAATTTCTATGACATTAACAAGGCATGTCCTAAGGATGATTTCCCTTTGCCTAATATTGACATGATTGTCGATTCTACTGTGGGCCATGAGATGTTATCCCTTATGGATGGATTTTTCGAGTATAACCAAATTCAAATTTCTGAAGAAGACCAGCATAAAACATCTTTTACAACCACATGGGGGATATTTTATTACAAGGTCATGCCTTTTGGCCTTAAAAACGTTGGTGCAACTTATCAACGTGCCATGACTGTTATTTTTCATGACCTTCTTCACGACATAATGGAAGATTATGTTGATGATATTCTTGTTAAATCAAAGACTAGGGTGGATCATCCAACAATTCTTAGGTGTATATTTGAGTGGTTAAGGGAGTACAAGGTTCGCCTTAATCCAAAAAAATGTGTCTTTGGTGTCACTTCAAGGAAACTTCTGGGATTCATTGTCTCACGAAGAGGAATTGAAGTGGACCCTACCAAGGTCAAAGCTATAATAGATATGCCACCTCCTCATAATATTCAACAACTAAGGGGCCTACAAGGAAAAATACAGTCTATTCATCGCTTCATCTCTCAATTGGTAGATAAGTGCCATCATTTCAACTAATTGCTTAAAAAGGATGTCCAGTTCAAATGGACACAAGACTGTCAAGATGCCTTTGCAAAATTGAAAGAATACTTGGCATCTCTGCCGGTACTCATGCCACCTATACAGGATAAGCCTATGTTGTTGTATACATCTGCAACACAACATGCCATTGGGGCATTATTGGTGCAACACAATGATAAGGGTTAGGAACAAGTTGTGTATTACTTGAGCAAAACTCTTCTTGAGCATGAGACCAAGTATTCATAAGTTGAAAAGGCTTGTTTAGCAATTGCTTATACTTTCGGAAAGCTACGACACTATCTCCTAAATCATACCACCAAGCTAATTTCATGGGTTGATCCTCTTAAGTACCTACTTTCAAGACCAGTCATAACAAGACGCATGTCTAGGATTGTGTTACTTAGTGAATTTGACATTGAAATTTTCAATCAAAAGGCTATCAAAGGTCAAGCACTGGCAGATCAACTAGCCGTAGCACCACTACTAGGTTCACAACTGCTAAATTTTGAATTTCCATACGAAGACTTGTTATACATAGAAGAAACACCCTTATGGACATTATTCTTTGATGGATCTTGCAATATCCATGGTTCTAGAGAAGGAATTGTCTTGTGTACACCGGATGGAGACCTCATACCTAAATATTATCGTATCAACTTCCCTTGCAAAAATAACATAGCATAGTATGAAGCACTGATAGTAGGCTTAGGGTTTTCTATCTCATGGTGCCTACAAGAATTGATAGTTCTTGGTGATTCTCTTCTAGTCATTAATCAAGTTAACAAAGAATATCAAGTAAAATATGAAAATCTCTTACCTTATAAAAGAATGGTTGATAGCCTTAGAGGGTATTTCTAGATTATCAATTTTAAACAAGTTCCTCACATACAAAACAAAACAGCGGATGCCATGGCAACTATCACTTCCCTTATTTCATTCGACACTAATCAAACTCACAACGAGTTCCTTTTTAACATCTTCTGGTGCCCTCATATGAATTTCCGGAGTCCGACATGGTTTGTGAGATTGTTGTTCTTAACCATCCCTGGTACCATGATATATAAACCTTCATTCAAACTAAAGCCTATCATCCTAATTTTAATTCAACTAATAAAAGAGCCTTAGCACAATGTGCTTCACACTACACCCTTCTTGTTGACACCTTGTATCGAAGAGGCTATGATGGGACTCTCTTAAGATGTCTCAATCAGGATGAAGCTAATCAGACACTAGCTGAAGTACATTCAAGTATTTGTGGTGCCCATACTAGCAAAATAGTCCTTGCAAATAATATTTTACACATTAGATACTACTGGCCCACAATGGAGGAAGATGCATGCAACTTTGTGAAGAAATGTCAGGCTTTCCAAAAACACGGTAATCTCATTCATGCACCATCCCAAGCCTTACTGACCTATTACTTCACCTTGGCCTTTTTCAAAATGGGGACTTGATTTAATTGGAAAAATAAAGCCCACATCTTCTGATGGCCACACTTTTATTATAACCGCCACTGAGTATTTCACCAAGTGGGTTGAGGCTATGCCTCTTACTAATGTTATTGGGTGCAATATTTCTAAATTCATCTTCAACCATATTATCTGTCGTTTTGGCATCCCCACTACTATTGTCACTGACAATGGTGGTTCTTTCAAAAATAAGGATCTCAAAGCCCTAGCTAAGAAATATAATATCGCCTAAAATGGGATACACCCTATTATCCACAATGTAATGGCCAATCCAAAACATCAAACAAGACTATTAAGTCCATTCTGGAAAAGACAATTAATAAACATGAATGTAATTGGCATATGCAGTTATATCCTACCCTCTGGGCCTACTACACTTCCTTTTGTACACCTACAGGAGCTACTCCTTTTTCCCTAGTATATGGCTCAAGCCATATTACCTATCAAAGTTGAATTGCCTTCACTTTGTGTCTCCCTCCAACACCTCATTCATGAAGAGGATTACCGTGTTACACACCTTGTAGAGCTAGAATTACTGGACAAGAGATGGCTTCGTGCCTTAGACCATATGCAGGTATATCAGAATAGATTGCATCATAATTATAATCACAAGATCAAACCTTGATAGTTTGAAATCAGTGATTTGGTCCTAAAGGAAAATCAAAAGAACACAACTAAACCACGAGAAAAATAGGGAAAATTTGAGCCTAATTGGTTGGGTCCTTATGTTATAACTACTAAATTTGGATCTGGTGCATATAAATTGTCTACCGAGGATGGAAAAGAGTTGAAGGAGCCCATGAATGCCATTCATCTGAATAAGTTATACTCCTGAGTCTCCGAATAGTAACCCTTATATTGGGGGCATATCAATGCATCCACATGTTCTGTCATTTCAGTATGTTTCCCACTTGTAATTTTTTTCCTCGTCGTGTGTCACATGTTTTCCTTATTAGGTTGTAATGCCCATTGTCTACCACCATTGTTCACCTTCCATTTAGCATGTCGGTTTTGACTTGGGAATTTCCTTTCCCTCTTCTTTGGCGTGTGGTTCAAAATTCCAAAAAGACCAAAAACATTCAAAAATGTCTCACAAAAACTACAAAAACAATATAAAATTGTTCAAAATCCCAAAAAACAATATAAAATTGTTCAGAAAATACAAAAAAACATACAAAATGTTTCGAAAATGCTTTCCAAAAAAAAAAAATCTCGCGACTACTTAATTTCTTTCGGCATTTTTTTCATCTTATTGTTCCCAATCATCTTTTCCAATCAATCAAACCACTTTTTGCAATGTTACTTTGCATAGGGACATTACTTGGCTTTGGCTTTCTCCCGGGGAAACTTGAAAGTTGTATATATTAACTTCTTTATTAGAATTTTTACATTAGTGTGTTTTTGTTCACTAGATTATTTGTTTGTTTAACATTTGTACATATGGAATTTTGTATTGTATATTCTTAGCTTATTTTCTTATGTTTGATAGTTCAAATAACTAGTACTATGTGTATCTAGAATGCGCTCATGGACCAACTGCAAGAAATTTATTCGCATCCTATTTCACATATAACTTTGGTGTGGTTCTTTCCTATTCATATTGGGTTTCTTTCTATTACTTCTTTTATTTTTTGTCATTTTCACATGTTGTGTTTTCCTCATGGTTTATTTAAGCCATGGAATGTCTTCATTTTTTTGCATTTATATTTCAAAACTTGTGAAAATCCAAAAAAAAATCAAATATTTCAAAAATAAAAAAATCCGAAAAAATTACAAAACTTTTGAACAAATATTCACTTATCATAGAAATCCTACAATTAGAAAACACTTAAAGTGAATCATTCAAAATTTCAATACAATCTTGATAAACGTCATACTTTTATCTATTACCCTAGTGCTTGTGTTAATCTTACAATTATCACTTTCTTCCCTTTGCATGATATGCTAACTCTTCTTGGGGAAAGTCACACAATTGTTTTTCCTTCGTGATATAACTTCACTTGGGGAAATTTCAACCTTGATCATTTGCACAATGGATTCAGCAAGAGTGTCATAAGGATTCACTTTAACTCCACTCTTCTAGTCTGATCCTATTCCCATTTGGGAGCATTTGTATCTACTTAATCATCATTGTGGCATGCATTAGGGGCATAGTTGATTGTCTTTTTTTCAAATTTTTGTTACATTGTTGATGTTTACTCTTTTTGGACCACTTACAAGTAGTGTGATCACATCTTGGTTCCTTTATAACCCTGATGTTGGCACCTACTTTGTATATTGGGTTTGTTTTATTTTTTATCTTTTCTTTGTTTTGTGTGTTTGTTTACGTGCATCTGGGTTAACCATCTTGATTATTTTATAATCATGGTGACAACTCTATTGTGCAACAACAAAAATCAAGTTGCTCTAAAAATTACTCTCCAAATAATGCTCATGCTATGAACACAGTCCTTTCCCATCCTTGTTTTAATCCCTTGCTTTCTTCCTATCAAGTGGTTTTCTTCCGCCTTACCGCATTTTGAGGGGGCATTCCTCTATTGTTCTGTTTGCTAGGCATCTCAATGCTTCACAATTTTTCCGCTCGCCGATCTACATGTGTCTACTATCTTTAAAGCACTATTACTTTGCAATAGCACTTTAAAGAGGGGAAAATGTAGACACCCCAAAATTACACTTATGTTTCCACTTGTTTCAGTGTTATCCTAATATGCCATGTTATTCACCCATTTGTGATTATTTGATTAAATTAATTAATTAATTCACATTGTACCCCTTTGGATTAATTAAATTAATCTCATGTATCTTTAGTACCCCTTTAGCTTAATTAATTGTTATTTATTAATTAAATAATTAATTAATTAAGTGTGTGCACATCCTAGTCATTTTCCACTTTCTCAAACTCCTCCTAGACTCCACTTAGACTTCTTATCCTTACCCTAGTTAACTACACTTCTACAATCCTAGAAAGGTGGGGGCAATTAAAATACATGTAAAACCACCTTTATGGATGCATATTTTTGTAATTAATCCATTTACTACCCCCAACACTATTGCAACTGCCCACAATGCTATTTTTAGCATACTCATTTATTCATATATAACCGATTTCAACTACCTTATGCTTCTATAAATTACAGCCTTTCAAATCCTCTTGGATCTGACATACAAAAACTCTGTTGAATTCTTTGTGTTGATAGCATTTGCATTCTGTATTTAGAGAGCACTCAAGAGCATCCACAAATCATTTCTGACATCCATTTTGTAAGGTCTTACAGGAGACCCTTATTTGAGATTTGCACAAAGGGTTGTTGGAAAGGTTTGCATGGTTTGTTTATCTTTCTATTACAGTGATTTTCCTTTCTTACACAAACGATGCAAACTAAGTATTTAAATTAAGTAGTCAGTTGTAATAATTTGAAATTGATTATAGTCTATCCTTAGTGTTTAAGTGTTGTTATGAATGAGGAACATGTAATATGTCTACTCTTAGACCTAATAGTCTACTTTTTCTACTTCCCATGAATTTTCCTCCTAGTAATGAAAGTATAATGCTATACCAAGTAAACATGCTCTTGTGAAAATAATTAAATCAAATGGAACAATTATAAGTGAAATATTGAATGAAGTAAGGATAATGGAGTCTAGATATAAAGAAGATAGTAGGTTTACATTTTAAGTTCCTTTCAAATTTTTAAGGTCAAATAATGAAATAGGATTGAAATATATATGTAACCATAAAAGGGTTTTGTTATGGAAAGTGCCTATTTGTGGGTTTATATTATGATTCGATCATTGTTTTGTGCTTTATTTTCATTTGGTAAAATGTGGTTGTAAGTGCATTTTGTGATATCATGTGGTATGTTTCCTTCTTGTTGGGGTGAGGTTTCATCATTGATTATTAGAGAAATAAGGTGTATCTAGTGAAGGTAGGTGTTATCCAAAATAATCCCATGCTTATTTTTGGCTAACTCCTCCTCCTTTTCCTTTGCTAGTACTTAAAATGAATTTCTTTTGCATGCTTCAGGGACTCAAAATTTTTTGGGTATGATTTCATAAGATATGATTTTTCTTCCCCTTTCTAGAAAGGTAAAGAAGTCCTCCTAACTCCTTGTATTTTTTGAGTTATAGCTCGACGGAGTTTAAAGGGGAAATTTTCCCTGGGTGGGCCCGCGGAGGTAAGGAGGAAAATTTTCCAATGAAAATTGGTGGGCGAGAGGTGTGGAGACAAAGTTGGAACTTAGCCCTTTTTGGGAAAAATGCTCAAAGTCAAATTTTAGCCCATAGGCCCGAAGGAGGAACAAAGCGCATTCGCGGGGCTGGGAGAAAATTTTGCCACTTAGCCTTTTTGGGAAAAAGGGTTAAAGTTGAGAATTGGCCCATGGATCTAGAAAAGGAAAATGGTCAACGATCTATTCTAATCAGAAGCCAACACATGTCATGCAGGAGTGCAGGGATGCGGAGTTGTTTGAGAATTTTTACAAAATTTAAAAAAGGGCAAAAGGCGAAGTTTGAGGCCACGGGCCCGTGAAGGAAGAAAATGAAGCACACCTCCATGCCAATAAGAATTTGACACATGTCATGTGGACTTGAGGGGCCGCGGAGATTTTTGGGAAATTTTTCCAAAAGGGAAAAATTTAAAGTTTGACCCCGCCGACCCCAATTTTGACTCTTTTTTTTACCAATTTTGCCCTAAATCTTTAGAGGGCCATATCTTTCGAACTAGAGCTCAGTTTTTCACAATTTTGGTGTCATTAGAAATATATTGAAATTCTCTACAAGAAGGAACCCTCAATTTTGAATTTTGGGAAAAGTTGGAGGGAGAAAATTGAAGAAATGTCTCCAACACAGGAAAAAATGTAGAACCGGCCCCCAACCACAAAAATTGATGAAGTATGGTGACCGTTTCTTCTCTAGCATGGTCAAATGCGTCTAAAAATGGATTTGTGAGGGAACCCTTGCTGTCTTAATGAATCCTTTCGGTGGTTGGAGATCTCAAATCAATTTTCCCACATTTCTTCACCTTTCTTCTTTCTGCTTCATCGTTAAAAGCCAGTTTTGGCTCATTTTGTAAAGGTTAGACCCCTTTGCTTCTGCAAGCTCTCTTTTCTTCCTTAGCAGTAGATTTGTAGAATTTTAGACCTCCCATGGAGATTGTAACTCATTTTTTTCCTCTTCGCCAATGGAACGTATTATATCAAACTTGGAAATGATAATGTATGTTCTGTGATCAATTTTCAATCCTCTCATGCATTTATTATTGTCTTTCGATCTTTCATTGCATTCTAGTAATCTATGCATGTTTTGGTGTTAAATCTCCATGATCTGTGTCAAATTTGCAAAGCAAGAAGTCTAGCACTCCTTTGGTGTATCACCATTTTGTTTTTGCTTAATTTTATTTCCATTTCCGTGTTTTCTCTCAACCCTATCTCCTTGGTAGTTTTAGAGTATGAATTTTGAATCAGAACCTCTACAAAAATTTCATGCATACAACTAAACAGAGGAGTAAGAACCAACCTCAACTGGAGATTTTTTCCCAATTGAAAAGGTCTTACACTTTGGGAAAACCCCATGTTGTGTATTCACACCGAATTGGCCATTTGTCTACAGCAAATCTGAAGGTCGATTTAAAGATGCTATGAATCTACACTAACAGTTTTGGCACGCTCGGTGGGACACTAGGGTTAGATATTTCATCTTCTCTTAGTGTCTCATGCAAAAACAAAAATCCAACACCACCATGTGCCACTAATAGTTTTGGCATGCCCGGTGGGACCTAAGAGGTCTTCCACTTCATTTTTGTAGGTTGATGTGTTCCTATTTAAAATTTTAGCCTTTGGAGGCACTTGCAAACACATCTGGCAACTCCATCTGATCAAAAACCCATATTTGAAGTTGTATACCTTCTTTCCATTCATTTTCTTTCATTTCTCATCCATTTTTCCTTCCATCTCTTCATTCTTCTTTCATCCCATGAAGTTGTGCAATCATGAATTCATTTTCCCCATGGAATTTGCATTTGTTTTAGCAAAGCAACAATGTTTCCCACCTCCAACATGTTTTTCAAATCCTCTAGATCAGCATTTTGATCAAATTCAAAACCAATATGCATACCCATCTAAGCAATGCCAAAGTCAGTTTGGCTATGAAGCATGTCAAGCACAAGGGTACGCAGATTGTGAGGGCAGTCAAGAAGAAAATGCAGATTTGTTGGAGAAGATCCAAAAGATGGAGGCAAACATGGTGCAATCCAGGGCTCAAGCACAAATGAAATCATTTGGAATCGGTTGTAGGGCACCTTTTCCATGGGTGGGACCCTTTCCAAGGCATTATAGTCCACAAGAGAAACTTGACTTCATTGTTACAATGTTGTCATTTCTTGCAAAGTGGACTGAAGGAATAGAGGTGTATGAGAGGAGTATTCAACAACCTTGTCAACAGGTAAGCACACCATCTCATGCTTTTTCTTTTCCTCTTTCCCAATCTGCTTTATCTCAAGCAGTGTCAAGTTTCAAGTTGCCCATCTACTGTCCCAAAAGTTAATTCCATTTCTTCACCTCCTAGTCTCCCATCCCACCTCAATTTCTCTACTCTTTTCCATTCCAAATAGCCATTCCCTCCAAAGAAACATGAGGTTTTACCTCCTCCATCACCACAAAAATTGCAAAACCAGTTGAGTTACAACCCACCACTCTTCTTGCCTTCCCAAGTCCATGTTAGGAAGAAAACAATAAAAAAACAAGCCAAGGAGAACATCAAACAGAGGAACCCAACAGAGAAGAAATGATAGAAAATATGAAGAGTTGGGCTGCTAAATTTGAGTTTTCAAAGGTTCCCTTGATGGTGAAGCCAAAAGAGGAAGTTGGGGTTGAAAGACAAGTGGTGGATAAGGCTGATTTTATAACAACAGTAGAGAAAAAAGACCAGCAGTTTGTTTGTGCTGAGTTTGGTGTCCATGTTGGCACTTTTCCCTGAAGGAAAAGTTGATCTAATCCAAGCTACCAAATCAGTCATCATGGAGGAAGAAAAATCAGCTCCAAAGCCCATTGAAGAGGAGCCAATGGAAGAAATCAGATCAGATTTTGTAACAGCCGAAGAAGGAAGCATCATTGATAAATTTTTTCTTTCATTTGAAGGGGCTGATTTGATTGATGAATCCATTATGGAGGTGAATAAAATAGGTCCAAAGGCATTGAATTATGAGAAAGATGCACAAGAAACTTCATGTTTCTCTCCCACTTCATCTCTCCAAAAATATGATTTTTTGGATGAGTTCGAGCTGCCAAGTTTCATGTTTGAAAATGAAGCTACACATGGTGAAAAAATGCAGATTTGAAGGTCACCATGCAAGAGGAAGAAGCTTTGTTACAGCAGGACAATGAAGAGTTTGATTGTTTATTAGACTTAGAGGAATGTTTGGATGAGGAGCCAGCTGAAATTACAACATTCTATTCTCCACCATTCATTCTTCAACATCAAGAGCTTGTTGCCACGAAGGTGAACATTGAAGAACAATACCTATTTTTGTAGTAGCCTTTTGGAACCAAGTTTGGAAGATTTAAATCTTCCATGTACTTTATGGGAAAAGGAAGGGAAAGAGCAAGATATTTCCACCACTTCTTCCACACCATTCATCCAAGAAGGTTCATAAGAAGACTCCATTTTTGGAGTTGAATTTCAAAGAAATGGGCACATCCAAAGGATCAAACCATGCCCAATCAGGTACTTGGCTTCATTGGAGCCAAAGGAGAAACCAAAACTAGTCATGCCTACTTCAGGGCATGAGGATGAGCATCAAAGTACCAAGGGTCACCATCAATACCTCCATGAGTCTAATACAAGTCAGCTTGAGGAGGTATTTTCCATTAATGTTGATACCTTGATGATTTGGGTGGAAGACCGGCTTATGGTCAGTTTTCACTCATACAACCAGCCATGTTCAGTGCCAAATTAGTTGCATAACTGCCAGTTTTTAGGAAGGGAAGCTATTTCTCCCTGCCAGTTGCAGGCTTTGTTTGAGCTCCCTTTACTCTTGATTAGAGTAGAGTAGGTAGGTTTTATTTCAGTAGAATAAGTGCTTTTGCACACTCTGCATGTTCCATTTGGAGCATGTATGATTTTCATGTTTGTACATAGTTTTTGTGGTGCCGGTTTTTCTCTTACATAGTGCATTGTTTTGGCTTTTGGTCACAACCGTTTTAGTTTTTAGTGGTTTCCAAGAGGCTTAAAAGGGAATTTTTCAAGTAGAGGATCAGTTTGCAGGCTATCTATCATGACTCCATGCCCAATGGATGCTTCAAGGCAGCTGGTCTTTTCATCTAGCAGGTAGATGACCCCTCCGAGTCGCCAAAAGTGTTATCCAAAATAAGCCCATGCTTATTTTTGGCTAACTCCTCCTCCTTTTCCTTTGCTGGTACTTAAAATGATTTTTTTGCATGCTTTAGGGACTCAAAATTTTTTGGGTATGATTTCATCAAATAGGATTTCTCTTCCCCTTTCTAGAAAGGTAAAGAAGTCCTCCTAACTCCTTGTATTTTTTGAGTTATGGCTTGGCGGAGTTTAAAGGGGAAATTTTCCTTGGGCGGGCCTGCGGAGGTAAGGAGGAAAATTTTCCAAGGAAAATTGGCAGGTTGGCAGAGGCACGGAGAGAAAGTTGGAACTTAGCCCTTTTTGGGGAAAAATGCTCAAAGTCAAATTTTAGCCCGCAGGCCCGAAGGAGGAACAAAGCGCATTCGCAGGGCCAAGGAGAAAATTTTGCCACTTAGCCTTTTTGGACAAAAGGGTTAAAGTCAAGAATTGGCCCACGGATCCAAAAAGAAAATGGTCAAGGCTCCACTCTAATCAGAAGCTGACATGTGTCATGCAGAACGTGGGGACGTGGAGTTGTTTGAGAATTTTTGCAAAATTTAAAAAAGGGCAAAAGGCGAAGTTTGAGGGCGGGCCCATGAAGGAAGAAAACGAAGCACACCTCTCGCGCCAATAAGAATTCAAAATTTTTCATGCGAACCTAAGGGGCTGTGGAGATTTTTGGGAAATTTTTCCAAAAGGGAAAAATTTAAAGTTTGACCCGCCGACCCCAATTTTGACTGCTTTTTTACCAATTTTCCCTAAATCTTCGAGAGGGCCATATCTTTCGAACTGAGCTCGGCTTTTCATGATTTTGGTATCATTGGAAAGATATTAGAATTCTCTACATGAAGGACCCATCAATTTTGTATTTTGGGAAAATTTAGAGGGATAAAATTGAAGAAATGTCTCTAGCACGGGAAAAATTTAGAACCAACCCCAACCACCAAAATGATTAAGTATGGCATCTGTTTCTTCTCCAAAGATGGTCAAATGCATCAAAAATGGATTTTTGAGGGTGCCCTTACTTTCTTAATGAATATTGTTGGTGTTTGGAGATCTCGAATCAATTTACCCGTGTTTTTTCACCTTTCTTCATTTTGCTTTATCGTTAAAAGCCAGTTTTGGCTCATTTTGTAAAGGTTGGACCCCCTTGCTTCTGCAAGCTCTCTTTTCTTCCTTAGTAGGTAGATTTGTAGAATTTTAGACCTCCCATGGAGATTGTAACTTGTTTTTTGCCTCTTCACCAATGGAACGTATTGTATCAAACTTGGAAATGATAATGTATGTTCTATGATCAATTTTCAATCCTCTCATGCATTTATTATTGTCTTCTGATCTTTCATTACATTCTTGGTAATCTATGCATGTTTTGGTGTTGAATCTCCATGATCTATGTCAAATTTGCAAAGCAAGAAGTCCAGCACTCCTTTAGTGTATCACTATTCTATTTTTGCTTTTTTTTAATTTCCATTTCCATGTTTTCTCTCAACCATGTCTCCTTGGTAGTTTTAGAGTAGGAATTTTGAATCAGAACCTCTACAAAAATTGCATGCATACACCTAAATAGAGGAGTAGGAACCAACCTCAATCTGGAGATTTTTCCTCAATTGCAAAGGTCCCACACTTTGGGAAAACTCTATGTTTTACATTCACACCGAATTGGCCATTTTTCTACACATATTTGAAGGTCAATTTGGGGGTCTTGTGAATCTGCACTAACAGTGGGAATAATGGAAAGTGTGTGTATTGTTTTAGAGGAACCAAAGGAATTTCTGGTTATTCTTAGTGGAGGGATATGTGCTTGTTTTAATGGAGGGATAAAGGGTTTGTCAAAAAATTTGGTGTGTATGCTTTGGAGGAACCAAAATCTATCTAGGATTCCTTGGATTGATAACGGGTAGTTTCAATGATGACCTCTACCCATTGTAATCTTCTTAGGTAGGTTTGGAGATGTTTTTGGTATCTATTTTTGTGCTTACCCTTTCCTCATCATGTTACATATGTGGGTTCATGTTGCATAAACATCTCATGTGGTGTTGAGTTATCCTAAGTGATTCCATGTGGTGTCGTGTAACAAGTTATGTAAAAATAATTATTCCAATATTTTTTATTGTTTTACTTGTGTGATAAAATTGTTGGGCATTACATATGGTATGAGAGCAGAGGTTAATTCTCTCAAAACTACGGGAAGTTGGTGTTGTGACGATTATGCATGATGATGGAGGAGTTGAAAGAGGAATGTGATATTATGGTGTGATGTGACAAATGTTGTACTTGTGAAAATATGAATGCACTGTTATGCATACCACCAAGTGTGGACTTATTATTATGTTGATGTGTTTTTTATGAGAGTTTCACTCTCTCTTTTATGAATTAGATGTGAATTTCACGTGTGATGTACCACCTTGTTGGGTGAAAAATTGTTATTGTGGACTACAAAAGTCTTGTAGTGTTTCATTATCCTTTGATATTGTATATGTGTACTAATGTGTTGTATGATGAAAGTGTTTCAAAGTGAATTGTGTCATAATGTGTTATGGCCATCGTGTTGTAATGTAACATGATGTTATGTCACCATGTTGTATTGTAATTGTGTATATGTGTGATATTAGTCACTAAATGAATGGCATACATAGGCATTCATGTGTTATGTGATAAATATTTGTGTTGTGAAGTAGGAGCATATGGAATCATATGACCCGTATTGTATTGTACTTTCACTTTTGGTATGTTATGTAAAAACATACTTTGATGTAAAAGGTGGAATTGACATTATGTTATACCCTGTAAGTACACCATACATAATATGTTATGGTTTTTTGCATAAAACATCATTATGTTAGTAATGTAGTGATGTGTTATGTTGTGTACCCTACACTTACGATCCCTATGGGTAGTATCAAAAGTGTATGTGTGGAGTGAGAAATTTGGACCATTTTCCATTTTACTCAAGCCAAGTACAAGATAGGAAGTGGAGTCTAGCATAGACTAAAAATCCACTTATGTTCATTTGGTATGTATGACATTTTCTCTACATGTGTCATGTAATTTGTGTTTCGCGAACACCTTAGGCTTAGTGAATGGAAACATGTACCTCTTTCTCTCTCCTTAACTAGTTGTCTTATGGATGATGTTTGTGTGGTTACGACTATGTTGAGCCTTGTGGGAGTTTGGAGGGATGATTCAGATAGATATTATGATAGTTATATTATTTGATTAGTTATTATTTATATTCTAAGATGGATTCTTGATGTCGAGATGTGCACTCAATGATATAGTACCCCGATGAGTGGCCTCTTTGGAGGTTACTATAGTGCTTGTGATGTGAATATTTTCATATGTGTTTTATTTGTAAACTTGGTTGTACTTAGAACCAACAATTTTATTTGATTGTTGCTAAGCTTTGAGACTCTTTATCTATTTTGTGATATTTGTTTTTCTATTTGAATGTGGATACTTAGCCATTTTTCTTGATTTATCGAGATTTCCTTTGTTTTAGTTTCTTTCAAAACTCAAAGCTTTATGATTTTGATGCCACTTGGCTATTTTTTGTCCAGTGTGGACCTTCTTAAATGTTTGAATGAGTTAGTTCTATCATGTTGTATGTGCCTATATGTTTTCCATTAACTGACATGGTCCATGTCTAGAGTGTGGGGTATGCCCAAAGGTCATAGGATTTTATTGCTCGGGCTTGCATGTCGTTGGGCCTTTATTTTTTAGGTGACAGGGCTCTATGTGTTCATGTCCATAGAATGACCCATTCTAGTTTTTATATTATGGTTCTCTTCTCTTATTTAGGAGGCCTATGCAGTTTTTGGGAAGATTATGGAGTTGTTTTGTGAGTATTATGGAGGTTTGGAGGTATGTGGAGTTGGTATTATTGATTCATGAGTTCTCATGTGAGTCTCAGTTATTTTTATGTTGTAAAGCATTGATGTTCTTCATTGATGATATGATTTATAATCCCATCTTGACACTCTGTAGTTATAGTTATGGTTTTAAGTTACGTGAAACCTATGTATGTGTATTTTTGGGATTCCTTATTGTTATATTAAAGTTGTGTTATGAGTAATATTTGTGTCAAATTCATGTGTGTCAAATACTATGTTGTGTGGACTATATGTTTCTTCTCATGGTTGGGTTGGAGGCCTTTTAATGTGACACGAGTCATGAAAGTGTATTAGAAAAATGACTTGTCAATCATTAGTGTTGTGTTTGGGCCTGTGTGGCATCCTGATGTCAGTTATTGTTGGGCACCCATGAAAATAAGTCAATAGAAATCCTAAATAATGAAATATTATGAGCTTTGGGATTAAGAAATGGTGTAAAGGAAAAGACTAATTGAGTAATAAAGTAAAAATAGCCACAAAACAAGTATTTTATTTCGTAAGATTACGCACAAATCATTATAAATGGAGGAAGAAGGTATAAAACACCGCATAATCACAATCCAAGGCCTACAACTCAAGAAAACTTATGCAAAACTTTTCAATGATGCCCTTGTATCCTAAAAGTATCCAACATTACAAATGAGTCTCTTTTTACAATATATAGAAATGGGAGAGAGAGAGAGAGAGAGAGAGAGAGGAAGTAAGGAGAAATTTGAATTCAGGCCTTCACCCACCAACAACATGCATTAGTTCCCAAAACTGATTCACCTACATAACAAAGAGGAAATATGATTAATTTTAGACCTGTGGAAGTATACAGGGAACCCATGTTACTTCTCAACCCCTTTGGACACACATGGCCATATATTTTTCCTAGATTATACAAAAAGACAAAATTGGACTTTTTGGAAAGGTCTTTTCATGTTCTTCATCATAGAACTAGAAATTCTTGAGTTAGCTGAGAGTAGGTGGGAGAAGAACAAGAAAACATTATCAGCATTAAAGGATGCAATCACAAGTTGACCAACCAATGATTTGATGAGGTATGATGCATTGGGTTCTCCAAAGAAGCAAAGTGACATGGGGGAGTGGGTTTGGCAAGGTGCCCATGATTGTTTTCAGAGAATTAATGCATGTTGTTGGTGGGTGAAAACCTAAATTTGAATATCCTCTCTCTCTCTCTCTCTTTTTATGCAAATGTTCTTGAGTTACAAGCCTTGGATTGTGATTCTACAATGTTTTTATACCTTCTTCCTCCATTGTAATGATTTGTGCATCATCTTAAAGCAATAAAATACTTGTTTTTTTGCTTTTATTATTCTCTAAATTTGGCGATTTGTTGAATTTTCTTTCCTCTTAATTTACTTGTAGGTGTGTTGTGTATGTTTCTTCATATTGCAGGGTTTATT
The DNA here is from genome assembly GCA_018340775.1 of Taxus wallichiana var. yunnanensis. Lineage (NCBI taxonomy): Eukaryota > Viridiplantae > Streptophyta > Pinopsida > Cupressales > Taxaceae > Taxus > Taxus wallichiana. The sequence goes on from CM031241.1 coordinate 740,023,176, forward strand.
TCTATTGTGCATTGTATGAAAATGGGAGTTTAAATGCTTCTCTGGATTGTGGATTTCATTTAGGCCCTCTCCACATTTATTTTCCACCATTTTCTCTCATTTAAAATTTTATTTCCCCTTTTTTCTTGGTGCTATCACCTCCCCTTAGTCTATGATGTTATTTCATGCATATAATTCTCACCTTGGTCCCTTGGAATAATAGAGTAGATTTATATAGTTGCATTTCAATTCCTATGAGTAGTTTAGCATTAGAAATAGTTAAAGGAGCCAGCCTTCTTCGGAGGTTTGTCTCAATTCAAGTCCCATAAATTGGATACGAGTCCCATGTTGCCTCAAAATTCTAGGTTATCAATGACTCAAGCCGTGGTGCAATTTTGAGCTCAAACAGTTTGTCCACATATCGGTAATACACATAATAGGGCCTCTAGTGATTTGAGTCTTCAGAGCATGAGATATCCAAATACACATGAAGGGATGAGAGGATGTGGTTGACACACCTGGAAATGTTCCCATTCAATGTTATATTTTATATAAAACCATGTAAAATCTTGCGCAAGGGTTGAAGTTCAATGGGAGAACTAAACTATTACACATGGAATTATTTTATAGAGAAAATATTTAGATGGATCAAAGCTATCTTGGCAAGAGTAAGGGTCCAAAACTCTTCAAAGGGTGTGGCTACAAGATGTTACCACCTGTCAATACTACACGAATTCATTATCTCAAAATACTTTAATTTTTGTGTGGAATTCATTGAAATATGTGAGGGGCCAGATAATTTGATGTGCCACATGTTTTCATTTTATACACTCAAACTATTTAGCATTCAAATAGTTATTCATTTGTTTGAAATTTGCACACAAATGAAAACACCATCATACCTATGAAATAAATTTTAAATCACATTCAAGAAATTAATTGTGGCGGATATAAGTAATAATAAAATATTGTGAAAATCTAAACTCCATTGAATGCATACAAATTGAATCAAGGGACCATGAATGAAGGTCTAAAACTTGTTTATGATGAGAATAAAATTTGTGAAAGGGTTTCCAAGGTCAATTGTATGGTTTTTATCCAATACTATTGATGAGGAACTTAAAGTGTATGAAATAAACCATATGAATCATAATAGATGAAATATGTTACAAAAATATTTACATAACATAGTATTTACATGGGAAAATTTGTACAAGTAAAAATACCCATAATCAAGAGCATCATCCATTATTATTATTATTATTAATTTGAATATCTTATAACAGTCTAGTTCATATGAACTGGACTCACATAATCCATATACACATTTCTTATCTCTTCTCCAATACAAATTCATTCTTCACACCTCTTCAAATGTACATGAATGTAAATTATGAATTCTCACTTTTTATTTTCCACACACATGAAGAAATTATATTATATATTTTGTGATTATAACCATGAATGCTTATACCATTTTACCTTACAATTTAATGAATTATTTTTTAATAATCTATATTTAATATAAACCTATGTTTTAACATGGATTCATGTTTTTTAATATGTTGTGCCACAATAGGTGTGCAACCCATAATGATTATATCATTCAACACTCCCCCTCAATTTTTATTGGGAGACATACCATCATCACCTTTTTATTAGAGATGAAATTATAAACACACCTTCTCATGGAATTATTTTAAAACTATCACCTTCCTATAAAAATATTGCAATCCACAAATCATATATGCTAATTTGGGATTAGCATATTAATGAGATTAAAGATAACATCCCTAATGAATATGAGAATACATGAATTCTTATATGAGTTTATGGAACCTTTTATAATATAAGGGATCTCTATTACAATGATTCTCTATGCTTTTTATAAATAGAGTGATGCTTACAATAATCACATATTATGATTTTTATAATGTTTTTTTACAAAAGATGAAGTATAGAGAAAAAGGTAAAACATAGTCATTAGGAGGTGGCATTGTCATGCACACTTCCCTCAACGAAAGCTCAAAGGCTTGAAATTATTCCAAATTTGTTAAAATTTACAGTACACAAAGGTTTAGTGAAGATATTTGTAATGTGATCATCATTGCAGGTAGGAAAATTTAGTACGAAAATCGAGGTTTATGGAAATTCAAATTGGTGAATTTTCTATGATTTGCAGCAATTATTCGCCAAAAAAATTGACCGACACGTCCCTTGTAATATTCATTTCACCTAGATTTTACACACATATAAGAGGTTATGAATGTAATTCACCACCATTTCGAATCATTTCGTGTGCATATTCGCCAAATTAAACTTAAACCCCTCAGTTGTCCAACCCTTTGGGCATTAGTCATTTAACCTTTTAACCACCCAACTCTACCATCCAACCTTTTAGCCATCTAAACCTTAGTCGTCCAACCCTTATCCATCCAACCCCTCATTCTTCCAACAACTTAGCCGTCCAACCCTTAGCCATCCAACCCTTGGTCGTCCAACCACATAGTTGTCTAACCCAAGAGTCATCTAAACCTAGAGCCATCCAACCTAGATCCGTCTAACCCTAAGTCGTCCAATCTCATAGCCTTTGAACATAAGAGCCATCCCTTAGAAGTCATAGATTCTAGAAATTAGGGTAAGAAGGTTAGAAATTCAACCAATTCAAAAAAGGGTGTAAAGACTTTGCTTGGCTATTTTGGAAAATAAAAACAAAGGGGGTTTCTGCATCAGCTGAAAATATCGGTATGTGATATTTACAGGTTATTTAATCTTACAGATTTGATAATTATGTTTTTCATACTATTCTTCAAACTCTTTGTACTATGTGTAAAAATTTAACTATAGATAAAATTAATACTATATATGTAACAATTTTATAGAATTATATGCGAGATGTTTCAAAATTCCTTTTACTTAGAACTCTGACCAACCTACTTGACCAACCTACTCATCCAACCTACTCATCCAACCTTCTTGACCAACCTACTCATCCAAACCTACTTGACCAACCTACCCCGCCACCTACCTAACCAACCTACCCGGCCAACCTACCTAGCTAACTCCGCTCGACGAGCCTTGACTGTCCAACCTACCCGGCCAACATGTCTACCCAACTCTGCCCGTCCGCCTATGTAAAACCTTGAGAAAAATTTTCCACACGAAATCACCTTTCCTTGAAATGTGTTTTCAGAAATTCTCCAACAATTCGAAATCTGATTTTTGAGATTAGCCAAATATTCTAAAATAATTTTTCGACGAGGATTCTTAAAATGAACCCCGATCTATTAGGAAAAATGAAGATCAATATCACAATTGAGGAATTTTCTCTAATAAATTACATATTAATCTCTATATTCTTTTTCTTTGATGTTGAATTGGATTATCTATAAGAGTTGTGAAATAATGACTATCATAGATAATTTTGTACTTTGATTGATACTCATATAGATATCTTCCAACAATATTGTCAACCACATTACTTCTTTCATGACTTTTATAACACTTATACGCTCATCTTTGGTAGATGATATAGAAAATGTAGGTTGATTTTTGTTTCTTCTGTAATACGATGTGTACTAGACTAAAAACATATCCAAAAGTATATGTATTATCCATAGTATCAGTGACATGATCAACATCACAATATCCAAATAATATAGCATCATTTGTATAAGAATAATAAAGTACATAATTAATTGTACCTTTTATATGTCTTAATATTTTTTTGCTAAATTACTTACATATTTTGGTTTTGATCATGTTGACGATGCTACAAATATGAAATATCTTTTTGTATATGTTGTTTAAGTTTGGTATAGGTATCATCACCTAGAGAATCAAAAATAAACCTACAGTTTCTATATTATCTACCAAAGCTAAGTATATAAGTGTTAAAGAAGTTGTGAAGGAAGCAATTTTGATGAGAATATTTTGAAAGAACTCCATGTGAATATTAATGAAAGGACAATAGTTCTCTTTGGTATCCATATTTAGATATCTCTTGTAAAAATATATTTTAACATTAAGAAACTAATTAAAGAGATATTCATATTCACTTTATCAAAGAAAATTCCTCACAAAGTGATATTGATCTTTAGTTTTGTCCAACATATGATCAAGTTGTAAATATATTAATTAAACCTTTTTGTACTACAAAGTTTTGTGATTTCATAACAATGCTAAGTATTTAAGAGTTTCCATTGAGGGGGAGTGTGCATGACAATGAAACATCCTAACATCCTTGTTTTACCTTTCTTGTTGTACTTCTTCTTTGTAAAACACATTGTAAAAATTAACTTATGTGATTTACTATAAGCATCACTTTGTTTGCAGAGAAGGCATAAAATAATTGTAATGGAGATTCCTTTTATCATAAAAGGCTCCAAAACCTCATATATATGATTTCATGTACATTTTGATGCCATGTTATGGTTTTTAGGATCAACTGTGTAGTTGTTAACTAATAATCTTGAAAAGGAACTTAAAGTGTATAAGAAATTGTATGAATTATAATAGATTAAATATATAGAATAAGATTTATGCAACACACTATTTACATGAGAAAACTAATATGGTTAGAAAACCACACAATCAAGAGAATCATTCACTATTAATAATAATAATAATAATAATCTTAGGAATATACAATAGTCTTGTTCATATGGAACTAGACTCACCAAACCCAAATACACATTTCTTCTCACTTCTCAAAATACATTTCAGTCTTCACACCTCTTCAAATGTACATAGGATGAATGGTTATATAATGAAAGAGCATCTGCTCTAGAGTGTACATAGGATGAAAACATCCAATTTTTGGTTTTTCAGGTATGGTCATGAGTCCTAAAGGTCAATAGGAGTCTAAATGTGTTACTAGTTTTGTTTTTGGCCTTTCTAAATTTAAATTGTACACTTTCCCTCCAAAAGTGTAAGTTGAGTCTTGAAGGCCATTTTTGGCTTGTGATGGGTGTTTTAAGGGGTTCTTGTAGCTTATAAAAAAATTTAAAGGATGAAATGGGGTACAATGGGTTGTATTAGGTCCTTCCTTGAGTTAGAAGTCATAATTCAAGGTTAAAGAGTTATGTTTTGAAGTTTCAAACCAAAATTTCCATTGTATTAGGACCTCACCATGTAATTAAGAAGAATAACGACTTCCATTCAATGGGAAATTGAAAATAAAATGTATATATATTCCTTATGTAATTTTTCTTCTCTCATTCAGACTGGGCATGAATCAAATGTAAAGCTTCAAGAAAGGTAGTGAAGGAGGAAAACTCGGGTTCATGATAGTTTTTCTAAAATTTGATGTTATTTAGTATACATGTATCAATTTTCTCGAGTGATTCTCATCCTTAGATTTGAATGTAGGATAATCTTAAGATCAAGTAATTTTGGTGGTTTTCTTATACATTAACAACCTTGTGGTTGTTTTAGGTACCTATACATGATTCCGAATGTATTATTTATGATTGTGAAGAGATTTTTATATTTATCCTCAAGTAATTTCATTTTTCATGTTTATTTAGGTTTGAATACATTCTTCTTGTTGTCAACTATGGTCCTTTCTACTTGTTAGGTTCTCTTGAAAACCCCTTTTTGTACTTTGCTAGTTGATGAAACTAGGCCTCTTACCATTATATTCAAGGAATAGAGAAGGTTTCTCCATCAAGAAATTATTTTAAATGTCATTCAAAATCTGAGGAAGAGTATATTTTTCCTCTTTATTAGGGAGACCATAAGAAAGGATAACATAAACCCTCATATATAAGAACTAAGCAAAGGAAACATATACATTTCTTGGTGATTTGGCTTGGTTACGATTGTTTGGTAAGATGGAGTCATGAAGAAGGTTCAGAGGAACACTCAGTTAAATTTAAGTTTTGAAATGAGATCCCAAGCCTATTGTAACCATTATGTTCTTATCCGGCTAACACTTCCCCGAACTAGGGCGGGAGAGTAAGAGCCCTAAACCTTCAACACTTGTTTTGAGATTTTCAAGGTATGACTATAACTAGGTCTAGTTATATATTTTGATGGAATTTAAAATTCCCACTAGTAGAATCAATTTTTCTCCTTTCCGCACCTCGAAGAACACAAATCATAGTTTGGGAAGGATAGTTGACATATCACTTTACAAAGAAACTCAGGTTTAGATTTGGAGTTTCTTCTTGGAGATTTAACCATATCAAGAAAGCCCTAATGGTTGCTCTAAAATGTTATCCCTACACCTTGAACCATTAGAACAAGATATATATTCATAACAAAGTCCCTGTACTAGACCTAGTGATGTTTAAGTTCAAAAAGTGGAAAGGTAAGATATAAAGAGTTGAACAAGGAGTTAAGGGCAAAAACTTGGAAAGCATATAAAGGGTAATGGAATGCAACTAAATGTATTTATAACTCATTGAGGGTAGTTATATAAGTTCTTGGCATATTTTGAGTAGGGTGTATGTGCTCAAGAGCATTGAGGGAAATTTTGGAAAACATAGATAGGATATGGTGTTTTGATCCCATTTTGTTATCTAAATAGATTTTTTTAAGTGTTAAGGTAGGGAAAGAGGGCCAAGGTGCATCCTAGCAATAATAATCCAAAAAAATGAAAATCTTGAACAATGGTTAATGAGAAGTAGGCAGGGAATTCTGGTTCATTCTTGTAAGGTGAATCAAATCCTTACACCTAATCATTTTGGTAGTTAAGTTATCTCTAATCCGAGGTTGTGGAGCAGAGTAAAGGTTAAAGAGGTCTCAAACTAGCAAACTAGCCCAAAATTTTTGATTGAGTCAAGTTTCCAAAAGCTAATGGATGAAGAATGAAGGAAAGACAATGTAAGTAACTAAGGGTGTGATTTCCTCAAAATGCATAGTAAGGAAAAATGATTTCTTGAACCCTCTTGGTAGTTTATTATATGAAAGATATTATTTTTACATTGCACCACTATATTATTTCAACTTACAATTAAATCACTTAGTTTTTATATTCATATATTTAATATAAACCTATGTTTTAATGTGTAGTTGTGTTTGTTTAATATACAAAACCACAATAGGTGTGTACCCTATAAACATTATATTCTCCAACAACTTTAGGGTGATAAAAATTAAGGTTCAACATGAAACTTCATAAAAAGTTCAAAATATTGTGAATTTCTCTTATTCTTCTCTCTTTAATATTTTGCGTACCCATCATATTTCTAAAATCATGAATTGGGATCCCTTAGTCAAATGACATAAGGGGGTATGTTGGACACAATAAATGCTGACTCAATAGGTAAAACATTGATTTTTTTAGATTCTAATATCTTTTATCATTCTAATCAACAAGCATAAATGTATAATAAAAGTTAATGAGTACATTCACCAAAACGTTTAGACATAATTTTAGAAGCTTCTTATTTACTATGTCAAATAAAATTTTGAGGATCACTTAGTGTTTATATAATGTGTGTTGATTCATCCTTCATTGAGAAGCATGGAATAGTATGAGAGAAAACATTAAATCCAAGTTTAACAATAAGCACAAGGGGTAGAGAATTTCTTTTCTACCAACTAGGCATTTATAGGCCTAAAAGAGTTACCTCTAGCTCTAATTTAGGCCTTTCTCAATTTTCATCTAATCATCCATATATCTAATAAAGATTACTTGAATCATCCTTTCAGAAAGACTTTTTATGTTTGTTGCAGATCCTGTGTGTGTGTGTGTGTTCTTGTACTACAATTCAAAGAAAAGGTTTGTGAAAAGATTTACCCTTGTTCCTGAAAAATAAACAAGTACTCTAAGTCTACTCTTCTAGACATCTCATTACTTATTGTGGGATTACTTTAAGTGTGATAATGTATTTTTGATTCTCTTATATGTAATTTATTTATAAAATCTATCCAAAAAACTTAAGCACATTCTTCACCTTGTGGTTATTGTGAAAATCAACTTAACTTTGTTAAAAGTGCATATCATTGGGTTGACCTATCCTTCCCAACTCCTTCCATAAAGATTAAATTCTCATATGAGAGAGTTCATAATGATTTCATAGGCCATATTGGACCTACTCTAATTTGTTTAATCTATGTTTTTTATTTTATTTAAAATGAAAATGTTAATCTAATAAAAATAACTAACCTATTGAAAATGAAAATATTAATCTAAGAAAAATAAGAAATAAAAATAACTATCCTATTTACATCATATCCTACTCCTAACCTAAAAATATTATCTTTAAATTAGAGGGTGTACAAGATGGGGAAACCATGAAGTATTGCTTCAAGTATTGACCATGAACTAGGAGTTGCAACTCATTCCCTTACATATCTTTTAACCTAAAAGTTTTAAAACTCATAATTAATGAGATCTAATATCAACATTTCCAAAAAGAGTCAAATTTGGAGTTTTTTCTTTACTTTGCATAATATTTATGCCACAATAGAATTGTATCATAGATTCTAAATCCTTTAACCTTTATTCCTTTCTCAAACCATTGATTCACTACCTCTTAGTGCTTACTAAAAAATTGTAATGATTCATATTTTACTTCCTCCTTTTCTAAGATGTTTAACACTCTTTCTTTTATTCTTGCATCCTCTCTCATATATGTGTGCATGAAATGGAGAGTATGAAACTTTAAGGTAATAGAAAAATAGGTTTTTGAACATATAATATACAGGCATACTTAAGTGAAAAATCCTCTCTTTGTTTATTTCACTAGTCTTCTTAATTACATCGATCAAATTTGTATTCATAGATTTTGCCATACTATTCCTTATGGGTAATAATTTTAAGAAAACCTTAACATTATCCCATTTTCATAGACACACTTGTTAAATAATTTGGATTGAAATATTAAACCATTATCGCATACCAAATATAAAGGGTAACCAAACTTAGTAATGATAGTGTCTTCCAAAACCTAATCAACTTTTTGTTGTATTGTTTTTAATGGTACTAGCCTCAAATTGGTATAGTAATTTATGGTTATAATGATGAATCTTTTCCATAAAAATAATTGGGATTAATGACCCTAATGAAATCAATTCCCTACTACTAAAAATGTCTTCCTTCAATGATAGTGACCAAAGGGGCATAACATGGTTCTTCTATCTCTTAGAAAAAAATTTACATTCATGACATGTTCTCACATAAGTGTGTTGTTTGAAAATTGTTGGCCAACAATATCCTAATTTTAGATATTTTTGAGTTGTGGCATTTCCTAATTATTTCCCGCATCCCAATTTTTAATGAAATTTTCCATTATGCAAGTTTATTCTTCCTTAATCACGCATTTGAGGTATATACCCTCACATTTCTTCCAATATATGACTCCCCTTTTGAGAATGTAATGATTTTCTTTTATTTTTATGGATATACTTTGCATTTTATCCGATTATGGGGGAGAATTACTATAAAGTAAGATATGGATAACATGATTGTACCAATCATATAGATTTACCTTTTCTTGATTTACTTGGAAAGTTATTATAGGATCTATCTTAGCAATGTGTCATATCATACCCTTCCTTCTAATCAATTTAGAAATTTATATTTCAATGTCAAATTCTTATGATTTGGCATCCATTTACGTCTTATTTCACCCACTTTTTTCTTCCACGACATACACTTCACAATGGGATATGGCACAATGGAATTTATCTTATTTCTCAAGAGGTAAATTCTAAATTTATTTATGACCTCTACAAGCATGTAAGATTGTTTATCCATCCTAGAGTAATCATACATGTTTACTCAACATGCAAATATTTCAACTTTTGATTGAAATTTTATTCATTTATCCATTCTTTTGTAGGGTTTTTATTTTAAGCATAAGTAACATTAGGGATATTTTACAAATCATTGAAAAATATCCCTACTAAGAGGGCCATAATATGAATGGGAGAAGAGATAATCCCATACTAGATAGTGTATATAGTGAAACAATCCCTAAATAAATATATGGAATGAAATATCCTGTGTTTTGTAACTTCCTTGTGTGGAGACTAGATTGTTTTATTTCCACAAGATCCTCAATGTAGCCCTCCTCATCATCTTTCAATTGCTTACCCACATACCACTTTTTAGAATTTTCTATTTCATGGTATATGTCAATGTATGTCTTCAACCGATTTACCAAATCTATATTGAAAATAGTTTATGTGGGTAGGGTAGATGATGAAGCCATGAATTTATTAGAAACTATATAAAAGATAAGGCCTTAGGGAATTTGAGTCTTTGGAGCATGATATATCCAAATTACCATGAAGGTTCATGAGTGGTACATATGGATTTTTTTCATTCAAAGTGAGATTCACAAATATAAATTACCATAACAACCCTTGTGAGTTATAAGATTCAATAGATAATGAGATTATTATGTGTGGCATTGTTTCATAGATAAAACATTTGGAGAGTTAAAGTTATCTTAAAAAAAGGAATGGAATGGAACTATGTGGAGGTTGAGGCCATGAGATGCTACCACACGTTGATCCCGCCTAAATTCATTCTCTCATAATACTTTCAAACAATGAGGGAATTCACCAATATTTTCAAGGGAGTGCGACAACATGATTGGGTTGTATGTCTTCATTTTAAATACTTGAATTCTTCAACACTTGAACATATCTTCATATATACAAACTTTGTACGCAAATGAAAATACCACCATACACATGAAATAAATTTTAAATCATATACGTTAATTCAATAAATTAATCATGACATATGCAAGGAACAATAGAATACTATAAAAATCCAAATTCCATCAAATGTATGCAATTGAATAATTGTGTCTCTAGATATGTAAAAATGTGAGGGTTAGAGTCGGGGGACCATCAATTAATGTGGTATGGTGAGGATAAAATTTTAGGTTCATGAAAATTGGGATCTTGGATATTCATAAAGAAGTTCAAAATATTATGGACTTCTCTTCCTCTACTTTCTTTGCAATTTTGATTTCACATCATGCTCACAAAATCACAACTTATGGTCTCCTAGTCAATGGTATAAGAGGGAGTGTTTGGCCATAATAATCCTAAAAATATCATTTTTCTCTCTACACATGATTAGGGATCTAATAATAAATCACTTTCCCTTCATGTGCATGTCTTGTTTTATCATTACACAATGAATGTCCTCTTTTGCGTGTAAACTTGCATTTTCCTCACATGTTACCTTGTTGTATCCTAGTCAAGTTATCCTTGACCTTCAAAGCACACTAATGGAATTTTTCAATTTTCATTAAACTCAACATGTTAAATCCATACTAAATGGAAATACACAATCCATTCATGTATCTTGAGAATTTATGGCACCATATTCTATGTGACCTACACAAATGGTTGATCCATAGAATTTTTGTGTAGTCATTGACTCTCATCTCCTTTTGTCTCAAGTTCTACAACTTTTAGAAAAGATTCAAATAATTCGTGAGAAGATGCATATCATTTGATTTTACCTTTACCCTTTCTTATTCTCTTATTTTTCACATGATCCCACCATAAGGATGCATGTCCTTTCAATTTTGTGCATGTAAACAAAACCTTCTATGTTACACCCTTAATCCTATATCTTACATTAAATGTTTATGGTTGACGTGTTGATTTCATAACTTCTTATAATGTTGTATCTATTTCATATGTGTTATATTATATTATTGGTTTGTTCATGGTGATGGCCATAACATAGTAATAGTCTATATAGAAGTTAATAGTTGATCAACATTGATCACATGAGTTTTATTGTGTGGTTTGGAGGTTGCCCCTCGAAGTGGCTAAGTTATTATACTTTCATATTTTGATCATTTTTCTACAAGTGGATGTTATTTATGTTCTATTTTTGATGATATTCATATCTACCTAAATAATTTCATTACAAGTGGTATTGAATCTTGATCTCACCATTTTAATCGCATCAAAACCATAATTATGAAGATTTGGATATATCTCCAAATATGTAGGGAATTTTTCTACAATTTTATTTGTGGAGATGTGAAATCAATCAAGTAAGATCCTCTAAAAATTACAAGACTTTGTGACTTGTTTTGCAAAATTTATATCAATTTTAGGGTTTTCATAAATTCACTCTATAGGTTGAAAATTGTGGAATTTTTCCAAGTTCTTTACATATTCAAGGAGAGGATAAAAATTTATTTTGATTATGTTCTTTGAATTTTTTTATATTTTTCCAAATTATTCTAGAAATCCCAAACCCTAGAAATCAGATTTGATTCCTGAAATGGTTGGGTCTTCCACAAGAAACAACAAGAATCTTGTCACTCTGGGTAAAACCCTAGATAAGAAATGCATAGTAGTTGAGGATTGGGAGTCAGAAGGGGTAACTACGATATCCTTAGTATTAGGGTATGCCAAATTGTAACCTAGGGTAAGAAAACTTGAGTATGTTCTGTGAAGCCTATAGTCTGAAATGGCCCAAAAATAAGATCTAGGAAAGATCAATCAATCAATTTGGATGAGATCATGCAAAAACTCAATACAAATATAAAGGTTCATCATCGACATCTTATCAACCAAGGTGGAAAACTAGCTAGGTTGGATCTACTAGAAAAACCAATCCAAATACAAATACTCTATAATCTCAAAACATGATGCCAAAAGTGGAAATGCGTAACTTTGATGGAAAGGATAATTAGATTTTTAAAAGGAGAATTACTTTGATCTACATCAAATTCCATCCGGACATACGGTGATAATGGCATATTTGTATCTCAAACCTAGTCAATTAATCTGGTATTGATGGTTATGTACTCAAAGTCAAAAGAGTGGTATTAATGTTGCATTGACAATTTTTATTGAAGAATTACAATTGCATTATAGTTCTAGTGTGTCGAGAATTACTTTATCCAAATAGCAAAGTTAATACAAATAGGATCATTCAAGGATTACGTTCATCAATCCCAAAATCTATACTTGCGGGTGAAAAATATTATCAAGAGATTTTGAATGACCTATTTTTTGGGGGTATTAAGGAATACGTTGAGAATGAGGTGCATATGTTTAATCCTAGTAAGGTTTCGATTCTATTATCATGGAACATAGGGTAGAGAAAAAATTTATTTCAAAGCAAGAGGAAAACTCTCACTAATATCATTGATTAACTAAAATGTGGATAAATGGTAGTTAATCTAACTAGGAATGATAGTAAATAATAACAGTACTAAAATGAATTAGATAACAGTTACATAAATATAAAAAATTGACCCAAGTAACTAGGCTAATGAAAATAGAAACCCTGATGTGCAAAGAAGAGTTGGAAGGAGCTTAGTTGATTCATAGGTTGATCTGGATTCTCGTCAGTAATTAGACTCAATATTCTAGAAGTAAGAATGAACATGTAGATGTCCTAAAAATTCCATATCTAAACTATTTGGTTGGACTGGGGCACATGGGAGAGGATCAAGGCACCCCAACTGGGACCAGGGTGCCCCGTCGGTGCCCCAAGATTAGCTTGGGCATCCCCTCAAGGCTAAAATGATGGGAAATGACAAAAATAGACTCGGGAAATCATGTGATGGAGGTCAATAGTGTTAATAGAAAGAAAATAAAAATGGCTAAAATATGGGGTTAATCAATAATTTCTTCACTCAAAACCATATCAATAGTAGTATGAGACCATGACTAAATAATGTCTAAAGTGTGTGATTTTGTGACTACCATTTCCCCCACTTTATCTTTGTGAGTGGAAATCTTGGTAACATAAATTAGATAAAGATGTGTACCTAATAATCTGTGTAGAGTGATGTAGAAACATGTTGAAGGACTAGACAAAGTGTGGAGTGACAAAAAGATTATGGATCATGGAAACTAAAGATACAAAAGCACAAAAAGTGAATAGAGTGAACCTAGGGTTGAAAAGTGTGTGTAGTTGTTGATGTGTTTGATATACCCGCATGGTTACTACGGTGTGTTCTTCCACAAAATTTCGTTGTTGTTTCCCTCATTTTTATAGGTGTTGTTGTTGTTGACTTCTTTTTCTCATACGAACGTACCTACAAGGAGAAAATTATCAATTAGTCAAATACGTATGTATATATGTGCAAAAACGCATGAAAAAAGATGCATGTATGTGTATGTAAATGTAAAATCATGTAAAAAGTAAAATATGCAAATGAAAAATGGAACATGTGCACTGATCTATGTTGAGAAAAAGAGGGTAAAAGAGGATATCATGTCTTGGGTTTTTTGGGTGATTTGACGCCATAGGCCGAAGAAATATAAGGAGGAATTCTATTGTATCCTCCGACCGTCAATCGCTTCCCTGAATCATATACAAAGAGATCTCTGACAACCCAATTTTTTAGGTGATCCGACGCCACCGGCTGAAGTAGTGTAGGGAGGCACACCCACAGTAACCTCCAAGCCTCTAACCGCTCCCGTAAAGCTAAGGATGTCATGTCCTATAAAATTCAATGTTTACGGGGTTTGTAGACTAGTCTAAACCCACTCGTTCTATAACCCACAATGTCAAGGGTGAAATCGAACCGAATCAGACTCCACAATGCCAAGGGCAAAAACTAAACCGATTGTATCGGTATTAAGCTTTGTATAGTATGTAAACCCCAAATGATGCACCCCATCTTTAGGGGCACATGTGATGTCATTGATAGGGGAATGCGGCCCCAAAGAGGACCAACCACATGAACTTTTTAACTCTACCCCGCAAGGGAATGGAATCTGCTTCGTAGAAACCAAGGTGTGCACAAACAATAAGGCTATCAAAAGACAAGTGTTAGTACAAACAAACATGTATATATAATATCATTTGTAAGTTACACAAATCATTTGTAAGCTACCAAATAATGTAGTAATGTAAACAAGAAAGAAGACAAAGTAAGCCACACAAAGCAAGTTACAAACATGGGACATCACTCATGATATCACAAGACATGCAAGGCCATCATGGCCGCACACAACAAACAAGTGTGCCTACCAAAAAAAAGGGAAAGGACCCCATACAATAACAAACAAAACAAGCAATTATAAATAACAAGCTTAGCTATGGAAGCAAATAATCCCGCAAAAAAATGTTGCACATGAAGCACCCATTAGCATGTTAGAAAGATAACCAAGATGTCAAACACATGTATAACCATGTAATATAGAGTGCTAAGTACAAAAAGAAATAATAGCTTTGTGAGAGACGAATGTGGATGCCCCTAGCAACCAATGTAGGATGGGTAGAAGGCGATCATATTTTTCACGTGTAAGAGACATGTATATGTGATCACAACTAGAAAAAGGTGTGAATGCGCATGTGTGTATGGTATAGATAAATGAAATACAAGAGATCTAACTAGCATGCAAAATAAGATGACCATATACAAGTAAATGTAAACAAGAATAAAAGTAACTGTGGTATGCAACATGATGTGGATGGGTGAAATGGAATGATAGGAGCCGCATTCCCCCGAGTGAATGGAAATGTATGCAATGAGGTTCATTTGGTTTTCTCCTTAGCAGATTAATAATGAACGTAAACAAGAGTGTCATCGGGAAGAGGTCGAATAGTTTTTGTATTTAACGTTGTGTGATGAATGTGTATGTATGTGGTTTTGATAGGGTTTTTCATCAAATTTTGGATAAATCGTGGACATCAAGAAGAAGTGCCAAATCCTAGAAGAATTCATAGAAGACTAAAGAAAGTCACAGGTAGTAGAAGGAAATCCACAAAATAGTGAAAAAGTTGCGGCAGACATTAGAAAATATGTGGGATAATCAAGTAATTCGATATACACCGAAAGAAGCCGTGAAATACTCTAAAAATCCATAGAAGTGACAAAGAGCCATGGAACAAATATAAGTCAAGACAATATGAGACAAGTTGACAAAGGTATGAATCAAAATAAGTGACTCTTGGAATGTTTTTTATTTTGTATATTTATTATAATTAATCCATTGTATATGTGTGTGCCACAAGAAATGTATGTGAGCATCACCAAAGAGATATGAGAGAGTAAGAGAAATATTTGTATGAGAATGAGACTAATGTAATGAATATTAAGATATGAATGAGAATTGATGGTTTGGAGCAAATTTTGTTATTTGTTTTACATTCTTTCTGTTCACAAGTTAGAATAGTTTACTTTTCCCATGTACATCACTAACAATAGTTCAATCTTCTTAAGTCTCACACTATTGTTTATATTTAGATTCAACAATGGTGATGAGATGCAACCTAGAAATGATGTGTCTTCAACCCTATAGTGAAGCATAAATGACGAAAAGATAAATAAAGGAGTGATGATTTAGCCTAACACGTATACCAATACAAGATGAAGGGATAGGTGACCATTTAGCCTAGATATTATGTCACTAACCTAGTAATTTCGCAAGATGGAAGGTAGAATGATGAGCATGTGAGTATGATAAGGTCCATCTAATTTACAAACCCTTGGAATTCGAGTATGGACCGAGGAACTAAATTGCATCATAAGGTAGTGAGTGCAGCATGTAGATGAAAATGTATTGTACATGATGATAGATAACCATATGATTTATAGAAATGTGCAACACATTATGGATAGTGCAATGCAATGTGTTTAAGTATAGTAGTAATGTAGGTAAACGTAGTATGTGATATGTAGGGGTAATGGTATGTAATGTTAACCCTATAAACAATAGAAGTGTAATATGATGAATATAAGGATGGTGTAGATGATATGTATGGTGTATAGAAGTGTGAAAACATGAATGATGTGACATAATGTAAGGTGTAATATGCAAGATATGTAGATACCCGAGAGTGTAAAATGCACATGAAATGTAGATGAATAATAGTCAATATGTATAGCCTATGTGATGAGTATGGATGACCATATAATGAATGAAATGTGTAATGTGTAAAGTGCATAATCAACCCTAATGTAGATGTATGTATGATGAAGACTAGTTTGATGTGTATAATGTGTAATGTACGATGTATAAGATGCAATGCAATATGTGTATGTAGACTAAAATTATAAGGTGTGATGACTAGTGTGTAAGGCTAGATGCAAGCGTGAAACATGTGTGATGAAGACCAATATGATGTATGACATGTAGTTGTGCAATAATGTAGACTAACTATAGAATGTGTGATGTAGGATGTGTGATGTGTAATTAGACATAGTGTGCGTAGTGTGTGTGGTTCATGTGTAGTATGCCCTCAATAGTGAAGTGTGAACCGAAGCACGAGAGTGTTTCACCAGGTAATGACGATGCTAAAACGTGTGATGAGTGTGCCTAAGCTAGGATATTGGTGTATGATAGTGAAAAAATGATAAATATGCTAATGTTAATATGGTATGGGGATGTGTTATATGTTATGCCCCCCAAGTGTGTGTAAGAAGATCATGTAAATATATCAAGAAGATCATCATCTACCAAAGACTAATTTTCCCTTTAGCGGTGGAAGCATGGTTAGAAAAAATAACATGAGGACCATGTGATTATGGTGGAATTTTCAATGTGTCATGACCACTAGTAGGAGGATTAGTTGTTTTGACGAAAGCAACTAGTTAGAGCTTATACTTGACAGGAGGCCAATTTGGATTGATTTTTAAAGGAGGTTGCTTCGGTTGACTTGGTAATATAATAGACGGATTAGTAGGAGGAGGTTGTAAACTAATTTTGACATATGGTTGATTATGTTGACTTGGTGATGTCGTAGGTGGTTGTTTAGTCGACTAGTGACTAACCAAAGAAAGAGAAGATTTAGGAGCCCATGTGGATGTAACATTTGTAGATGGGCATGTAATAGAGTGTTGTGTAGTTAATGATATAAATCCTTGGCACTATTGATGTTAAATTCTATGTTTTATAACATAGCATTCATTATCATTATGCCCATTGATTTTATGATAGTTGCAATATAGACGACCTTGATATTTTTCAAGCCGATAAGGAGGATAGCAATGAGTAGGTGGAAAAGTGATCAATTGATGACTAAGGAGTTTAGTAAGTATGTCATGTGGCTTAGTATTATGCTCAAATATGAGAGGCTCAGGAAATGGCATGACCGAGGTTTAGTTATATGACATGTAGTAGACATAGATTGAAAATGAGATGGAGAAGGAGAACAAACATGTGCTTGAGAAACATCCTTAAGCTGTTGAATTTCATATTTGAGAGATGTAATCGTGGATTCCATAGCCGTAAATTTTTCTTAAAACAAATAATGTAAATCTTGAATTAAGTCCAATAAGGGTTGATTAGATGGAGGAGCAAGAGGACTAAGGTTTGTCGGAGACGATGGAAGATAAGACTTATTTCGTTTGGTGACGTATCTTTAGGATGACATATAGAGTCTAGTTCTCTTTGTAGAACGACTTAACAATTGAGATACATTTTAAGAAAATTAGAAAAAGGAACTTGAGGAGATTTACAACCCATGATAGAAGAAATATGAGGATCCGAAGCATGAAAGACATGGGGTTCACCAAAATGATTAACTAAAATGTGGATAAATGGTAGTTAATCTAACTAGGAACAATGAAAATTAACAACTAAATAAATATAAAAAGTGACCCAAGAAACTAGGCTAATGAAAATATAAACCCTAATATGCAAATAAGGGTTAGAAAGAGCTTAGATGATTTGTTGGCTGATCTATACTATGTCATAAAATATATTGAATATTCTGGAAGTAGGAACGAACATGAAAAGGTCCTGAAAAGGCCATATCTAAACAATTTTTTTGACTCGGGGTGCTGGGAGAGGATCAAGGTGCCCCAATTGGGACAAAGCACTCATCGATGCCCCAAGACTAGCTTGGGTACCCCAAGTAAATGCTAAAATTATGGGAAACGATGAAAAATAGACTAGGCAAGCATGTACATGAGGTCGAAAGTGAAAAAAACAAAGTAAAATGGATAAAAGATGGGGGTTAATCAATAATTTCTTCACTCAAATCCCATATGAATAGTAGTATGATACCAAGACTAAATAATGTATAAAGTGTTTGATTTTGTGACTACAATCGAATATCCTACCACCTCAACACCATTATTTTCTCATCTAGTTAGACTAACACCTCAACAAAATGAAAAAGAGAGAAAAATGGTCATGTTTTAAGCGTGATGAGAAAATATGAACCATGACATAAATATGTTGAAAAGAAGTTTTTCTACATTGAGGGGCCTAATGAAGATGAAGAGAAGGAAAATCATGGTTGAGCCGGAGGAGGAGTTATAAAATCCCCAACCAAATATATCTTGTCATGCAATTTTAGGTGTTATCACTCCTCAAACCCTCAAAGTGGTTAGATTCATAAAAAAGAGGGTAACAGTGTTTATTGACTTAGGAAGTACTCACAAATTCATCAATCATAAGTTAGGAGTGTTCTTGAACTAATTTTTTTATCCATCTCTGGAATGTCAAGTAATGATCGTTGATGGGGGTATTGTTAGTTCTGGAAAATTCCATAACATTAAACTCAACATGGGAGATTGTGTTCTAACTAGCCCTATGTATGTCATTGTTATGGGAGGAGGAGACATTAGGTTATGATTTTCAATGGCTTACGACCTTGAGAACCATTGAGATGAACTTCTAAGAATTTTTCATTTGTTTTCAACTAGAAGGGAGGAATCTTGAACTAAAAGGATTAAGGTCAAAGTCCCCCACAGTTGGTGATCTCTCACTAGATGCAAAAATTGCTTTAAAAAGGTGCATAGGGGTTCATGGCACAACTATTTTCATTAGAAGCATGTCAGTTACATGCAATTATACCATTAGATATGCAAGTAGTTATATATTAGCACTCAATTTTGTTTAGAGATATGCCAAAAAATTTACCTCCAAAATTGATCATGACCATGACATCCAAAGCTAGTACCATGGATCCAATCACCCAACATCAAAACTTATAGGTACCACTATGTGAAAAGGAGTGAGATTGATAAGATAGTATAAGAGATGTTAAAAGTGGGAATTATCCATCATAGTCATATTACTTACTCTTCTCCATAGTGATGGTGTGGAAAAAGATGATAAATTTGGCACATGTGTCGTGATTATAAGGAACTCAATAAGTACACGAGTCAAATATAAGTTTCATATTCCTTTAATTGATTATTTTCAAGATGAGTTGTATGGTATTGTTTAATTTATAAAACTTGATCTTTGTTCTGGATATCATCATATTAGAATCAATGATGAGTATGTTCATAAAACAACCTTCTAGACACATGAATGCCATTATGAATTCTTGTTAATGCCTTTTGGAATCTCAAATGCACCCTCTACATTTCAAATTTTGATGAATTCTATTTTTAAGCCATTTCTACGGAAGTTCATTTTAGTGTTCTTTGATGATATATTAATCTATATTAAAACATGGGAGGAACACTTGCATCATGTAAATAAGGTGTTGAAAACTCTTTAAAAACATCAACTTTATGCAAATTCCTCTAAGTGTTATTTTGGAGTCAAAGAGGTCAAATATTTAGGTCACATAGTCTCTTATGAAGGTGTTATAATGGATCTTTACAAGATAAAATTCATACTTGAATAAAAGGTTCCAAAACCCTAAATAATCTCTAAGAATTTCTGGGGCTTACAGGTTATTATCATAGATTTGTAAGGAATTATGACAACATATCAGCACCACTCACAATTTTATTGAATAAGGACTCTTTCCATTGGAATGAGGAAGCTACCATTGCATTTTATAAGTTAAAGGATGCCATGTGCATCACTCCAATTCTAACCACCATATATTTTTAATACATTCATTATTAAATGTGAAGCTTCATGGTATGGTATGGGGGCAAAGTGCTCATGAAATAGGGTCATCTCATTACCTTTGAGATCCTCCAATTCAAAGGTAAGAATATATCAAAACCAATTTATGAGAAGAAAATGTTATCCATACTTCATGCGGTGAAGCAATGAAGACCATATATAATGGGTATACATTTTAAAGTAAAGATTGGACATGATAGTATTGAATACCTCTTAGAGAAACATTTATCATCGAATAAAAATATAAATGGATCTCAAAATATTGGGGTATGATTTTGATATAATCTAAAAGAAAGGGAAGGAGAATGTAATCATGTATGCTCTATCTCAGAAGGATGAATCAGCTAAGGTATTGTTGTGTGATGTATTTGTATTACATGAAGATTGGGTAGATGAGGCAAGGTCTAAAGGGAAAAATGACCCACATACACAAAATATCATTCAGAATCTCCAACATGATCCAAGCATGTCAAAATAAATTGTATGGAAATGAGATGTTGTATGGTACAAATATAGATTATACCTATGTAAGAACTCAACCCTTAAAATAGGGTTCTATCTAAGCTCCATGCTTCTCCAGTAAGGGGAATTCTGGATTCTTGAAGACTTATCATTGAATCAAGCAAGATTTCTTCTAGGAAGGGATAAAAGGGGATGTCCAAAATTTGTGGCAGAATGCATGGTTTGTCAGAAAAATAAGGGTGAAACAATTAAGTCCCGAGGTCTTTTACAACCTCTATATATTCCTAGCCAAAGGTGGGAAGAGGTTTCCATGGACTTCATCATAGGTTTTTCTAAATCAGAAAGGAAAAATGTAATCATGGTTGTGGTGGATAGACTCACCAAATATGCCCATTTTTGTGCCTTATCACACCCATTTGTTGCAAGTACAATAGCAACATCCTTCATGGATATATTTCAAAAGCTACATGGGACACCAAATATTATAGTAAATGAATAAGACCATATAATTACTAGTAATTTTTGGACTGATTTGTTCTCATGTTTGGGCACTTAGCTAGTTTTTAGTTCTTCCTATAATCCCTGGTCGATGGGAAAATTGATCCGTAAACAAGTTCTTGGAGGGATATCTTTGGTGTTATACCTCGGATAAGCAAGCAAGATGGGTCTAATGTTTACCACTTTCAAAATGGAGGTATAACACTTCCTTTCAACAAAGAGGAATGTAAATTTCTTGGTGTGGTAGAATCCCTAGTGCACAAAAGTGGAGGTTTTTCTCCTAATTCCCTCCCATATGGTGTTCAACATTATGGCGCTACTGGTCATAAAGTTCATTACCCCGGAGGGTAGATTCTTAGTAATGCCTCTTTTCATCTCATTTTCGTCAATCATTTTCATAGAAATTATCCAATCAGTTTCCTATTTAATATTATCCATTCATTAGAACACTCAATTAAATTGGTTAAATGGGGAAAATGGTTTAATCCTTTGGATCATGTTGTGATTTTCCTTCTCTAAAAATACTCTAATTTCTAAATTATCCACCCTCCGCCCGCTGGTCTCGATTCCCCTTCTACCCTTCTACCTCCCACATCTCCCTCATCTCGCATCCATGCCCCCTTCTCCCCCTTCCACTCATCCTCCCCCTTCTTCCACCACCCCTACTTCTCATCCCATGCCCCCTCCCCCTCCCCTTTCCCTTCCTTCCACTTATTCTCATCTTGATTATCCCTAATGTCCTTCTACCCCATCTTCCTCCATCCCCCACCATGTTTTGTGCCTCCTGTCATTCCCCATGCCCTCTCCCTTTCTATAATACATCTTCTTTGGACCATTTCCTAGAATATATTTTAGAATAAAAATGGATAATTTTACTTATCTTTATTCTTATCTCCCATCTACACCATCCATGGGGGATGGGGAAGTTGTTTTGGGTCTTCTCTCCATTAGTGACAAGGGAAATTTTCAACCATCCAAGGAGGACATTATTATCGTAGAAGATCCAAATCTTAAAGGAAAAATTGAAGCTTGTAGTTCCTTCAACGATGTGGACATGAAAGAAAAAAATATTGTTGGGCAGCTACATAATAGGGTCACCAAAATGGACGAGGTGGAAGTAGTCAAAGCAAAACAATGTGCTATTATTTCAATGTAAAATAATGATCTTGAATTCCTCTTCATTTTCATGGACCAATTTTAAGTTCATAACAACAAAGATAAATCTATCAAGAGCACCACCTTGAAATACATTAATAAATTATTAGACAACATTAAGAAGAGATTTCATAAGCTCATGAAATGACCTGGTCTTTATCTTATTATTGAGTCTCTTTTTCTAATTTTTTTGACTTTTTGTTGATAGTGTGATGACATTATCTTGATTAACGGCATGACATTGTGTTGATGTTGTTTTGACATTGTATTGTCATCTCTTTGTTTTTGGGTTTCATGTTGACTAGGTTTTTGCTATTCTTTTTCTCGTCTCTTGTTAGGTAATTGAATATCTAGGATCTAGTCCTCTTTTGTAACTGGGTAGGGTCCCATCCAAAAACCTTTACCCTTAATAAAAACACTTCCTTTCATACTTCATCTAAAATGTATCCTTTCTTGGCATTATATGGGTATCATCCACCATACATCATCCCATATTTTAGATTCCAACCAAGAGTTCAAGAAGTTGAAGAGTATATTCAACACCAATAAGAGGTACGTTTGATTCTCAAGGAGAATTTTTCCATGCACAAAACCACATGAAGTATCAAGAAGATAGACATTGTAGTGAACAACATTTTGAAGTCATTGATTAGGGACTTACAACTATATAAGAAAATTTCTTTAAAACAACATAAAAAGGATAAAAATATTTCACCTAAGTATTATGGCCCTTATCAAGGGTTACATAAGATTGGTAATGTAGCATACAAACTGGAACTCCCTATAGTCACTAGAATACACCCATCCTTCCATGTTTCTTACCTAAAGAAGGTAATTACACATAAGGTATCAGCCCAAATAGTGTTATTTGATCTCAAAGAGGAGGGAAGAATCATCTTGGAACAAGGATGTATCCTTCAAACACGCACCAAATGATTTAGGAAAAGGGTCATCACTTGAGTATTTGATCAAGTGGAAAAATCTAGACAATGAAGATGTAACATGGGAGGATGTAACATTCCTAGAGAAACATCCATAGATTCTCAACATTGGGGACAATGTTACTTCTAAAAATCTTGGTGATTTATTCCCCTTTCGTTAGAGGAACTCATTTATTCATCATTTCTTATCCTCTAAAGAATTACTACAACAACTACAAGATCTACACCATCTACCCAACAACCTCTACATTGGAAAATTTATTATTTACTTTATACCCACACTTCACAAATGTTGAAAATAAAATTCACACACAAGATACAACCTAATAGAATATCAAAATATGAATCCATTGTTAGGGGTTCCAATGAAGGACTACCTTAGACCATGAAATCTAAATTACTTATGCACTCTAACTCTAAATTTGAATGTAAAATAATATATAAACATGTATATACCAATTTTTACACTCTAACTATTTATTTTATCGGGGTTGTTGATGCATCTTCCTCTTGAGAAGGTTCCTTAAAAGGCATTCCAATATTAGGTTATGATCGACTTGGTAACATGGGTTAGACCATAACATTTGAGAGATACTGATATTATGTTATATTTGCCCTATTGTTTCCTTGTTTCTCCCATTTTCTCACACATTACACCCATGGATTAAATAATGAGCTTAAAACTACAGCAAAAAAATAATGAAATGATTAGTTTTGAGAAAAGTAATCTAAAAATGAATAAATAAGTGTAGGAATCCCACCGGATGTGCTAGAATGTATACCATGGAAAATGCAAACAAGAGGAAAATTAAAACATAAATGAATATAAAACCTTAATTTACAAATCGCAAAGAAACCTTGGATTAGATCTACTACAAGAATTAGGTTGAGTGACATTATTTTTTGGATCCACTTGAGTTGTGAGATGTGGTTGATTTTGGATGCTCCAAGTATTCCAAATGAAATAATAGCTAAGCCATGAGCATGAATATATGATCTTGATGTGATTTGGGCAGCATAACATTATTGGAACTTGATTTGATTCACAAAATAACAGCAAGAACAATCAAAGATTTAGTGGATTATTTTCAAAGGAAGGTCTTTGGAGCTCAAAAATTGTACCCGCTCCGAGACATAGTCAACCCAAAATTTTGAGGCAACATGGGATTATATCCAAGTTATGGGACCTACCCTTGAGACATACCTCTAGAGAAGGTTGACTCCTCTAAGTATTCCTAAGGCTAAAATTACTCCTACATCTATAAATGAAATTATCGAATCCTAATATAATCATTCCATGTGACCGGGTTATAAGGAGATGTATAAAAGGGAAATCCTAAGCTAAAATGGTGGTGATATCACCATAAAAGGGTTGATCTCTCCCCATAAGGGGAAGGAAAGATATAAAACACGAGAGAGAGGGAAGACATGCATACCATAGATAAGAACCATGTAGATTAAGCTTTCCCACACATTTACAACACAAAAAAAGGAACCTGCAAGTAAGAAATATGCACATTATGCCAAAGAGAAAATAGAGAGGAAAGACACAATAAGTATGAGAAAAGGGCAGATAGACGTGCCAAAAACCTAATTTTTATTGCTTGAAGTTATACACATACCATTACATTGCTAGAAGAATACAAGAATACATCGAGATACCAAATTAGAGGTCTGAAACCTATGGGAAGTCGGCCAACATTTTGGTGTGGTGTCGTTACAACAAAGAGAGATCCATCTTATCATGCATGAGTTTCAGTTTTATAGAGAAATCACAAGGAGAAAAAGAAAGAGGGAGAGGTGACAAAATGATGGATTTAACCACCAAGGACGTATCACCTTTTATGATTGTAGGAAGGTGTTAGTGCCTAACATGGATTCTAACACATGCTTTCAAATTTATAGGTTGCAGAGTAGAAACCCATACTTCATTAAATATCGTGGTTAAACTACCGATTCGGCCTCTATAGAATCTTCCCAATATTTTTTTCTCCATTTCCCGCCTCCTTAAATTTATCAAAAATTGGTTATGATTCTTCTAAGTTGAAGGGCTCAATGAGATATTTCCAATTATACAAAGTTTTCTTGATTTATATATCCATGGAAGAAGTTATGTCAATTTTAAGTTTTCATGGTCTGCGGTGAAAAGTGGCTAGCGGCTATTAACCTCAAAATCAATAGGAAAAAGTGCCAGAGACAACCTAACCTCAAAATTAGGTCAAGTAAAACATCCTAATGACCTCTAGCTTCAAATTTATCCTAGCGACCACTAGTCTTGAAACATCCTAATGACCATTAAGTAGCCTTCAAAACCTTGTTGAAGCATAGCCTAATGAATGTTATTCTTTGAATATCCTAGTGATGCTATCTTTGAAAAAATGGCTAAGTTCATTTTTGATAAGTTATCCAAATTTGTAAGGGGTGTGAATTCAAGAAAGAAATTTGGCAACCTATAGGGTACATATGCATATTAGACAATCAAGACCAGTTGCCTTGAAACATCCATTGGGCATGGAGTCAATCCTAACCTTGAAGAAACTAATCTTTTCCTTTAAAAATTTGTCTCCTGAATTTTTATGAACTTAGCACCAAACGGGAACTACTTGAAATTGATTAGTGGAGCTTCGAATAAAACTTATAAATTGCTCCAAATATCTGATTCCACCATGAAACCTTCTCTAAAACTGGAGTTTTCAACAACAACAAAACCTCATAAAAACTATATACAAACATGAAAATAATATGTGTTCCAAGAGGAAACATGCAAAGTGTGCACATGCACTTGTTATTCTAAATCAAACCTACACTAATCTACTCTAACCAAAGAAATGAGAAGCTAAACAAAGCTTGATACATGAATGAATAAAAATCTTCCCTTTTTTACAAAATGTGGCCATGTAATTAATTTGGAAACAGACATGGTCATTAGTGAGAGCGTAAAATTGTCCCTGAAGTTGGTTTCCCACCTCATTATTCAAAGTATCATCTAAAAAGATAGTGAATACCTCCTCGACCTGATTTGCACTTAGTTTTTGGAGGTATGGCATCCGACCTTGCCACATTGAATCTAATCCTCATGATCTAAAGTGAGCATGACTAGTTATAACTCTGCAAATTTTTCTCTAAACTAGCTAAGTATCCGATCGGGCATAGACTAATCCTTTTGATTTTCCCACTTATTTTAATATCATCCCCATGAATGGTTTCATTGTGTAGGTATTCCTGAAGGTGGAGACTATTTGGAGGTTGGTTTGAACTTTGTGATGATTCTACAAACAACTATGCCTCATTTCTTAAGATTGATTTGTCATTAGTTTTGTCATATTTTTCCTCATCCTCAAGCACAAAAATTGAAGATAAAATTCATCCCCAAAATTATCATGAAGTTAAAATGGATGAACTCATTTGATTTCTTCTTTTAGAGGCTATTCTTCATGATTTTCCTCCAAATCTGATTGGGTGTAAAGAAGAAAAGAAATAACTCTAGTTACTAACATTTCTTGCTCCTTTTTAGGTCCAAGGAGGATTTAATAGAAATATTATCTTTGTGTTGGAAGAGGGATGATGAGAATGCAAAATTAGTGATTTCAATGTGTTCTTCTTCACTAATGCAATCTTACACATCTGATAAAAATTCATCCTTTTCATTTTCCAACTCTGGAAAACACTCCCTTTGGATGTTATCTTTTATATACCCGCTGACCTCTATCTCTTCATCTAATTGTTCTTCTAAAAAAATAACCTCCATCTTGTTTTCATTAATCTTAGCCTCTGCTATGAGTTTAACCATTTGTGGGATTTCTTTGGATTCAAAATTAAAGCTTCAATCTTACAAATTTTACATCTAGTTTACTCGCATTGCTCATATATCGACTTCCTAGCACCCTCTAGTGCATATTATTGTCTAGACTAATGAAGAACCTTCCCACTTACCAACAAATTTTTAACTTCTTCATTAGAAATTCATGGGAAATGGGTTAACTAGCTTATTGGCCATCTAGGTTTTTGGCTGGCCTGTAATTATTCATGGTTTGAGTGTGATTATGTATGAGGCTCAGACATATAAGAATTTGGTTCCATGAAGTGGGGAAGGATTGATATTTTTGGTGAGTTTTAAAATTTCCAAATGATGAAGGAGATTCAAAATTTTCTTGTGGATGATAAGTTGTGGTAGAAAGGTTCTTGGGAAAGCTAGGTATGTGATATTTTGGTTGAGTGGGTGTAATTTTAAAGGAAGGAATTGAACAATTGCCTAATGGTGGTGAAGGATTACCCCATTGATAAGGTTCCTCACAAATATGTGCATTATCTTTCCTCTTTTCAATTAACTGTAATAATTAGTTCAAAGTTTCAACCATTATATGTATATTTTGAGTCAATACCTCTAGATTTTGATGAGGGTTTAATCAACTTGGAAGAGGTATACCCCATGGAAAATTTTCACAAAAATCAAGTAATTTATCCACCAAGATATTATATTCCTTCTCTCCTTGAAGAAAATTTTCCACACTCTCTTGAATCTACAATTGAAGATCAGCATCAAGCACGAAACTACCTTCACAATTAGCATATCCTTGTTCTTAAAAAGCACCAGGGTTAATAGGATAACCATCTATATTAGCAAGGTATGGTTGGTATACATAATCATCATGATAAGGATCATAATATTGAATTGGAGGATGATTTAAATGGTTCGACTACTGAAAATAAGGATCGGTGAATGAGGAAATGAAGTCACAATTGTATAACTTCATGGAAAGAGAGAAAATGATGGAAAAGTGTTTTGGTGAATGAGAAAATGGATTGTTTGGAATAATGGAGTCGCTATATGTGTTGAAAAATTCCTTTGAAAGCTAAAACTTTACCAATAACACATCAAACTTGGAAAATGAAGTTATAAATTACTTCAAACTTTGTCCCACTAAGTGTTCCAAAACTATTGGAACACAAAATTGCATTCTTCCTTGATTCATGACAACCCGGGATTTTGAGACAATATGGGACTATCTCCAAGTTGTGGAACGTGTGCTTAAGATAGACCTCCAGAGAAAGATGATTCCTCTACCTATTCCTACCGAACACTACTCCTATAGCTACAAATAAAACTATCTAATCCTAATATAATCATTCCACAGACCATGGTTAGAATCATATTCATAAAAGGGAAATCCTAAGCTAAAAGGGTGGTGATAACACTAGAAAAAGGGGTGATTTCTCTCCATGAGGGAAAGATGAGAAATAAAACTTGGGAGAGAGGGAAAACAAATGTGCCATAGAAAATACCCATGTAGATTCAGCTTTCCCGTATATTGACAAACAGAAAAAGGAACCTGAAAGTAAGAAATATGTACAACATGCCAAAAAGAAAATACAGAGGCAAGACACATTAAATATGAGAAAATGACAAACATACATTCCAAAAACCCAATTATATTGCTTGAAGGTATGCATATACCATTACATTCCTGGTAGAAGGTGAGATGACATTGGAGAGACCAAATTAGAGGTCTAAAACTTATGGGAATTCGACCACCATTTTGGCATGGTATCGTTACAATAAAGAGAGATCCATCTTACAATGCATGAGTTCCAATTTTATAGAGATATAAGAAGGAGAAAAGAGGAGGGAGATGCACCAAAATTATGGATACAACCACCAAGGACCAATGTCCATTTATTTTTAGGAAGGTTTGGGCATCGACACGGCTTCGAAACACGTTTTGATTTATAGGTCATATATTACGACACCCATAGTTCATTAAATATTGGTGATTGAACTATTATATCCAACATCTATACACTCTACCATATTTTTTCTCTATTTTTCTCCCCTTAAATTCACCAAAAACTTATTATGATTCTTCCATGTTGAAGGGCTCAATGAGATATTTCCAACAGTACCATTTTTTCTTGATTTAGAGCTCTATGGAAGAAGTTATGGAAATTTTAAGTTTGCCTGGTTGGGTGAAAAGTGCCTAGCATCCACTAACCTCAAAATCAATAGGAAAAATTTTATATATCTGTTGTGAGCCTCAAAATTAGGTCATCAAAAGTTCTTAGTGACCGCTAGCCTCAATATTATCCTAAGAATCGCTAGCCTTGAAACATCCTAGTGAATGTTAGCCTTGAAACATCCTAGCGACCGCTAGCCTTGAAAATCTTGTTGAAGCATAGCCTAGTGACCTCTAGTCTCTAAATATCCTCGCAACAACTAGCTTTGAAAAAATAGCTAATTTCATTTTTGATAATTTACCTAAATTTGCAAGGGGTGTGAATTTGGGATAACACAAGGATCATTGATTTATAGTTGGGGAAAGTGAATCCTCAAGCTAAGTTGTGATTGATTTTATTTAGAGATAACTAAACATGACTGAGCTTGTTTAGTTGAGTTTCCATATTTGATTGGAGAGTTAGACTATTGTTCTTGATTTGCAAGAGTGAGTCATAGCTGAGTTGGCAAGGGGTTGCACATGTTTTTGATTTTAAAATTCCATTTCTACTATTTATTCACCCAAAAGTGTCGTGAATAGTTGTCTTTTTAAATAATTGGATTTATTTCAAATTTTCATAACTTGGAAAATAGCTAATGATGCAGAGCTCCATTCAAATTTCATGCATTCATCACTTCCAAACAATCAATCTCAGTCATATGTCCTAATACCTTGTTTTAAGAGTCATATTCTAGTTTCTTATATGGATAAACTCATAAACTTAAGTCCTTCAAGAAAGGTCTTGTCCCACTAACATTATACTCATTCCCACATACTTTATAACATGCTAGATATCCTAATTGTACTAACCCATTTAAATGAAAACTCTCGGTTGCTCTTAGTTCCTTCAACTTACCTCCACTAGATTCTAGTGGTAAATTTTGTACTTTTGCATCTAATGACCTCTTCACTCTTCTTCACCATGTTCACTCTCTCTCAACACAAGATTATCTCAATTTGTCAAAATGGTTAGATATCAAAATGTTTTTCATTTCTTCTACAATATTCCAATACTACCCTTAGGTGTCCTTGAGAACAAAGCATCTAGAACATTCAAGGTTAGAAGGTTTCAAACATGCCCATGCAAAATTTATTACATATTTGAATACCCTTTTTCCTTATTGTGAAGTGACCAAAATTTCATCATCCCATTCTTGGAACTTCTCCCTCAAATCCATCTTTTTGTTTTCTAGTGTTTTCTCTCTTATGAGGTCCTGGTTCTAGGAAAATTAATTCATTATTTCCCTAATAATTGGTTATACAATACCAAATACATATTATAACACCCATTTCCCTTGGTTAAATCCCTATGAAGTTTCAAAGCTTGATTGAATACACACTTGACTCGCCTTTATAATCCGACCTTTCTATTTAGGTCTACAAGTAGGTTAGAGACTCGAGATGGTGGACTAGTAAGGAAATATCAAACTTAAACTAGTGGAAAAAGAAAATCCTTTGAAAATCCTTGAATATGCCTTCTACAGAGGTTACTATCAAATATCAAGTCCAAACTTGATGATTCAAGGCTCTATATATCTAACCATGGCTCGGTGATACCCTACATCCCGAAAAGCAAGATTTGACCATAAAATTCACCATACTTCGATTCAGAATATTGAACTCTAAAAGAAGGATTGTTTCAAAAATATAAAATATATTATTTTACCATCAATGGACATCAAAAAGTTATTTACAAAGTAAACACATGGTTCTTAGTTGTTAATGTTACCAAGGCAGTCTATGCGATAATCTTATCATGCGCAACTTAAAAACCTTCATAACCCTAATATTTTGTAGGGTGATATCATCAACATGCACGTGAATCTATCAACAGAGGGTTCATTCAATCTTTAAATTTTCCTTAATAATGATTATTCATCTATCAAAAAAGTGTACCCCGAGTTTGTGCTCTTAATTTCATGATTTGTATGTGTTTGGACTCCTTGAACTCTCTTACTAAAAGCTACATCATCGACTATAGCATTCCATCACCATCGTTATTTGCATGATTTTTATTAGATAACTTCATTATTTGAATCCTCCTTCCTCATTGAGCCTTTGCACATACGCTTTTACAAAGATTCACGGTCTAAGCAATAGTTTACAATTTAAACACAAGACATACAAAAATCAAAATCTTTTATAAATGATTCAATGAACTTAAAAACCTTCTCCAATTTTCCTCCACATAGTCTTCAAATGAAAATATAAAAAGGAAATCACATATTCATGCAACTTACATATCAAAATTAGAGTTTCTTATAGGCAAAAACAAGAAAATAAGACCAAAACAGAGGGTCCTATTGAAATATATGCTCTTATACAAAATCTCATGTTTTTGAACTTTATCTTCCTCCTCTCCATGAGGAATTCCCCTTTATCACTCCATAACTCTCATATATTTGAGTTCATTTTTTCATGTGCCTACTCCTTAACTCATATCTACCCTTTAATGACTCTTAGACTTCCCTACATGACCCCTATGACTCATTATGACCCTTCCTCTTCCACATATTTGCTTAATTACAAATTTAAATAACTTCATTATCTTATACATCCCTTAAGACTCGTCACATAATTATAGATAACTCACACACACTCCCTAAGCTCTCAAAAAATCCTTAAGACATTTGGACACAAAATGGAGGGAAAGGCATAACTTTAAAAATTCAAAATTTGGGACTCCTCTACAGCCTTCCTAACACATCCACCTTGATCTCATACAAAGGAAATTTGTACTTTTGTAGTCTTTCAATTATTCCTCTTGCATCAACAACACTTAACCCAATTGTTGATTTGAGTCAATTTAAACACATCCTCTTGATTAAAATAATGATTTTTAGTTCTAGTCAAGACTTTAGTCAAATTGAGTTGAGGAGGTGGATAGGATTTAAGGATTATTTAATTTATTTAAATATGAAAGTGGACATGTGGATTTATTTATTAAATTTGATATTAAATTAGCTAATAAAATTAGCTAAGGGGGTGATAAGATGAAAATATAATTAATTAAATTAATTCTATGTAAGAACATGGGGTGTAATGATAGTTTGAACGATTACAATATATAGCAGTAATTTGGGGGTGTCTACATTTACTCCTCTTTAAAGTGTTATTAAGGATTAATATCACTTTAAAGATAGTAGACACGTGTGAAACTATGGATGAATGATAACAAAGAGGTAGGAAGTTCCTGGTTTTCCCGGTGAAGCATTTGGATGCCCCGACGAGCCGAGGATGCTTGATTTTCCCTAGTGAATCATTTGGATGCTTCAAGCGAGTATGGATTATGCTAAGGGTTTTCCCCCTCAAGTGAATGGGTGAACCTAGAAAGATAAAAACAGCCTCTTGATAGGAATAATAAGAATACTTATTTTCAAGAGGGATTAGAAAGGATATGTTGTCAAGTGAATGATAATGTTAGGAAAATGATGAGAATTATGATATGACTTTTTGTGTTTTGAATGAGATGCACGAATGAATGTAATGGTGAGATGATTAATCATTTCTCATAGCTTAGCTTCCATTCAGAGATTGTAATTTTGAGCAACCTATTTTGTTATTGCACATGTAGAGTTAGCACCATGATTATTGAAAAACCATGATGAGAAACCCATATGCGTGTAGAAAACACACAAAAAAAGAGTAAAATGAACCCAATATACATAGTAAAGTTATTCACACCATGGCTATAAATAAACCAATATGCTTACAAAATATTAGTAATTGGTTAAAAATAAAAGATAAAAAGAATTACAAAACAAACCCAATATACACAGTAGATGAATATACACCATGGATATGAATAAACCAAAATGATAACAACATATTGGTAATTGGTCAAAAGGAAAAGAAAAATGCATAAAAAACCCAATATACATAGTAATTGATAACACAAAATTTATATATGAACTAAGATGCTAACAATATACCTGCAATTGGTCCAAATCGAAGACAATTTAAAAACAAGTCCAATGTATAAAGCAAAATGATTATACCAAGACTAACAATGAGCCAAGACAATAATGGAATACAATAAATTAGTCGAAAATAAAAAAATGAAAAACAAGCCCAATATATAGAGCAAAGCATGATTACATCAAGGCTAAAAATGAGAAAATATGGTAACAAGATACTAGAAATTGTTTAGAAAAAAAGATGAGAATACAAAATAAACCCTATGCATACAGTAATACAAATATACCAAGGTTATACAAGAACCAAAATGCTAGTAACATTACATACACTAGGTCAACAAATAGCAATAATGCAACACAACTTGAAATAATGACATCTAACTATGCCCCTAATGTGTTCCACAATGAAGAGTAAGTAGATTTAAATTCCCCAAGAAATGATACATTCAAGGGAATGAATCGGAACAAAGAGAAAAGTTAAGTAACTCCTCATGACACTCTTTATTATATCCCATTCAAGTTTGATCTTGAAATTGACTGGATTAGTTTTTCAAGAAATGAGAGTTGATATGCCCCAAGAAAGGATGAACGTGAGGATTGGATTTGGATTTAATAATCATAGGATGGTTTGAAATGATCACTAGGATAGTAGTATTAAATTCGATATAGTTGGTTGTGTTAATAGTTCTTTGAGAGTTTTAAAAAAAAAATAGTATTGTTTTTTTGAATTTTGATTGTTTTTATTTTTGATTTTGAATGTTTTGATTTTTGGGTATTGATGTTTTGATTTTGAAATGTTTTGATTTTTTGAATTTTTGAAATATATGATTTTTAGATGTTTTTCTCACTAAATAGTTCAACTTGTTTGAATCCATGTTCCAACAATTGTAGTTATTTCATTCCATTAGCATGTTGATGTAGTGATGAGGATGTTTTACTCCACCCTTGACACCACACAACTAGTAAGATGTGAGGGCTCACCACCGAAATCCAAGAAGGGCATAAGACAAATGAGATAATGATGTGAAAATGAAGATGA
Source organism: Taxus wallichiana var. yunnanensis (assembly GCA_018340775.1). Lineage (NCBI taxonomy): Eukaryota > Viridiplantae > Streptophyta > Pinopsida > Cupressales > Taxaceae > Taxus > Taxus wallichiana. The sequence continues at coordinate 740,057,878 of CM031241.1, forward strand.
TGGATGCAAATACATGAGTTTAACAATGGTCCATTTGGGAAAATATGACTCATCTCCAATCAAGATTATCTAACCAATTCCAAGCTGGTTTTACTTGATAGGTATTGATTAAACTTAGATCCATTGATGTCCTATTGATTGGAAAGATTGGGTGTAAGAAATGATTATCTCTCTTAACAAAAGGAACTAAATAATTCTTTGGATTTTGTATGATTAAGCAGTTTTGATTCATTTTTTGTGTTTTTTGTTGCTTGATTTTTGTATAAAGTGACCCCCAAATTCTTCACCATACCACTAGTAAGATGTAATGGTTTAACACTAAATATAATACATATGTGAGTAAGGGTACCTTTCTATGTTCCTAGTCTCATACTACCAAGAAGAAACGTGGGCTTAGCACCAAATACTACATGAAGGACCTAAAGGTGTAACGATTTTGATTTTATTAGTAATTTTGATTAATTTTACCTTGTTTGAATATTGTGCTTGTTTGAAATAAAAATTTCCCCCAAATCTCAGCCCCACATAACTATTAGGATATAAGGGATCATCACCTTAGACTGAAATGGGAAAACAAAAGATTCGGGTAAAGAATTTTAGTGCTTTCTGCTAAGGAGAGAACTTGAATGGAAGGAGGATTTTCAATCAGTAAGCTTCTAGACAAGATTGTAGGTAAAAGCATCCGAAATTGAAGAATCTAGAACAGAGATGAGAGACACAATACCCCACAAGAACAAGATTAACCTATGTCTTATAGGTGAAGAGTGTGAAGGTATGATAATGATATGATAGAGAAATATTCCAATGGATGAAATGATTAAAACTATTTGTACAAGCGGCCTCCCTAGTGTGGAGAGTACCTGTGAATAAGAATTTTTTTATTTTATGTTTCCAATTTTCAAATAGTTCTTTGATGAGTGGTTTGATTTGGATCTTATTTCACTTTTTTCGCATTCTAATTTTTTTATTTTTCACGGACTAGGATTTGGAATGGACTCATCGTGGAAGAGGTTCATGTTTATGAAATACTAATGGTCCTTATTTGTGATAATTGGATAGATGAGATCCAATTCAATGATGTGGATCAAAATATTTTCAACAAATAGGTGATTTGATGTGTCCTAATTTAGGAGAGTTGGGAAGACGAGATCTAAGCCAATGAGAAGGTAATTTGATTGGTCCTAACTTACAAGACTTATTTGGATGAGGTCCAAGTCAATGGTATTATCTAATTTGTTATAACTTATGAGACTTGGGTGGATGGCATCCAAGTCAAATAAGTGGATCAAAATATTTTGAAGAAGATGATTTGATTGATCCTAACATATGAGACTTGGGTGGACTAGTCCAAGTCAACAAATAGGTATGTGATTGGAAATGTTTTTATGAGATCAAAAAACCTATGTGAAGATAGAGGTATGTTTTTATGTGGATAATACATCAAAATTCATATTCACCCATGAGTGAAATGATGCGAGGAGCAAAGGATTGATCCCTAGATGAGCATCGAGGCATCTCTTAGGCTTTATAGAGAAAATATTCGATGTTGTTGCTTTGTCTATAAACATTATTTTGATTGTATGATTATTGATGAATGCTTCAATGTGTAGGAATTTTATGTTTGTGATGTTAATATACAAAATTTCATGAGGACCATATGATAGGAATAGATTGTTTGACGATAGGTTTACAATTATAGCTCAAAATGGTTGTGTGTTAATACCCCTAGGAATACACACATCGTGGAATTCACAAGCAAGAATGTCATGAAATGGAGATGACATTGTAATCAAATCCATGGAAGGGATTTATGTAAATTCATTTATTTACTACTAGGTAGTATCATGTGAATATAATGAAGAATTTGTATTAATAAATTCAATATTAACCATTTGAGGTACTATGGACTTGGAAGGATGTTTTGTTACAAGTGTCCAAACTTGTTATTTTTGTGTCATTACAACACAACTAGGGATTTCAGGTGATGATGTTCACAATTCTCTTCATTAAATAATTTCATTCCAAGGCTGGTGTCCAAGGTTGTATGCAAAAGGGGAGAGAGATCTAGGTAAATGTTCCCTTCTATCTAAAATCCACACTTGCAGAAATTTAAACACACTTGTAGGAATTAAAAACATATTTGCATGAATTATCAATCACACTTTGCATAAATTGAAATGTCACACTTGCATAAAAATTTAAATCCACGCTTGCAGAAGTTAAAAACTCTTTGCAGAAATTAAAATCACACTTGCTTGAAAGGAAACACACATTATAGGAAAGGAAATAAAACTTGCAAGAAATGAAAAGTATGAAATTGAAAAAAAAAAATAAACATAAAATACACCTGTAGGTTTACAATAAATTGTACATGACACAAATAAAAATACATAAAAATATAATTACAAAATGGAAAATAAAAATAAATATACATGTCCATCTTCCTAAGAATGAGGGGTCAGCTCATTCCTCATAAGAGGATTTCAATATACATTATTTACAAATGGATGGAATTGAATCTCTGAATTTGATTACAAGAATGGGGTTTTCCTTCAAATGTGTGGGAGGTTACATTTATAATTGCATGCTTCCAACCCACTCCTTATTTTACTAATACACCTTAATCAACTAATATTACAATCATCCAAAAACATCAATCTTTACAAAATATGGAGGGATCTATCTAACTCTAACTCGACAATCCAAATCTCATATTTTATTGTTGAGAGTCAAAATGAATATGGATTCTTCTTTATTTTACAAATAATAAAACACATATAGAAATAACCATTTTTAGAATGAATTCCAAAAATAGATCACAATACCACCCTTGGAATTATGATCATCTCTGCAATTTTAGTATTCATCCTCATAGCTCTAATATCCAACTCTGAAGTTATGATAATCAACTCCAAAGCATTCCAAAGATACTATGAAGCAACCCAAAGACACTTAGAAGCATCCTAAAGAAACTCAAGTAACCCAAATATACTTTGAAGCAACCCAAAGAGACTCCAAAACAACCCAAAGAGACTCAAGCAACCCAAAGAGACTTTGAAGTGAGTGAGATACTTCAAGCGAGCTAAGATATTTCGAATTGAGCTGAGATATTCGAAGTGAGTTGATACACTTCAAAAAGAGATGAGACGAAACACTTTGAAGCTAATGCATTGAGAAAATAATAATATATGTATATGATATGATATATTTTGAAGATCTTCCAAGGCTGGTTATATTTGGTGCTTAATGCTTAATATTCCTTATTCCATAACTATACAAAGTATGAAATGTATATGCAAAATTGAAATATTTTTCCCAATAATCATTAGAAATAGCTAACAGAAAGATAAAAATGAATTCTAAAGAAATAACCATGATATATACTCTTTATTTCATCCTAAATAAACCATAAGTTTAGATATTACACTTAGATCCATTGTAAATATGAAAGGAAAAATAATTTCAAATATTGTATAAAACGGGCTATTTCTTTGGCTCATCATAGGGCGTAGTATCTAAAGCATTGAAAGGATAAAATAAATCTCAAAGTGGTACTTGATTATTTTCCTTCTTCATTATATTTTTATTTGTAATGTGTGTTGAAATGGGTCAAGAAACTCTTTCAAGTTTTTGTTTGACATTTGAAGATAATTGTTTGAAACAATTTTAATTTCCAATTGAAGTAATAGAAGAATAATCAGAGAAGAAGTTAATTATTTTGACTTGTATATCCTTATTCAATTTCCATCTTGACCTCATTGAATTGCATCATTTAATGTGTTTTGGAAAACATTCAACTAATCATTGGAAGTTGTGGTATTTTAAGTATTTTCTATTGCGATGGCATCGTCATTGATTAAGTCTTGGACATAGTGGCAAAGTTTTGAACAATGATCCGTAGAGTGTCCTTTAATGTGATGAAAATCAAAATATTATGATTCTTGATACCACTTGGGCTTGGGTTCCCCTTCATAGAAGGGTATTTTTATTGGATATTTTATCATATTATCCTTTTCTAATTGATGAAAGACACTATAGAGACTTTCTCCGGGGGTAAATTGACATTTGACTTTAAGCAGAATAGTGTCTTTTCTAGGTTGTGTGATTGGCTTTTTGGTTGATTTCTCACTAAGTTGGGAAGCCATATGGGACATTTCCTGGACGTATCTTCAAGTCTTTCAAATATATCTTCGTTGGATGTATTGCGTGAACCTACCATTTTATTAAAGGTGAATTACTAAAGTGTAGAGGTGGTTCAAGAATTAGTTAGAGAATGTATTAAAATTCAATTACACTTAAATTTTGACAAAGTGAATGTCAAAATATAATACGTAGACATTAACATTGATTTTTCTTAAACATTTATAAAGTGAAGGTGAAAGTATAAAGATTAGAGAGAAATTGATGTTGAAAATTATGGGGCTTAAACTTGACAAAGTGAATTTCAATATATAAGACTCTGAAATATCTCGAAAAGGTGAGAATCAAGGGAAAATAAGGAAATGATTGTTGGAATAATTGTCATTGATGTCAAAATATGTCAAGGAGCTATTAAACTAAGCAAATTGTTGGAAGAGTCACACGATCAATGCCTATCATTTGTAGATTCACAGTCTCTTCCCGTAGCTTTGGAGTCTTTTCATCTTACAACATGTCTCACTCTGGAGCTAGTAGATCAATTTTTTAGAGATGGTAGTAGAGTTGGTTTGGAGCCACCAGTATTGAGTGATCAGTAGTAATACATTCCTAAGATACACTTATGAATTTTGTAGAAAATCCTTGATCAATATGCCCGAAGTAATAAAAATACAGAAAGTTCAAAAAGAAATAATTTTAGTTGTGTACTAGAGATCGCTTATTGATGTCCAAAAAAATTAGTTTTGAATCTCCATTATTTAGGGAAACTGCATCATTCCATGATAAAGAAGACAGTTTCTATGATCATGTTTTGGATAACCTCCTCTATTTTGGCACTAGAATGTTTTATGCATTTATATTCAATTGACAAGTTGATCCTTCTTATGTTTTGGAATTGATTTGTTTTGTGCTAACTATGGCCGACCTTCATCTTGTCTTGGTGTCAATGTTTAATATAATACACGGGTATAAAAGGAGATGTAGATTCATTATATGGTGTGTGGAAGTTATGGAGAGCATGGAATATGATTAGAATGAAGTTATGAAGGAGTGTCCCCGCATAGAGAAAATGGAAAAGTAGAGATGGAGGTTGTGGAGCTATATCATGAAGATAAATTATTAAAGCTCATTTTTGTGTATAAAAAATGGAATAATCGTAATGTGCAAAGAAGTATGTAGTGAGTGCACAGTAAGTGTATAAAAAGTGTGCAACAAGTGTGTAGAATGTGTGTAGTGTGTGTGTGTGAATTATGGGGGAGTAGGCTTATGGAGTGACTAATGAAGAAGTTTTTTTGAATCTCAAGAAAATTTCTTAGTATGGAGTTATGGCTACTTGATAAATAGGAGGAAGAACAAACTCAATAAGAATGGAATGAAAAATAAGGTATCAGGTAGACAAGTATTTATTATTTGAGGAAAACAAGCACATATAGGAAAACATGTTATGTAGTGAGTGTGGAAAATTAATGAGTGAAGAATGAAGCGAGTTGTGAGTCCGAGCAGAGGTGAAGCAACATTCTGAGTGGAAGCATAGGTGTGAGTGGAGTGAGTGGATGAAAGTGTGAACAGTAGAGAAGTGCAAAAATAAAATGTGATCTGATTTCATTAATTGGACCAACGTACATGTTGGAAGTATGATATGATATATGTTTATATAGAGAAGTAAAATTGTCATCATCGGGTTGAAGAAGAAAATACAAAACGTGAATTTATGTATTGTTGAGGTCAGTACCTCACAATTTGGGGATTGGTGCTCCAATGGGTTCTTTCTCATGAATTAGTTGAGTTGGTTCTCAACATTGGGGATTGGTATCTCCGTGAGTTTGGTGCCTACAAATTAGCTAAGTTGGTGGTCGCATTAAGGATTGGTGTCTCCAATAGGTTGGTTCCTATGAATTAGTTGAGTTGGTGCTCAACATTGGGGATTGGTGTCTCCAATAATTTGGTTCCCGTAAATTCATATTGAGATATTTTGGGGATAGATTTGGAGAGTAGATCAAAGCAGCTTTTTTCTCTCGTGGTTTTTCCTGAAAGGCTTTCCACATAAATATTGTGTTTTACAATTTGTATATCTTTTTTTATTGTTGTTTTTATGGATTTTAATGTTAAGAAAAGTAAAATTTTTTATTATAATGATTCACCACCCTCTCAGTATAAGTGTGTGCTCTTCAATGATTTGTCCTAAACTTTAGACAAAGTGAATGTCAAAGTAGAAATATTAGGAAGAAAAGGATTTGTAACGACAAAGTGAATTTCAAGGTAGATGACTTAGATAAGAATAAGCATGCTTAAATTTTGATAAAATGATTTTCAAAGTATAATAATTAGAGATAGAAATGATTGATGAAATGTTGAGAAAGTGAATGTTGAAATATGAGGAGCGATGAATGATTCGCTTATACTTTGACAAACTAAATGTCAAAAAATAAGATATATGAAGGGATTGCTCAGATTTTAACAAAGTGAATGTTGAAATAAGAGGTTTGGAGATGAAAATTAAATACTCGAATTCAAAACTTGAATGCTAAAATATGAGACATAGAAATAAAATAGGTTTGCTCAAATTTCAACAAAGTGAATGTTGAAATAAGAGGCTTAGGAATGAAATAATATTTGTTCAAATTTCAAAAAAATGAATGTTGACATAAGAGATGTAAGGAATGAAAATAGATTTCTCAAATTTTAAAAAAGTGAATGTTGAAACAAGAGACACAAGAAATGAAAGAGATTGCTCAAATTTCAACAAAGTGAATGTTGAAATAAGAGATGTAGAAAAAGAAGGGGAGTTCTTAAATTTTAACAAAGTGAATACTTGAGATATAAGATAGATAAAGAGAATAGATTTACTTGAACTTTGAAAAAGTGAATGCCAAAAATACAAGACTTGAGAATGGGATGGATTCGCTTAAATTTTGACAAAGTGAATTTCAAGACTTAAGGAGATGAAAAATAATTGTGGATTGGTGATTGAATTATGATTGTGCTTAATCTTTGATAAAGTGAATATCAAAGGACAAGACTTGGATTGAAATGGAGATATGCTTAAGTTAGGATGTGAATCAAATAATTTGCCTTAAAATTTAGAAAGGGAATCCAAATATATATCCAAATGAAGATAATTTGGAAAGTTTGAGAATGATATTTTAGAAGATGACAATAGATAAGAATGTGGAACACAAACTTAATGACACATAACTTGGATGAAAATAAAAGTGATAGGAATACCTCTAAAGTAACTTTGTCTTAGTCAAGTAATGCTTCTTATAAATTTGATCTCTCCGAAGTACAAAGTATGATCTAAACGAGCATGGTAAATATTGCTAATCGTTGGCTTTACATTACCCCCTTGATTAAATAATAAAATTTTACTCCACTAAAAATCAAATTGAGGCCGTCACTAAGGATAACCTTAGCTCTAACTCTCACAGGTATACTAGTCAGGTAGGTAGGGGTACCCTTTTCATTGGCCACCTCCCTCAAGGTTATAACTACTTTAGGGTTCATGTGGTAATCCTCACAATTATTTTATATCCCTGGTCATTCACTTCCCACAGTTACAACAAATCATGGAATAAACCCATCTCCAAAAAAATTAATAAAAAGTGTTTTATTAAATTTAATAAAAAGATGTGATAATGTTTGTATGATTTCCCAAACAAGGCAACCTGTAGTTAATCGTCTAATTCAAAGACAAACTTCATACGAGGTGGTCCTACAAATAATAAGTTAATATTTTTCCTAGGGTGAAATCATAATCTAAAACACAAAAGGCAACCCCACCATTTCTTGATTTACAAGAAAAGAGCATATTTGGTGGTTTAAGATTATATTAATAAAAACTAAAATCAAACCAAGAAATTAAATGGACTAGTTGTGAAAACCTACAAGAAAAATATTAACAACAGTATTAAAGATAGTGATTAGAAATAATTTTACTTGTTGTAAATTAAAGAAAAGCGTAAAAACTTAGATAGAGCTTGTTAAATGAACTTGGGTGCACTAATGTAACACACAATGGTAGTGCATGCAAATGCACGTAGGCACATGAATAAGGATGTAAGTGTGTGTAGGTAGGTTTTTGTGTGTGAAGAGTGTGTTTATTGTGATGTTAGCATGTGAAGGAAAATTTCAAGATGACGATAGCACGTAGAAGACTACATCAGCACGTGTAAAGTACAAAAGGTAGAAACTTAGTTATATGGAGGCACATGGACCACTATGCATTCATGTGCACTATGACACTAGCATGTGTAGTGATATGTTAGTGCATATCATATGCGACGCTAGCACTTTAGCCTCGTGGATGGACATATTAGCTAAAATATGGACAAAACCCTATTTTTTTCTTTTCTCTTTTGATGCACCTAAAATCCTCCCGAAATTTAATCAAAGTGTGCCTAAAACCACACCAAAAAAACAATGAAACTATTATATTAGAGAAAATTAACCTAAAAATGAAGAAATAAGCATGGGAGTTCCACCGAGCATGCTAGAATGTATACCATGGAAAATACAGCAAGAGGAAAAGTAAAACACAAATGAACAACAAACCTTCCTTTACAAATCCCAAAGCAACCTTAGATTAGATCCATGAAAGAACAGGGTTGAGTGATGTTCTTTGTTGAATCCATTTGAGTTGTGAGATTTGGTTGATTTTTGGATGCTCCAAGTATTCCAAATGAAATAATAGCTAAGCCATGAGCATGTAGATATGATCTTGATGTGATTTGGGTAGCATAACAATATTAGAACTTGATTTGATTCAAAGATTTATTACACAAAATGGCAACATGAACTCTCAAAGATTTGGTGGATGATTTTCAAAGGAAGGATCATTGATTTATAGCTAGGAAAGTGAATCCTCAAGCTAAGTTGTGATTGATTTGATTTGGAGATAACTAAACATGATTGGGCTTGTTTAGTTGAGTTTCCAGATTTGATTGGAGAGTTATATTGTTGTTCTTGATTTGTAAGAGTGAGTCAAGGTTGAGTTGGCAAGGGGTTGCACATGTTTTTATTTTAAAATTCATATATGCTATTTATTCACCCAAAAATGTTGTGAATAGTTGGCTTTTGGAAGAAGTTAGATTGATTTTGAATTTTCATGACTTGGAAGATAGCTCCAGTTAACTCAAATGTTGATTTGAGTCAATTTAAACACATCCTCTTGATTAAAATAATGATTTTTAGCTCTAGTCAAGACTTTAGTCAACTTGAGTTGAGGAGGTGGATAGGATTTGAGGATTATTTAATTTATTTAAATGTGAAAGTGGACATGTGGATTTATTTATTTATTTTAATATTAAATTAGCTAATAAAATTATCTAAGGGGGTTGATAAGATGAAAATAGAATTAATTAAATTAATTCTATGTAGGAAAAAGGGGTGTAATAAAAGTTTGAATGATTATGATACATAGCAGTAATTTGGGGGTGTCTAAATTTTCCCCTATTTAAAGTGTTATTATAGAGCAATAGCTCTTTAAAGATATTAGACACATGTGAAACGATGGATGAATGATAACAAACAAGAAGGACCGCCTAATTTTCCCGATGAAGAATTTGGATGCCCTAGCAAGTTTGGATGTTTGATTTTCCCGGTGAAAGATTTGGATTCCTAGCAAGTATGGATATACAATCTCCACTTGTATTAGTATGTCTACTTTTTCATGCTAGTTTCACACTATTATCATTTTTTTATCACTGCGGACTTTGGTCATTTACCTCTATTTATCTTTTGGTCTCCATCTCCCATGTTTTTCACCTCTTGACCTTAGGGTTTCTTCCAGCTAATGCCATCACCCATGGGTGATGATGTCATTTTTGGATTCTATATAGCCAATGTTTCCCATAGGATATTTCATCAAATACTCATACTTTTCCTTCTTTTTGATAAACCACCAAACAATTACTTTTATCATACATGAAGGCACTTATAGCTTGCATATTTTCCCACCTACTTGCTGACTTGGAGTCTTAGATATTACCTTTGGGAATTCTAGGTCATCATAGTGAGTTAGGACTAGATATATTCTTGTTGATATTTCACCTTCTCCACCAATATTTATACTCTTTTGGTGTTGTTATCCCCGGGAGGATTATGCAGCAACAAATCACACACATGTTATAGGTAAGTATTTCTAAAACTTTTTAATCTATTATCTTGCACACGCATGTTGTATGTTGGTCATTCATTGTTATAGATTAGATTAGATGTATGTTTTATTTGATCTATTATATTTTCTTATTTTATTATGCCCCTGGTCTTTATCCACCCCTCGATTACTCTTATTCTAAATCCTAGTAGGATACCTATCTTTATCTTAGGTATAGGCCTTAGAAACATATAGCTATCATAGGGTTAGGGTCACTATCCTCTATAATTACAACACTAGCACTCCTTGAGCACCTTTATATCTACATCATGTATCCATGATTAGATCGTATCCCTACATTTGAGAGCCCGGTTGGGAACCTATCTTTTCCCATCATATAAAACATAGTAAAAATCATAGAACATTATTTCATGCATTGAATAAATTTAGCTACAATTACATAATATGAATTTCTTATTACCATCTTGAGATTCAAAGATTACAAATATCCTTAATGGGATGTTCAAAAAGGTATTCTACCCCTCTACATGAACCAAAAATGGTTCCTTCTTCACACTCAAGTTGTAGAAACTCATTGTATTCTTCTTAGATTCAACACTATATATTCTCTTTGGTTTTCAATCCCTTCGCTGACTTCAACAAATTTATTTATAGGAAAGGGAGACAAGTTAAAAAATGTGTAATGGTTTGCCTTCCTCTCGTGACTCATCATCTTGCAAACATTATATCTCTTCAACTATCATGGTCTTATCTTTACAAACTATGGCATCCAATTCAATGCATAATAAAGAAAATATGTGCATATCGCTCCAAATCCAATTTGTGCGAGTGTGACAAGAAAATGAGATTGTGATAAAATATTTCCAACAAAATGTGTGTTCCATCTCACAAACTACTATTTATCATGAAAATATCATTTGAAACTCTTTCATTTTGTAAAAATGTTTCCTTTTCTTCCCATTATACACCTCAACTCTTAGTGCACAATACCTACCTTCATGCAAGAACAAGCTTTAACTTTACACCATGTTTCCTCCCTTTTACATGATGAGTGCAATTTCAACCGGTGTAAGACTACTTTTATGCAATACAAAATTATTTATTTCAATACACACTGTGTTGTGCTCCCACAAGGTTGCACAAAGTGATTTCCGTACTTAGTATTTTTTGGATGATGTGGATATTTTGTGTTCCTCAAATCTCATGCATCATTAAACATTGGTTTCAAACCTTGAGATCTATTAGACTACTTTTCAATTCATTTTAGAAAAATTATAATGATGCCAACGCAATATGTAAAACACATTATGATCAAGAATGAAATCACATGAGCATTCATATAACAACAAAAATATTCATTCATTCAGTTTGCACATGTCCTTAAAAGATGTTTCTATTAACTTCATCATCAGATAAGGATTTTTGTGGTCAAGTCCCCTAGGTTTCAAATAACTTCATATTTTCTTATGTTTAGATAAAAAATTAAAATAGATTCAATAGATAACTAGTTAGATTAGTTAGATTTTTTTTTCTCCATGAATGAATTTTCTAATGAAGAGAAGATAAATATTGCACTTCTAAAAGATTTTTTCAACCATTAATATGTAGTAGAAAGCACATGCCATGTTGGGTAGAGACTTGACCATAAGGTAATTTGAGCTAACATGAGATACATTCTCAAAATCCTTCAAGGATGAATACTATCCTAAATATGTCTGCTATGATAAATACATTTAGTGATCAAAACTTTGAAAATGAAATGATCACAAAGTACAAGCTTATGTTAATGTCTTCAAGACCATTATCTAAGATTAATCTCATTCAATTCAAAAGAGTATAGATTATTCAAGTAATGTAGCGGCATATGATGATCCATAGAGTCCAAATTAAATTTGGTGAATGTCAAAATAATGGAAAAATCTTATGGTTATGTGGAAATCTTCAGGAATAGTCCAAACAAAAGGGAAAGGAAATAATGTGTCTAAGAGGGAACATTATTTAGAAAATGTAAAATCGTCTAAGATAGGTAAATGGTGTAAAAACCCAAAATAATAAGTCACTCTAATGTTGATTTTAATTAGGTAAAAATAATTTGTTTACATGGGTAGAAATAGATGATGGAGTAAATACCTTAAACAAAATCATTAACACATATCCCATTGTTTTGGTAAACACCACAAAAGCAATCCCCAAAGACTAGATACTAATGCAAAGTGACAGATTAAATTTATGGGTGTGGGTGTAAGGGTAGCCACGTGCTTTTTTATTAATGGTGATGGCATGAAGAACCTCATTTTTGAAGCAATTTTCAAGTGACTTAATTTTCCAACCATGCCTCACCTACAACCTTAAAAATTGGGAAGGTTATGTACCTATAACACCAAAGGTATACACCTCACACAACAATTTCATTTCACATATGTTATACATCCATTCAATGAGGATCTACTTTATGATGTAGCACAAATTGATGTTTGTCATATACTCCTTAAGCATCCTTACAAGAATAGTTACAAGTGTATGTATAGTGTTTATCATCAAAATGTAGTTAATCAAAGTGAGAAGTTATAGATAACACATTCCTAAAGTAATTATATGCTCAAGACATGTTACACCAACTCTAAAGAATATTGTGCCATGCCTACATGTACTCAAGTTTCAAAATATCATTCCTACTAATACATGGCCTTGAGCGATAAACACATTCCTAAGTATACAACATCAACCTCACATGGATACACATTATCTACAAATTAGTCTCGCGTATAGGAATTTTCACACATCCCTCAAGAAGGCAACATGGGTACATTTATACCCCTCTTCTTAGCATTATGGTACATGAACATCACATGAATCCTTTAGAATTCCTAGACATCTAAAGCACAATATACAACATGTTATTGGGATCAATGGTACACTCAAAACTCGGAAATAATAAAGAACTCATACCATTTCTCCTCAAGAAAGGGTAAATGATCTATGCACAATCACACACCAATTCCTTTATGCATCTTTGTGCAAGAGCCCGGATACTTTGTAATTAAATGGAAATTTCAAAGGCCTTTAGAGTGGGTTTGAAGCTCAAAATACTTAACTTAAATATTTATTCATGTCAACTTATAGATCATGAGATAATATTTTCAAGAAGATGTTATAGTCCACTATTAAGGCATACCCAAAAATTAATGCATGCGCCAAATTGGTTCAAACCTTTTGAATGGCTTACCACATATCAATAGCATCACAACCATATTTTTGTTCAATTCTCCACCCAATTAGAATACCCTATGTAGTGCACAACACCAATGAATCCTACGTAGATGGATCTTCACCGACATTTACACCATCATTCCATCATAGTGGTACTTCCCATATGCATCTCTTAGCTTGATTAGAGCATCTTGAGTTGAGACAAAGCACTAAGGACACATTATGCAAACTATGCACATGCTCATGCGCTCCCACATGACCTATATACCATCATATTTGTAGACACTAAAATTTAGTAATGCTTCATTGTGTCGGGTTTGACTATGTTCCTTGTTAAGACAAATGCTCACATTTGAAATCTAATCTCCTCATCTCTCTAGCTCCTCTACAACTTGCGTATCTTTACACTTTTCTATTTTATCAATTCTAAGAATATTATTTTCTCAAAGCAACATTAAACATCTAACATTTAAGATACAACTTTTAATTTTGAGTTTTATCTCTCCAATTCAAAAACATATGGAAGTGTCAAGTTGTGAGGTCCAGTCTTGCCAACATGTAAGGTCCTTCCCCTTCACATTCACCGAATTTGATTTCAATTTTTTTACTTCTTTTAGTTTTTTCATCTTCGTAGAGTTGGCCTTACTAGAATATTTTACCTATGGAAGGCTATATAAGCTTTCATTATCACTTAATAACATACATGATACTCTCACAAGCCACTATTGTAAATGTCTCTCCAAAATCACTTAAAAAGTTCCTAAATATTCCTAAATTGATTGCATATCATCTAGATCAATCTCTACTACCATTCTAAATCACCAGACTAGATCAAACATTTTATCTTCACTCATTTCCAAGCATGAAAAGATCATATAGCCATGTTTTAGCAAGAGTAAAGTCACTCCAAGCATTGCACAAGGTTTCAATCAACAAAGGGTTAGGTCACATAGCTAAGGCACACCACATCTCACTACTACCATATTGGGTACATTATATACTACATAGTTAGCACACTATCTTGGTGTCAAGAAACACAAGGGAACCCCTATGGGGTTGGTTAGTTATTCACACTTGCACAAGCACTTAGGAGAACTACATGAAGCTTGATCTCACAAAAAGGGCATGTATTGCAACACTTGGATTGGTTCAGAGTTGGGAGTCTAACTAAAAAGGGTAATCTAACCTCACCACACACACACACATGTTTTCTCCTTTTAGTTTTCTAGTTATCTAATGAAGGTTTGTGTACGTTACTAGTATTTTTACTTTATTGTAAGTGATTACGGGTCATCCTGAATTTATGTGAGAAAGAGCAGCATATAGTGAAGATCATTACCAGCAAGAGAAGTACACAAAAAAATTGTCCAAAATGTCAAAATGCCTAAAACCGTACAGCTCTAGGTCATGACCGTACAAATCTGGTTTTGACCATATGTAAGTTATATGGTCATGTCATTGTGGGGTTTTCGTTTCAAAATTGACAAAGGCATAATCTATACTTTCAAATTATCCCTGTGATAACTAACGAAAAATGTGAGAAAATGACGAGTAAAAGGATCCTTGTGACTGAAAGTAATCAAAAGGTATGACAAATGTGAGAGATAGAGACAATAGAAACAATCAAAGTAAACATATGGACTAAGAAGTGTGTCACCAATGAATACTTTTCTTACTCAAGATCCATACATATAACAACATACTTGGTGGTATAGTAAAATAGTAATATGTGCATCATTTTATGTCTACATTTCCCCACACTTTATGTTGTTGAGTGAAGTACATAAAAAAATTGTCCAAAATGTCAAAAGGCCTAAAACCGTACATGCTCTAGGTCATGACCGTACAAATCTGGTTTTGACCATATGTAAGTTATATGGTCATGTCGTTGTGGGGTTTTCGGTTTCAAAATTGACAAAGGCATAATCTATACTTTCAAATTATCCTGTGATAACCAACGAAAAATGTGAGAAAAATGAAAGACAAGGATCCTTGTGACTCGAGTAGAACTGGGTACATGTATGACAAATGTGAGAGATAAAGACAATAAACAATCAAAGTAATCAGATGGACTAAGAAGTGTGTCACCAAAGTGAATATTTTTCTTACTCAAGATCCATACATATAACAACATACTTGGTGGTATAGTAAAATAGTAATATGTGCATCATTTTATGTCTACATTTCCCCGCACTTTATGTTGTTGAGTGAATACTTGATAACATAAAGTAGATAAGAGATGCATACTTGATGACCATGTAGATCAATGGAAAAATCATGTTGAAGAGATAAGAATAAGTGTGGAGTGATAAAAATGAAGCATGGAAGCTAAGGAAGATGAATTGACCCTAGGGGTGAAGTCTATGTGTTGTGTCATGTTGTACATGTTGTCGTTATCACTTGATGTAGGGTTGCTTCTTGTTGTGTATTAAGGACAAACATGCAAAAGAAGATTGAAAGAGCAGTCAAATTTGAGTATATGTGAAAAATTTGATCCAAGTATTGTTAGTGTGGAATCACAAAGACCCTCGGATGTTGATCAGATTTCTAGTTTGATCATACTAGCATCCAGTGTGATTGCACAACATGGAATCCTTTCTCCAAGTGCGGGACTTGTTAAAATGAGAAAGGAATCTCCAGAGAAGGCTGGTTCCTATTCCTAAACTACCTGCCACAAGCTATTCCAGTGCAGGCAAGCTAATCTAATCCTAATCTAACCATTCCAAGGAGACAGAGAGAGAGAGAGAAAAGGGAAAAACAGAGCCTACACTAAAACGGTGATACACCAGAGAAGGAAAATGTTGAACATCTATCAAAACTTCCATGGAACAAGGAGGGGTGAGCAATGGGAGGGATGGATGAGATGCATCACAGCCCAAGGATAGATTTCACACAGAAAATGTCCCAAAACTCCATGAACACAGCTCCAAACCTGTAATGAGTATTAAAACATGCACAAATACCTGCAATGAAGAGAGGCAAGAAGAAAACAAGCGAAAAACAAGCAAGGATGGACAGATGCATCATGAAACACATTTTTGTTGCTCCAGAAGTTTGCACAGAACATCATTTTAATGGTAAAAGGCAAAACTACCATTACAGAGAAGGGGAGGAGGTTCGAACTCCATTTTCAACCCTGGAGAAGAAAAGAAGGGAGGGCAGAGCTGAAAAGATGAACAACCTTTTTTTTAGAAAGAAGCCCCTCCTTACAATTTATAGGAAGAATGAGAGAGGGAAGAGAGAGGAAATCCAAATCTACCCCAACCACCTCTAGGTTGCCTTTAATTTATCTCATTATGGTGGTGGGTGAGAACCCTAGCAAAAGCGGCGAACTGTATTTTACATTAAAGCCGGTCATTGAACGCCGATTCGCCATTACCACGTGCCAGAGACATTTCTTGATTTTATCCCTTCAAATTGAACCAAAATGTAATATTGACCCTAGAATTGTGTAGATAATTTCACCAGATTTCCATTGATATAAAGAACGTGAAAATCTGAGCTCTGGATCGAAAGATATGGTGATTTGAAGATTTAGGGCAAAAACAAAGCCAAATGGATCTAAGGAAAATATTTAAATTTTTTCCGCATGTTCTACCACTTGGATGACACGTGTCAGGATCTGATTCATCTGCGGGTTCATCCTCTAAAAATTCCTTTTGGCCCCTTAAACTTGGACACATGGCACTATTTTATTGATTCGGGCCTGAGGGGCGCATTTTTACCTTGCACCAAACACTTAGCAACTTTTCAACCTTCTGACACTTGGCACGTTCTGATTCATCCGCGAGCCTCCTTGTCTCTTTTCGGCCATCGCGCCTTTTCACATCCCATGTGTCCCTCACGTAGCTTTGGCCCAGATGTCCTGAACTACCTACGACAAATATCTTCAAACCACCCGATTCGGGCTTCCTTGTTCCTGTTTGAGGTGAAGACACATGGCGAGATTCCATTTGTTGGCTGCTCTTTCAGCTTTTCGCATCCCTTGCATACTTTTGGCCTAATTGTCCTAGATGAAAGTCCCCTACTTCGGCCGAACTTGCCGGTTCGCGTCCTCTACGTACTTTTGGCCCAGATGTCCCAAACTATCTGGGACAAATATCTCCGAACCGCCCGAAATGGACCGACTTGCGCCAAACCGGCCGATCCACATCCCACATGTACTTTTGTCCTGGATGTCCTAGACCACGCGAAACAAGACTTAGGAAATTTTTCCCTCTTTCGGCCGATTCGGCTTTTCACGTCCCATGCATCCCGACGTCCCAACTGTCCCGCAGACCGCCTGGACTAGGACTTAGCTGATTTTCTTCATTTTTTCGGCCCCAAGCTTGGTTTTTTGCAATTTTTTCACCTTTTCTAACTCGTTGGGTTTTCTTCTTGGATGGGAGAGTTAGAAGGAAGCCGAGGGGGCCCAAAAACATGATTTTGGGCCTTGAATCAATCTACTTGCTCGGGATTGAATAATCTGATGCATGTTATCAAAATTACCCTGGGGGGTGAATTTTGGATAACAATTTGGCGACTCAGTGGGGTCATCTCGCTAGATGAAGTTTACAGGTTCAAGCATCCATTGGGCATGGAGTCATGAGTTATAACCTGGAAACTGATCTAAACTTTGAAAACCTCCTCTCTGAGCCACTTGGAAACCCACTGAAATGGAGTCGTTCTCACCAAAATGCCACTGAAATGGACTATGCAAGAGTAAAACCAGCACCACAAAACTATGTATAGAACTAAAAATCATACATGCTCCAAATGGAACATGCAGAGTGTGCACAAGCACTTCTTCTGCTAAAAGCAAACCTACCTACTCTACTCTAATTGGAAGCAAAGGCAAGCTAAACAAACCCTGCAATTGGTTGTGAGAAATAGCTTCCCTTTCTCGAAAGTGGCAGCCATGCAATTGATTTGGCATTGAACATGGATGATTAGATGGATGGAAAATCAACAAGAAGCTGGTCTTCCACCCAAATCATCAAGGTATCAGCTGAAGGCAAATTCAATACCTCTTTTAGTTGCTTTGCATTTGGATTAAAGAGGTATGACAGCTGATCCTTGGTTCTTTCAGAGCTCATCCTCATGCTCAAGCAAGCATGACTGGTTGTGACTTCTCCTTTGGCTCCAATAAAGCCAAATACCTAATCGGGCAAGGTATGATCCGTTTGATATGCCCATAGCTCTGATTTTCAACTCCAAAATGGATTCTTCTTGTAGACCCTTCTAAATGGATGGTGTGGAAGAAATGGCGAAATTCCTCTCTGTCCTTTCTCTTCCTCCAATGAAGAACATGAAAGATTAAAATCTTCCAATCTTGGTTCCAAAGAGCTGCTATAAGATGCAGCTGCGCAAATGAATGTTCTCCTTCATGACAAAGCAAACTCAAGTGTTTGGAATGTGGATGATGAAAGAGAGAATGGTGGAAACTCAACCAGCTCTTCTCCATCAAAACAATCCTCCAAATCGACAGATAAACCGCCTCATGGCTGCCCCGCCGCAAATGCTCCACTTCCTCCATGGTGTCTTCTTGATCTCAGTAATTTGACCACCATGGTTTCTTTCACCCTCCAACATTGAGTTTGAGAGATCAAACTCCTCTTCAAGACTAGAACTTGAGAGAGGTGAAGTAGAAAGAATCGAAGGTTCTCTCAGTAGACCGCTTTGTGCTCAAAGCCCTTGGATCTGTAATTTTCTCCTCCACAGCCTAGGATGTGCTCCTCTTCTTTTAGATTTGGAGTAGCTTCTCCTTCCTCCAATGTTTGAAGACAATCTTTCTCTTGATTGAACTCTTCCTCCAGCATGAAGTTTGTCAAGTCAAACTCTTCGATCTGTTGCTCTAGAGGACAAGTTGGGACTGCAAGATCTTCTTCTTCTGCTGCAACAAAATCAGTCCTGACCACCATTTTTCTCCAACTCCAACCTCTTCTAAAGGCTTAACCATCAAGGGGATCTTTGTCATCCCAAATTTGGCAGCCCAAACCCTCAAGTTGTCTGTCATTTCTTTTTTGTTGGGCTCCTCTTCTTGCTGTCCTTCATGGCTGATTTTTGCAATTTCTTCTTCCCCACATGGAATTGGGAATGCAAGAGGAGGGATGGGTTGTAACTTAATTGATTTGGCAATTTTTTGTGGTGGTAGAGGAGGTGAAACCTCTTGTTTCTTTGGGGGAGAGCGTATTTATTTTAGCTCTTGTGGAGGGGATGACTGTTTGGAAGGAAAAAGGAAAGAAGAATTGAGGTGTGGTGGAAGACTGAGAGGTGGAGACATGGGATCAACATTTGGGACAACAGATGGGGAGTTTAGAATTTGCAATTCCAAATGAGATGATGCTGCTTGAGATAAAACAGATTGGGAAAGAGGAAAAGAAAAGGCATGAGATGGTGTGTTTACCCATTGAAAAGGTTGTTGAATACTCCTCTCATACACCTCTATTCCCGATGTCCATTATGCAAGTTGGGGCAGCATATTCATCATGAAGTCCAGCTTCTCCCGAGGGTTGAAGTGTCTTGAAAAGGGCCTCCCATGGACAAGGAGTCCTACAACCATTCGAAAGAAAGCTCTCATTTGGGTCTGTTGCTCTTGATTGCACCATCTTTGCCTCCATCTTTTGGATTTTTCAACAAAATCTGCATCTTCCATTTGATTGTCTTCATTGCATGCGTATTCTTGATCTTGATGTGCTTCACAACCAAACTTACTTTGGCACCGCTGCTCATATGGGTAGACATGCTGATCTTGAATTTGCTCAAAATGTTGATTTGAAAGAGTTGTAATGCACGTTGGAGGTGGAATATACCGCTGTTGTTGATGTGAATTCCATGATGGAAATGAAGTCATGATTGCACAACTTCATATAATGAAAGAAGATGGAAGAGATAGAAGGAAAACTGGATGGAAAATGAATGAAAATGAATGGAAAGGAAGGTCTCGCAACTTCATAGATGGGTTGTTGACTAGATGGAGTCGCCAGATGTGTTTCGCAAGTGCCTCCAAAGGCTGAAATCTTCACAGAACACATCACCCCGCAAAAGATGAAGTGGAAGACCTCTAAGGTCCCACCCGTGTGTGCGTAACCATTAGTGCAGAATCACAACACCCCTGGATGTTGATTAGATTTCTATTTTGATCATACTAGCATCTAGTGTGATTGCACAACATGGAATCCTTTCTCCAAGTGTGGGACTTGCAAAAATGAGAAAGGAATCTCCAAAGAAGGCTGGTTCCTATTCCTAAACTACCTACCACAAGCTATTCCAGTGCAGGAAAGCTAATCTAATCCTAATCTAACCATGCCAAGGAGACAGAGAGAGAGAGAGAGAAAAGGGAAAAACAGAGCCTACACTAAAACGGTGATACACCAGAGAAGGAAAATGTTGAACATCTATCAAAACTGCCATGGAACAAGGAGGGGTGAGCAATGGGAGGGATGGACAGATGCATCATAGGCCCAAGGATATATTTCACACAGAAAATGTCCCAAAACTCCATGAACACAGCTCCAAACCTGTAATGAGTATTAAAACATGCACAAATACCTGCAATGAAGAGATGCAAGAAGAAAACAAGCTTAAAAACAAGCAAGGATGGACAGATGCATCACGAAACACATTTTTGTTGCTCCGTAAGTTTGCATGTAACATCATTTTAATGGTAAAAGGAAAACCGCCATTACAGAGTAGGGGAGGAGGTTCGAACTCCATTTTCAACCCTGGAGAAGAAAAGAAGGGAGGGCAGAGCTGAAAAGATGAACAACCTTTTTTTAGAAAGAAGCCCCTCCTTACAATTTATAGGAAGAATGAGAGAGGGAAGAGAGAGGAAATCCAAATCTACCCCAACCACCTCTAGGTTGCCTTTAATTTATCTCATTATGGCGGTGGGTGAGAACCCTAGCAAAAGTGGCGAACTGTATTTTGCATTAAAGCTGGTTGTTGAAACGCCAGTTCTGGCCATTACCACGTGCCAGAGACATTTCTTGATTTTCTCCCTCCAAAATAAACCAAAATTCAATATTGACCCTAGAATCGTGTAGATAATTTCACCAGCTTTCCATTGATATAAAGAACGTGAAAATCTGAGCTCTGGATTGAAAGATATGGCAATTTGAAGATTTAGGGCAAAAATAAGCCAAAACGGATCGGCGGGAAAATATTTGAATTTTTTTCGCGTGTTCTACCACTTGGATGACACGTGTCGCCCGATTCATCCACAGTTTCATCCTCTAAAATTCCTTTCAGCCCCTTAAACTTGGACACGTGGCACTATTTTATTTATTCGGGCCTAAGGGGCGCATTTTTACCTCAAGCGCCAAACACTTAGCAACTGTTCAACCTTCTGACACTTGGCACATTCTGATTCATCTACGGGCCTCCTTGTCTCTTTTCAGCCATCTCACCTTTTCACGTCCCATGCGCCCTCACGTAGAAGCCAGTCCGGATGTCCCAAACTACCTGGGACAAATATCTCCGAACCACCCGATTCGGGCTTCCGTGTTCCTGTTTGAGGTGAAGACACGTGGCGAGATTCCATTCGTTGGCGGCTCTTTCAGCTTTTCGCGCCCCTCGCATACTTTTGGCCCAACTATCCCAGACGAAAGTCCCCTACTTCGGCCGAATCGGCCGGTTCAGGTCCTCCATGTACTTTTGGCCCGGATGTCCCAAACTGTCTGGGACAAATATCCTCGAACCGCCCGAAATGGACCGACTTGCGCCAAACTGGCTGATCCGCGTCCCACGTGTACTTTTGGCCCGGATGTCCCAGACCGCGTGAAACAAGACTTAGGTAATTTTTTCCCTCTTTCGACCGATTCAGCTTTTCGTGTCCCACGCGCCCCGACGCCCCAACCGCCCCGCAAACCGCTGACTAGGACTTAGCTGATTTTCTTCACTTTTTCTGCCCCAAGCTTGGTTTTTGCAAATTTTCACCTTTTCTAACTCGTTGGGTTTTCTTCTTGGATGGGAGAGAGAAGAAAATGAGGGGGCCCCAAAAACATGATTTTGGGCCTCAATCAATCTAATTGCTCGGGATCGAATAATCTGATGCATGTTATCAAAATTACTAGGGGGTGAATTTTGATAACAAGTATGTAAAGAGTATATAAAAATGTGAAAACATAGTATAAGGAACATGTGCATCTGATCCGTGATGAGTGAAAAGGAGAGAGAAGATCCTGAAAATGTTGTAGAAGAATGATTTTTTTGGACGATCTCATACCAAGTGTGAGTTTTTTGGGTGATCTCACGCCACAGTAGAATAAGTTTGGGAGAGAAAGGTCTAGTGTTATTCTACATCCCTTATTTCTTCCATATATTTATACACCACTGCAGATGGTGTGATCCTACTTTGATCCACTTCAATCTATTTCAATCAAAGTAGAAAATAAAGGTAGAATGCATTCTCGGTTACTAGAGGATTGTTTTGTACTATGAAAGTTTTTCTATGAAATGTTGGAAATTGTGATGATCTAAGGAAGTAACTACAACTTCCCCTTGGTCATAGGAATCCAAGAAGGGACATGAGCACCTAGGCACTCATGTTTGTATCTAGACATTGGCACCTATGCTAAACTAAGGACCCAAGTTAGAATCTAGGTCATTTTGTTTCGTAACTTTGTTCGATTCTATTTTGTGTAGGTCTCGAACCGTAACTATGTACTGTTGTATGGGGTGAATGATTCACCCAATGTATGCCCCCTCATTTGGGTGTATGTGACGTCACTAAGAGGAGGCAACCTAGAGGAGAGGACCGGATGCTAATTTGAAACGATACTCCCGTAGGGGAGGGAATTTGCTTGGTAAAAACCAAGGCATATGTAAAAAGTGGCTAGAAACATGTGTTAGTGTAATCAAAATAAATATGTATATAGAAGATAATTTGTAAGGTAGCAATCAAGAAGACAATGTAGACCACAAATAGTGGGTTTAAAACATGGGACATCACTCAAAATGTCACAAGACAATTAGGGCCAAAGCAGCCAAAAGCATACAGTGTGCACCCAAGACAAAGGGCATAGCCCGCAAACAATGGCATACAATGAAAAGTAATGACAAACAATAGTAATAAAAAAGTATCAGACAATCATGGTGGCAAATAATTCCTAAAAAGTAAATGTTGCATATGAATCACCAGTTAGAATGTTAGAAAGATAAAAAGTATGTCAAGATGTGTATATATTGATAGAGTAATGTGCTAGTAAGAATATGAAGTAGTATAAAATGAAACAATAACACATGTAGTGTGTAAGAAAGTAGATGCCCCTAGGAGCCTCGGTGGGACTGGTAAGAGGTACAAAGTGCCAAGAATTTTTGTTGTGTGTAAGGATCTATGTAAATTTTGCATTCACAACTAGAGAATAAGTGAATGCACATGTGTATATGATAAAGATAATGACATACTAGATATTCGGCTAACATAGTAAGAAAATTGTAACATGTGAGTATAAGAAAACAAGAATAATTGCAACCAATATATGCAACATGTTGTGAATGTGAATGGAATGGAATGCAAAGTGAATGTGATAAGAGTAGCGTGCCCCAAAGTTGTTTATGGATGAATATGTATGAGATGAGGTTAATTTATAAAATTCCCCTCAGAAATCAATAATGAACCATAGAACAAGATTGCATCATTAAGAAATGGTTTGATAGTGTACACTAGATAGATATGATCAATTAAGCATATAACATAGAGAGTGAGTGAGTGTAGTGAGGTTCATTTCAGATTTAGACCCTCAGCAATCAAGTATGAACCATAGAACTAGAGTGTGTCATAGGGTAGTATGATGTGTGAAAATTGAATGCTAGAGTGATGTAGTGTGAAGCGTGTATCATGAAATGTGTAGTGTGTGAGGTTCATGAATGTAGTATGCCCTCAACAATCAAGTATGAACCTTAACACAAGATTGCATCATAGGGTAATGACATGAGAATAAAATCACCTACCAAAGATGAAGAGGTTTATGAGAGCGGTGGAAGCATGTGAAGTGGTAGCAACATGAGCATAAGAGCCAAACTAAATTTCGGATGAAATGGTGTCAATGATGGGAGATGTAGTGGTAGGAAGCATAGATGTTGATGGATTAGGAAGCCAATGTGAAGTAGTAGCACTATGAGGTAGATGAGATGATGTTACGATGGATGAGTGAGGTGGAGGACATGGATGAATAATGATCTTAGGATATGGATGAATGACAACCTTAGAAGTGGGTGGAGGAGACAAGTGAACCGAAGTGGAAGAATGCTTATGTAGAATTGGAGAAAGAGACCACTCACGAGAGCAAGAGCCAAAGGAAATGACACCCTTTTCTTCTAATTGTTGTAATTTTTTATGAAGGGTGCAATAGTCATTGTCATGATGGCCATGATGCAAAGTGGAAATTAAAATAAGTGAGATCACGTTTGTAATGCAAGTAATGAGGAGGAGGATGTTGATTAGAGGGTAATCAAATTAAGCGCTTATCAAGAAAAGCATGCAAAACATCATGAGGTTTAGCAACATGGGAGAAATGCAATGGCTCCCAAGTAGGATATGGAGAATACTTAGGTGGAGAGTGACGTGGTGGCGGAGATGGAGGATGCTTATGTAGTGGAGGGGATGGAACATACTTGCGAGGTGGAGGAGATGGAGACCTTGGAGGACGCTTAATAGATGGAAGAGGAGAAGAAATAGAAGATGACGTAGTAGTAGGAGTAGAAGAGGGATCTATAACATGTACAACAATTAAATATTGTTCTAGATCAATTAACTTATAGCATAAAAGTGTAAATGATTCACATGTATCATATTGCAATCTTTCTTTCAATGTAGGAATCAAGACACAACAAAATATAAATTTATTTTCTAGATCAACAAGCTGAAATAATAACTGATGCATGCAAGAATTGAAGCATAAAATGTAATCTAGAATAGGTTCTTTCTTTCCTTGATGCAATCTAGGTAAGTGGTCATGTGTAACTCTAGGACTATTTTTAAGCATGAAGCGTCTAAGAAAAATATCTTCCATTTCACAATATGTACTAATATATCCAAAAGGAAAATGAGTGTACCATTGAAGAGCATCATCAACAAGACTATGGCGAAAAAAAATTAGTAACAATCGATCATTCGAATAAGAATCCATATCTAAACAATAATTCTCAAGATGCAAATATGGATTACCATTTCCATTGAAACATGAAAATGTAGGCATGATAAAATCCTTAGGAAAAGTAGAATTGTGAATTTTATTTTTACTCGGATTGCCATGAAGAGAGTTATTATCAATAGACGCTTAGTATGCTTTTATTTCAATAGAAAGAGATTAAACTTGAGATTACAAATGACCAATAGCGTGTGTATGAGTGATAAAATATCATGTGAAGGAATCGTAAAGGAAGTGAGAGGCACATGAAGAGGTTGCATTTTTCTATTGTGAGTAATCACGGGAATGGGAGAAGAAGAAGCTTAAGAAGAAGGTTCTATGGGAATGCTAGAAGTAGAATTAGAATAAATAAGAGGTGTACTAGTAGAAATGGGAGAATCATGAATAACATCTTGAGAGGAAGAAGAAAGAGGAGGAAGAGGAGGAGAGGAACATGGAATATCAACATAAGTGTTAGGGAGAGAATTAGAAGAAATGATAAGAGGTGAACTAGTAGAAGTAGGAGAATCATCATGAATGTTATTGGAAACAACCTTAGAAGTAGAAGAAAGTGGAGTGGAAAATTCACATTCAGCAGTCTTAAGAGAAGTAACATCCTCACTAACATGTTCATGATCAGAAATATAATCAAACATCACTATCAGACAAAGTTTCACATGCAAGTATTTCATCAAGAGAATCATCATCATATAAAGAAGTAGTAGGATAACTATCATGAGATTTAGCATTGCATTCATTGGATTCATTTTCAGAAATAAAAGAGACATGAGATATAGCTTTACATTCATCTTGACTAGCATTAGAAACATGCACATGTACATCTCGTAACATTGGAAGTAACATCATTTTTATCTACAAAGTGGCACAATCAAGACCAAACATATAATCAATAAGAGCATCATCATGTGATGTAACAAGAATAGAAGAAGGTGGAGTAGCCTCGGTGACTCTAGAAGAACAAGGAGATCATTTAGTGAAGTTTTGGTTAGGTGAAACAATGCCCACACTAGAGTTGCAGAAACTAGAAGGAACTTTGTATTCGTTAGCAAGAAGAAATATTTGAACATTTTCATCAAATTAAGAATTATTATAAAGATCATTAAGTTCAGCCTCAACAACATCATCAAGGATAGGATTCACACTAACATGATGCATAGCTTGCTTAGGAGAGGAGGATCGATTTTTAGCCATGAGGGTTTTGTGGATCCTAGGGCAAGGAGTTCTAAGATAGGGGTTCACCAAATGATTTAATAAAATATTATTATTAAATCTAATTTTAGAGTCACTACTATGATAAAATACAACATGATACAAATTCTAAGAAATCTACAGATAGAACCATATAAGCAAATGAGAGAGATAGGGTACTTATTTGATTTTCATTCATCCCCAAGTAGATCTGAACTGGAACAATTGATGAACATGTTGGGAAGAGTGTCAGAAATGCTCGATATTAATTATGGAGTCTGTGGAAAGAGTTGTACGTAGGCACCTAGGATATGGTGAGGGCATTTGGGCCCTGTCAGAGCTTCGTAGGCACATGTGACTACACGTAAGGTTAGAATCTAATTTTTCCTATATCGTTAGAGTTTCATTATCCTTCGTTATTAGTCATCCGTATGTCGTTGGATGATCACCAAAGTACCTATAACTTGCAAAACAAACCATAACTACCTGCACAAGCTCACAAACACATCAAATTGGAATGAAAAATGTGATAGGTTGTGGGGATGTGCTTCTGCTTTATACTTTATCTATTTTGAGAAAAGGGAAGAATTCCCACTTTTCCCTTAAATTATTTGCCCCCGCCATTGAATTTTCAATGTAGGCCACATGTCCCTCTCTGATTGGTTGTGGGCCTCAACTTAGAAATTTTCCTTTCACTCGGGCGGGGCCGTGGGCCATTTTAGAACTCTTCACCTTTTGTGGAAACAAGGCTAAAATTCCCAAAGTCTCCAACTGGTCTGCTAAAGCACCTATGAATTGAGAAATAGCCACATGCCCATCTCTCGATTGGAGACATGTGGCACCACCTAATTGGTTACAAGGATGTGCCTCGCTTTTTATCTATTTTGGAAAAGGAAAAATTCCAACTTTCCCCCCGAAGTCCATGTCCCCGCCATTGACTTTTCAACATGAACACGTGTCCTTCTCTGATTGGTGTGGGCCTCAACTTGAAAATTTATCCTTTTACCACAATGCCTTAGAAAATAAAATGGATCCACCGACCCAAACCTCTACCGAAATTGCTCTAGCCAATCAGGGACCAGTGGGGATGTGGGGAAAATCTGGCATTTTTTCCAAAATCACCAAAAGTAATAAGTTCACAAAGAAACCGATATGGCCACATCCAATGGGAAACAAATGCGTAGCCTCGCCTTCCTAAGAAAGAATTTGATGGGGAAAAGAACGTAGAAATTTGCAAAAATGGGAAAACGCCATTTCTTGCTCCCAATGAAGGATTTCTTTCTCTGTAAAAGGTTAGAAACAAAATATGCAAGGTCCCATGCATTCCAACTCATCAAAGGAGAACCAAAATCATTTCCCACCTACTGAAAATAGGTAAAAAAATTTAACAAGATGGCAGACTGAGGAAAATGATTAAAAACCTGTGGGAAATGAGAACAAGCGTCATGAGCATTTTAAAACACTAATTTCTAACATGGCAGGGCTCCAATTTTCATGAATTTAGATTCGAGTGGGGAAAATTGGGAGGATAATAGCTCACTAAAAATTCAAAGTCTCCAGTGAACTTGGCTCCTTGTATGGTAATGGATGCATCTTTTAAAACTCCGATGGGAGTGGCCTTAGTCTGATTAGCCATGAACACTATATTAGAGGATGGCTACAATGGGGTCTTCCCATTTTTACCCATGCATCTAAGGTAAGGAAATTGAATTCCACACTGTATCAATCAAGATATTACTCAATAGCCACCCATCCACAATAGTATTCAGAGTGATTTCCTTGTCATAATCTAGGCTGTGAGGGGGAATATTTGCATGTAGAATCTATTGTCTAGTCTCAACACTTGCGTGTGGAGTGTTTATTTTTAACCAACTCCCTAATAGTGGAATGATATTTTCTTGGTGCAACATTTTACACACTTCCCTTAATTCATCTATATCAGTTTGGACCATCTCTCGATACTTTATTTTGCTCCATCTTCCATGATTGCTCTTTTAAGTATTGTATCTCACCCTGAAGATTCCTGAGAACTTCTATGGTTTCCTAGTAAACCTCCTCATGATGGGTGGGATCTGGGTATCCTACATGAAGAACTTCCTCCTTAATGATTATAGGCTTCTGCTGCAACGCCATTTTTGCTTGCCACTTCAGATCATGTGGTACTTTTCATGGTGAAATCCTCAAGTTTTGGTGATAAATTGGGCATCCATTGATTTTCCACCATGTGCTAGATTCTAACAATCACTGCACCTTTGTTCTCCTACTTACGTTGCTTACTAAGATGCTCATAAAACTTTGGGCATTCCTCATAGCTATGATTATTTCCTTAGAAAGAACATGTATTATTCTGGGGACATTTGCACCTATAGTAGTCAAGAAACCCACATGTATAACACGTTCCACGAGGAAACTCACCTCTTCCTCCACCATGGCCTCGTCCTCCATATCCACCTCAATAACCACATCCTCTTCTATGAACCCCCTCAAAATGTCCCTCATTCATATCATAGTGCACTTGACTGTGATCCCGATCCTGGTGCTCATTCTTGTTTTTAGAATTATCAGTTACACTTGTCTGTCATACACCAATATCTATGACATCATGGATCTAACCGATCAATCTAAAATATTTCGTATCATGGGTCGTGGACCAGAAAATTTTACAATAGATGATACATTCTTCCTTATCACGCACTGTAACAAAGGAAAATGACTAGCATCATGATTCAAATGAAAGATCTCACAATCTAACAACAATGAGCGTATGAATATGTGGGGGAAATTATCCTTGGTGTGACCTTCCACTTCACAATCAGTACACCAAATACCGAGTGAGTTTCATGAGCCAAATTTGCCTATAGTTTCTCTAATCGTTTCCATAGTTACAGTTTGTGCCTCTAAGAATGGGCTAACTCTAGTGTCAATACTCCCAACTGTCTCAACATGCAGAGCTGCATCCAATGCTTCACACAGGTCAATGTATATCTTGTGCGACATTTCCCTTCTAAAAGGGGTAATCGGACCCCAACAAATCATTGTGAATGTTGGCTTTCATGTATATCATAATAAAGCTTAGATGATAGTGTTTTAAGATGGGCATCATACTCTCTAACACTCTCAATAGTGCCTTGCTTAATATCCTTGAGTACACCTATACTCTTCTACTCAAACTCATGGATGTGAAACTCTGTAAGGAATGCATCTATTAAGGCTAGATAGTCTATGCAAGTCTGATTAGGGTCAAATTTTTTGTACCAGTTGTGTGCACACTCTTGTAATGTAGTAGCAAATTAGCTTTCCGTATGCCTCGTAATCTATGATTCCTTTTACTGTCACAATATTTCACACATATGCACATGTTCAAAGAACATCTTCTATGCCCCTATACTCTAGAAGATAAAGAGAAATTTACATGTAAATATTCTCGGGGTTGGTGTGGACCTTGCCCACTTGATCCGTAACCTCTTGTGTTTCCCCGCCTCCGTAACCACCGGATCCATTTGAACTAGAGCTACCTATGCCTCCTGATCCTAAACCTGTAGCTAGGGTCAAACTAGAAGATGTACTTCCCTATGTCCCAACAATAGAACTAAATTGTACCCGATAGTCTTTGAAGTGTTACTACTCCTAGAAGTTATTCCAAAATTGGCGCGCTACCGTATTCTATGTTGATGATACACCCGAAAAGGTACTCCCATATAACAACAAATCCATTTGTGCCGTCATCTTTATGCCTCTTATAAGACTTGCTCCTACTCTCCCACTGCTTGAATTAGCTTACTAATTGTTTTTTGTACTAGATGTTGTAAAACCAAGCACAAGGGAAAGGTTATCAGGTGGATTCAGATGTGCACCCATGGCCCAGGTCATCTCTACTAGCACTCTTCTCGCATTTACACCGAGGGGGATCCTTATCAAGATTTCCCATATGGGGAGTTCATGATGCTCGCTCTATGTATTCTACGTGAGATCCAAATCCTTCATTAGACATCTCTCTCCTCAATTCCATCTACTCGCAATGTTTTGTTTCTTATCTATTTCCCTCTCACGTGCCTCATTATACTTAAGCCACCTTTCCTCTCTCTTCCTTTCTTCCGCTAGGTCTACCATCCTTCACCAAACCTTCTCCTACCCCGTGCATGGTGGGGTTTAGTTAGCCATCAGTTTACTCTCCAAATTCAAAGTTACCATTAGGATCTTGATTTCTAGTGGAATGCCTTGCAGATAAGTTCCCCTGGATATTGTTAAAACTAGAATTCAACTACCCTCACGGGCACTAATAACTAGAAATTGAGTACTCCAAGATATAACTATTTAAAATTCCATGGAACCACATATCCATAGCTCGAGTCCAGATCAGATCAGCATCATAAAGGGCTTGAAATTATTCATGTGTCCAAACAAGTGCACGATACCTCCAATTCCACTTAGATGCATACGTAATCAACCACTCGTATAATTTTACTGGGAAGATAACAAAGAAGCTCTCATATAAACTATCATATAGGTTCTATTCCACCCATACGCATGTGTTAAACTCAGATCCAGTGTTGAACCACCATGCGTATTCTTCTTCCAGATCGTGTATCCACTCTTCAACACTTGCTAAGGTCAACCGGTATGTCTTCATCATGAACCATCCTAAAAATAACTGAAAAAGAGGTCCCAACAATGGAACCAATGATGTAGCCTATAATTCAATAATACAAGCCCAATAAGACCCTAGGCATGCTGACACATCACTCAACCTAGACTGAGCACTCACCCGAAGCGTGTAAAGGTACCAGTCCCCTTTAGGGTTGTTGTTGTAGGATGTTAGCATGATGAAGACTTAATACATGTAGTTCCATTATTAATACATCATTCTACAAAGCATGCCAGATCTATATCTAAGGGAGAACAGAATTAAGTATTAACCATGATGAATTCAAGAACATAATAGATCCAGATACACACATAACTAACACTTAGATTCAACCAATATCCTCCATTATATTAAATATGACAATTACATAAAATCTTCTTACAGTAATGGCATTCTATACCCATATGCACACAGATCTGATATAGTAGTCCAGTCTTGCACACATACATACATATATTTATCTCTACTCATTCCATAATATTATATCTACTACGCAGTTCACTACATATTTATAAGGGTGGGGACTTTCCCTTCACCGCTTATCCAATCCTAAAATAGGTCACATGCTATTATTAGCTACGCAATTTTTACAGCCATAGCCCCACATGCAAGTGTGCTAATAATATACTTCCTTTAGTTAACTGGCAGTGATAAACCTATTCTTAGCCCGCATCCATGTAAAGTGCTTTGTAGCTGATCCTCCAAAAATAGCCAATGCATGGCGCGCAAGTATCTACCTCATTTATGTGCTCTACACGCCATCTCTAAAAATAGATCCTCATGTGCAAAAATGGCTAAGTCTCGAAATATGAACTTATCCTCCGTGCGTGTGTTTCCCTTATATATTCGCACCTTTGAACATGCCTTATTTTCCCACATAGATCTCTTATGTGCCTTTTGTTAAGTATTCTCTGCTCAATAATATATACAATATTTTTGTATTGTGGGGACCTGAGCTTTTCAAGCTCCCCACATAACTTCTCCTTCCTCTTCTCTGTGCTCTATCTTTTCATATATCTGGCAAGATAATTCTACGTGCCTGTGAGAAGATATTTGTCCAAGTGAACTCCTAAAGCCTCCAATCAACCTAGAGATTGCATTCACAGATCAAGAGCATTCAAGAGAAGAAGAAGACGTGCCTGCAAAAGATTCAATGTCTAAATCTCAGGGGAAATACAAAAACTATGTCCCAATAATATACCTGCATGAAGCCAAAGAAAATAAATAATAAAAATACAGCCAAGGTTTATTATAATGCTTAGGCAAAGTGATCGAACTATAGTTGTGCCCTAAAATGTACCAAGGTGCATGCGAGGCAAGTAATCCCTAATCGAGCCACATTTTTAAAAAAGAAAACTGTTTAAAAATAAATTCCTTGTTTGGATTTTGCAACAAAAAATTAGGAAAGATAGAAAAAAAATTCTGATTTTGGAAAGGGGTCCGGAAAGATTTTAAAATTGAAATTTAAACAAGTCATAACTTTCAACTAGTACCTCGGATTGAGGTGTTATTTTTTTGAAAGTGCATGTTTTTGTGAGCTCTACATATTGGTCTAAGTTTTAATAATCTTTTTCTTGTAAAAATTACAAAAATTAGAGGTTTTGGTACTTGAAAAGAGGCCAAAGAGTCCAAAACAAATACTGTAATTACGGCACCAAAATTAGGTGTTCAATTTTTTCTTCTATTGTGTATCAGTCTTCACTATGGCTGAAATTATGGCACCAAAATTCTTTTTTCTAGATTCTCAAATTTATGTTATGATAATCACCCAACATGGAAAAAAAGTTTGTGCACAACTTGATTTTTAAAATCTTTGGTCCATTTTTTCTAGTACATTAACAAGATATCCAAAGATGTTACACAACAAGCTACATTTGATCATGCAAATCAAAAAGTAAAGTTAATAATATATTTTATTGTTTTAGATTACGTACAACCTCATATACATGAGGCCAAAACAATAAAATAATCTTGGAACAAGTTGAAATTAGTATATGAGTTCAAAAATAAGAACACAATACGTCATCTCCAGAGTCAACTATTGAACTTGAAAATGCAACCAAATGAGAAATTTGAAATGTTTTTTAGAAGAGTAGCAACTTTGTGTACATCACTTCAAGCTTTGGAAGAATAAGTAACTGACACATCACTCGTGCCTATAGTATTGAGAGCTCTTCCTCCTTATAGTATTTTTGTGACCACGTTAAACATAACTGGTCAAACAACAAATTTTGAAGAGTTAGTGAATATGATACAACAAGAGGAAGCTATTCATTCAACTACTGAAATTGAAGAGCAAGCACTTGCTTCTAATCAAAAAGGAAAAAAATAGACTAAGTCTAGTAAACAGCCTCAGAAGCAAGGTAATACTCAACAAGGCCAAAAGGGTCAACAAAAATGTCTTATTTGTGGTCGAAAAGTACCGAGTTAAAAAAAATTGGTACAACACATTCCAATAAGGATCGTTAAGTGGTAAAAATATTAATCACAAACAAACAAAATCAGGCCAACAATAAAGTAAACAGGACAAAATAATCAAAAGTGGAAGAAAAACCAACTCGATAAGGAAATGTATCCAAACAGAAGATAAATTTGATGATAACGACTTCCTATCTTTTACACAATCAAATGAAGTATCCAATTCTACAAATCAAATTTGTTATGTCGAATTGGGTGTAACTCAAAACATGATAAGAAATAAAGATTGGTTCTTCATAAAGAGTAAAACACCCACCAAAAACCATGTCTCTTTGGGGGATGATACATCATACAGTGTTGAAGGAATTGGTTCCATTTCACTACCACTTGGGCAACATAATTGTAAAATTCCAGATGTTCTTTATGTCCCTGGTTTAACAAAAAATTTATTATCCGTGAGTCAATTATTAGATCACAATCTCAAAATTGACTTTGATTGTAAAGGTAGTAAAAATATGTGCTTAATTCGAGATAATTCAAGAAGCTTGAAAATTGTTGCAAAAGCTTCGAATGTGGGAAGAATGTTTCAGCTGGATTTTTTCAACAAAATGATCAAGCACTTGTAGCCAAGGATACATCATCAGCTCAATTATGGCATCAAAGACTTGGACATGTAAGTTTTGGCTATTTTGACACACTTCATCGATACAACATGGTTAGGGGTTTTCCACTTATAAAAAAGAGTACGGATAAATGTCAACATTTTTTGGTAGGAAAAGAACATAGAGAACCATTCAAACATATTACATTTCAAGGTAAGGAAAACTTAACTTGGTGCATACTAATCTATGCTTGGCCAATGAGACCAAAGCCACTCCATGTTTCAATATTTTATGCTCTTTGTTGATGATTTTTCAAGAAAATGTGGATATATTGTCTTTCTACAAAATACCAAGATTTTTAAACTTTCAAGAAGTTCAAATCCCTTGTTGAAATAGAGTTTGGTAGGAAAATAAAAACACTCTGCTCAGATCGAGGGGGAGAATACACCAGCAATGAGTTCAACGATTTTTGGAAACACATGGCATTCATCGTCAAATGGATCCTCCTCACACACCACAACAAAATGGTGTTGTTGAAAGGTGAAATCATACTATCATGTATATGGTGTGATGTATGATTAGTGATGCAAGTTTATCAAAAACAATTGGGCGAAAGTAGCTAAAACAACAGTCTATTTACTAAACAGAGTTCCCACTGCAACTCTTGATGGAGTAACACCACAAGAATCATGGTCAGGGAATAATCCATCTATTTCACACCTTAGATTTTTTGGATGTAAAGCAATTATGCACATTCCTAAGAAACAAATAACTAAGCTTGATATGAAATCAAAAACTTATCTTCTTGCGATACGGTGATGAAGCACTTGGCTACAGACTTATGGATCCAATAACAAGGAGGGTATACACAAGTTGGGATGTTGAGTTCTTTGAGAAGAAATAAGCAAATGCTCCTTCCATACACTCACGTGATGAAAAAATCATCCCTACAGTGAAAATAGAGGATGGTAATCACTTTGATGATGAAAGTGATGATGGGGAAGATGGTGAAATTCAACCTCCCACAGAACCACTAAAAGTATGCCTAAATGGTATATAAGTATGATGAGAGATGTAAAATTGGATAGTGCCCCCGACACATCTACCAATGGAATGAGGACTCGCAATATGGCTCGAAATGAGGTCAATTTGGCCTTAATGGGTAAATTTGTTTAAACTACTAAGTCATCCACATTTTTGAAGTTTGATACCTAAACCTTGGAAAGATGCTATGGATGCAGAATATAAGTCATTTGTGAAAAATAATACATGGAAACTTACAGATCTTCCACTAGGGAAAAGTTTGATTGGATGCAAATGGATCTTTGAAACGAAGTACAAAGAGGATGGTAAAATTTATAAACACGAGGCTAAACTAGTTGCTAAGGGATATGCTCAAAAAGAAGGCATTGATTATGAGGAGACTTTTTCTCCCACAACTAAGATAAAAACGTTCAGGTTAATCTTTGCTCTAGCTACACAATTTGGTTGGAAGATACAACAAATGGAAGTGAAAATTTCCTTTCTTAATGGTGATTTACAGTGTACATGACTCAACTAGAAGGTTTTTTAATAATAGGTAAGGAGGAAAAGGTATGTAAACTCATAAAATCACTATATGGTTTAAAGCAGTCTCCTAGGGCATGGTATATTAAATTTGATGAGCATCTCATTCAACATGGATTCAACAGGAGTCCATATGATCCTAATATCTATCTCAAAAAGAAAGGGGGAGATAATGATCATTGTAGTATATGTCGATGATCTATTCATCACCGGAGGATCAGTGAGGATGATTGAGTCAATAAAGAAAGATTTAACATGATCATTTGACATGAATGATCTCGGGCTTCTACTTTATTGTCTTGGACTTCAAGTTTGGAAAAGATAAAATCATATATTTGTGTCACAATTGAAATACACCAAGACAATGCTCAAGAATTTCAATATGATGGATTCTAAACCAATTGCCAAACCTATGGACACAACACTTCAACTGTCTTGAACAGATCCATCACCACAAGTAAATGCAACTCTCTATCGGCAGTTGATTGGGAGTCTCATCTACTTGATCGCACTAGGCCAAATATCAGCTATGTAGTTAGCTATCTTTCATAGTTCATGCAAGAACCAAGGGTTTCTCACTAGAAAGCAGAAAAAGAGGATATTGAGGTACATCAAAGGAACTATGGACTATGGCCTAGAATATAAGAAGAACAATAACTTCTTCTTGACATGATATTCAGATTCAGATCATGTAGGAAACATAGATGATAGGAAATCCACTTCAAGATTTGTATTCTTTTTGGGATCTGTATTGATATCATGGGGAGGTAAGAAATAGACTTGTGTTTCAAGATCCTCCATATAATAATAATATCATGTAGCAAGTGGAGTTGTTTGTGAAGCAATGTGGCTCCGAAGTATACTTGACGGATTGGGAATACCGTAGAAAGAACCAACAATCCTATATGTAGACAATGAAGGATTAATAAAACTTGTTTAGAATCCATTTTTTCATGAATGCTCCAAACACTTTGAGGTGAAACTACATTTCATTCATGAACATGTTCAGAACAACAACATCTATCTCCAAGATTGCTCGATAGAACATCAACATGCAGATATCTTCACAAAGTCTCTTGCATGTCCAAAATTATAGGCATTCAGATTTTTTATCTCCTGTTGACTTCAGAGTATGCTTAATTAAGGAAGGGGATGTTGGAAATAAAATAACACTTAATTCATTATATGATTTAAAGTGATATTGTGATAAAGTAATTTTTAATTACTTAAGTTATCTTAGATATAGTCAATTATTAGGAGTTGTCTTTTAGTTTTTTTATCCGTTGGATTGTGGGATCATGTTCTATCTTGCATATTTTGTTCCTGGATGATTTTCATGAGGGGAAATAGGGGCAATTAGGGGCAATAATCTATTCCTACATATTTACTTAGTTTAGTTGATATTGTTCCATATATTTTTGAAGAGATAGAAGTTGTCCAATATCTATAAATAGTGCATCTCTCTCTTTTCATTGTAATGCTTGATTTTGATATTAATAAAATACACAAGCACCGTCTTGTTTCTGTGTAAATCTTATGTGTCAAATATTCTTTTCAAGTATTCATTGTCAATAAAAATAAACCTGATCTTGACTCAAAGGATCTATATTTCCTAGGATGTAAGTTCTATCCTTGACCCTATCACCCTTTTTAGCATGCTTTTCATGACGACAAGGATTTTGGAAGGATATCAAGCCTTTGCAAGAACCAATACTTGCATGATTTGAATTATAATTGTAGATATAGTAAAAATGCTTACCCTTAATCTTCCCATCAATTTTAACATGTTTCTCAACATAAAAAATATATTACAATGACATAGGAGGAATTAACAAATCTGGAATGTGATCATTGTTATCATACCTTAGGTTCTCCTCAACATGTTCATATTCCTTTTTCAAATAAAGAATGGTTGAGATATCTTTTACAAATCCATCTTTGTGAATTATATTTCAGTTAGGATCAACATTCTCCTTCCCCTTAGGCTCTTCATCTTCAACAAGTTAATCCCTTTGGTGGAAAAATGTATGGAGCAACTTCATAGCTCTTACTATAACCATAAACACCATTATCTTTATTCTTACAAAGTTGATGTTCTAAAAATTATAGCCAATGAAAAATCAACATTGGCAACTAGTAATTGGGCTTTAACCACAAAATTCTCTCCACAATCTTGCCAATCGACTTTCCTTATTTTTATCCATATTTCACCCCAAGATAAATATTGGATCGAATCACGACCCCGCTTAAAAGGAACCTAAGAGAACTCATTCAATCCTATAAATTGGTTGCAAAAATATTCAGAAATGAAGTGGCAGAGATGAAGAAAGAGCAAGGGATCCTATATAAAAAGAAACAAATCTGTCAAGCCGTTTCTACACCTTAAATTCATTCTGCAAGTTACAGGTAGACTCAACAATGGAATAACATGGTCATACAAAAGGGGAGATGTTACAGAGGAACCAGAAACTAGAAGAAGAAGAAACAACAAAGATTCGATGTCCTTGGGCTCAAAACAGCTCAGGAAAGGCCCAAAAACAACTAAGTATGGAGGAGGCAGCGGAAGAGACCATGTGTCCTAATGATGCTTCTCTCAAATTGAATCCAAAGGGAGAAACCCAAACGAGTATGAGCTCACCACGTATCCCAAAGCCTAAAAATGAGAGGAACCATTGAAAACTCCATAGAGTAGTGTAGGCCGACAAGTGTCAACTTGGCACTCCTCCAGAGGAAACTTTGCATCGGGTTTGTAAACAAGTGTGGTGCTTCCACGTGTACCTCAAAGGGGGGAAAGGTTAGTTGAATAGTCAACACATAAGCAGATGAGTGGAGGCTGTTAAGTGTCTTAAGGGCATTGTTTTAAGGGTAAAATGGAGAAAAGGTTCCCGAGCGAGTGCCAGAGTGACACATGTCCTGGGGAAAGTGGGTAGTCGGGGAAAAAGTTTATTTTCACCCTTGTTACCTCAAAAGGGAGTAAAAGTTGCAAAATGGCCCGCAACTCAGCTCAAGGAAAAATTCAGCACTTAGACCCGAGTCAAAGCCAAGGCAGGGAGTCAGGGAAAATAGTGAAAGTTTGCCTTTTTTCAAAAGGCATAAAGGAAAAAGTTAGAGCGCATCTCCCCAACCTACCAAAGACTGCCACACGTCCCATATTAAAGAGATGCTCATTCTCAAAACTAGTTTTCCTCCCCACTTATATGAATTCAATACAAACTTTGAAGGGGCATATCTTTTGACTCAGGGCTCAAAATATTATGAATCTAACACCATTGGAAGGATCTTGGCCTCACCCACACAATGGAGGTCTGAGACTTTATTTTTGAGGAGGTTAGGTAAAGTAAATGGAGGAAAACATCTTCAAGCTTTTAATGCAGGATCCACCAATATCAACAACCAGATTGGATTCAATTTATTTCCACCATTTCCTCTCTCTCTAAGACGTCAAACCAAGGATCGATGCAGTAAAGATGGATTTGGGGGCAGATTTTAGAAAAAGCATTAACAACAGTGGTTGAGCTTCGACCCACATTTTCCCGCTTCTCTCTCTCTCTTTCTTCTCTCCCGCTAAATTTATAAAGTTAGGAACAAGATTCATTGTAAAGGGTTGGATATTCTTAGTTTTGTAGGCTCCCTTCTCCTTCTAGCAAAGGATTTGTGGGGTTCAGGCCTTCCATTAAAATTGTAATACATTTCTACTTTTGACTATTCTGTAATGAATTGTATCAATTTATAGAGCAATAAAATATGTTTGTGATCAATCTTAGATCCTTTTTGTTTCTTTTGCTTCTATTTGGTCTCTCATTACAAATCTGGCTATTTGTGCTTGTTTATTATATGCATTTTATTGGTTCGTGTCGAAGGAAAACTAAGTGTTCATCATTCCTTTGGTGCATCACCTCGTAGTTTAGATTTGTTTTCATTTTTTATTCCTTTTATCACTATCTCCTTGGTAAATTTTATATTAGGATTAAGAACATACCCTTTGCAAGTTTCTACGTATGCACCTAAATAGAGGAATAAGGAACCAGCCTTCAATCTGGAGAGCTTTCCCATTTTTGCAAGGTCCCACACCTTGGGGAAAGTTCAATGTTATGCAATCACACCAAATGAGCCTGCCTTAGAAAAGTAGATCTTTTAGGGCTCATTTGGGGGTGTTGTGATTCTGCACTAACACTTATTTCTTCACTCATGCTCCATGATTTATTAATCTTTATTTATCACAAAGGAAGGTAGGTTGAAATGGTCTAGTAGCACTTCAAAACTTGACCCTAAGGGATTCCTCACACTATGAATTCTCGAAGAACTTCCTTCTCTATTATGGTGTCATGGCCCATGAAAATTTTGCAAATTTAGGGCTAGTGAATTCATACTTCATGCCAACCTCTCTTTTCTTTCAATGATTCTATTGAACTTATCCTTTTTAGAATCCCTATGGCCCATGTTATCCCCTTAAATTGGCTTCTTTGAATTCTTCTTTATGAATGAATACCCTCTAGGATGGGAAGATTTATGCTCGATAACAATGTAATATCCCTTTTATATCTAAAACTTGAAAAAATCATCAATTCCAATTGAGAGTAATATGATTTTTACAACGTATAACCAAAGAATATTATAAACCCTAGCAAAGTGAGCTATATTTACACTTTAAGGGCATCAAACACCATTCAAACAAGCTAGAAATTGGTTTATAAATTCTCCTAAATATTATACTCAACCAAAAAATTATATGTTGGAAGCAAAACCATTGAGGGGGGTGGTTGAATCAGTGGGCACTAAAACATTCTTTCAAATTTACTTTAGTCATTCATTAACCATTCATCAACTTAACCATTAACCATAAACCATTAACCATGAATTCAATAACCATAACCAAACATGAGAAAAGGAGAACACATCAACACATGAACACAAGATATAAGTTGGAAACCCTCAAGGGGAAGAAAACATACTTAAAAAACTTTATTATAACTAGGATTCAAATTTGGTTGCACACCAACCCAATAAGCAGAACCAACCCATAGGTTTAGTGAGGCACCAACCCCACAAGGAGTACCATCCCATGGATTTAATAGAGCACCAACCCTACAAGGAGGCACCAACCCCTAGATGACTCAGCATTAACTAAATCCACTTGATGTGCTTATCATCTCTAAAATTTTGCACCTATAATTGATGATGACACCATGAAGCTCTCTTTTTCTCTGTCCTTCTCAAAACACCTCTCTAGGACAACTCGCTCAAGATCTCCTTCTTCAAGATGATTATGTCTAATGACCTATCATTCGACAATAAAACACCTTCTAAAACATAATATCATCATATTTTACCTCTCATGATGGTATCAAAGACCTCCTCCTTCTTATTTACCCCTCTAGGTCACATTTTTGCATACCCTCTCAACAACACAAAATAAGCCTTCTAACTTGCTTATATACTCGAATCTTGACATAATTACATATATGTCTCGACATTATAGGAAAATTATCATAAATAAAACTTTAAAACATTCTTAAATAACATTCATAAGACCACATAGGTTAGAAACATCATCTAGAACCATCATCTCACCTTTAGGACTCATGAAGCCTCATTGCACTTAAAAATCATACACGCTAAAAACCATATCACTTGGCCAACCAAAACCTTCAACAAGAAACAAGAAATACTTAGACATATTTTATAATACCTCTAACAACCTCCATAAATATTGAATCAATCTACACCGTCATCTCACCTCATGAAGCCACTTGAGAACAAGGACAACCAACAT
Source organism: Taxus wallichiana var. yunnanensis (assembly GCA_018340775.1). Classification (NCBI taxonomy): domain Eukaryota; kingdom Viridiplantae; phylum Streptophyta; class Pinopsida; order Cupressales; family Taxaceae; genus Taxus; species Taxus wallichiana. The sequence continues at coordinate 740,099,663 of CM031241.1, forward strand.
GCCCTAAAACTAGTCTTCAAATATGCACATGTGACATACAAATGGAAATATCATGACCTCAATGTCATCACCAAATGTAAACCATTCCATAAATTATATTGAGTCACCTCCAAAATTCCACCGCAATCACTCACCTGAGACTACCCAAAACTGCCCTAAACCTAGTTTTGCAAAACAAGCCATAAAATAACTCCTAAGGGATCAACCATGATCTAAAAAATCATGGAAACCTATAATATCTACTTTAATTCATCCATAACTAATTTATCTATTAGTTCTAATGCAAAACTTGATAAAGAAACTCGAACTTCAAAAATTGTATTTTTAGTGGGGTCTACACACAACCAAGACACCTAACTTACACCTGGAGAAATATGGAGGAGTTATCTACAACCTCCAATCATCAAAATTTCACAAAAATACATTATATTCCATAACTAACAATATATCTCCCATCTCTTTTAAAATAGGGTTTTAAGAGGGTTTAAAACCAACTTACCTTCTTAACGATTATTCATATAGATCTACCCTTTAACTCTCAAAATAATGTTAAGAATGGAATCTTATGACCCTTCCCCATATACAATGAATATATTGTACCACCATTCATGGTTTGCACATGCCAATGAGCATCAAACTATCCAAATCGACTTTGAAATCTCACTTCTAAAAACTTGGTACGAGTAAAAATGACATAACATGCAAAATATTACATATTAGGACCTGAAATTTAGGCCACACCTCCATATCAACATGATAAAAATATCAAATACTGAAATTTTCTCAAATTTACTTAGAAATGATGACTCGCCTTCATTAGGGAATTCTTTTTCAAGGACTAGATCTAGGAACAAACTTAAAAACCCACTTTCCATGCAATATGTTCAAAGTAATGACCTCAAACTTCATCAACATGATAGAAAAACTTACCATAGCTCTAACATAGTGCATATTTGCATTTCCAAGCTGAAATCATACCACACCTCATTAGGTCACCTAGGGTTTGAGAATATGTCTAGTACAGACCTAGAAAACATGAATTAGCCCTATACCTACACTCTAAGACACTTGTGAGTGTCTATAAAAACATCTACATGATTCCCATTCTCTCATCATGTATATCCATCTACTAGACACACTCTATCATTTCATACCATACCTATTGACTAGTTTCTAAATTAGGCCTCTTGAACATGATTACTTCAGACAATGCAGACCTCCTTGTCACTTTTCCATCCTTGAAAACCTATAAGAATATTCGCAACACTCCATGAGATCATCACAACATCCTCTTAACATTGCATCACCTCTATAAGAAAACAAAATCCATCATACCTATTCAATAACCCATGAAACAACACCAAAACCAAATAACTCAATTGCCACTACTAATCAACCTTCATGTTTCTTACCTATTTTGACATCAATGACAACATCACACACTCACTTGTTTTGACATCAACAACAACACAATGCCAAAAATCTCCCCCTTTGTCATGGATGACAAACCCATTGATGGAAAAACACACAAAATAACATCTCCCCCTAAGGAATTCACATTTCATTAGCTCATTCTTCCCATTTTGACATTAATGATAAAGAAAACATACCTACAACACCTCATTCCAATAATTCTCTCATCACATTAGGCTCACCTTTTTGTTGGAAACATCAACCAAATCAAACAAATTCCATTGGACATTGTTCTCTAATTTGACTCATAAGAACAACACAAATCCCCCTTATTAAATGGATGACTTTAAAGAACTGACATAATTTCCTTTTAATTTAAGAATGAACCTTAATAACTCCTCATGTTGCCTTTACCACTTACATGAGTTCTCAACACATAACTAAACATGTTTTCCTTTTAATTATTCTTGATATTACAAATCCTACTTATGAGATTCAAATATATCTTCTCAGCTCTCCCTAACTTTCTTGGATTCTTGAACAACTGTTGGATCCCAATTAGACCTCACAAACCTTCCTTGTGACACATAATATCATCTTATATCTCCCCTAAGACCAATATCCTATCTCTTAAAAGAGTAAAATCATCTCAAGCAACCAAACCTCCTCAACAACAATAACTCAACATGCATCCGATACAAATGCACAACAACCAACTTCGAGGACAGATAACACACAAGTTACATTACCAACAACTCCTCTAGTCTCTCACCAAACACCAAGTATTCATACCTATTTGATTCTCCCTTGTTCTTGATATGATTGCTTTGATCACAACTTCACGGTCGATACTCAAACTCAACTTATCAATGGAACAAATATAGACTTCCTCAACACAACACTATCACCATGTACCACCTCACCAAATGCACATACTCATAATTTTTATATAGCTACTAAATCAAGAGACAACATGCTTACCTTCCAAAACCCCGCTCATGGATTTGAAACACAATTATATAGAACCCCCTTAGTCTAAGACTGCTAGATACTACCTTCATTTCTTTATCAATTTTTCCATAATATGCAACAAGTATAAGGCTTCTTTCAATAAGGCTAAGACATTTTCAAATATTTAATATGTATCAAATAAATAATATTCATACCCTAATCCAACCGCAAACACATATTTGTGTTTCTTACTCTTCTCTATGACCTTCATCATGCTCATAGTCCTCAAAAATTTCCTTGATGACCATACTTACTACTTGAACCTTCATTCCCTATTAAAACCTTAAGAAACACAAGCATACTTGTTCCAAAAAAAAACATGCTTAAAAACCTTATTTCACCATGACCAACCTTAAAGTCTCTAATCATGATTGTACCATCACCATTGTCTCCCAAATTTGACAATAATCTACCTTCATGATCATGATTTTTAATATCACTCCTAAATAGCTTACCTGTTTAGCTTAATATTGTTAACACTACCTTCATGTTTTCTTAATTATATGATTCTTCTTGGCACTCAACCCAATCAAATCATGACACACTCAAATGACCGTCTCATTAACATTACTTCAATGCAACTTGAGTACTTACTTCTAACAAGGACCAACATATTCTTGCTCCAAAACTCATAACTCCCCTTTAGACAATGCATACCTGATCATGAAGCTTATCAAATACACTTCAAAAGGATCATATAGTTTCAATGCTTCTCAGCTATCAACAATGAAACAACACACCATAATTTGTTCATGCAAATTTTTGTACATCTTGGTCTTGAGTAACGTTTATAGGCCAAAATATTATACTTTTAAGTACACATACCAAACTTAGATCTTAAGTGACAACCTAAGACATCAATAAAGATTCAAGTTGTATTCATTAATGCCTTCTTCATGTTCCTGATATCATAGTGTAAACCCAAACTTATGATTCACACACTTTTTATCCTACCTTGAAATCTTGTTACAACTTAAGACATATAAACTTATATGTTAAGCCTTCATAGATTTTCAACATGAATTCAAGCTAAGAGCACTCTTTTAGTTGATTTCACACAACTTAACAACATATCTCTATGATTGTGATTGAATAAACCTCTTGATGCATCATCTTCAATATAAATCCATGAATGACTCCAAAATGTAACCTTATCCAAAACTATTCTTACATTCTCTTAACATAGTGCATGTACCTAATTAGATTTAACTAGGAGGCACTACCTTCTTGACCATGCTTAACAAACTCAAACCATAAGAATAAGGAAATGATCAATCAAATAGTACAATCATTAGCATACCTTGATTCTTCAAGAATAATAGAAACGAGGAATCTTCAGTCTTTATCATACTTTTCCTCATTTATGAGTCAAATCATGACATTCTCTTTACATCAAATATTGACCTTTTTCATACCTTGAACCTTCTTAAATGATATTTTTGTTCTTGTCTCTCAACCTACAGATACAAATCTTAAACTTTAATTCATCATCAAATGCCACTTGAGAAAATATTGTATTTGTATCCTTATGTTATACATTATGCGAAAAATACATATCCTAAATTCCTATTCCCTTTGATGCACTTCTAAAATCATTACAACACTAAGATGAGACTAAATGGACTATGAAAATGTTTTGCAACATACCTTTAACCATCTTTATGCAACTTCTATGTCTACCATTACTTACCAAGCCATCAACCTATCATACTTGTTAGGTCAATATCTTTATAGACTCACACATAATCCTTCAAAATTGGTAAATATACAATTTTTTTCTTGCTTTATTTCATGTCTTTCATAGACAAAATATAGAAACTTTTTCCTACCTTGTTATTATTTTGATCATGCCTTAAAACCATACTTTTGGATCTATTAAGGTCTTCATAGGCCTTGTAAACACATATTGAGATACATCACTTTCTCCTCAACTATCACAGACCGTAGTTCTTCTCAAAACTTTTATGAAACAACTTTAAGACTTCTTGACTTATCTTTATACATTGATTCATAACTCCTCCTAATTCTCTAAACCACACCAACTTTCCCTTCAAGTAAATTTCATAAGCCTTCAAGAACTAAGATGGAATCTTCATGTCCTAATTCAATCATAGAGCCAACAAGCATATTATGAAACCAAAAATTTAGGGTCAACAAAATCCCCCTAAGGTATTTCTTTCCTCTTTAACTCAAAAACAAAAATAAAGTTTCTTATATCATTCTACCTTCATAATATTTTCCATAAGGTTTGAACCTACAAGCTTTACCGTGACAACATTACCAAATCTCATTGTACTTTGTCAATCCTCCGATCATGCCCGATTCTCAACTAGGACACTTCAACATTCACTTTGGATCTGAAACCACGTACTTATACAAAAAAACATGAAAAAATCTACTTGCAAGTCCACATAGACTACTCATAACACAACTCTTGACCTCTAACATGACTCCAAGATAGAGATAAAAATTCATGAATTATACTCGAGACATAAACATACCTTAATCATATTTTCTTGACCTTTTTATACATCAATCATAATACAAATGATGATTCCAACATATTAATAAACCCTCATTGCTTCTCATGAATGAAAAATGTCTCCATGAATCTTAATGAAAATACCTCTATTTTTTAGGGCACTAGAACAACACAAACTCAGAAGATTCCCAAATCTCCATCTTCTTCTCATTAAACTTACAGTTAGTCTTTAATATCATCTTGATTGGTGACAATTTTTCATTATTCTCCTCTTCTAAGTGTATAGATATCAAACAAACATGTCTCTCTTGGAACACTTCAATATCTGGATCATACTCAATCATAGAAAACATACCTTCCTCACTAGTTAACAGATCCAAATTCTTGATTGTATTTATCTCAATCTTCACAATTTCAATCTTAACCCTATCAATAGGATTAGATACTTTGCAATGCTTGACTGATTTGTATGCATCCTTCTTGACCTCATTTGCATGATCGGTCTTTGAAAACCATATATCTTTGAACTTGGGAGATTCAAACTTCTTGACTTGACTTAGAGAAACATGATGATAATACCTTGCAATATGACCCTTCTTATGAAAATTATATCAAAAAACATTATGCATACCACTTGACTGCTTATGAATTCAATTTATTCAATTTATTCCATTTCTCCATGGGTACTTACTCTTGGAGGACCTTCTAAAATCCTTTTTCCCTATGACCATATTGATTGCAATTATAATAATAACCATGAAACAAACTTGCATACCTCATAACATTAGATTACATAATTGAATTGTCTTATCAATGTTGAATTTTCTTTCACTAGTATCCTTAATTTGATCTCCATTTTAAATAGGAAAAACATCTTGACTTGGCATTTCAAACTTATTATGTCCTCTAGGTCGCACTTTCTCATACCTTTTCAACAACACAAAATAAGCCTTCTTAACTTGCTTATATACCTAAATATTGACATAATTACATATAGGTCAGTCATTATAGGACAAATATCACAAATTAAACTTAAAAATATCCTTAAAAATAGCATTCATAAGACCACTTAGGTCGGAAACATCATCTAGAACCATCATCTCTCCTTTAGGACTCAAGAAGTCCTAACGCAATCAAAAGCCTACTTGCCAAAATCAAAATCACTTGAGCAACAAAAAATTCACCAAGAAAAAAAAACAATTATACATGTTTTCTAATACCTATAACAACCTCCAACAATCTTGAATCACTCATCATCATCATCTCACCTCATGAAGCCACTTGAGAACAAGGACAACCAACATGCCCCAAAACTAGTCTTCAGAAACAAAGCTCAAACCTACACCAAAAATCCTCAAATATGAAAGTGTGATATACAAATGGAAATATCATGACCTCAGGTTCATAACCAAATGAAAACTATTCCACAAATCATAGTGATACACCTCTAAAATGCCTCTACAATCAAGTCACCTAAAACTAACCAAAATTTCCCTAAATCGAATCTTGAAAAACAAGCCATACCAGACATCCTAAGGGCTCAAACATGGTCTAAAACCACCATTTACACCTGAAATATCTCCCATACTTCCTCCATAACAAATTTACCCAATAGGTTTAATGCAAAACTTGAGAGAGAAAAAAACTTCTTTAGAAACTTGTATTTTTGAGTGGGGTGCATAGACATACAAGACACCTAACTTGCACCTAGAGAAATATGGAGAAATCCTCTACAACCTCCAATCATAAAAAAATTAGCAAACAATCCATTCTGGTCCATAACTAATGAGATCTCTCCCATCACTTTTGAACTAGGATTTTAAGTGAGTTTAAAACCACTTTACCTTCTTAACAATTGTTCATAAATATATTCCCCTTAACTCTCAAAATTATGCTTGGATTGTAATCTCATGACCCTTTTCCAACTATAATGAAGAGATTGGACCATCATGGATAGTTTACACGTGCCAACGAGCATCAAATTGTCAAAATTGTCCTTGAAATCTCACTTCTAGAAACTCAGTAGGAGTAAAAATGACATAACTTGCAAAATATTCAAAATTATGACCACACCTCCATATCAACATGATAACACATCTCCAATACTCGTGTTTTATCAAATACACTAAAAAATGATGACTTCACTTCATTAGGGCATGCTTTCTCAAGGACTAGGTCTATAAACATACCTAACAACCACTTTCCATGCAATATGCTTAAAGTAATGACCTCAAACTTCATAAAAATGTTAGAAAAAACTTACCAAAACTTTTATAGAGCTCACATTTGCATTTCAAATTATAAATCATACCAAAACACCTCATTAGGTCACATGGGGATTGAGAATAGGTATAGTGCAGACATAGAAAACACTATTTAGCCCTATACTTACACTTTGAAACACTTGTGAGTGTATCTAAAACACATATACATGATTCACATGCTCTCACCATGCATATCCAGTTCTTTACACACACTGTACTCCATCATGTCATACTATACCTACTGACTAGGTCTTCAAATTAGGCCTCTTGAACATGCTTGCTTTACCACAATTGACCTCGTCATCACTTTATTGCCCTTGAAAACCTAAAATAATATTTACCACACTCCATGACATTATCACAACATCCTATTAACACTACATCACCTCTATAGGACACCACAAGCCATCATACCTATTTAATAACCCACGAAACAACACCAAAACCAAACAACTCAACTAATGCTACTAATCAACCTTTATGTTTCTTACCTTTTTTACAATAATGATACTATTGACATCAATTAAAACATCACACACTCATAAATGATAACACAATTCCAACAATAAACACCAATAAAAATTACTCCAAAAATATATGCAAATTATGAAGTTCATACACGGTTGTAATTAAATTAATGAAAAAAAATTATACCTCACAATAATGGATGGAATGGAGGTTACAAGCCCCCAAAATCTCATGAAAGTGTGAAATCAACCTCTAAAATAATGAGGAATATGGATATCAAATCCAAATGAATAAGTCTTCCCTAGATGGCACCCGACACCTCCTCCAAGAAAGTCTCTACCCTAGAGAGGGAATAAAATTGGTGCTCAAATCCTAACAACTCTTCTCCAATCAAACCTTAGATGAAAATCTACAACATCAATCTCCTTGAAGCACTTGGAAACAACCAATTGAAGAGTTTTCATTCTTCAATCAAGCAAGGAAGCGTTTCATCCTCGTTGATATCCACACCAAAGGATTTTCACTCCTTAGTGGAATGAATTGAGAAAACACCCCAAAAACCATGCAAAGTATATATTGGATAAGATGATGATACCTAAATGAGCCAAGAAAACTCTATTTTATACCCATTTATGTCTTTAATACCAATTTGGAATCCTCTAACTAAGAGAGACCTCATAAGTATGCTTTTATTTTATTTTCACTTTGGTATTTCACCTTCTTAACCCAACCAACATAACTCATGTAGAAAACTATGAAAGAAGAATGCAAATTCTCGTGAAAATAATTGAAAATATGACGATCACTTCCCTTATTTACTTTATTCTCTCCGACAAGGAGTGGAATGGGATCAAAGTTTCCAAAATGAATTATCTTGGAAAATGGGACATTACATCTATACTTGTTGAGGGAGGGATCCATTTACTTTATGAGTAAATAAGACATCAAGGAAAGGGATAATTTTTTTCCTCCACATTCGTAATGAAGTTTCTATGTTTAGATTATACATCAAGACATGTCAAGAACATGTTTAGCATGACTTACCCATATGACCATCCAACATTGGTGTCATCTACAAATTGATATCATCATTTTGGTATCAAGATAAAAGTTTTGATTTCCTTCTCAAAATATTCCATTAATAGATTATAATCTCCCTTTCTCGATGTTAGTCCTATTAGAAGACCATGAGGCTATTCCACTTCCTATTAGCAAAAAGGAAATGAGAAAGAGGAGTTAATGTCATGTTTTTCATTTATTTTCATGAGAATTACATTCTTTTTTAGGAGTTCTATTAGTATATTTAGGTTGGCTGGGAAAATGAGAAATTACAAATGAAAAATACAAGAGAAAATGAACTAGCATGAGGTCACTCTTTAGAGGAATTCTAATTGATATTTGGAGCCACATTAATCTATAAAAAAGGGGTCTCTTGGTTTAGAAGATATTATGCATACTTTTGTAATTATTTCTCTTGGATTTGTCTTTTTTTTTTTCTCTCTCATCCATTAAGGACAAAAACCCTCTTGGAGAACCTATTGAGAACGAAACCTCTCAATAGTGAGCTGGTTTGAGGATGAAACCCCTCAAGCTTGCAACAAGGTGGTCTCATAAGGAGTTATTTTCATATTTGAAGGCATTTCCATCCCTCTCCTAGGGTGGCGACTTTCCCTAAGGTGGCATTGGGGGTCTTCTAGGGCACAAAAGCATCAAACTCAACCATCATTGTGTTTCTCATATTTTTAGCAACTGGAATCTACATTTGGACTTCATTTTTGGGCTTGGAATCCTTCATTTCTAACCATCTTTGTAAGGGTTTACACTATTTTTATTATATTTAATTAAATAAAAAAATTTATTAGATAAGGTAAAAATAGGGATCGGCTCCCAAGGGACTTACAAAGAGAGATACATCATGAAAGCAATACAACAAAAAAATAGAGACATAAAGGTCCAAAATGAGTTAAACAGGCTTAACTTGAACATATAAACCCCAGATTGATAAACACAAGAAAAAAATAGAACAACCTAAGAGCAGGATTCAAACAGTTTGCCAAAAAATTGCTAATAGTTCAAGACTAAATGAATAATAAGTCTTTTGGATTTAGGGGGAAAACCCTGTTGTTTGATGGACTTTCATTGTTGTGGTCTTTCTCCTCTTTCAGCTCATTATGTTCCCCTTCAACATCATCTTTAGAGCTACTGATGCGGAGATTGAACTAAATTATCTTAGTGCCTTCATCCATCACCTCCTTCCTTTTGCTCAAATCATTAAAATTTTTATCTAACTCAGCCATCTCCTTCCCGGACTTGATCGGGCTACAAAATATTCTTGGAAGCCCTGATAGCCTCCATCATGGCCTCATGCCAACCATAATTGGTGTCTTCCATAGTCTGAACCACCATTTCTAGATAGTGAACCCTCTTTCTCAAACCCTCATAATCCCTGTCATTACCAACAATTCCCTTGTCTTTGAAATGACCCGCATCACCCCTTCCTCCACAACTCTTTTATGTAAATCTTCCTCCTCTTCATTCCTGTTAGCGATATTTTTCCAGCCCGCATTTTAGTGAGACAATCAACCAGGGTGATGTCATCCTCCTCTTCCGTGGCCTTCAGAGTTTTAGCCAAATGGGTTTCCCATTATCATACATAAGAAGAATGATACCTTCATGGATAGGCATTTCCACCTTATTGTTCTAGAAATCCCTCAAGGAAGTAGTCAACAACGTGAAGAGAAAAAATTGAATGCTCACCATAATTTTATGTCTGAACATATTCAACAAAGATAGATGGTGCATGTAAATTTTATGGTATTTACCCTCCAAAGTAATATATTTCATAATGTGGAGACAAACATCCTTCCAGTCCCCCGAAATGTACGATCTAGTGATGCCATCGGTGAAAAATGACATTTTTCCTTACACCCAAATAATGTATTAATTTCATGCTCCCTACGAGTTATGTATTTAAAAATATTAAGGCCTTTCATCGCATCTCCGTAACTTGATAAATGGATTCCTAAATAACTTCAATCTCCTTTACCCTCACTATGAAAGTGCCCTCAATCCAAACCATACCAAAATCCTTGGAGAGTAAAGGATCATAACCATGTAATTTGGAGATAAATTTTTGAAATCCCCCAATCGAGCATATTCCACATAGAAGGATTGTTTTTATGTTCCGTGACTCGAAGGCTCGACCCTAATTCTGTCACCTCCCATGGCCGTTATGCACAAAATCCAAAACTCACACATACAACTTATGCACAAAAATCCTTCAAAATGTTTGAAACTTAAAGTGAATTTGTTCCCCTTAGATAAACTATTTTGGTGAATGTAGTATCGAGGGTCACTCATGCAAGCATCACAAAAATTAGTGCAATCTATCCCTATCGATGGCTTCATTAATTGTTGAGGGAAAACCATCACCTTTAAACAATATTTTGTACTCATGGCAATGTACACATAGATTGGCCAGCTTATCCGCATACATATTGCCTTGGCGCAGAGGATATGATTAATTGAAAATGTGTCAAAATATTTTAATATATCCAAACCATCATGAAGAATATTTCCTAAGGTCTAATTTTGAATATTATTATTGTTAAGGGCATTAACAATAATAAGGGAGTCCCCCTCAATCTGGAGATTCTTGATCCCTTTGTCCTTAGCAAGGCTAACTCCCCACAACAATGCTCTAGCCTCCACCATGTTATTAGTTTATCTACCTAGGGGTCCAAGATAGGCGCACATCCAATCCCCGTCATCACTTCTAATGATCCCACCCCCAAGAAGGGCCAAGGTTCTCTTTTGATGCCCTGTCAAAATTTAATTTGAAGACATTTCTCTCTGGTCTAATCCATCTATTTTGAATGCTAGGACTTTTGATTTCAACAGGACTAATGGCGAAAATTTTGAGAACTTCTTCTTCCTTTCTAGGGCAGGGATTTTTCACCTTACCTTTAAACAATTTGATTTTTTTTTATAACAACAATCACTTTGTTTCTAACCTTCTTGAGTTTTACTTTCTGATTTCTAAAAATACAATCATTCCTAGCTTTCCATAGGCCTCAAAAGAAATGGGGAAGAACTAACTTCCAGGACATCACTAGAATAGGGAACTTGAAAGTACTCTCCCACTATAAGAAAAAATCCTCAATGGAATTAGGCATAGTCCATTGAAACTTGAACAGGTCCTGAATAGACATAAAAACCATCTAGGTAAAAGGACAATGGATGAGAATATGATTGACGCTTTCCTCTTCCCTTCTGCATAATGAACATCTATTGGGAATATTCAGACCACGCTTTCTTAGATTGTCCACCATGAGGATATTATTTTAGGCAGTCAACCAGTAGAAGATATTCACCTTATAATTGGGGTTTAAAGTCTTATTTATTTGTTTATATTTTTTTCTAAAATATTTCTAAGTTTCCCTACATGTTTTTGATGTTGTTAAATATGCATTTATGAAGATATATTGCATTTTACTTGTTATGGTTATAAAAATAAATTGATGTACATTTTTTCATAAATTTTCCATTGGCTATCATAATTTTTATAGTTTACCATCTATTGGGGTTTTACAATCTCCCTTTGTTTTAGTTAGATCCCAAAAAGGGACATTACATTGATTTGTAAAAATCTTAAGTCAAGTATTTCCTACATGCCCTTTATGCTACATTGAAAAAGTAAAGAAAACAATATTTGTAGTTAATTATTACAATGCACTTAAGATTAACCAACAGAAAAAATTATACCTTCTACAAGAGACTTAAAATCTACACTAATTGGTTGAGTGAGTAGGTTAAACATGATCCTTTGTTAAAATAGACTTGCTAATTTAAGAATGCTTATGGGAAAGTGTTGAGAATAGACGAGAACAAAGATGAATATATATCCAAATAAAATGACAGATATCAATGTCTACACAAGTAACGATCTAAAAATGGTAAATTTTAACTAACTCAAGTTTCATGTTTTTGTGGATACTTATTATTATTTTTTGCATTAATTTAATACATTAAAATTGGCATGTAAAAACTCTGAAATTGTAGTGTAATCATAAAATTAAACCCATACACCCAATTCCATATCCATTCCCTTCAATTCTCAATTTCCTATAAAATATGTAATTACATTAAAATTGGCATATACACTTTAAAATCATATAAGAATTTATTAAAAACAACATAAAATTAAGGAGATCAGAGAAAAAAACTCCAAATTTGATTACAAAGTTCTTCCATGAGGGACTACATCTCCAGGTTCATGAATATGATGAACTAATGTTATTAATGATGCAAAAATAAGCACAAAATTCTTACATCAATTTCCAAAATGGGCAAGTAGGACCTCCAAACATCTCAAACCACCTCTAGAAAGTCTCCACAATGAGCTCTTGGATTTACAATAGCATCTTCCTACACAAAAATGGTCTCCACCTACATTTTATCTCTCTAAAATACATATTCTCTCTCCAAAACGAGGCACAAATTCTCCAAATTGGGCTATAATGTTTCTGTTATGTTCTTATAGCAACATCCCTACATCAAAATTACATAATAGGCCATATTTATCTTGTTTGGGCTCTCTCTCCTATCACAAGGGCATAAAACTATACACAATCCTCTAATAAATCCCCAACAAAACCCAACTCTTGCATTATATAGTGTTTCAACACCACAAAGTGTATTAGTTAAGAATTATAATTTTAGTCCACGAGGAAACATTCGAGTCACTCTCTATATCCACTATGTTTTCATTTCTATGTGGGGATAATTTATCCCACATTTAGCGAGAGTGACTTGGGTTAGGATTTGATAATCCTTAATAGTTGTACTTTTCCAAGTGGTTGAGGCCACACTTGGGAATTATTTTGTTGTCTTGGCCAACTCGCCACCTAGATTTTTGGGTTGAGTTGGACTATTGAGGTGGAACTGCAGACTTTACCCCCTTCATGAGTTGATTGGTATTTTTTTGTGTATCTCATAGGGATTTTTCTTTGACTTGGAAAGTTACGATAATTCTACCCACCCTTTGAGCTCGACATTATGAATCGCTCACTTGATGAGATACCAATGTGACTCATTTTCTTGGTGAGTTGGATTGGTTAGTTTTTTTACTATCTCAATGATATCACCATCTAACATTAAATATTAATCTCGATCTTGTCATCTTGCTCAACTAATATGGTGGATGGTTGTGAACTAGCACCGAGTTGGCATGTGATGATATGGATCAACTCCAGCTCATTTATTTGGTTGAGAACTTTGAAAATACTTAGGACTTAGTCCCACATGCACTAGAATTTTGTTTTTAGATGAATTTATAAGAAAAATCACATGTAATATGATGTGAAGAAAGGCGACCAGGACCCCCTCTTGAAATATAGTTGACCTCACCGGTTGTTTAGCCCCTTACCAACATACTATGTGGGACCCACCTCGACCGTTGAAGACTAGAGGTTGCAAACCATATTTTATCTCAAAACAATTCTTACATTATGCACTCTCACACTATGCCACTTAGTGTGTTCTCATCATGCCACATTAGCATTGTGAAACTTGCACTTAATTTTTTCCAGTTGAAAGGGAAAATTCAGCAGATTGTATCTCCTACATGCATTGTCCATTGTCTTCCCTTCATAAGGTATTAGAAATCTCTGATGATATCTTCCATAAATAACCAATTTTGGGAAGCTTATGGAACATTATAAATATGAATATCCTTCGGATCACACCTCCCTATCAAGAAATTTTGTACCACCAAAAGCTTCCACTCTTAGAGATTCTGTGAAGTAAAATCTCTTCATGTAACTTGTTAAGAGAAAAAAATCATCAAAAGGAAAATTTAAATCCTCACATTGATTTATTATCATTGGTACTTATCTCTCTCTACATGATGTTGTTTCTCTCTATATGAGGTTTCCTCTCTCTGTACGAGGTTATATCTCTTTGTGTGAGGTTGTTTCTCTCTGTGTGAGGTTTTCTCTCCCAATGGGGATATTTCTTATAATTACATAGTGATCTCTCCCAATAGGGGATGTATTTTCCTTTACAGAGCTATCTCTCCAAATAGGGTTTGTATATTCATGTATGGAGTTATGTCTTTGATTTTATTGACATGTATTTTTGAATCTTATATTTTCGAATCCAATTGTACCAACCTAGAACTTGCCACTAAGAAACAAAGAAGTTTCAAAAATTCCTTCATATATTTTCCATCTGATACTCTACACTCATCATGTATCAGTATATTTTTGGTAGTTTTTCTTATCCATTGAATTGTTATAGGTGTGAAAGGATGTTTATATTATCCTTCCTTATTAACAAAGAAAAAATAATACATTATAATAAAATCATGTGCTTCATGAATGTATGTTATCATCCTTATCTTAACATTGGAATCTACTTATACAATTTTCCCTTTAATGGGGTATTATTATCAATTACAAATAGACATGGATTTTTTAATACTATTCCATTACAAAAATTTCCTAATATAGGGTCTTACAAATGTGCATTTAAATCATTACACATGTATCACAAGTACATTTTCAAATGGAAGGAAATAATGCCAATGTACATTCAAAAAATAGTAGTGCTCATTATATACCTTAAACATTTTTCTAAAGAATATATTTACCCATCATGTCACTTTGTTATAAGAAAGGTAAGAAAACATGCTAATTTAAAAATGTATATGAGAAGAAAAATAAAGTGATACAACTTGTAATTGGTTGTTCATATTGTCTCTTCTCAACCAGACATCTCCTCTGATTTCTACCTCCACATTTAACTCCAATAATGACCTAGTTTCCTTCATACTCAAGAAACTACAAAATTTGAATAGGAGGTGCAAAATTTAAACATTCCAAATAAATTTTAGCTATGTAAATGTGTTATCCATAAAGAAAAGCAATGTCTTACTAGCCCATTTTCATAGATGTTCCTCTATGGGTTTTCATTGGAGAGACTATTTTTCTACATGAGATTGGCTTGTTGATTTTTGTTCCACTTTACTCCTACAAAGATGAGGGTGGATTTTCCAACATTTCTCAATCTATTGAACACTTATGTGATAATGAGTATAATATTTTTGTTATTCCACATTTCTTGTTTTAGAAGCAGTCTTTGTTAATCCTTCTTTCTTAGGATTTCCTCTTCCTACACATGGCCACATAGTGGTTACTTAATTTTAAAAATAAATGGAAATGAATACCAAAAATTTGGTGTTACTTGACCATCCTTTGCATAATACAAGTGCACATTGGATAATTTACCTTGCCCAAATTTTATAGTACTTTTATTTGTTTTCTTTCCTCTTTTGGGATTTTCGCCTTGTTTAGAAGGTAGTTCATTCCTTAAATTTCACTCACTCACACAATCACTTTGTGAGTCCTGCCCAATATTTAAAGAAACAACATCCTCATTAGTAGTATTATCAAAACAAATATTTTATTTACCTTGAATAGGTTTTTTTAATTTCTTGTGCTATAGGATATTATCTTGAAGCGTGTCTAAATTTAGAAGTTTCTGAAAATTCTCCGATTTTTCTCTTACCACTTCCATATCCCAAACCTAGATAGTGAGGTATTTATTGTACTTATATGGACTTATTAATATATTTTCCATTTATTCCAAGGCCATTTCCATATAAACCCATCCTATTTAGTAATTTGGCTTCAATACATTTAGTATGATTCTTAAATTTACCAAAATAAACCTTTGATTCATGATGGGAGAAATGAATACACGAAGATTCACTTACAATGCATACATATGTGGTAGAGTTTCCCCTAAATGATTATTTTGTCTCCTTCACTTTCTCACTAGCTTGATATCTTTCCCAGATATTATCATTTGCTTAAAATTCAAATTCCAATGTTTTAATGACACAAAAGAAAATATTTCCTTGATTTTTCAATATCTCTTGGAGCTCTAAATTTTCAATCTCCAAAGATTGGCATATTCTTCTCACTTCATAAATCTCTTCCTAAATCTTGTAGTTAATGACTTATATCTTCTCAAGTTTCAGATCCTTTCCCATGGTTAACCTATTATAACTTGTATCTAACTACAAACTACACCAAAGCAATAATCTCAAGAAGAAAATTGTTAACAATGCTTTACAAATCTTGGTTTGATACCAAACTTGATCTAAAAATGGTAAAATTTAATAGACTCAGTTTTCCCATTTTTTTATGCTTCTTAATTTTTCTCAAATTAATGTACTATGTTAAAATTGACATGTAAAAAAATTGAAATTGTAGTGCAATCATCGAATTAAACCCATACACCCGATTATGCATCCATTCTCTTCAATGTTCAACTTCTCATAAAATGTGTAATTACATTAACATTGGAATATATACTTAAAGTTAGATCCAAATTGATTAACAACAAAAAAAATTAAGGAAAATATAGAAAAATTCTAAAGTTGGTAACATAGTTCATCAATGAGGGACTACATCTTTAGGATCATGAATACAACGAACCGATCCTATCAATAATGCAGAAATAAACACAACATTCTTACATCAATCTCCAAAATGGGAAAGAATGACCTACAAGCATATCATACCACCTTTAGAAAGTCTGCAAAACCATCTCTCATCTTTATAATGACATCTTCACACACAAAAATGGTCTTCACCTATATTTTCTCTCTCTAAAATGGTATATTCTATCTCCAAATTGGGCTATAATGTCTTTGATAGATTATTACAAAATTATCCCTATATAAAAATTCCATAAACTGTCATAGTTATATTTCTTGGGATCTCTCTCCTCTCACAAAGGCATACAATTATACACAATCCTCTAGCAATTCCCCAAAAACCCCAAATTTCACATTATATAGTGTTTCAACACAAGGGGTGTATCAGTTAATAATTTAAATTTTGGTCCATGAGGGTGAGGTTTGAGTCCCTCTCCATCTCCACCATGTGTAAATTGTTATGCGGGGATATTTTATCCCACATTTAGTGGGATCAAAATCAGTTAGGATTTTATGATCCTCGATGCTTATATCTTACCATATGATTGTGGCCACACCTATGTAATTTTTTGTTGGCTTGGCTAACTCACCGCCTCTCACCACCTAGCTCAATAGGGTGAGTTGGACTATTGAGGTGGCACTGTGGAATCAAACCCCTTCACGAGTTAATTGGAATGGTGTGTAGCTTGTAGGGATCGGTATCGACTCAAACAGATTGCGATAATTTGGCTTGCCCTTGAATTTCAACACTATGACCTACTCACTTGATGAGTTGGTGATGTGACTCACTTGCTTGATGAGTTAGACCAGTTGGTTTGTTGAATTTCTCAATGGGCTCGCCACCCAATCTAATACTAAATCTTTATCTCGATCTCACCATCTGGATTAGATAGTATGGTATATAGTTGTGAATTGGCATTACGATGGCATGTGATGAGATGGCTAGAATCTAACTTCATGGAGTTGTTTGAGAACTTTGTAAATAATTGATACCTAGTCCCACATGCACTACAATTTAGTTTAGATATGTATTTATAAGAAAAACTAGATATAATATGATGTGAAGAAAGGTGACATGCCCACCTCTCGAAAAGAGTGGACCCCACTAGCTATTGGACTCCCGGTCGACATACTATGTGGGACCCACCTCAAATGTCAAATACTAGATGCTACAAATGATATTTTTCTTAGAAAAACTTTGACCTTTTTTCTCTCACATTCTATTATCCATTTTTTCCCATTTGGGAAAAAATGGACAACAATGGTAAATTACACCTTGGGACTAGAAAATTTCTTCATGGAGCAATTCGTGAAGTTGGTTCATCAAATGAGAATGCAATATTGGAGTACATAAGGAATAATCAAGAATACTCATTTGAACCAGAGTGGTGCTTAATTAAAAGGAACTTTATAAAGCAGAACTTCCTCTTGAGTTATAAGAGCTGTTGGATATCCATATACTAGCCCGTATCTGGGAAGCTCATGTGAGTCCTCATCATCCTCAATCGGGAGTGGTTTTATGCATATGGGATTTTCTTTTGAAATAGTAGAAAAATCTATTAAAGAACATGGAATTGAGGAGGAGGCTGCAATTTTGAATCCATCTTGACCTATGAGTTACTGAAGAAATCAAGTTCACACAATGAGTATTTATTCACAAAGATCAGATAGTTCAAAGAGTGAGTCAAAGGAGAAATCTTAAAGAGTTTGTGCAAGGCCCTCCATACTTTTACTTTGAAACTATGTATATTACATTAAATGGTGTTTGGGCTAGCATATATCAATTTGTTTATGATATTGAGCCTGAGTTTGTGTATTCGAAGTAATTTTCAGCTTTATGTAGAAAGTGAGGTTACGTGAATAACCTTCCCATTGAGAATTGTTTTCAGACTTTAGCTGCACCACTTGTGACAATTGAAGAAGGATTTCTTAAGACAAGAGTCATTGGCCATCACGGGATTATAGAACAAATCTTAACTACATAAACACTGTGTTAGCAAGTGTTCCTTTATGTGATAGACTCAGGGCTATGGTTAAACACTCTCATCAAACCTAATTTTCATGAGATATTTTTGAAACCTTGGGTTAATGGGGAGGTGAGCTCGGATTCAAGATATTTTTAAGATCTCGAAAAATTTAGGCTCGTGAGCCTGGATCAAGCTTAGCAATTTTGGCAAGCCCGGGTTAGGAAAAGATTCAAAGGCTATGGAATTGGGAAAAACTACAAAGTCAATGTGTTGGCTAGATTTCATGCACTGACTTAAAACCAGCAATCATGAGATAAATCTCCCTCATTTAACGATGAGGCTCCCATGTAAGATGTTTATCAATTTGGTAAGGGTGAATCCTAATAACTATTTTTGGGGGTTTTACTTTAATTCCCACATCTCATGAACCACAGCTGGGCAATTTTGCAGCAAGTAAGTAGCTTTGATTAGAATATTTGCAGAAGGGGGAAAAATAGAATTAAGGAAATATGAAAGGAAGATATGTTGAATCAACCAATAGTTAACAGATTTGATCTCATCCGCACAAATTAAATAAATAGATAAATCATAACGTTCAATAGAATAGGAAAGAAATGAATTCTAGCCTAGATTTGAGATAACAAAAAATTTATCTAAAACCTTAAATAGAAGTGATCAACAAAGCATCGTAGACACAAATTTCTCCAGAAAATTCACCTTTATTCAATTCCAAGCCTTCACAGAATCACACCAATGATTCCATCACAAATTCTGAAAACTCAATAATTCTCTAATTACAAAAGCTCTTGCTAAAGTAAGTCTTGATAAAACCAATTCTAATCCTCTTACCCGTAGGCTCTTCCTCTATTTATAGTGCATAAAGGGAAATTACAAATAGGAAGCTTCTATGAATTCCTACATGTGAAAGCTATAATAAAGGAGACAATTGACAATCTTCCTCCTAAAATTCCTCTTTGCATGACATGCATATTTTCAAACTGAAAATAGAACCTTCTATTTTGTATGTTTTCCACCTATTTCCAAGTAATTGAATTCTTCAAGTAACTTGAAGTAATATATTTTAAACCAATCACTTTAGTTTTATAATTAATTGATTACTCAATTACTTTGTCATAGAAAATAAGAGAAAGAAGAAGAAAAAGGAAAATAAGAAAAGAATTTATTTCACGCAACACTCCTAGTATTGTTCTTCTTCCATATTTTGCATGTTGATCCAATATGTATTATAACTCTACTTCATCTACTTTAGCAATGAATGATATGAATGATAGCTTGTCCTGAACCCGAGAAACTCTTTCTTTTCCTTTGATTCTCACCAAACTGGATTTGGCATCATCATAGATTTTTACCAACTTCTTCACCCGAATCTATTTCCTCTTAGCAACTGACTATGATTAGCTTGTGGGTGTGTTGCCTCGATCTTTCTTCCACTTTTATCCTTGAAGCTTTTGCAGTCCTTCTCAACTATGTGTACTAATGAAATTTTTTTTGCAAACAATTTAGACAAAACTCATCACCATTTTATTTTTAATTGTACATGAGCAATTCTAGATTCTAGAAAGCAC
Organism: Taxus wallichiana var. yunnanensis; assembly: GCA_018340775.1. NCBI lineage: Eukaryota > Viridiplantae > Streptophyta > Pinopsida > Cupressales > Taxaceae > Taxus > Taxus wallichiana. The sequence continues at coordinate 740,120,359 of CM031241.1, forward strand.
TATGGGTGAAGGAAAATATAAGTAAACCCAATGTGAGATTCAACTAGAAGATTGGGAAGCACATGCACAGGCTTTGAGAGGTAAATTGCATGCACATTATTAGACTGCATGGACTTGGTAATGTCAAATAGTTGCATTGAAAATAGAAGACAAAGTAATTGGAATCAACGATTTTCCAATCACTTAGAAGCTGCATTTTTTGCAAAGAAAAATGATTGTGTGGATGTTAAGGAAGGATGATGGCATGGAATTTAGAAGACAAAAATCTTGGAATCCACACCTTTATAAATTTTTGCAATTCTCAATCAAATGTTGCATTTATTTTCTAAAGATGTGTGGATTCTAGGGTGATTGGATGCTTAGGAAAATAGAAGACAAGCTCATGAACATCAAAAAAATCCTTAAGTATTTTTTCTCGTATTTAAAAGGATGTGTGGATTATGAAGGAAGAGGATTGTGTGGATTTAGAAGGGAGAGGATGCTTTGTAAAAGGAAGACAAGATGCCATACATCCACATAATTCACTTAAGTGATTTGTTTTTCTCTTTTTAAAAAATGTGTGAATGGAAGAAGACAAGGACTTTATAATCCATGATTTCCCCTTAGTGAATTCTCCTTCTAAAAAGTGTGTGGATTTTAAAATTGAGTGCTAGAAACTATAACTTACATGGAAGACTAGCTACTCCAAATCCACAATTTTTACTTAAGTGATTTCTCCTTCTAACTTGTGCATGAAAAATAGAAGAATCTCACTGCTAGAAACCATGATTTGGTTAAGTGAAATTTCCCTCTCAAAGTATGGCGTTAAAACTTGGAAGACAAGCTGCCCCAAATCCATGATTTGATTAAAAGCTTCCTTCTTTGACAATTGTATGGATTTTAGATAGTCTATATTATTTGGAAAAATAAGACAAGACATTGGAGAAACATGATTTGGCTTACAAGACCTTGTATTGGATTTTTTAAATAATTACATTGAAAAGCTGGAAGGAAGGGTAGCTTTGAAAAACCATGTTTTGGCTCCAGAATGTATTTCTTTCCATTTTTGGATTTTCAGAGAAGAAAACAAAAGGTTTGAATAGATTTTTCCATTTTTGGAAAGGGTCCAGGAAGATGTATTAGCAAAAACTTGAAAGTGCCATAACTTTCACTCTATGGCTCCGTTTGAGGTGTCATTTTTGTAAAAGTGCATATTTTCTTGAGCTCTATGTATTGGTGGCGAGTATTTTCTTATATTCATAAAATCCATTATTGTAACTTTTGGACCAAACAACCTCTTGCAATCTTCTTAAGGAATCATGAGAAAATCATCACAAGTCAAAAAGACCAAAATTTTAAAGGGGAAATAATGTTCGAATTTCATGGAGAGTAATTTTTGGAGTTAGGGGAAATAATGTTTTCGAGTTTAGGAATTTGGGTGATGAGTTGGCGGAAGTTCAAAGAAAATCCCAAAGCCGAAAACTACAAAACTTCAAAATTTGGAGTTTCAGATTTTCAGGATTCGGAAGTGCTAAGGTGGTTAGAGCTCGGCATATGTAGGGAGGTTTAGTTTCCAAATCCTGAAAGGGTGAGCTTGGTCGGGGTCCAAAAGTGATTTGGTTTATGCAACTATGGTGAGTCATTCGGTGAACACATTAAGCCTGAGGTCCTCAAGTATAGCTCAATCAACTCTAAGTTGGAGGAAGACATGTGTTGCCATGACGGGTCATGGTGAGTTAAGGTTCCGCCGAGTTGCTCAATCAACAAATTTCAAGGTGGTTTTCATTATTGGTGGCCACATCATACATAAAACACGAGCTGTAAATAACATGGAGTGTAACACAAAGCATAGGGAATGTGGCACATGGAGATTTTCATACTAAAATCTCGGCGAAGTGTCGAGGCGCCATGTAATGTGAACATTGGTGAGTCGATGTATAACTTGGTATAAATGTGACAAGTAGCTAGGTCAAACACTATGGCGGCCAATTCAATACAATCCAAGGTAGGTAGGTGGTGTTAAGATAATGTTGCTAGCTCGGTTTAGGAGCCATCCAATACATGCAAAAAGTTGGAGAGTTGACTAGAATGGCTCGGCATGAGAAGCGGGTGGTGAAAAATGTTAAGAGCTCATTCAAGTTATATTATGGGGGATGAAAATGTAATACGTGGTGAGTAAATAACTCAGAGGTGGTTGAATTGAAGTGACTCACCGAGCCATTTTGGACTTGATGAGCTGATTGATCACAATGCCTAGAATACCCCAAAAATAGCTTTTACTCATGAAGCCATAACTTCCTCCCTGATTGTCCATTTTCCACAAAAATGTAGTCATTAGAATCGAGAGAGTGAGAGATACACAATAGAATTATCATAAAATGGATTTTCAGAGTTTTTAGTCTTCCAAACTTGCAATATTTCCTCATTCTATGAATAGTTCTGGGAAGGCGGAGTTGTAATTAATAAGCCAATAACATAGTTACTCATCGCTACATTCGACCTAATTTTTGGAGTTATTCCTTCTTTCTCTCACCAGCGCAAAATTCATATTAATTGTAAAAGGAATGAAAAATTAAGGAGTTAGACATTTTTCCAAGTTTCCCCTCTCTTCACAAGTTGAGTTATTGTGAATTTGTAGGCTCTCAAGCCTTTCTTCTAAAAATTGTAATGGCAGCTTCTACCTCTCCCTACTATAATGATGCACTATGCAAGTGCTTGGAGTAATAAAAATATGTTTTGTGACTAATTATTTGTCCTTGCATCATTTTTATTGCTCTCTTTTTCCTTTCTCATGTTTGTAGGTACACTTTGTGTAATCCATGTTTCCTTGGTAAGTTTTTGAGTTCATTTCGCTTATCAAGGAGTGAATCATTGTATGCGATTGTGTTTGTAATGCAATTTAATTCTTCCTATGTTCATCTTTCTTTATTGGTAAGCTGGAATTTTGTCTAGCAAACCCCTTTCTTGGTGCATCACCACTTCTAATTTAGGTTTTATTTCTTGCAAATATCTCTCCCTAATTCCCTGGAAATGTTAGTATAGGTCTAAGTAGTTGTTCGTATTGCATTAGGAATAGTGTAGTGCTTAGTTTAGGTAGAGGAAGCCAGCCTTATCCATAGGTTCACCTCAAGCCACAAGTCCCACATCTTGAGATGGCATCTCATGTTACCCAACCACACCGAATGCCCTATTCATCACTTGGCCATTTGGAGGGTGCGGTGAAATAGTGATAACAATTTTTGGCATGCCCGGTGGGACCACAAGAGTCATATATTCACATGTGTGTGTATTTTTGTTCACTTTGTTTCATTAAGTTGTTGTTCTCTTAATGAAATTTCAGCCTTAGGAGGTATACCCAAGCACAACTGGTGACTCCATTGGTCTAAGTAACCCACTCTCTAAGTTATAGACTATCTTTTCCCACCCATTTCCATCCATTTTTCTTCCACATCTTTCCATTTTTCTCTCATTCATGAAGTTGTGTAATCATGGCTTCATTCCTATAGTGAAATTCCCACTTACAGCAACAATACTAGTTCAACATTCCTCCAAGCTTGCAAAATTCATCTTCAGATTACTACAATCAACTTCAGTTCAATGTTATGATGAAAATCAGTTGCAGCATGCATATTCCTATGAGAAAATTCATGGGCGAGTTTAGTTGTTCACCTAACTACGCAACTTATCAAGAACAAGAACATGCATATTCTAGAGGCCATCATACATATGAATATGTTGAGTTGCATCTTAAGATGCAAAACGTGGAGGCATGTATCATACAATATAGAGCCACAACTCGGACAAAGGCATTGAGAATTAGCTTCAGGGTACCTTGTCCATGGGTTGGCACTATGCCAAATTCTTACAGCCTGAAGGAAAAGATTACTTTTATGGCTGAAATTTTTCCTCGAATTGAAATTTGGATCGAAGAGATAGAGGCCTATGATTTTGATACAAGGAAACCTTGTCAATGGGTAAGTCCTACACCACCACCTCAGAGTCCTCTTTCCATTTCCCAAGCAATATAATTTCAGTCCAAACCTTAAATCCCAAGCTTTTCACCTAGTACCCATGTTGAGAATCCCATTTCTCATCTCATCTTCCCATCCCAACATGAATCTTTTGTTCCTTTTTCTTCTAAAATTCCTTCTTTTCTACAAAGGCCACCAATACAAGAGGTTTCACCTCTTTCACCACCTCAAAAATGGAGGAAAGCAGTTCAACCCCAACCCACCTCTCCTCTTACATTCTCAAATCCATTTTGGGAAGACCAAGAATATGATTATAGTGAAGAAAAAGAGGATAATGTTAAAGAACTAAGTAAGGACGAGCTTGCTAAGAATCTAAAGGAGTGGGCTGCAAGATTGAACATCAAGCAAGTTCCCCTCCTAACTCAACCTCCATCCAAAGTTAAAGCTCAAAAGTAGGTGTGAATACTGAATGTACACAAGAGCAAGCACAAGTAAATGATGACCAACAGTCTACCTATTCAAAATGCAACATCCATATTGGTTCCATATCATCAGAGGAGGTTGAATCACCACAAGTGGAAAAACTAGTTGTAGAAGAGAAAGAGTTAGCTCCAAGTCTGCAGGATAAAACCATGTGCGGGTTGAAGAATAAAATATCTCAAGTGTGTAGGGTGATTCTAATGAGTGCAATGATCCTAATTATCATGCATGTCAAGAACTTGTGGCATTTTTGAGAATTACATTATTCCACCAAGGTCATCACCACATGCTACTGAGTTGGTCACAAAGAGCTTCAGGTTATGAAGAAAAATGATGCATATCCGAGTTTGTGATTGCATATGAGGCTATGTATAAGGTTTCAAATCCTTTTCCCTCTCTACCTTCTCAAAATTTTGATTGTTTTGATGAATTTCAAATTTCAAATTTTTTTCTTGAGGATGAAGAAGGTCATAATGAAAAATTCCAATTTGGAGAATACCATGGTGGAAGAAGTTAAATATTTGACACAACTAGGTAATAAAGAGACAAGTTATCTGTCATATTTGAAGGAGTATTCAGATGAAAAATATCCTATCTAGATGGTCATTTATGTTGTTCCATCATCTAGCCTTCAACACAAATTTCCTCGTGTCATGGACATGAATGTTTAAGAGTGACTTACTACTCAAAACTTCCCTCTTGAACCTACATTGGAAGAATTGAATCTTCGATATGATTCATTGAATGAAGACAAAGAGGAGCACACAAGAGAAGATAGTTTAGATTTAGAAGCCTTGAGCGGATCCCGATTTGGTTGATAAGAAGGTAATGGTGGAAGAAAACCAAAGAGGTCTTACTACCCCTAATAGTTTTCAAGATTTGAAAATGGGTGATATTTAAATTGCAAATTTCATGTTGAATGAGGACATTAATAACCGGGGTCAATCAAAAGAGGAGGAATTATCAGATGAGTAGCACATATTAAACATTTGCAATGGTTCAACATTGGAGAGATCGTAAACAATTCAAAAGAGCTACATGTTAAAAAAAAAAAAATCCTTGTTGTCAAGGAAAGAAAAGGAAATGAAGGGAACATCACTTCAGTACCATTCATCCATGTGGAATATGAGTTTTTGTAAATGGGAAACAAGAGGAAAATCAGCTCATGGACAACCATACTTTTCAAGAATGTCTGCAGGTAGATTTTCTAGTTAAAATTGAGACTCAGATTAATGGGCATATTCAAAGGGTTAGACCATGTCCCATAAGGTATTTTTCATCTTTGGGGCCAAAAGAGAAGTCACAGCTAGTCACATTCACTTCAAAATGTGAGGATGAGTTTCAAAATCCTAATGATCAGTTACAATGCCTCTACAAAATAAATGCAGAGAGATTAAAAGATGCATACTTTATCTTTCTAGTTCTTGCCTTAATGAACCGGTGGAAAGTTGGGATTGTTTCATTTTTTCATTCTCAGTCTCAGCCATGTCCATTGTCAAATCATCTACATGGCTGCCCATTGTGAGGAAGGGAAGCTATTTTACAAAACCGATTGCAGAGGGTTCGTTTAGCTCGCATGTGCCTCCAATTAGTGTAAGATAGGAATAGGTTTGTTTTAGTAGAATAAATTCCTAAAAAACTCTGCATGTTTCATTTAAAGCATATATGATTTTCAATTGTTGTGTGCTTTGTGTTTAGTCATTTCTCTTGCACAACATTTCGGAAACAAAATTTTCAAAAGAATAAGGGAAATCCAGATTTAATAGAATTCCATGATGTCACAAACTTGTCAAATTTTTACTTAATTTTATGTATTGTGTCATGCATTCCAAGCAGTGATGGGTTCCAATGCGCTTCATATTTGACAACATCAAATTTTGGGACTATAACATCCTCATTTATCATTCCAATAACAAGGGAATTTTTTTTGCATAGTGTTCACTATTCTAAACTCACAAAATTTAGAACAAACATTCCTTAGCTAATAAATCACATAACAGTAAACCATATGCACTGTAATGACTCAATGTTAGACCGGTCTCTCATTTTTGTTTATAAAAATTGTATACAAGTATACTAGTGGTTTCCTTCATCAGTTAAGGGTCATTCAAGTTCAAACCATCTAAAGATCCTATCTCGAGTATCCAAATTTCATACAAATTAGAATTAATTTATTCAAAAAAATGTGGAAAAGTAGTTTTTATGTCATCCAAATTCTCTCATGTTGCACTTTCTTCACTAAATTGGTCCCACTTTGGACCTTTCATTGACTTGTCTCATGATTAATCAAGTGCAACATGCGAGTTTCCAACACCCTTATGGGTTCAACCATGATTACCCTTGGGTCTTGAACCTACAAACAATTCCAATTCAATACATGTGACAAATCTGAAATGTATTTCTTAAGCAAAGAAACATGAAAAACATCATGCATTTGTGCCAATGTGAGAGGAAATACTAACCGATAGGAAACAAGGTTGAATACTTCTACAATCTTGAAAGGTCCTATGAAATGTGATGATAACTTGGTTGTTTTTCTAAAATTTATGGAGCTCTTTTTAGGCTTAACTCTTAAAAAAACTTTCTCACAAAGTTCAAATTTTCTATCAACCCTTCTTAGGTCGAATAGCTTTTCTACCTATCTGCTGACTTCTTTTAATCGTTCATGGATTAGTTTAAATTGTTGGTCCATTTCAGTAAGCATTTCAATTCTAATTACATCTCTATCTTCAATGTTATCCCAACTAATAGGGGTTATGCACTTACGTCCACAATGCTTCAAAAGGTGCCATTTTTAGAGAGGAATGGTAAGTGTTATTATATGTAAATTCAACTAAATGAATATATTCTTCACGTTTGTACCTTTGTTCCATACAAGTACATTCTAAGCGTGCCTTCCATTACCTAATTAACTCTTTCGGTTTTCCCATTTGTTTCTCGGATGATATGCAGAACTAAAATTCAGTTTTGTTCCTAAGGTTGCATTTAGAGTTTTCCAAAAATGTGAAGTCATTCTTCTATCAGATATAATCAACTCAAGTACACCATGCAATCTAAAAATTTCATGTACAAACCTTTTTGCAAGAACAGGTGAGTCATCTTTCAGATTTCCAGCAATGAAATGAGTTACTTTTGTTAACTTGTCTACTACAACCAAAATAACATCATGCTTATTTTTAGACATAGGAAACCCTTGTAAAAAACCCATACTTATTACTTACCATCTATACTACATTATTCTATGAGGTTACAAAGAAACCACCGTGGTGCATATGTTCAACCTTTACACATTGACATTCAAGACAATGTGTCACGTGTTCAACTATATCTTTTTCATCCCTTTCCAAAAATAATGTTGTTTTACACTAGCAAGCATTTTCGCCACTTGGGGATTACCAAAGTAAGGTGCATTGTGAGATTCAGTCATCACTCTCTTTCTTAACTCATTTTCAAAAGGTACATACACACGATTTTCATACCTTAGGATTCTTTCATCATCTATCCAGAAACCTTTGTACTTTACATCATTAAAATCTACATCAAGTTTAATTTTCACTTGCTAGTAAAATGGGTTAGTTATCATTTCTTTATTTCCTCTTCTTTAAACTGATTTCTCAAGATTACAAGTGTGGAAATATGTTTCCAATGACTTAGCTCATCTGCCACTTTCTTTTCCTTACCTTTAATGTAACTTATATCAAAATCATATTGAGACAAAAATTCTAACCATTTTCTATTAATCAAGAAATTAAGATTTTATCAGAGATGGACTCAAATAGGTCCAAGATATGCAACCTTCAACTCTGATACCAAAATTTAACATCCTCATTTATCATTCCAATAACAAGGGAAATTTTTTTTCATAACATTCACTTTTCTAAATTCAAAAAATTTAGAACAAACATTCCTTAGCTAATCCATCACATAACAGTAAACCATATGCAACTATAATGACTCTTATAACAATTATATACAAGTATACTAGTGGTTTCCTTCATTAGTTAAGGATCATTCAATTTCAAACCATCTAAAGAGCCTATCTTAGTATTTATTACTGCTACTCATCCGATATCATGCTTCTTTAATACTAGAAAAATCAAGATAATGCAATCGAAGCTTGCGATACTTTGGCCAAAGTTTTAAGACATGTATTCCATGCTTTTATTCCTAGACAACATACTTTTCAAAAGGAATATGTTTTTCACCAAATTTGAATATTTTTTCTAGATTAGACTACCTTGACTTTTGTCACCAAACCATGTCTATGTTAGGTGCTAAATAGGGATAGTCTACATAAACACATACTAATGGTCAACTTAAGCGGACTAATGGAAACCAAGTGCAACCAATTTGACTTACATCCACTTGGTTCCACTTCATTCCCCATAGTCATCATTAAGACAATCGTAGTGTGGGTTCATGACACTATAACTATTGAGTACGTAATGTGATGACCTAAATCATCGGTTTACGAAGTAACACTTAAAGGAGAGAGGTGGTTGGTTCGTCATAGTGGCAGCTCCATAGTAACCACATAATGACTTGCATCATTAAGTGGGTGCAAGTGTAGCTGCAATTATGTTGCAACAATCCCTCAAGCTCCACTAAGAAAGCTTCATACCTTAACAACTTCATTAATTAGTTTAATTCGCATCTTGTTAATTTTCTATTAATCATGTCATCATTAGGTGTTGTGCCTAAGGATCGACTAGGATAGATACAATTAATCCTTTACAAAGGAATCGTAATACACTTCTTTATGAAGTTAAGGTATGCAGATAAAATTTGCATTCCAATTAATGAGTTATTTAATCATTATCCATTAAGTATCGTAATCAATTTTTACTACAATAAAGGACCACATTTAGTCTATATCATATTAATACTTTCCAATAGGATTAAATCAGATTTACCTAACTTAAGTGTTTAGATTGAGTAGCTTCTATCTAATCACTTTGTATTACTCATACATATACATTTGAACATACTTGTTATATTGTCTCATTATTTGTCCACCTTTTATTTAAGGACTATGAACATTAGTCTAGGATCTATTTAATATACTAGTCCATCCTTATAAATAATTTTCCCCTTTATTCCATTTGGGAACTTATTCTATTTCTTATGTTCATATTGATTCAATATAGTACCCTTTATTATGATCATAATATCATTTCCTTAAGGACATAACCTTACCTTTCAACATTCCAAGTTATAATTTACCATATAATCACCATAAAATCATAATAGTTCATTCATAGCTTATTAGGTTAAGTGACTTTATGTATAGTCCATCACAAATCTGAAATCAATACACTAAGCATAAAAAATATACTAAGCATACATTAAATCCTTATGTTTAACTTAAGAACACTATAAAATTAATACTAAACATTCAAACTAAAAGGTTCACACTAACTTTATATCTCACAACAATCAACCTTATATCAAGATCAATAAAACAAGAATTCCATCTTTATTTCATTCTAAATAATGTCAAGTCATAATTCAGTATTCCAAAAATCAACAAGGTTTCAAATGATTACAACAATAAGGCTCTAGGCCTTCCATGTTTCCTAGATATGATCAATTCATGAAAAATTTACAATAATAATTTAACCAAATCAATTGACTTTAATCATTTAAATAAATGCAACTTCGTATAAGTCTTTCTTCTCTCATCTTTCACAAAATCCATCTGCAAGATTGGTAGCATGTTTGATTCACAAGGCTTGAGCATGATAAGTACTAAATCTTCATAATAGCATGCTCTAATTTAATGATTTCATAAAAAAATTCTACTTTTTAATGAAATTGTATTAATGTTCAAAATAAGTAAACAATTTTTTAATAAGCATGTTAGAACAATCGAGATAAGTGAAACTTAAAGAATTCAATAAAATTCATATATTTTAGTACATATTTTCAACCTCTAATAATTGCATTCACTAAAAGAGCAATAAAGTAAATTGATCAATTTTAATCATAAAATAGAAGCACAAGTGTAACCTGATTTTAGTCATGTAATCCCATACTTACATGCCTCAAATCCTTTACCTTGTCCAATAATTTAATCACATACTTTCCTAAGTATAACAGTCAACAAAAGAACAATTTACATCTCACTTAACTAAAGAAGATTAAGTTCTATAAGTTGCAATCGTATAACCGCATAATTATATGACTAAAACTCATATAGCTTAATCTAATTTGTACCCTTAATCCATAATTATTAATTATTATTCAACCAATAACAACCATCAACCATTCCAAGTTCAAGATTATTACAGTCAAGAGAGTCCACATCACTATTCAACATAAAAATCAATAGAATTCAAAATAATATAGCATATCATAACCTAATGATAACCAAACAATCAATCAAAGGTTAAGAACTTATATCTAAGCTACACATTCATCATTTATACTAACTAAAACACATTATAAGGAAGAGGAATTCATATAAAGTTTATAAAACTCCATTGTAATGGAAGACACAAACAAGTTACAACATAATAATGTTATAACATATCAGCATAACTAGACCTCCAAACACTATAAGCACCTAACAAGAGATGAACTCAAATTGCATTAACATCTAAGTCCAATAGGATGTTTATAATTCTATGAACTATCACACCAAAGTTTTAATATGTAAGAAACAAAATAATGAAACCATTAAATCATAGTGAGTCAAAGACTCCATTCACATATTTAACTAATCTCATAACTTAACTTGTAGAAGATAGTTTTGAATAAACTTAACTCCCATAAGGTACAGACCACAGAAATCAGCCGATACATATCGGATATGTAGGATTAACCATCATCCTAAAGGGGATAATTGAATACAATTCAAAAATCAATCGTGAAAGGTGGAGTTATTCAAACTATGATGTCAAAATTTAAGGTCTAAAAATGACACAAGATCCTACATGGATATGAATCCTTCTACGCAACCAATTAGAATTAGAAGCATCCAAAGTGGGCTTGTTACCTAAACAAGAAACCAATCTACTTTTCCCAAAAGGGGAAGTTCATATCACTGAAATATTAAGACCCATAATGGGTTTCGAATCTTAATCGGGTCTTATAAATATCCAAATCAAAATCACAGAGTATGGTAGACGAGACCAAATGAAAAATCTTGTATAATATCATATATTCATGTAATGAAAACAAACACACGTATTTTCTCGCATACCCAAATCAACAAGAACAGTGCCAAAATATTTCATAAGATTTTATCCTAGCAAAGGTGGGTTCGAAACAACAAAAAGAGCTGAAAAACACCCAAAATCACAATTTATGGGTATCGACCAAACAATCACAACTAAAATCTAGGTAAGAAAATGATTAATTTTTCAACAAACTACAAAATTTGTGAAAATATTATTAAATTTTTATCCTAATAATTGATCATAAATATGCATTTCTAGTAAAGGAGAATAAATTACTCCAACCAATAAAACACCCATAAATAGAGAAACTCCCTGTTTCAAAAGAAAAAAATCATAGTCATACATAATGACCTAAAAATCATTCATTTGAAGTTTAGAACTAGTTTCAAACATTATCAAAACAACACAACAAAATAAACATAAGAATCATGAATCACAAACCCAAAACTCATAATATAATTCCATATGAAGAGTAGATTTCTTTTTATGGAATCATTAAATAGAGCACAATATTATAATGATTTATAGCCTATCATGCCTGGTAGTGCTCTCAAAATTTCCTTCCAAGCTTTCTATGTGATTTTTCTCCAAAAATTCAAATAGAATGCACAGTAAACCATACTTCATCTTCCTCATTATTTTTATAACCAAAATCACAAACTTCTCTCAACTATATTCAAACTGCAACGAAGAGTTCATAAATTAAGAGAAATCAAACTAACAGTTTGAACATCAAAATGTCAACATGCAAAGCCAAAGTGCTCATAATACCATAGGATAAATGAAAAACAATCCCTATTTCCTTGCCAAAAACCATTGTATTTTCCTAAGATGGTTTCACAAATTCTAAGTCATTAATTGCCATGGAAAGACTACCAGTCTTCCCACCCGATCCGCCAACTATCTTATAAATTTAGCATGCAACTTGATGCTCAAATCTCAATTCACTAAACACTTATTCACCTAGATGACCATGCATTCCAATTTTAAACTTGGTTATGCCAAAGGTGATGGCTAGTGCCCCATTTACTAATATTTAATTCCCAATACAACATGGGTTGGTGCCCTACTAACCATTCTTAGGTCCTTAGTTAGGTTGTCACCGTAGTTAATTATTAGGTTTAGTCTAATTTCTTAGTTATGTTTAGACCCCATAATATAAGATGCCAACCTTATCTTAGGTTAGATCAATAAATCACATACACTAGGATAATTTAGTGTATAACATTACCTTAGGTTAGTTTAGCTTAGGCCTTCAATACATCAATATAACATTACATCCTAAATTAATTCAACATTAAAGGATGGAAGTAAAATGAATGTAGGGTATAAGTGATGTTGGTAACACAAATGTGAGCTTAAAATTGTTAAGCTTATACATATAATAAGCCGTAAAGCACCAAGAGTGTAATTTTGATTTATCAAATCATGATAAAATAAAGAAATGATCAAGTAGAATGCCTTGGATCACTGAAATTGATCCAAGGTATTATCCTTCATCCAATATTTCACATTATAGTCTTCGGACATGTATAACAATGAAACTTAAATAGCTTACCAAAGTTACTTGATAATTATAATGTCCCAACAAGATGAGATCACCTAGTGAACTTCAAAAACCAATTAAGTTAATACAAAATGATAAATACACTTAAGTACATCTTTTCCCAAAACATGATTAAAACCTAATTTTAAACAGACAATTGATATCATTCAAATAAACATGAACAAATAATTTTAAAGAGCATATCGGTTCGAGAAATCAATCAATGTCAAGTTTCCTACTCCAATAAAAATAAGTAAGATATCAATCAAAGCAGGGCATTATATACCTCCCCTATAAAAAGCATCATCATCCCAATGATTAATTTAGTCACATAAAGATTTTTAAAATCATAGGTAAAAATATATAACTTATTCAATCATGTGATTCTTAAACATTAAGCGAGAATTACAAAAATTCAAGTTTTCAAGGTTTTATTACAGCATCAATAGTTGTACCAACACTTAATAAAAAGGTGTTTTGACCAAAAATGGAAAAAATCATAAATAATTTTTAGACTTGATATCCAAATTTCATATAAATCAGAATTAATTTATTCAAAAAAATGTGGAAAAGCAATTTTTATGTCATCTAGATTCTCCTATGTTGCACTTTATTCACTAAACTGGTCCCATTGGACCTTGCATTGACTTATCTCATGATTAGGCAAGTGTAAAATACAAGTTTCCAACACCCTTACGGGATCAACCACAATTACCCATGGGTCTTGAACCTGTAAAGAATTCCAATTCAATACATAAGACAAATCTGAAACATATTTCTTAAGCAAATAAACATGAAAAATATCATGCATCCGTGCCAATGTGGGAGGCAATGCTAACCAATAGGAAACATTTTTGAAAACTTATACAATCTCTAAAGGTCCTACGAAACATGGTGATAACTCGACTACTTTGCCAAAAGTTATGGAGCTCTTTTTAGGCTTAACTCTTCAAAATACCTTCTCACAAAGTTCAAATTTTCTATCAACCCTTTTAGGTTTTGCGCATAGCTTTTTCTCTCTCTGTGCAACTTATTATAATTGTTCATGGATTAGTTTAGCTTGTTGTTCCATTTTAGTAAGCACTTTAGGTCCAATTACCTCTCTATCTTTAATGTTATACTAACTAACGGGGTTCGCACTTTCATTTATACAATGTTTCTAAAGGTGCCATTTTTAGAGAGGAATGGTAAGTGTTATTTTATGTATATTCAACTAAAGGAAGGTATTCTTCCCATTTGTACTTCTGGTCCATATAGTACATACTAAGCATGTCTTCCATTACCTGATTAACTCTTTCGAGGCCTACCCATCCATTTCGGATGATATGCGGAACTAGAATTCAGTTTTGTTCCTAAGGTTGCATTTAGAGTTGTCAAAGCGTGAATCTATTATTTGGTCTCTATCAGATATAATCAACTTAGGTACACCATGCAATCTAAAAATTTCATGTACAAATATTTTTTCAAGAACAAGTGAGTCATCTTTTAGATTTCCAACAATGAAATGAGCTACTTTTGTTAATTTGTCTACTACAACCAAAATAACATCATGCTTATTTTTAGACATAGGCAGCCCTTGTACAAAATCCATACTTATTACCTGTCATTTATATTGTGGTATGCTATGAGGGTACAATAAACCAGCTGGGTGCATATGTTCATCCTTTACAAGTGACATTCGAGACAATGTGTCACATGTTCAACTATATCTTTTTCATCCCTTTCCAAAAATATTGTTTTTTTACATCGGTAAGCATTTTCCTCACTCTGGGATGCCCGAATAAGGTGCATTCTGAAATTCATTCATCAATCCCTTGCTTAACTCATTTTCAAAAGATATATACACCCAATTTTCATACCTTAGGATTCCTTCATCATCAACCTAGAAACCTTTATACTTTGCATCATTAAAATATGAAGCAAGTGTTATTTTTACTTGTTGGTAAAATGGCTCAATTATCATTACTTTCTTTACTTCGTCTTTAAACCGAGTTTTCAAGGTTATAAGTGCGTAAATATGTTTTTGAAAACTTAGCACATCTGTCACTTTATTTTCCTTACCTTTAATGTAACTTATATCGAAATCATTTTGAGACCAAAATTCTAACAATTTTCTCTTAATCAAAAAATTAAGTTTTTATTAGAGATGGACTCAAATAGGTCCAAGAGTTGCAACCTTCAGCTCTAGTACCAAAATTTAATATCCTCATTTATCATTCCAATAACAAGGGAATTTTTTTCATAACGTTCACTTTGTTCTAAATTCACAAAATTTGGAACAAATATTCCTTAGCTAATCCATCACATAATAGTAAACCATATGTAGTGGTATTGACTCGGTGTTAAATTGATCTCTCATTTTTATAATAATTGTATACAAGTATACTATTGGTTTCCCTCATCAATTAAGGATCATTCAAGTTCAACCCATCTAAATATCCTATCTCGAGTATCTATTAGTAATACCAATCTAATATCACGCTTCTTTAGTCTGGTGACATCAAGACAACGCAATCAATAGCTCGTGATACTTTGGCCAAATTTTTAAGACATGTATGCCATGATTTTATTCCTAGATGACATACTCGTAAAAAGGGATATGTCTTTCACTGAAATTGAATATTTTATCTAGATTAGACTACATTGACTTTTGTCATCCAATCCATTTCTACGTTAGGTTCTAAATAGGGATAGTCCGCATAAACACGTACTAATGGTCAATCGAAGGATACTAGAGGAAACCAAGTGCAACTAATTTGACTTACATCCACTTGGTTCCACTTCATTCCCCGTATTCATCATTAAGATGATCGTAGTGCGGAGTTCATGCCACTTTCATTATTGAGTACGTAACAGTGGTCTGAATCATCAGTTTATGAAGCAATGCTCAACAGAGCTAGGTGGTTGGTTGTGTCATAGTGGCAGCTTTGCAATAACCACATAATGACTTGTGTCATTAAGTGGGTATTATGCAGCTGCAATTATGTTGCAAATGCAGACCCTCAAGCTCTGTTAAGTGGACTATGTACCTTAACAGTTCATTAATTAGTTTAATTCCTAGCTTGTTAATCTTCTATTAATCATGTCATCATTAGGTGTCGTGCCTAAGGATCGACTAGGATAGATACGATTAATCCTTTATAAAGGAATTGTAATGAACTCCTTTATGAAGTTAAGCTATGCGAGATAAAATATGCATTCGATTAATGAGTTATTTAATCATTATCTATTTATCCATTAAGTATCATTAATTAGCTATTTACTACAATAAAGGACAACATTTAGTCTTTATCATATTAATACTTGCCAATAGGATTAAATCAGATTTACATAACTTAAGTGTTTAGATTGAGTAGATTTTATCTAATCACTTTGTCTTTACTCGAACATATACATTTGAACATATTGTTATAATGTCTCATTATTTGTCCACCTTTTGTTTAAGGACTATGAACATTAGTTTAGGATATAATTAATATACTAGTCCAACCTTATAAATAATTTTTCCCTTTAATCCTTTTGGAAACTTATTTTATTTCCTATTTTCATATTGATTCAATATAGTACCCTTTATTATGATCATAATATCATTTCCTTATAGACATAACCTTATGTTTTAACATTCCAAGTTATTGTTTACCATATAATCACCATAAAATCATAATAGTTCATCCATAGCTTATTAGGTTAAGGGACTTTATGTATAGTCCATCACAAATCTGAAATCAATACACTAAGCATAAAACAATATACTAAGCATACATTAAATCCTTATGTATAACTTAAGAACACTATAAAATTAATAGTGAACATTCAAACTGAAAGGTTCACTCTAACTTTAGATCTTACAACAATAAACCTTATATAAGGATCAATAAAACAAGAATTATATCTTTCTCTCATTCTAAAGAATGTCAAATCATAATTTATTCTTCCAAAAAAATCAACAAGGTTTCAAATGATTACAATAATAAGGCTCTAGGCCTTCCATGTTTCCCAAACAAAATCACTTCATGAAACTTTTAAAATAATCATTTAATCAAATCAATTTACTTTAATCATTTAAATAAATGAAACTTCTTATAAGTCTTTCTTCTTTCATCTTTCACAAAATCCATCTGCAAGATTGTTAGTATGTGTCAGTTCACACGAACTGAGCATGATAAGTACTAAATATTCATAATAACATGCTCTAATTTAATAGTTTCATAAAAAGAATATTGTGTTTTAATGAAATTGTATTAAGGTTCAAAAGAAGTAAACAAGTTTTGTAACATCCCAAAATTTCTTGCAAGTTAAATTAACTACGATTAAGTCTAAACAAGATTAGACGAGATCATCATTAGGTGTAAAATTCATTTGGTTCATCGTATCATGACCCACAATCTGTTGTGGGGCATGACATTGCAGAATGAATAACCCCGCAGGGCCGCACCCACCTTGATGATCCTTCCTAAAACATGATTAGGCCTTAATCATAGGTAAAATGATTCATTAATGATAGTGAATCTTTTGGTTATTTATTCCGGTTATTTTATTTTAATCGGTTTGGTCATCTTATGTTTTGTTCGAATTTTGCAGTGACCATGATGAATATTGCCTCTGTTTTATTTGACAATGCTATATCAAACCAGCTTTACAAGAATATTTGAATTATTATTATTTACGGAATGGGTGATTTTTCATTTGTTTGAATATTTTATATGGAACATGGAAGTTCAAATAATTATTACGATAACGTATTGTTCACAATATGTGGACTTATATTATAATGATAAATTTTACCATTAATGTTAGGTATCAATTAAAATAAAAATTAAAAAAAAGTATTATTAATTTGTGAAATTATATATTTAAATCCTAAAAGGATTTGGCATGTAAATCAAAAGTTAAAAAGTATAATAATAATAATATTTTAATATTTAAAATCTGAGAGTTTTGAAAGGGACACGCCTTCATCTAACACAAAGTATGTGGCATCACGACATGCATTGATGCATGAAGCAACATTTGGAAGCCCAAAAATTCTCCATTATAGTATAGTTTCTTCATTATATTTTCTTTTATTTCTCCTTTGTTTGTTTTCATTCTTCTCTTCTGGAATACCTGCGTGATTTTTGGAGGAAGGAAGGATTCAACTTGTTGGAGCGGGAAGAGTAGAAGGTTACCGATTCTAGGTTTACTTCAAGCATGAATATTTTCTCCCTTCTCTGTAGCATTATTTATAAATAATGAGGAAATAGACATTCTGTTTTAAATGGAAATTAAATGAATTTGTGGACAATTTCGATTTAATTGCTTGGAAATGAAATCTAAAAAGGAAATTGATGGATTCTGTATTCTCTTAAGTTTCCTTTGTGTGGTTTTAGCTAAACCTAGAAAAAATGCAGATGGGTGTTCCTAATCAATTTTTATTTTATTTTATTTTTTATTTAAATTTGATTTCTAGAAACCCCAAATCAATTTCTGCCTCTTGGTTTTATTACAGTCAACAATAATTTATTTTTATGAGCAAAGCGATTTCTGGGTAGTGTGAAAAAAATTTACCAGGTATTTCATCATTTTCTTGATATATTTGCTTCTAGATTCTAATAATTTCTAAATAGAAAAGAAATTAATGTTGGAATGAACTGATTTGGATATGTACAAGTTGATTTACATGTAGGTATAATTTTATTACATGAGTGAAAAATAAATTAGTGTTATCAGTCTATGTAAGATGACTTAATTTTTCTTAAAGGATTTCGTTATTGGAAGTGTTAGAAACTTATTGTTGTTATTCTATACAAATAGACTTCAAAATTTCCATCCGTGGTATGTGGGTCAATTTTTTTCTTGATCTATCGGTTACGAAAGAACATGTTAAAATGATTTAATAGAGGTGTTTTTACACTATTTAGTTGGACTGTTCCTATAAATGTGTGTGTGTGTGTGTGTGTGTGTGTGTGTGTGTATTCTAATTATTTGGAATAAAGTTATTGTGTGTTTTATAGAGTTGCTCATTACCTAGAGGGAATATGTCTAATTGGTATTTGGAAATGATGATTTCAGACTATTTTGTTAAGTTATTTGTTGATTGGAAGGTAAGAAAAATAATAGTTGAATCTGTACCATGTGAAGCATGATTTTCTTGTGGTTTAATCAGAATTCGGATGTTGAATGATTATGGTTTGATTATGTCTTGATCCTTGTGATTAGAGTGAAACATGATTGTTGAAATAGAAATTGGTTGTTCTATTTGTGTACATTCATAGTTATATCTTAATGAAAAACATGTAATATTACATCCTCCGTTGTATTACCATAAGTTTGTTGATAAAATAACTTGTATATTGTTTCATATTTTATTAAATAATTACATCAGAAATTGGAGTTAATATTCATGCCAGTTCATTTTGAACTCGACAATATAGCTCTACTCGAGTCTCTTGCGCAGGTAGTCATCACGTTCGGATATGCGGAAACTCGTATCTTGTGAAGTTTAATCGTAGCATGGATCTAAATGAGATACTTAGATTTCAATTTGTAGAAGGATGATATTCTATAATTTTTACTAAATTTATTGGGATCTTTGACCCATTGTTAATATTCAAACCTCACTATGTGAGACTTACCATAATAGTTATATATTTTGCCTTAACGACATATGTAATTTATGATTTTAATAAAGAAATTATTACCTTTTATGAAAGAATATCTTAATGTGAGTAAATGATAAATATTAGAAGTGAGAAATCTTACTTATCATAAATTGATATATTTATTTATTTGATATTTGTCAATGTATGAAGCCGATAGTTGAGCAATTATTGTAACAATCAATTGTCTTTAATTTCTAAATTAAATAGCTATTTAGTGGCGTAGATAATTGAAGGAATAATTAAATATACATGTTTTAATACATATTTAATTTGGCCTTTCAGTAAACTTGGTAGGAAAAGAGAAACTAAATGGGAAAATAAATGGATGAAAAGATCCATTAGACATATTAAGGGATAAGTACATGTAAATGCTGAAATAGATACATTTTAAGCTAACAAATGTACTTATCTCATGTTGATCCTAGTTGGCCTTTGGTATTTATCTCGATATAAACTCTTGTAAGATAGGTTAAATGAGAAATAAAGTAAATACAAACTATAAGATATAGATAACTATGAAAGGGATAGTTGTGAGGTGGCGGAAGACTTAAAATCATAAGACTATTGTGTTGTCTTGAGTTTCATTGTAACACCGCATGGCGAAAACTTTGTACAAAGTAATGCATTGATGGCTTTCCATTGTCGATCACCTAGTCCTCCAATTAAATTAAAATTTCAATAACTTTCCGATCATGGGAAGTTGAACACTTGAACGTGAGGTAGGAAATGGTCAAATATCGAAATACGAAGTTCGAAAACTAGCTTCATGGTAGACCCAAGGACTTTCACATGGTTCCCATGACTTGAAAAAGGTTGAGCCAAAATGCTAGTAAGCATTGTCACTCGAAGTAGTGGCGAAGGAGATCACGGATATCCGGATACACCCTTCTTATTTGCACATGGCTTACACAAAAGTTATCAGATAGATCAAAAGAACAAATTTGATTTAAAGAATTTGATTAAATAAATTTGTATGATTGCAGTTGCATAATCTATTTTTATGTATGTTTAAAAAAATATCCCCATTTTCCAGTTCTAGTAATTTTGAGCGTTACATTTTGGTATCAGAGCTAGAGGCTCATACACTTGGACATTAATGGGACACACGTTCTAATAAAAAGTATCATCTTTTATAAAAACAGGAAACTTTGGTAAGGCCGGAATTAAGAGCTAATATGGCAAGTGACAGTGGGGTAAATATTGATGTTGTGCTGGATAATACGGATGCTAAGTTAGAAGAACTCTTCAACCTTTTGAATGACACCCAAAACCGAGTTGTTGCCTTAGAACTGTTTCACCTGATTCTTAGAGCATTTCTTTGAAATATTGACAAAATGAGATAGGGTACTTGGTGTAGGAGGAATATTGCTCAAATGTTGGTTGATGGTTTGTTGTGCACGTATGAATTCTCGAACCCACATCTCGATCGTGAGAGCTTCCTTTTGGCTAGGAGGAACTACCTATAATGGAAAGAAAGACCACCAAAAAGAGTTAAACAATATGTGCAGTGAACTGCCTAGCGTGTACTAGATCCAAGAAGTGTGATACTTCCTAGATGGCTATCACCCACTTTGTGTGAAAAAAATTTAATGTGAGTAGTAAAATAAATCCTATTGTAATTTGAAATGATTTAGGTATCTCACTTGAAACACAATAAGAAAGATCTAATCTAATAGGCTAGGTTAAAATAATATCCAAAGGTCAAGTAGTTGGTTCTGGGTCTCTGTAGGTCCGAGCGAGAGGTCTCGGGTAGGTCATTGGTGAATAAGGGTGGTGTGGAATTAGGTGGATAGGTCACTGTTCTAGGTTGTATGGGAAAATACAAAGACTGATGTTGGTTAAGGGTGACTGATGGCAGTTGGGTGTAACTGATGGTGGTTATTGTGGAATTCAGGGAATGCCATAGAATGATTTTTGGGTCTCCTTTGTGATTGTATAGAGGACTTTGGTTGGTCCGAATGAGGCATTATGTGTGTGTGCATGGTTTTGTGCTTTTAGCTAAGTTAGATGAATGAGAACTAACACCTAAATAGTTCTATAACAAAGCTAATGACAAAATCTAAACACCATCAAAGATGAGAGCTAAACAAGATTAATACCTAGCATAATGCATTAACTTTGAATTAAACAATGCTAAAGTATTTAAATCTCTACTTCTCTAGATTACCAACAAACAAGTAAATGGACCTAAATAAGCTCCATGGCAATCAATATTTGGTTGTCCTTGATATCTCCAAGAACCTAGGAATGGGGGCTTATCAAAGTTGGGCTACAAGACCCTTTTTACACCTCCCATATGACCTAAGCACTTTAGGCTAGAATAGGAAGCTTAGCTCCTCAAGATGATGAACTCTCAAGAAAACAAGGTGCAAGCTCTTAGTCTCTTTGCTATATGCTTTGCATTTTCTCTCTTAAGAAGTTTTAGGTGTAAGTAAAAAGGTAGGTGGAGGGCTCTTTACATATCCCAAAGGATAAAGGATTCAACGCATTCTCATGAATGTGGGATAAAGTTAAAACATGATTAGGAATGGATAAGGTTGTTTTATTAAAGGTAACCTTACTTTAGAAGGGTTTAATTTATGCTTAGCAAGTCATGGGAGTTGGGGGTGTTTTAATTAATCAAAGGTGATTAACTAATAGGTAGATGTAAGCTTATAGAAGATAATTAGAGGAATATTAGTACGATTTAGGCTATTATAATGGGATTAAATCAATTAAATATTGATTTATTGGTTAAACGGAAGGGAAAGCTAATTAATTAATAATAATTAATTAGTCTAGGTAGAAGGGGTGATTTATTAATGGAAGGTCGTTAATAGGGTATTTGTTGGATAGGAAACTTAATTAATTAGCTTAGTGTAATTAATTAATGATGATATGAGAGAAAATGAGTGTTTTTGACGATATGTCATTGATTTGTGAGAAAGGGGATAATTAGCACAATTTAAGTATTTAAATTGCTTGGGCATAATTATAGGTGTCTACAATGTGGTTTGAGAGGGATTTGGCAAGGTTTTAATGGGTATATGGAGGGGTGAGTATTAACGGAGGTCCGTGGATGGATAAGGAAACAAAGGATGACAATATAATGATGCAATGAAATGAACCAAAGGAGTACAATGTTCCACTTACTTAGATTTTGGTCTTGGGTGCCTGTGAGTGAGGGATGAAGTCTTTGGGAAGGGGTTGAATGCTTCTAAGGATCACCAAATGTTGGAAAGCTCCTGCATGGGCTGCATGTGCATTCTCTTCTATTTGGTTAGATCAAATCTGTGTCAGGGTGAATGCTAGATGGCTATGCAGGAGAAAAATCTTTATCTCCTTCCTTGCATGTGTGCTCTCGCTGAATTTCATTCTCGAAGATGCAATATCTCTTAGGAATGTGCCCAATGTTTTCCAACCTTCGCTAACCTCAAAAATAAGGTTGTTTTGGGGGTTAAAAGGTGACCAACAACGGTTTTTTGCTTAACTGGCGATGGTTAAGGGTAACTGGCGTCATTCAAGGTGGGATTTCCTAGGTTTACAAAACTAGGGAGATCCTCTTGATTTTCTAGGATCTCATGTCGTTAACCCATGGATTAAACTGGAAGAGTCTTGTATGCATGTGGGAATGTGGTTAGAGAGAATGTAGGCATTGATTTTTAGGGTTTGGGTAGGTCTTAGTTAGTTATGGAAACTTACTAAGAATAGGTCTTAGGGTGAGTTGGCTTGATGAGGTGTCTAGGTGAGGTGCATGTGTGGATATTATCTAAATTAAGATATTTAAATAATAAATATGGTGGGGATAATGAATTAATTTAATTAGATTAATTAAATTAATATTAGTGAGGTGAAGGGGGCCATGGCTAGGTTAATGTGATGAAGGGTGTTTATTTGTCGAGGGACCAAAGGGGAGTGTGACCTAATTTTAGTGTCTACAAGAACAACAAGGTCAGGGTGGTGAAAAGAATGAGGATCGTAGGGATGAGAATCAGGGTGATGAGCAATATGATGATCAACCTGAGCACCTAAATGAAAGGGAAAATAAGAAAGCAAGGTTGGCTATTGAGTTAGCAAGGGACATTAAAAGAATATCTCCACCTAAATTTGATGGTACAACTCTTGGGGATGGCACTAAAAATTGGCTATCCAAAATGGAAAAGTATTTTGAGATTAGGGAATTTTTAGAGGAGACAAAAGCAGTATGGGGAGCCTACCAATTGTCCCATGAAGCATCTTCTTGGTGGGATAACCGGAAAATGGAACTAGGAATTAATTCTTGTATGATCACGTGGGAGTAGTTTAAGGCCTACTTCCATCAAAGATGGCTACCTCAGCTATACTTTGACCAAAAGATGGCAAAATTCCAAAATATGACTCAAGGAAAGTACTCAGTTATAGAATATTGGGAATGTTTCACTCGATTGCTAAAATATGTTCCTATGTATCAAAGGGATGAGAAGTTTAGAGTGAGAAAATTTATAATGGGATTGAATCCTAGCATTGGTGGTGAGGTAGATGTTCATGGACCTACCTCGATGGAAATAGTGTTTGAAAAATATATCAAGCAAGAACAAAATTTTTGAAGTATTTATGCCTCTAAAGAGGAAAATAGAAGGAAATATAGCAGTTTTCAAACACCAACCACAAGTAAACCAGCATGGAAAAAGGGAAACAATAAGTTCAGGCCTGTCAATAAAAGAGGAATAGCGGGTAGAACTGTTGTGAATAATAAAAATAATGGGCAACAAGGAACAAGTTTCAGCTAGAATAAGATTGAGAGAAAAGGACCTCTGGGTGGATGTTTTAAGTGCGGTGGCGATCATTTCGCTAACAATTGTCCACAAAGAGGACAATGGAATAACCAGAAGAAGGGATCTACTATAATAAATAAAGAGGGGAAACAACATAAGATTTATGTTGTAGTCCATAATAAGCAAGCAAAAAAGCAACTCCCATTGAAACCTCAGGTAAGCTTTTTGGAGAACCTGTTTCTGTTTTATTTGATTCCGGTTCAACATAATGTTTTGTTTCATCTAAAGTAGTTGATAAACTCAAAATAAGAGCTGGGTACATGGAACACACTTGGACTGTACAATATGGAAATAATGTTGTACATAGAGTGAAGCAGTGTTTGTTTGAGGCACCACTAGAATTACCTAAGTTCACAACAAGATTAAACTTGTATGTGGCACCTCTTGGATCCTATGATGTTGTCATAGGTATAAATTGGTTAAGTCAACATAATGCAACCTTGGATTTCTTAGGAAAATGTGTAACCTGCTGCAATGATCAACAGAAAACAGCGAGTGTTCAGGGTGTTAAAAGAGAGTTTGTCACTAGGTAGATTTCTGCCATGTAGCTGAAAAAGGAAAAGCAAAAGGGCTGCCATCTATATGTTGTAAAAATAACAAATTTGGGACAAAAATTGAGCACTGAAATGAATCATTTCCTTTATAAGGGAATTTAGAGATGTGTTTCCAAATGAGTTACCCGGACTTCCACCTAAGCGTGAATTTGACTTCACAACAGAGGTCAAACCAGCAACAGAAACAATTTCCAAGGCACCGTACATAATGAAAACAACCGAATTAGTTGAATTGAAATCTCAATTACATGATTTTTTGTCCTTAGGTTTGATTAGACCAAGTATATCACCATGGGGTGCACCGGTTATCTTTGTGAAAAGAAGGATGGGACCCTCAAACTTTGTATTGATTATCGAATGCTCAACAAGGTAATCAGTGAAGAATCGGTACCGCTACCCGAATTGATGATCTATTTGATCAAATGGGGGGTGAAAAAGTGTTTTCCAAGATAGATCTCAAATCCAGTTATCATCAACTACGAATCAAGGATGAAGATATCCATAAAACCGCTTTTAGAACAAGGTATGGGCATTACGAGTTTACAATTTTTCCCTTTGGACTAACAAATACACCTACCGCTTTCATGAACTTGATGAACAATGTGTTTAGGGAATACATAGACCAATTTGTACTTATATTTCTTGATGATATATTAAAATACTCTAAGAATGAGGAAAAGCATGATGAACATTTAAGGATTGTGCTAGGAATTCTTAGAAAACATAAATTATATGGAAAGTTATCTAAGTGTGTTTTCTATCAATACGAAGTACCATACTTAGGCCACATAATAAAAAAAGAGGGAATCTTGGTTGACCCTTCAAATATCAGTGCCATCATGGAATGGCCAGCACCGAAGGATGTGTATGAAGTGAGAAGTTTTATGGGTCTAGCAGGCTACTATCGGAAGTTTGTAAAGGACTTTTCTAAGTTAGCGGGACCTATCACTTATTTGTAAAAGAAGGGTAAGAAATTTTTTTAGGACATCAAGTGTGAAGAATCCTTTAAGGAGTTAAAAGGTAGATTCACAAGTGCTCTAGTGTTGAAGATTCTCGGATCCAAATGGGAACTTCTTAGTGGTAACCGATGCTTCGGGAAGGTTTAAGAAGCGTACTACTATAATATGGGCATGTGGTAGCTTTTGAAAGTAGGAAGTTGAGGGTGCATGAAGTAAATTATGCACCACATGATCTTGAGCTTGTTGTGATTTTTCATGCGCTACAGGTATGGAGGCACTATTTTCTTGGGAAACCTTTTGAACTCAAAACAGATCATCTTGGGCTCAAATACATCTTTACACAGTCAAATCTAAATGCAAGGTAGTGAAGATGGCTAGAGTTCCTAAAGGAAAAGAGAATAGGGTGGCTGATGCCTTAAGTCGAGAAAGTATATTGTTGCTATAATTACATTAAGAACCCAATTCAAAGATGAAGTCAAAAATGAGTTAACAAATGACCCCTACTACAATCATGTTAAAATAGATTTAGAAAAATATCTGAGGGACAAAAGGTATGATGGTTTCAAGTTGAACAGATGGTATTCTGCGCTATACCAACAGGAATATATGTACCAAAGGGTAAAGAACTCGAAGTAAATTCATGAGATAATTTCATGATGTTCCCTACTTGGTACATCCGAAGTAACAAAAATGATGGCGGACATCAAAAAGAAAAACTTCTAGAAAAATATGAAAAGTGATATGATTATTTACATCTCACAATGCCTGGAATGTTAACAAGTAAAGGCTAAACATTCACATCCAAAGCAGGATTATTATATCCTCACAACGTGCGAATATAAGTGGCAACTTATAAGTATGGATTTTGTCCAAGGTCTACCTATGTCCCAAAATAAACATGATGTTATGCTTGTAGTTGTAGACAAGTTAACTAAAGTGACACATTTTATAGCAAGTAATTTAAAGGATAATTCACCCATACTAGCAAAAAGGTTTATGCAATAAGTTTTCCAATTACATAGAGTTCTAGAAATAATAATTTTAGACAGGGACTCAAGGATGACTTCCAGATTTTGACAAACTTTGTATGCTGCCTTAGGGAAAAAACTAAACATAAGTTCTGCCTACCATCCTAAAACGATGGTCAAACCGAAAGAGTAAATCAAGTGCTAGAAGATTTAATAATAATGTATTGCATGGATCAGCAATACAAATGGGAAGAGTATCTTCCCTTGGTTGAATTTTCCTATAATAACACCTACCATTCTTCCATTTAGATGGCTCCTTTTGAGGCCTTATATGGTCGTAGGTGTAGAACACCAATAAGTTGGGATAATCCTGAAGATAGAGTACTAATTGGACCTGAAATGCTATCGAAAATGGAAAAATAGGTTAAATTAATCCAAGAAAGATTGAAAGAGGCCGCAAATAGACAGAAAAGTTATGTAGATTTAAAAAGAATTGACAAAAAATTTAACATGGGAGATAAAGTTTTTCTTAGGGTCAAACCTAAAAAGAGTTCCATTTCATTTGGAAGATCAGCCAAACTATCTCCTAGGTTTGTAGGACCATTTGAAGTCCTAGAGGTCGTTGGACCAATAGCCTACAAGCTAGCACTGCCTCCCGCTCTATCCAGGATGCATAATGTATTTCATGTATCCTTGCTTAAGAAATATGTACCTAATTTAACACATGTACTTAATTGGGATTCATTACAAGTTCTGGATCTAGGGGTAATCGTGGTTAATCCTATAAGTATACTAGAAACCCATGAAGTTGCACTTGAAAAACCGTAAGGTTTCATAATGTAAGGTCCAGTGGGACCAATATTCTGAAGAAAGTGCCACTTGGGAGAATCTGGAAGATGTCAAGACTACTTTTCTGCATCTGTTTGACTGATTTTTAAGAATATATTTTTGTTATAGTGCTAAATTAAATTTTTCTGTAAAGAGGTAGATAAATAAATCCTGTAGATAAGTTTACAAATGAATATTGGAACTAAGGTACTTTTTGATGAATAGTTATTGTTGAAGATTTTGTAATGAACCTGGAAAATATGTCGTTTAAGTAGTAATGTGTTATGTCTACAAATTATGTGACTGATTTTCTAGATATATAAGGGATGGTGTGATCTTTATGATTCAATTGAAATGATATTGATACAAATTTTAAGTAGATTTGAAATATATTAATGTAACAAATGAATGATGTGTTTAATTTTTCTACTTATCTGAAATCATCGAGACGATGATTATTCTAAGGGTGGAGAATGTAACATCCCAAAAGTTCTTGCAAGTTAAATTAACTATGGTTAAGTCTAAACAAAATTAGATGAGATCATCATTAGGTGTAAAATTCATTTGGTTCATCGTATCATGACCCACAGCTTCTATTACGGGGCATGACATTGCGGAATGAATAACCCCGCAAGGCCACACCCAAGAGATCTACAGTAAGATTCTTCAACTTAGTAACAAAATCCTTCAAGAAAAACTAAGCCATCTTATATAGGTGTTAACACTAATTTATTACTTGTAGATCTCTTGGGTGTTACCTATAACACTAATTTACAGGTTATTAGTGTTACCTGTTATCAGTGCAAATGAATGTTAACAGTCTATAGGTTTACAGGTTATTATGTGATGGTTACTGTAACACTAATTTAACACTAAGCAAATGAATCTAGCATCCTAGATTTCTATGAAGGGATAGCAACAAGATTTTGCATACCTCCTACAATAATATCAGGTAATGCATTGGAATTCATTGGGCCCAAGGTAACTAAATGGGCTGTCAAGAATGGGATCTACCTAAGTAATTCATCAAACTATTACCCTCAGGGTAATGGCTAGGCTGAATCTACAAACAAGAAATTGTTGAGAATCATTAGGAGGACTCTTGATGAAAATCAGAGGTCTTGGCATACTAAGTTGAAATCAGCCTTGTGGGCTGATAGGATAACCCCCAAGAGAACTACAGGTAACTCTCCATTCAAGCTTGTTTATGGAAGAGAGGTAATTTTTCCCATGTCACTTGAGTTTCCAACATTGGAATTCATGAAACAGTTGGAGTTGTTGGAGTTTGAACCCATGGAGGTTAGATATGCAAAGTTGATGGAGCTCCAAGAAGTCGAAATCGGGCATCCCAAGCAATGGAGAAGGATCAAGCTTTGATAAAGAAGACCTTTGATAGGAAGGCCAAGAATAGATTCTTCCAAGTTGGAGATCTAGTGTTAAAATGGGATGCGAGATAGAGCAAAACCAGGAAGGCACTCAAAATTTGATGCCATTTGGAGTGGCCCATACATTGTCAAAAAGTGTAAGGACAGCAATGCCTTCCAATTGTCTTCGTTGGATGGTGAAGAACTACTGATTCCAATCAATGGAATCCATCTAAATAATTTCTCTTGAAGGAAATTATCCACCTTCTACATATTAGCTTAGGTTTTCATTCCTCCAAGTGCTTGTGCACATTGTTTTGCTTTAGATTAGTTTTACTTTCCCTAAGTGCTTTGGCATAAGCTTGTTGTTCCTAGAAATGTGTTTGTAGGCCTTGCTCCATCAGGTGATGTTCCACCCTCCATCTTCCTCCTTACAGTGTTCTAGTTAGTTGGGTACCAAATAGATAATTTGATGACTCCATGCCCAATGGATTGCTTCCAGCAATCGTTAACTTCATCCAGCCAAGCAGATGACCCTCCGAGTCGCCAAATTTGTTAACCAAAATGTGCCCCCTACTCATTTTGTGGTTGATTCCTTTCATTCTTCCTTATCTTGTGCCTCAGACATAATTTTTTTGCTTTTTAGGCATTCAAAACTTTCTGGAAATGGCACCATTGGATAGAGCTCTTTCTCAACTTTCCAGAAAGGTAAATTTTTCCTCCTAACTCCATGTATTTTTGAAGTTATGGCTCGGTGGAGTTTTTGTGGGAAATTTTCCCGAAAGGCTGCTGCACCAATGAAATGGCATCACGTATCCAAGGAAGTGGTGGGGGTCGAGAGGAAAACTTGTAATTTTCACCAAGTGTTTGGAAAAAGTTTTCAAAAGGAATATTTTCCCCGCAGGCCCACCGCGAATCAGATGATGCCACGTGTCCAGGGGAGAAATTTGAAAATTTTGACTAAGTGTTGGCGCATGGAAAATTTTGGAGGGAAGGCCCATGCCCAATCATATTGCACCATGTGTCCTATGGTTTAGAGTTTTCGGAGGGTGGAGGAGAAGTTAGAATTTTGGTTAAGTGTTTTGCCAAATTTTAGAAAGGAAATTTTTGGTCTGCTACCCTGTTAACCAATCAGCGAAGGCCACGTGTCCTCAGTCCTCGGACCGGCGGAGCACGGGGAAGCTTGGGAAATTTTCCCAAAGTGTTGGCACAAAATTATGTTCGCGGAGGGCCTAGCGGCGGTGAAATTGTGCAATATGTCCCAAACCAACGAGAGGCGGGGAGAAATTGAGAAATTTTCCCAAGGGAAAACAAAGGAAATTTAAAAGGAAAAAGCCCGCCCCCAAAAATGTGATCCAATGAAAACATCCCACATGTCCGGTGGTGGAAAAAAACTCAAGTCAAGCCTACAAGGAAAATTCAAAGGGGCAAACCCGCATCCAATGGGGTTTTGCCACGTGTCAAGGTCAAAATGGTCGAAACAACGACGAAAAATTTTGGAAGGACAGAGCCGCGTCAATCAAGCACATGCCACATAGCACTCAAAATGGCGGAGCATGGGGATTTTTTGGGAAATTTTCCCGAATGCAAAAAGGGTGAAAAATTTCAAATTTTTACCCGCCAATCCGATTTGGCCCTGTTTTGCCCTAAAATTTCAAACGGCCATATCTTTCGATCCAGACCTCGGTTTTCACGTTCTTTATATCAATGGAAAGCTGGTGAAATCATCTACAAGATTATAAGGTAATTTTTGCATTTTGATGGAGTTTCAAGGGAGAAAATTGAAAAATCCTCTCGCACGTGGTCGGGGACGAAATGACGTTTCAACCACTGCTTTTAATGAAGAATGGCTCGTATTCTCTCCCAAAGATGGCGAAAAATGTTAGGGGATGGGCCTGTAAGGATGCCCATGCTATTTTGATCATGTTTTGGTCAATGGTTGAATCTTCCCCACATTTTCCCATGTTTCTCTCTCTTGGGCTCGTGGCTTGCACTGTAAAAGCCAAATTTGGCTCATTTTTCAAGGGGTTCAACATTTGTTTTGTATTGCAGGTTCCCTCTATCACTTAGAAAGTGATTTGTGTGGAAAATCAGACCTTTTCCAAGACTCCAACCTATTTTCCTCTCAGGTGTTGTGATGCAAGTGATTTTGATGTTACAATAACAATATAGGCCCTGTGAATGAATTTCCATCCTCTCGCTTGTGTTGTTTGTCTCATTTCGATCCTCCATTACTGAGCTTATCAATTTGTGCATGAAGTTTTGTTGCATTTTTATGAAGCTGTGTCAATCTACGAAGTAAAAAATGCTCACCACTCCTTTGGTGCATCACCTTATTAGCACTAGTTTCATTTTTTTGCATTCTCTATCTCTGTCCCTTTGGAATTTAGAGTAGGATTTTGAGTTTGAAACCTCTCGTATAACTTGTAAGTGATATATCGATCGAGGAATTGTGGAACCAGCCTCTAATCTAGAGATTCCTCTCCCATTTTTACAAGTACCACACTTGGGGAGAGGATTCAATGTCGTGCAATCACACTGGATGTTTAAGATGTCAAACTAGAAGCCTGATCAACATCCAGGGGTGTTGCTGATTTGCAACAACAATTTTGGCACCCGGTGGGACCTTAGAGGTCTTCATCTTCATTGAAACAAAATTGACATGCATTTTTTGTAAGGTTCTTGCTTAAAATATCCCTAAATTTTACATCTGGCGACTCCAAGGAAGAAGAATCAGCTGGTTTTAGTAGTGCAGACCTGAAAACTCATGAGAAGAATCACCACAAGGTCAAGAGTTGGAGAAGAAGAGGTGTTATTTGAGTATCTACAGTTATCTCCAAGAAGAAGGCAAAGAGGGAGGAGGATTCAAAGGTCTCCATCTCCACCAAACAGAACTCTCTCAACTCCTCCACCTGGTAGGCCTTTCATTCAATCAACAAGGGTTCTAAGGCCAATCAGAATGGCACAAAACAACCCCTATGTCAATTTCACTGGCAACATCCCACTTGCTCTCAATGCATAGAATCCAATCCCAGTTGCAGCATTAAAGAACATTCCATACTTTACTAGAGAAAATCAGACCACTCCTGGTGATCATGTCAAGGATATTGCTAATATTTTTGCAATCCATGAGATCAATGAGATGCAAGTTGTTGTCAAATTTTTGGCATCTTCATTCAAAGGGAAAGTTTTGCAATGGTTCAGAGTCTTACCTCAAGTTCTATTCAAAGCTGGAACTAGCTATGTATAGCCCTCCATGAGCGATTTGGGGAAAAGGGAGACAACTTGTCCCTTTTGGAACAGTGACAACCATCAAGAGAGCTCCAAATGAACAGTGGACCGACTTCAACTTCATATTTCAAAGGACTTGGGAGAGAATTCTAGTGGCAGTCAGGCCAACAGTAGAAGGTGATTTTCTTTATTACCTTAAATCTTTAAACTCTGATATTTCTATGTTGATTCAATCCATGGGAGGCACAACTATCCTTGTTGCATATAGCATTGCCATTAGAGCTGAAAATTGTTTGATTCAAGCTGGAAAGCTAGCTCCTAGGCCTCCAATGCCATTGTTTCCAAGTTTAGATAGCCCAAGTACTAGCCAAGTGCCTAATTTAGCTCCTATTCCCACTCCTAGAAATCATAATTTAAGTGAAGCTTCTACTTCATCTTCTAGTACCTCAAATGAACTTCAAGAATTCATGAAGCAATTGCAAAATTTAGGTAATGAGATGGTTACACTCAAGAGGCCGCAAGCCCAAGATTTTAGACCTTCCTTCCAACCTCAAAGACCACCCAATCTAGCTGCAAATTTAAACCAAGCAAGACCTCTTGCTAACAGACCATTTCAGCCCTATAATCCCAATGCTACATCTACCTCTAAGGCATTAGTGCCAGTACAAAACAACATAGCTCAAGAGTATGATTGGTGTTTCCCATGCAATGAACCTCACAACCAGTCTATGTGCTTCAATGGTGCCTTAAATCAAGCATTAATGGTGACAACTACTGGTGTGGAGGGTGAAGGTAGTCAAGGAAATAACCAACAACAAGACACATTCCAGCAGCAATCAGCTCCAAATGATACCACACTTGTAAATTGGCAGGCAAAAGATTTTTGTGGCATGAATCAAACAATTCCCCAAAGTGTTGCAGCCAACACAAGGTCAAAAAGGAGAAATTTAGGTGAAGAACAGCCATTAGCTCCAAGCAATCCACAACCTTCTATCACTCCAAAAATTATTGGCAAACAAAATTCAGCTCCAAGCACACAAGGGCTACCTAAAACAGCTCCTAAGCCAACTCAAATACCAGTTGTTGCTACCCATGTGCAAGGAATGAACGTGCAGGCTAGGGGACAGCAAAGAGATGCTTCATCTCCATTCAGTATCATTGATTAGATGAAGAAGACAAATGTAAACATATCAATGTGGGAATCACTATCTATCCCATGCCAAAGAGATTTGCTACAAGTCACCATGAAGGATTGGTCAGCTTCAAATCAGCAAGTCCAAATGCAAGAGAAAGTGCTCACAAATGTTGCCCATCCTGAGGGGAATCATGGAGGACAACAAGGTAAAATGTTGAAGCCCCCTCCATTCTATGTTTCATTGATCATTGGAAACCAATTATTACACAATTGCATGATAGATTCCGGGGCAAGTAGCTCAGTAATGCCCAAGCAAATAGCTGATCAGATGGGGGTTCAATATGAAGTCATATCCAAAGGGGTAGTGCAATTGGATGGGACAGCAGTAACAATAGTTGAAGTGATAAAAAACTTGAGTCTTACTTTGCATGCATGCCCCAATGTTGTTGTTTTACAAGATGTCTCAGTAATAGACCTTCCACCACTCTTTGCCCTATGTTTGTCAAGGGACTTCATAGCCAAGATTGGAGGCTACTTATCTGCTGATTGGTCACACATGTTGTTCAGAACAGGATATGGAACCAAGGCCACAATCAGAACTAAACCTATTGCAAATGAATGTTAACTTGATCTATAAGTTTACCGGTTATTATGTGATGGTTACCTATAACACTAATTTAACACTAAGCAAATGAATCTAGCATCCTAGATTTCTATGAAGTTATAGCAACCAGATTTGGCATACCTACTATAATAATATCAGATAATGCATTGGAATTCATTGGGTCCAAGGTAACTAAATGGGCTGTCAAGAATGGGATCTACCTAAGTAATTCATCAAACTATTACCCTCAGGGTAATGGCTAGGCTGAATCTACAAACAAGAACTTGTTGAGAATCATTAGGAGGACTCTTGATGAAAATCAGAGGTCTTGGCATACTAAGTTGAAATCAGCATTGTGGGTGATAGGATAACCCCAAGAGATCTACGGGTAACTCTCCATTCAATATTGTTTATGGAAGAGAGGCAATTTTTCCCATGTCACTTGAGTTTCCAACATTGGAATTCATGAAACAGTTGGAGTTGTTGGAGTTTGAACCCATGGAGGTTAGATATGCAGAGTTGATGGAGCTCCAAGAAGTAAGAAATTAGGCATCCCAAGCAATGGAGAAGGATCAAGCTTTGATCAAGAAGACCTTTGATAGGAAGGCCAAGAATAGATAATTCCAAGTTGGAGATCTAGTGTTAAAATGGGATGCAGATAGAGAAAAACCGGGAAGGCACTCAAAATTTGATGCCATTTGGAGTGGCCCATACATGATCACAAAGTGTAAGGACAGCAATGCCTTCCAATTGTCTTTATTGGATGGCGAAGAACTACAGATTCCAGTCAATGGAATCTATCTAAAGCATTGCTACTGAAGGAAATTCTCCACCTTGTACATATTAGCTTAGGTTTTCATTCCTCCAAGTGCTTGTGCACATTGTTTGTTGTAGATTAGTATTACTTTCCCTAAGTTCTTTGGCACAAGCTTGTTGTTCCTGGAAATGTGTTTGTAGGCCTTGCTCCATCAGGTGATGTTCAACCCTCCATCTTCCTCCTTACAGTGTTCTAGTCAGTTGGGTACCAAACAGAGAATTTGATGACTCCATGCCTAATGGATTGCTTGAGTAATCGGTAAATTCATCCAAAGAGGAAAATGAACCCCTACGAGTCACCAAAATTGTTATCCAAAATGTGCCCCCTGCTCATTTTGTGGCTAACTCCTTTCATTATTCCCTCTCTTGTGCCTCAGACATAATTTTTTTGCTTTTTAGGCACTCAAAACTTTCTGGAAATGGCACCATTGGATAGAGCTCTTTCTCAACTTTCCAGAAAGGTAAATTTTTCCTCCTAACTCCATGTATTTTTGAAGTTATGGCTCGGTGGAGTTTTGTGGGAAATTTTCCCCTGAAAGGCCTGTAGCCAATGAAATGGCACCACATGTCCAAGGAAGTGGCGGGGTCGGAGGAAAACTTGGAATTTTCACCAAGTGTTTGGCAAAAGTTTTCAAAAGGAATATTTTCCCCGCAGGCCCACCGGCAAATCAAATGATGCCACGTGTTCAGGGGAGAAATTTGAAAATTTTGACTAAGTGTTGGCACATGGAAAAAATTTTAGGGAAGGCCCACGCCCAATCATATTGCACCACGTGTCCTATGGTGTCAGATTTTTCGTAGGGTGGAGGAGAAGTTAGAATTTTGAAGTGTTTTGCCTAATTTCAAAAAGGAAATTTTTGGTCCGCCATTGCCCGTTGACCAATCAACGAAGGCCACATGTCCTCAGTCCCCGAACTGGCGGAGCACAGGGGAAGCTTGGGAAATTTTCCCAAAGTGTTGGCACAAAAGTAAAAATGTCTGCGGAGGGCCCACAGCCAATGAAATCATGCCACATGTCCTGCATCGACGAGAGAGAGGGGAGAAATTGAGAAATTTTCCGAAGGGAAAACAAAGGAAATTTAAAAGGAAAAATCCCACCCCCCAAAAATATGATCCAATGGAAACATGCCACGTGTCTGGTGGTGGAAAAAAACTCAAGTCAAGCCTGCAAGGAAAATTCGAAGGGGCAAACCCGCATCAATGGGGTTTTACCACATGTCTAGGTCAAAATGGTCAAAAAATGACGGAAAATTTTGGAAGGATAGGCTCGTGTCCAATCAGCACATGCCACATGGCACTTAGAATGGCGGAGCACGGGGATTTTTTGGGAAATTTTCCCAAATGCAAAAAGGGTGAAAAAATTCAAATTTTCGCTCACCAATCCGATTTGACACTGTTTTGCCCTAAAATTTCAAACGAGACATATCTTTCTATCCGGGCTCGCTTTTTCACGTTCTTTATATCAATGGAAAGCTGGTGAAATTCTCTACAAGATTCTAGGGTAATTTTTCCATTTTGATGGAGGTTGGAGGGAGAAAATTGAAAAATTCCTTTGGCACGTGGTCATAGACAGAAATGACATTTCAACCACCGTTTTTAATGAAGAATGGCTCGTATTCTCTCCCAGCATGGCGAAAAATGTCAGGGGATGGGCCTGTAAGGATGCCCATGCTGTTTTGATCATGTTTTGGTCAATGGTTGAATTTCCCCACATTTTCCAGTGTTTCTCTCTCTGGGCTCATGGCTTGCCTTTGTAAAAGCCAAATTTGGCTCATTTTTCAAGGGTTGAACATTTTTTTTTGTATTGTAGGCTCCCTCTATCACTTGGAAAGTGATTTGTGTGGAAAATCATTGCTTTCCAAAGCTGCAGCAACCTATTTTTCCTCTCAGGTGTTGTAATGCAAGTGATTTTGATGTTACAATAACAATACAGGCCCTATGAATGAGTTTCCATCCTCTGCTTTTGTTGTTTGACTCATTTCTGATCCTCCATTATAGTTATCAGTTTGTGCATGAAGTTTTGTTGCATTTTTATGAATTGTGTCAATCTGCAGAAGTAAAAAATGCTCACCACTCCTTTGGTGCATCACCTTATTAGCACTAGTTTCATTTTTTTGCATTCTCTATCTCTGTCCCCTTTGGAATTTAGAGTAGGATTTTGAGTTTGAAACCTCTGTATAACTTGTAAGTGATATATCTGATTAGAGGAGTTGAGGAACCAGCCTCTAATAATCGAATATTCCTCTCCCATTTTACAAGTCCCACACTTAGGGAGAGGATTCAATGTTGTGCAATCACATTGGATGTTTAAGATGTCAAACTAGAAGCCTGATCAACATCCAAGGGTGCTACTGATTTGCAACAATAGAAACTTATTGTTGTTATTCTATGCAAATGGACTTCAAAATTATCATCCTGTGGTATGTGGGTCAATTTTTTTCTTGATATGTCGGTTACACGAAAGAACATGTTAAAATGATTTAATAGAGGTGTTTTTACACTATTTAGTTGGATTCATTCTGTATGTATGTATGTATGTATGTATGTATGTATGTATGTATGTATGTATGTATTCGATTGTTTGGAATAAATTTATTGTGTGTTTTATAGAGCTGATCATTACCTAGAGGGAATATGTCTAATTGGTATTTGGAAATGATGATTTGATTTGTTTTGTTAAGTTGTTTGTCGATTGGAAGGTAAGAAAAATAATAGTTGAATCTGTACCATGTGAAGCATGATTATCTTGTGGTTTAATGGAATTAGTATGTTGAATGATTATGGTTTGATTATGTCTTGATCCTTGTGATCGAATGAAACATGATTGCTGAAATAGAAATTGGTTGTTCTATTTGTGTACATTCATAGTTGTATTTTGATGAAAAACATATAATATTACATCCTCCATTGTATTACCATACTTTTTGATAAAATAACTTGTATATCGTTTCATATTTTATTAAATAATTGCATCATAAATTGGAGTTAATATTCATGCCATTTCATTTTGAATTGACAACATACCACTACTCCAGTCTTGCAAGATAATTAGTCGTCACGTTCGGATATGCGGAAACTCATGTCTTGTGAAGTTTAATCGTAGCATGGATCTAAATGAGATACTTGGATTTCAATTTGTAGAATGATGATATTCCAGAATTTTTACTAAATTTATTGGGATCTTGGACCGGTGTTAATATTCAAACCTCACTATGTGAGACTTACCATAATAGTTATATATTTCACCTTAATGGCATATGTAATTTATGATTTTCATAAAGAAATGATTACCTTGTATGAAAGAATATCTTAATATGAGTAAATGATAAATATTAGAAGTGAGAAATCTTACTTATCATAAATTGATATATTTATTTGTTTGATATTTGTCAATGTATGAAGCCGATAGTTGAGAAATTATTATAACAATTAATTTTCTTTAATTTCTAAATTAAATAAGCTATTTAGTGGCGTAGTTAATCAAAGGAATAATTAAATATACATGTTTTAATATATATTTAATTCTTCCTTTCGGTAAACTTGGTAGGAAAAGAGAAACTAAATGGGAAAATAAATAGATGAAAAGATCCATTAGACATATTAAGGAATAAGTACATGCGAAATGCTGAAATAGATACATTTTAAGCATAACAAATGTACTTATCTCATGTTGATCCTAGTTGGCCTTTGGTATTTATCTCGATATAAACTCTTGCAAGACATGTTAAATGGTAAATAAAGTAATTACAAACTATCGATCTAGATAAGCTGTGAAAGGGATAGTTGTAAGGTCGCAAAGACTTAAACTCATAATACTAGTGTGTTGTCTTGAGTTTAGCTATAACTTGCATGGCAGAAAACTTTGGCAAAAGTAATGCATTGATGGTTACATGCATTTTTGATCACCTAGTCCTACAATTAAATTAAAATTGTTAGTAACTTGATCATGGGAAGTTGAACACTAAACATGAGGTAGGAAATGGTCAGATACCAGAATATGAAGTAAGAAAACTAGCTTCGTGGTAGACCCAAGGACTTTCATAGGGTTCCCATGACCTGAAAAGGGTTGAGCCAAAATTCTAGTAAGCATTTTCACTCGAATCAGTGGTGAAGGGAGATCATGGAGATCTGGATACACCCTTCTCGGCCCATGCACATGGCTTACATGAAATTTATCGAGATACATCAAAAGAAAAAAATTTAATTTAGAGAATTTTATTAAATAAATCTGTATGATTGCAGCTGCATAAGCTATTTTTATGTATGTTTAAAAAAAATATCCCCATTTTCCAGTTCTAGTAATTTTGAGTGTTACATTTTTTTAATAAGCATGCTAGAACAATCGAGATAAGTGAAATTTTTTACCTTGTCCAATAATTTAATCACATACTTTCCTAAGTATTATAATCAATATTAGAACAATTTATATCTCACTTGACTAAAGAAGATTAAGTTCTATAAGTTGCATTTGTATAACCCCATAATTATATGACTGGAAATCATATAACTTAATATAATTTATACCCCTTAATCCATAATTATTAATGACTATTCAACCAATAAGTAACCATCAACCATTCCAAGTTCATTATTACAGTCAAGAGAATCCACATCACTATTCAACATAACAGTCAATAGAATTCAAAAAAATAGAGCAGATCATAACCTAATGATAACCAAACAATCAATCAAAGGTTAAGAACTTGTAGCTAAGATACAAAGTCATCATTTATACCAACTAAACCACATTATAAGGAATGGGGAATTCATATAAATTTTATCTAAACTCCACTGTAATGGAAGAAAAAAATCAATTACGTCACAATAATGTTATAACAAATTAACATAACTAGACCTCTAAACACTACAAGCACCTCACAGAGATGAACTGATATTGCATTAACATCTAAGTCCAATAGGATGTTTATAATGTTACAAACTATCACAAAAAAGTTCAAATACGTAAGAAACAAAATAATTAAACCATTAATTCACAATGAATCAAAGACTCCATTCACATATCTAACTATTCTCACAACTTAACATACAAGACGGTTTTGAATAAACTTAACTCCCATAAGGTATAGACCATAGAAATTGATGGCTATCATTTGAATATGAAGGATATACCATCATCCCAAAGGGGATAGTTAGATGAATTTCAAAAATCAGTCATGAAAGGTGGAATTATTCAAATTGCAATGTTAACATTTAAGAAGGTCTAAAAATGACACAAGATGCTACATGGATCGAATCATGTACGTAACCAGTTAGAACTAGAAGCATCTAAAGTGTTCTTATTACCTAAACAAGAAACCAATCGAATTTTCCCAAAGGGAAGTTCATATCACTAAAACGTTAAGACCTAGAATGGATTTCAACTCTTAATCAAGTCTTACAAATAATCCAAACCAAAATCATAGAGTATGGTCAATAAGACCAAATAAAAAAGATTGTACACTATCATATATTCATGTATTGAAAACAAACACACCCAATTTGTTGCATACCCAAATCGATAAGAATAGTGCTAAAATATTTCAAAAAAATTTATCCCAGTAAAGGTGGGTTCGAAACAGTAAAACAAAGCTCAAAAAAAACACCACAAACCTTAATTCTTTATGGGTATCGACCTAGAAACCATTAACTAAAACCCAAGTAAGAAAACAATTAAGTTTTCAACAAACTACAAACTCTATAGCAAGATTATTAAGCTGTTTATCCTAATAATCGATCACAGATATGCATTTCTAGTAAAGGAGAATACGTTACTCCAAAAAATACATGACCCATAAATAGAGAAACTCTTTGTTTGAAAGCACAAATCATAATCATACATAATGACCTAGAAATCATTCATTCAAAGTTTATAACCAGTTTCAAACAATATGAAAAAACCACAACAATATAAACATAATAAGCATGAATCACAAACCCGAACTCATAATATAATTCCATATAAAGAGGAGAGTTATTTTTATGTAATAGTTAAACAGATCACAATATTATAATGAGTTAGAACCTATCATGCATGGTAGTGTTGTCAAAATTTCCTTCCAATCTTTCCAAGATTTCCATACAATATTTCTCCAAAACTTCAAACAGAATACATAGTGAATTAGACTTCATCTTCCTCATTATTTTTATAACCAAAATTGCAAACTTTTCTACACTATATTTTCCATGCAACGGAGAGTTCATAAATGAAGCGAAATAGAACTAATAGTTCAAACATCAAAATAACAACATGCAAATCCAAAGTGCTAGTAATACCATAAGAGAAATGAAAAACAATCCATATTTCCTTTCCAAAACCATCGTATTTTCCCAAGGTTGTTTCAAAAATTCCAAGTCATTAAGTTCCATGGTAGGACTATCGGTCTTCTCGCCTTGATCCACTAACTACCTTATAAATTTAGCATGCGACTTAATGCTTAAACCTCAATTCACTAAACACTTAGTCACCTAGATGACCATGCATGCTAGGTTTAAACTTGGTTATGCCAAAGGTGGAAAAATTTTCCCATTTACTAATATTTAATTCCCATTATAGTATGGGTTGGTGCCCTGCTAACCGTGCTTAATTCCTTAGTTAGGTTGTCACCGTAGTTAATTCTTAGGTTTAGCCTAAGTTCTTAGTTAGGTTTAGATCCCCTTAAAATAAGATGCCAACCTTAGCTTAGGTTAGATCAATAAATCAAATACACTAGGATAATTTAGTGTATAGCATTACCTTAGGTTATTTTATCTTAGGCCTTCAATACATCAAGATAGCCTTACATCATAAATCAATTCAACATTAAATCTGGAAGTAAAATTATTATAGGGTATAAGTCATGTTGGTAACACAAATGTAAGATTAAAATTGTTAAGCATGTACATACGGAAAGCTAGAAAGCACCAAAAGCCCAATTCTAATTTATCAAATCATGATCGAATAGTAAAAATGATAAAGGAGAATGCCTTGGATCACTAAAATTGATCCAAGGTATTATCCTTCATCCAATCTTTCACATTATAGTATTAGCACATGAATAATAATGAAACTTAAATAGATTACCCAGTTACTTGATAATTCCAATGTCCCAACAAGCTGAGATTGCCTAGTGAACTTAAAAAACCAAATAAATGAATATAAAATGATAAATCCACTTAAGTACACTTTTTCCCAAAACATGATTAAAACTAGATTTTAAAAAAACAACTAATGTCATTTAATAAAATAGGAACAAATAATTCCGAGGAACATATCAGTTCAGAACTCCATCAATGTCAATTTTACCGACACCAATCAAAGAAGCAAATAAGATATCAATCAAAGTACGGGCATTACAGGGACAACGTCAAACAATCTACTTCAATTTTAGGATCAGTTTTGGATGAATTGTGACTCCATGCCCAATGGTTATACAAGGCTAATGGACTATTTCTTAGTAAGAAAGCATCCCAGAGAGGTCACTAAAAATGTTATCCATTTTATCCTGCTTTGGACAAAATGGACAATGGTGGTAAATTAGACCTTAGGACCGTAAAAATTTCTTCATGGAGCAATTCGTGAAGTTGGTTCATCGAATTAGAATACAATATTATAGTACATAAGGAATAATCAAGAACACTCATATGAACTAGAGTGGTGCTTAATTAAAAGGCACTTTATGAATTGGACTTCTTCTTGAGTTATAGGAGCAGTTGATATCCATATACTATCCCTTATCTGGGAATCTCATGTGAGTCATCATCATCCTCAATCAGGAGTGGTTTTATGCTTATGGGATTTTCTTCTAAAATAGTAGACAAAGCTATTAAAGAATGTGGAAGCGAGGAGGAGGTTACAATTTTGAATCCATCTTGACCTATGAGTTACTGAAGAAATCAAGTTCACACAATGAGTATTTATTCACAAAGCATCAGATGGTTCGAGAGTGAGTCAACAGAGAAATCTTAAAGTTGTTATGCAAGGCCCTCCATACTTTTACTTCGAAATTGTCTACAGTATGCTAAAGGGTGTTTGGGCTACCATATCTTGATTTCTTTGTGATATTTAACCTGAGTTTGTGGATTCGAAGTACTTTTCATTTTCAAGTAGAAAGAGAGGTTACGTGCATAACCTTCCCATTGAGAATTGTTTTTAGACTTTACCTACACCACTTGTGACAATTGAAGAAGCATTTCCTAAGACAAGAAGTATTATCCATCACAGGATTATAGAACAAATCTTAACTACATAAAAACTATGTCAGCAAGTGTTCCTTTATGTGATAAACTCAAGGCTATGGTTAAGCACTCTCATCAAACCTGAATTTCATGAGATATTTTCAAAACCTTAAGGTAATGAGGAGGAAATTTGAGTCTAGCTATTTTCAAGATCTTGTAAAATTTAGGCTCATGATCTCGTGTCGAGATTAGTAATGTACATGAATGACTAGCATGCACAACTCAAGATCGAGCTCCAAGTACAGTTATGCAGTGAAAAGAATAAATGGCTTGAATAGCTAGAACTCGACATTGTTGAGTGACCAAGGAGATAATGGTAAGACCAAAGCCATAGTTACATCAATATGTATCTCATAAGGTTAAATTGCAATGATGGGATTGATTTGCAAAGGATCTTGATCAAACTCATCATGAAAATTTGATCGCAAAGATGAGTGGAAGTACAAGGGGTCGGGATTGAGACATTTCTAACGCACTTCGATTTCATGGAGAGGGATTTTTGGAGATCGGGGAAACAATGTTTCGGAGTTCGGGAATTTGGATGACGAGTTGGCGGAAGTTCACAAAAACTTGAAGCCCGAAAACTCAAAAATTTGGAGTTTCATATTTTTAGGATTCAAAAGTGCTAAGGTGGTTGGAGCTCAATGTATGTAGGGAGGTTTGGTTTCAAGCCCAAAAGGGTAAAATCATTCAGGGTCTAAAAGTGATTTGGTGAATGCAACCGTGGTGAGTCATCGGTGAGCGTGTTAAGCCCGAGTTCCTCAAGTATAGCTCAATCAACTCCAAGTTGGAGGTATGACACGTGTTGCCATGGCGGGTCATGGTGAGTTAAGGTTCCATCGAATTTCTCGTTCAACAAATTTTAGGGTTTCTTCCATGTTGGTGGCCATGTCATACATAAAAACATGAGCCATGAATAACATGGAGTGTAACATGAAGCATACGGAATGTGGCACGTGGAGCTCGCCATACCAAAAGCTCGATGAAGTGTCAAGACGCCATTTAATGTAGACATTGGTGAGTGGATGCATAGCTCGGTATCAATGTGACGAGTAGCTAGATCAAATACTTTGTGAGATAATTCAATACAATTAGAGGTTGGTGGGTGGTTTTAGGCTAATGTGGCCAACTCGGCTTTGGAGCCACCTAATACATGCAAAACAGTTGGAGAGTTTACTAGAATGGCTCGGCGTGAGAAGTGGGTGGAAAAAGTGTTAAGATCTCATTCAAGCTATATTGTTGGGTCTAACCAATGTAATATGTGGTGAGTAAATAACTCAAAGGTAGTTGAATTCAAGTGACTCACCGTCACACTGGGACCACAGTGCCTAGAATGCCCAAAAATAAGTTTTTACTTAGGAAGCCATAACTTCCTCCCCGATTGTCCATTTTCCACAAAATTATAGTCATTGGA
The DNA here is from genome assembly GCA_018340775.1 of Taxus wallichiana var. yunnanensis. Classification (NCBI taxonomy): domain Eukaryota; kingdom Viridiplantae; phylum Streptophyta; class Pinopsida; order Cupressales; family Taxaceae; genus Taxus; species Taxus wallichiana. The sequence goes on from CM031241.1 coordinate 740,165,037, forward strand.
ATCATGAGAGTGAGAGCTACACAATGGAATTATCATAAAATGGATTTTTAAAGGTTTTTGTGTTCCAAAATTGTAATATTTCCTCATTATGTGAATAGTTCCTAGCAAGGTGGATTTGCAATTAATGAGCCAACAACATAGTTACTCATATGCAACATTCTAGCCTCGCTTTTAGGATTTCTTCCTTCTTTCTCTCACCATCTCACACTTCCTATAAAATGTAAAAGGGAATGAAAAATTAAGGAGTTAGACATTTTTCCAAGCTTCCCCTCTCTTTACAAGGTGAGTTGTTGTGAATTTACAAGCTCTCAAGCCTTTCTTCTAAAAATTGTAATGGCAACTTCTACCTCTCCCTGTTGTATTTATGCACTGTGAAAGTGCTTGGAGTAATAAAAATATGTTTTGTGACTAATTATTTTTTCTTGCATCATTTTTTTGGCTCTCTTTTTCCTTTCTCATGTTTATAGGTACTTTGCATAATCCATATTTCCTTTATAAATTTTGGAGGTCATTGTGCTTATCAAGGGGTAAATTATTATATTTGGTTGGGTTTGTAATGCAATTTAATTCTTCCCATGTTCATCTTTCTTCATTGGCAAGCCAGAATTTTGACTAGCAAACCCCTTTCTTGTTGCATCACCACATATAATTTAGGTTTTATTTCTTGCAAATCTCTCCCCCTAATCCTCTAGAAATGTTAGTATAGGTCTAATTAGTTGTTTTTATTGCATTAGGAGTAGTGTAGTGCTTAGTTTAGGAAGAGGAATTTAGCCTTCTTTAGAGATTCACCTACTGACCACAAATCCCACAGCTTGAGAGGTGATCCCATGTTACCCAATCACATTGAATGCCATATTCATCACTTTTCCATTCGGAGAGTGCGGTGATTTGGTGATAACACATTCTACAAATCGGCGTTTTATCACCATGCCCCATCATTGTTGTGGAACATTCACTTAATTATTACCGGTTGGAGTGAAAATTTTAGCGCAGATCAGTAACTATATGGCTAAAAATCAACATGCTTACCTTCAAACGCACTCGACTTCTCGAGGTCATGTCAAGACAACCAATGTGGAATGAATGGATGGCTATGTGTAGTGGAATAAGGTGAATGTGAATAAAAATTTATCATGTTAATCTAATATCCTCTACGAGAACCAAGGGGATCTGTTCGTCGAGGAAATGAAAACCTTTCTAACCTGAATGAGTTTTATGGTACAGTCAAGAATGATACACACACGTAAAATCCTATCAATTTTTATGTGTGAAACTCTCTCAACTAGTTGCAGAATTTGTGGAAAGTGACCAATGGGCACCTCATAATAATGTCAAGACAAGGTCATGGAATAAGCAAGAGAGGCATGGTTCTGTTAGATCTATATGCGGTGAGTTGGTTCAGTCTAGAACATGAAAGCTCTATAAGTATCTTTGTTCGGGATGTTCAAATATTTGAACATATCTAGTGGATGTGGGGATGTTCTAAAGACTAAGGCATGTAATCCAAAGTATCTAAATTTGTGAGCTCTTTGGGCCATATTAGTTGGGGGACCTTAGGATCACAATGGCTGTAAACTCTCTCTTATTTTGGTCTAGGAATGGTCATGTGTGCATTTGTGTAATTTAATCTACGAAAGAAAATAATAGGATAATCTAAATAAATGAAAGCTAACTATGTTTTTGTATTTTCCAATATAGAAGAAATAAAACAATAAACAACAATCTAATCTAATTTAAACTAATATTTTTGTATTTTTTGATATTTCTAGAATTAATAGAGGAAAATGAAGAAATGAATTGCCTCTAATTCTAATTAAAAATCCTATACAAATAAATAGTCAGATGTAACTACTTATCTATGCAACAAGTATATTTAATCTATCCTAACTAATGAAGCTTTTCCAAAATGTAATTGTGGAATGTGAATCCTTTGTTTTGTCTCAGAGGCATGTGAATAAATTAAAGCTTCTCGAAGCTTGTCTTCCCTATGCAACTTCCCAAAAAAATTAAAGAAGGATTCAATGGAGGTTTTACAAATGAAATGATATTGCAATTGATTCTAAATTAATGCAAAATCTTTCCTCCTGAGAAACTTCCCTTGCAAACCCACAGGGATAAGCAAGGAAGTAATCTATTACTAAAAGCTTTTCAAAGAAATGGAAGCTACATTATTGATCTATCTATTTGTAACAATTGAAATGGAATATTTGTTACTCTAGTAAATAAATGTGCATACAGATTCAGAAATAAAGAATTGAAGAAATGAAGAAACTCAATAGTAACCCCAACCTGGAAATTGCAGTGCTGAGGCAATGCCAATTGTGGTATCACTTTGTGTCCCCTCAGTTATCTTTTCCAATATTTTGTGTCCATATGAGTCTAGGGAATTGGGAATGCAGAGGAAGAAAAGAAGAAGGCATTGGAGAAATGGTGTCTTGCAAGTGGTCTAGTAGCAATACATGTAGAGGAAAAACAACACAAGAAAACATCATCAGCAAGGTTGTCTAGTCTCTAGAAATATTTCAGCACATAACAATACAATTCATGATAAAATTCTCTGGCCATTTTCTTTAGAAGAAGTGTTGGTTTTATAGAACATAGGTATGGAAATGGTCTAAGTTATTTGGAAACAATAGGATACCACATCACAATAAGGGCAATTAAACTCTTAATCAACAATTAGAAGTGGAAGAGGAAGTTGGTACGCATCTATCAAGCCTACAAACAACCAAATTAACCAAGAAACATGCACAAAAGGTGAACTAGAAGAATTTAACACGCATCTAAATCACGCTGGGAAGTATCTGTCAAAATGCATGGGACCACCGCCTTACATAAGGTGGTAGTTACGTAACCGCCACCTAGGTAAAGCGGCAGTTACACAACCGCTACCCAAGTAGGGCGGCGGTTGCGTAGCTAAAGGCTGAAAACTAAAGAAAAACACTACGGAAAACTAAGGAAAAACAGGAAATGGATAAGTAAGGTATTCTAAGCTACAAATATAAACTACAAAGAGGAAAAGGGGCTTGAACACCTTTGGAAAATACATGAATCATCATTGGGGACTTTTGAACCATTTTTGACAATGTAGCATGTGCAAATTTGGGTTTGTACATATTTTCCCCTCGAAGAACTGTTTTAGCCATGAAAAGGCATAAAATGTAGAGTCTGAGTATGGAATTCCTAGAATGTGGAGTTAGAAGTTATACCTAACACGTACGTGTGCTGAAGTGATGGCATCCAAGCTCCTACTACCTGCAAAATGAGAAGAAGACTCAAGTGCATATAGATATGATATAGAAGAATAAACACTAAAAAAAAATGACATGAGAACTTTCCATTTGTGTGGAGATAGAAGTATACTTGAGCCAACGCTCCATCCCTACAAAGAACACACACTCAACATACAGTTAAAACAAAACATATATATATCTAAAACCATTCATTTTTAAATTCATTTACACTTACCCTCATAGTGATTTTGGAGCTCTGGATTACCTGTCCCAATTTTGAGCATGGATATAGTCAAATCAAAGAGCATGTTGATGTGATCATACCCCCCATGAGTGAGAGATCCAAAGATTTAGGATAAAGCTTAGTATTTTTCATTTGTTTATTTGAAACCTAAAATGTAAAAATTTGAAAAATCTACACCTAGGGGGTTATTTTTGTAAATTCTTGACTTAAAATGTTCCCTAGAGGGTCGCCTAAGTGGGTTTGTCTTTCATTTTGTCTAAAATGGTCAATTTTTGTATTTTTTTGAGTTTGTGGGTCATAAGGGACAAATTGTTTATTCTGGATGCAAGCTGCCGCACTATGCGGGGTGGTGGTTACGAAAGTTCCACTCTACACAAGGTGGGGATTACACAACTACCATGGTAATTATGTAACCACCACCCTATATGGAGTGATGGTTTCGTAATTGTTAAGGTAGAAGCTTATTTTAGCTTAGTATTTTTATTTTATTTTAAGTTGTTTTGTATTGTTTTTGATGAGCTTATGTGTTGAATCATGTTGTTAACTTGCTCTTTTTCTTGTTTTGGTAAATGAATAAGGATTTATAAGTTCATTGGAGTCATTCCAGAGAGTGTGAGTGGCTTAGGGATTATTATTCATGTTTTTGTGCAAATGTACAACAGGAAATTGATAATTTCCAAGACAACAATGATACCCTAGTGTTAATTTTTTCAAGTCCCATCATTCCAAGACACCCCTAGTCTATCCAATCAATCCAAATGACCTCCTAAATAATGTAATCTCATCCCCATAGGTGATTTAGGTAAGTCTATTCATCACCCCTAGGTGATTTTAGGGAGTTTCAAACGATACTATCTTTGCAAGATTGGGAAGGGCTATTATTGGCCTTCCCAGAATGGATCAACCCCTAGAGTGGAGCAAAAAAGGAAAAATTCAACATGGAGGTGAATCTAAGACCTTGGAACATCATGGAAATTATTTTGGAAGGTTTGGGGAAGTTCTGCAAGACTTGGAGTAATCTGAGTAAAAAACAGGGTTCACAAGCCTAGGCGGTACACAGGCCTAAAACAGTTGTTGGGCTTCAGAAGAAGATTTCGGGAGCTCCGGATGGAGTTAGAAGAAAAACTAAATATATCCAGAAATATTATTCCAAGACCTACATGATGGTGAAATAATATTTTTCACAACACTTTGGCGCATCATGTCTGCAGGTAGTTTTTCTCAGGCATAAGTGGAGTAAAAACTAAAAATCAAATTTTTAGGGATAAAATGGAATAATCAAGACATGAGACCCCCACCATTGGATTCATAATGCCATTTCCAGTCATTATCATATAATTTTTTTCCAAAAAGGTCCATCGGGAGCTCAAGTTATCATTGTCACAAGTTTAGGACTTAGCTAAATTTTTGGGAGGACACGTGTCGGCCACCGGGAGCACTGGCGGGATTTTTACCCCTCACGTCCCCCAAGGTCGGGGACATCAAGGTTGGAAAAGTGCACCTAGACCCCTTGAATTCCTCTTATCCCTCATATGACCTCTTGGAACCTCATATGACCTCCGGACTCGATACTTGACCCCAGGAGTGCTTATTTGGAGCATGCATTCCCTGTCGTTGGATGGGCGCCACGTCTCACCTCCGGGACCACCATGGAAACTGATTTCCCTTATGCACCTAAGTTTTGGGACATCATACCTTGAAAAATGCACCCAGACCCTATGAGGAGTCATTTGGATACCCACGTGACCGAGTTTCATCCCCTAGGTGTATTTTTGGAGCATCAATTCCCTGTCATTGGATCAAGCACCACGTGTCACCTCCAGGACCACCGTGGAAACTGATTTCCCTTATTTACCTAAGGTTGGGGAAATCATACATGGAAAAATGTTCCCATCCCCCATATGGAGTCATTTGGACACCCATGTGACCAATTTCTAGCCCCAAGTGCTTTAAAGCAGCTTTTTCCACCTTCATTCCCTGTCGTTGGATCACCGCCACGTGTCGTCCTCTTGACCACCATGGAATTTGATGTCCCTCACATCCCTGAGGTTAGGGACATCAAGTAATGAAAAATGTTCCCAAGCTTCTCCTTCCATGATTTCAAAAATTTAAAAAATCTAACTGCCGCTCAGTGCTTCCAGTTGTTTCCACTCCCATGCACTGACAATCTTCATCCTTCCTCTGCAACATTCTACCATCATTACGCCATTGAAAATGCTCAAACCTACTCAACCCAAGAACTGAAACACATTCCCCACAGCTATGTTCAGGTCTCAGAAGGATTTTTCATCGAAATGAGAAGGAGAAACGAAGAACAAGAGGAAGAAAACAGTGAAAATCTCCATAGCCTAAAAACAAAGATATGAAGAAATATTGCAAGCCGGTGCATGAAACAACAAACCATTTGTTTCTATTCATTCCTTTTCCAAAGACCATAAAAAATACACCTTCAAAATCCCCCTCATGCGATAGAGCATCCATAATGAAGAAATCTCCTTTCCGGCTCAACAAAGAAAGAAGTGGGATTTCCCGTCAAACCAGTTGTTGGATTGAAGTAAGATCACACGTGAAGCACCAGAAGAAAAAACCCACATCAAAAATATAATTTTCTTTACAAACAGAGGAGAAAACTAGACCTACAATTTTGAGGTCCATTAATGGCTGCCGTACCCAAAAGCACTGCTAGGTCTGAAAATTAAAACTTTAAAATCTCCTGGATTATTAAGTGGGCGGGCCCGAAATTTTAGAGGGATGATATTGGGAAAAATCCATATCAAAAACTTTGTTCCATGTCAATCGACTCATAGGCCAACTTTCTAAAAATAGCAAGTCTACTACATAAGAATTGCTATTTTGGGAAAGTCATTAACAGAAGAACCTACAAAGGAGATGAAGATATTGGAGGTGCACTATAGCTGAGAATTCACCAAAACGGAAATTTTTGGCACTTACTAAAAATAATAAGTGGGCCCTCAATCACCTTGCTAAAAATAGAAATTTGATCCAAAGAAGTGAGGAACGTAAGGAGAAAGGGGAATCAAGGTCACAACAGTCAGCTAAGGATCGATGGAGTTAATTTTTTCACACTTACTAAAAATAGTAAGTTACACTCAAAGAGAATTTTGGCACAATGGAATGTACAAGGCTAATCATTCAGGGGGACATCATTGTTCGAGAACATCCTAGCCATTTTCACGAGGAATTCGAGATCCACCTTAGTTCATTCAACTGGGTGAGTGTTCGAGAGCTAATTTGGAGGAGTTTCACAGTGTGCAAGGAGTTTGAAGATTTAGAGTTTCACTGCATTTGGAGCTTTCCATCAACAAGGATCAACGAGACTTCATCAAGTGACATCTCCTCTTCTTCTTCTCTCTATCTTTATTTCTCCTCTTCCCCCTAACTTTCTCTCACTTTCAAATGATCTAATTCTTCGTTGGGGTTTGCAATTTTTGATATGCCTTTAAGTCACTTAAAAGTGACTTTAGAAACATAATGTAAATTAAGTTGCCTTGCTAGTATAAAAGGGAATTAAATATTTAAAGTGGAATATGAGCAGGTCTTAAGTCATATTAAGGCATATGGAGGGTCATGAGGAAGATGATAAGTCACCTCTCATTCTATAAATTATATTGACATTCCCATTGCAAAGGGTTGGTGATTGATCTTGTAAACTCAGGAGTATATTGCACCTTGAGAGAACAAAGCGAGATAGCCATTTTCTTCTATTCCCCCCTTCTCAATTTCTTCCATTCCCACACTATGTAAAAATTATGCTTGGGCTTCAATAAAGGAAGAAGGAATTTTGGCCTCTTTGATTGAGGAGTTTATTGGTACTTTGTGTTCATTAAGCTCTATTTAGTCTTGTTGTTATTATGTAGATTTGTTTTCTTCGAAATTCAAGTGCATGTGATGAAACTTATAACTAGTGTGTGCAAGTCTCTAATTTTCTACTTGCAACATTGGTTCTCCCACCTTAATTCTCACTCCCTTTCCCACTTCCGGATGAAGACTTCCCTAGCAAGAGATTTCTAGCTTTTCTGCGCAGGTCGGTGGAGTGCCTGTTGGATCCCGGTTGAAAGACCACCACATAAATCCACCTTTTCAAGCACATGCATATACGGAAGTCGCATCGGTTAAGTAGAAGGACTTAGATTCCCAGTGTTGGCAATAAATCCACAAGTTTTTCCACCCAAAAATTTTCTCGCCAACAATTCAATTGACTCGGGGAGATAGACATGTTACACCAATTTGGAATATGGAGGATTCCATAGACAGTGCTAATAGTACCAGCAAGTCATTTATTGTGTGACTTTCTGAGGTCCTGGGATGCCAACTGGAACACTTTCTAGTTTCCTAGTGTTAGAGGAGATTGGACCATCACTCTTGAGGATGTTCACCGGATTTTGGGTGTTCCTATGATCGATAGATGGTTGACATTAGATAGTGAAGGAAGTTCGACGGTCTTATCTAGGAGTTGGGCAGCAAGCATGGGAGATGATGGGGCACCCAATACAGGTGCCAAGCATGACATGTGGTTACATTGTGTTTCCTCCACACGTATCCCCACCCTATGCAAGGCCATCATTGTTATTTTGGCTTCTTGTTTTGTGGGAGACAAGGGCGGGGATAAGCTCTTGTACTATTTCACTCCCATTATTAAGGCTATTGATTAGTATGGGAGGATTTATACTTGGGGATTTGATATCTTGGGAACTACTTATCATGAATTATACCATTTTGTTAAGGTACATGGGAATTCCATGAGACACCCTACTTTGGTTATGTCTTGGGTCTATGAGAGGATCATCCCCTACCATAGGGGAGTTGACATATCAAATATAAGGGCTATCAGAGCCGCGAGGTGGATAGTTATGGCCCCTCTTAGAGGGGCACATCATCATGTTATTACATTGAATACAGATGAATTCATTACGAGACTATACCAAGATATGATTGTGTTATGGGGTATTTAAGGGACTATAATAATTTCTTACAAAGCATAGTGACTCAATTAGTGGATAGGAAAACTACTGAGTTAAGGCACACCATGTAGGTAGATTCCCTCGTAGCTTGGGTTACCATATGATGATGTCCTTCCTGCAATCCCTATTGTTTATCGTGGCATAAGGGAGGCTCTTGGAGGCCCTAAGGGCCTACATGGTTAGACATTTGTCGCTTTGAGGTACCTATCACTTTGTGAAGGTTATCCCATTTCCTATAGTACAGAGCAGTCCTCCTCTAGATGGATGTAGAGACAAAGATTGAGGGTGAGACCGGTGAGGAGACTAGAGGGGAGGAGTATGATGAGGAGGATAATGATACATAGTGGAGGATTACAAAGGAGATATCCATTGTAGAGAGAGTAGAGGAGGAGGTGGAGAAGGAGAATCTTGTTTCTCAAGAGCCACTTTCTCACGAGGAGACAGTGATGAGAATTTTGTGATGGGCCAGCACATCACCTTAGGAAAGGGTGCCCAAAGCAGCTCTACCACCACCACCACACCAAAAACCCTTCCTGGATGTCAAGAGATCCAAGTATGTAGATACTCTTCTCTCAACCTTATTAACTAGAATTTTTAGTGAATTACACGTTGTGTTTCTTTTTTAATTTTGAATTTTTCTAACTTGCCATTGTCTTCTTTCACTTGTTTTTTCATCCACTATTGATGGATGGCAAGAATTTATTCATTTGGATCTTGGTCGATACATTGCTTATCCCCACGGGGAAGACCCGAGAGGAGATTTTAACAAATATGGGGCATTGAACGGGTCAAACATCACATGGATGTTTTTACACTACTTTGGAAAGCCACAGAGATGCTTTCATAGATAAATACTAAGCTTACCACATCCCGATTAGCTCGAGAGGATGGAGAGACAGAGCCACTCTCGCAAAGAAAGCTATGACTAGTGGCAGATCACATGGTCACTCTCATCACTCAGTGCACAAAGGCTCACATTCACGCCATAGGAGTCGTAGTAGGATTCCTAGTCATGTACCTTCTCAGGGGTCCTATAGGGAGGGATAGGCTATAGGCCTTTATAGATTCGATGTTATTTTATGAGACATATATATGAGTTTTTAATTTCGTGCTCATTATGAGTGTTTTGACCACACCTAGAGTGTGACAACATTGTATACAAACTTGAATTATTATGGATATATATACAGATACTTATTTTTGTTTCATTCATTCTTACGTAAGAGTTGACTCGTTGATGGTTTATTTCTCTTATGTACTCTTAGATGCTTAGAATTTCTGATGCTTTTATATGCTTCTTGGATGTATGCTATAGATAATGATATGCTAATAGAAGGATTTATTTTTGTTGTTTTGTTTTATATGATGCTAGTGCAAACACAATGTAATGTCGAAACTTTGGCTTTTCAAGCAATATTTGATACTTCTTAATTTGTTTGGAAAAATGTGATGAATGTAATAAAATAAGAGAATGAACTCACTCCGCCTCTAATTCCACACAACTTGTAAGATGTGAGGGTTTAACACCAAGAGCCAGAATGGACGTGAGTTGTATGATTTTGATGAATGGAAGTGATCAGAGAAAGACAATATTTTGACAAAAATCCAACTAGAAACCTACAACCTAATTCCTTTTGATTTACTACACATTCTAGAATATGATTTGCTTGCAATTTTATTTAGACTTAGACCCATAGATGCCCTCCTGTTTAAAAAAATATGGTTTTTAAGGATTTAACTCTTTTGGAATGTACACATATAATTCACTTCTTGTGGGATTTAATATTTCAAAGCACTTTTTATTGAATCAATTACTTACAACTTATTAACTTATTTGAAGATGCCCTTATACATTGCCCCATGCTACTAGTAAGAAGCATGGGCTCATCACTAAATAAAAGGCATATGAGAGTAAGGAGCTTCCCTCATTTTCCAATATCATGTCACCAGTAAGAAACATGGGCTCATCACCAAAGATTGGTGTTTTATTTGGCTTGAATCATTTTTATTTAACTTTGAGTTGTGTTTTTAGGAGGGAAAAATTGCTCCTAGCATCAACCTCACACAACTAGTAAGATGTGAGGTCTCAACACCAAAGGCTAAGATAGGCGAACAAGTGATCCACGTAAAAAAATTTAAAATGCTTTTTCTACCAAAGAGGTTTTTCTAGGAGAGATATGACACCAAGAAGCTTCTAGAACAGACTATGGGAAAAGACACCTAAGTTGGAAGAAAACTACGAGTAGAACCAAGTATGCAGGCCTTGGTGGGATTAGTGTCAAAAAAATTCTCGACGTGTTGAATCAATGAAATGATTAGAAATGTTGATGATAATATTGCATATATTTGAAGAAATGTGATTTAATGTTTTGCCAATGATTTAGAGGCTTTTGAAAGTTGCTTGAAAGATAAGTTTCTTGACTACAATTTTACAATATGAACTGGAAAATGAAAATACCGTCCAGATGCAATAATGTACATGTGGAAATGCAGATGGATCATGCATAGTAATGTTTCAAGTGAAGTGAGTGACAGGATTCACCAAATTCTTCACCCTCTAATGTACACAGTGATATGCCCCATTCTTATAGTCCTCCATGAATCGATATGGGCCCAACCACTTGGGCTTGAATTTCCTTCCTTCACTAGTTTTCTTATCTATTCAGTTGTCAAGTCTCAACACCAAATATCCTACTAGTATTTCACGCTTGTATACCTTTTTTGTATTTTCAGTTCATCCAGTGAGCATAGACACTATTTCATTGCTTAGCTTTGAGCTAATATTTGTCGAGGGTTTCTAGTTCATAGAGTTGTGCCTCGTGATATCTTTCCTCACCTAATATTCATTACAATGATATTTAGAGGCTAGGTATCTCAAATTCAAGCGGTAAAACCACTTCATAACCAAACACTAAGGAATATGGAGTTTCCCCACAGGTGTTCTTACCGAAGTTCTGTAAGCCCACAAGGTTGGGAATAACTTCAAATGCCAATCACGTTTATTCTCCTTGACCATTTTTAGGAGAATAGACTTTAACATTTTGTTCATAGCCTCAACTGTCCATTGTCCTGAGGATAGTATAAAGAGGTTGTGTGGTGGTTTATATGGAACTTTGTGCATAGCTCATGCACCTCTTCATTCTTAAAATACGTGCCATTATCTGAGATAATGACATGTGGGACCCCGTACCTACAGATGATCTAATTGAAGATGAACTTTATGATCACTAGACCCAAGAATGGTGGTAAGAGGCATGGCCTCAACCCACTTTGTGAAATATTCTATGGCCATAATTATGAAATTATGGCCATCCATTGATGAGGGAGAAAACTTCCCTATCAAATCTAAACCCCATGTGGAAAAGGGCCAAGGTGTTGCAATAGGTTGTAGATCTTGGGAAGGTATATGAATCTCATGAGAGAATTTCGACATTTTTGACACCTGTGCACATACTCCACAACATCATGCTCTAAGGTGGGCCAAAAATAACCCATCCAATGTATCTTGCGAGCAGTAGCATGCCCTCTCGAAGTGACCCCCACAAACTCCACTATGGGATTTGAAGAGAATATTTTCCAACTCTTCCTCATCGACACACCTTAATAACATTCCATCAAAGGATCTATGATAAAGTATTTATTCTATAATCACATATTTGGTAGCTATGACATGTAGCCATCTTCTCTGCTATGAGGTTTCCCCCTCAGGGTATGCGCGGTCCATAATGAAATTGACAATGTCTGAATACCATATGGGAGGCATGGCTTCTATGTAATACACACACTCATCAGGGAAATCCAAGTCTACTAGATCTCCACCATCTAATGGGTTGTCTGCCAACCAATCTGTAATGATTTGTCCTTTGACAGAATTTTGATTGACAAAGGTTAACTCAAATTCACCCATTAGGGTCATGAAGCATCCAACTTTCTTGGACAAGGAACCCTATGTTAGAAATGTTTGAAGATGATTTATCTTGACAATCACCCGCATTTCTTGGTTAAGCATATAATGCCTTAATCGTTTCATTGCAAACACTATAGCAAGGTATTTCTTTTATACCTGTGTATAGTACGTCTCATAGTCTAGCAAAGTGCGACTAATGAAGTAAATTGCATGTTCACGTTTATCATCATCTTCTTGTGCTAACATGCAAGCTAGAGAGACATATGTAGCTCAAGAATATAGGATGAGAGGACGATCCACCTTAGGTGGCATGAGTGTGGGAGGTGATAATAGGAAATGCTTAACAGATTCAAATTCCTTGTGACACTCATTCATCTAAACGTTACAATAATCCTTCTTTAACAAATTGTTGATTGGATGAATAACGCAAGTTAAATCAGTACAAACTTGCAGATTTCTTCGACTTTTCCAAGAAAGGACCGATGGCTGACTTGTTGGTGGGTGGATTCATCTCTAAGACTACCTAAATTTTTACCAAATCTACATCAATCCCTTGTGAAGAGATGATGTAACCCAACAAATTCCCTCCCATCACTCCAAATACACACTTCTCTAGATTTAACGTGATGTCATATTCAATGAGATGAGAGAGGATGATGCGAAGCACCTCGAGGTGATCACAACGCTTCTTGGCCTTAGCCAGAAGATCATCAACGTATGATTCCACAATATTGTGAATAATATCATGGAATATATAGGTCATTTCCCATTGATAGGTGGCACCAACATTCTTAAGACCAAATGACATGACTGCGTAGCAATATGTACCCCAAGGAGTAGTGAAAGTGGTCTTAGTTTGATCCTCCTCAAAGATCCTAATCTGATTGTAACCCAAGAAACCATCCATGAGTGACAATAACTCGTATCCATTTGTTGTGTCCACAATAACATTGATGGAAGGTAATGAGAAATCATCCTTGGGACATGCCTTGTTTATGTCCGAAAATCAATGCATATTTGAATTTTCCCATTCTTCTTGAGAACGGGGACTATGTTTGATACCCACATTGAATAATCTACATGTTTTATGAATCCCACCTGTAGGAGTTTCATAACCTCTTCTTTGACCATTAGAGCCACTTTTGGCTTCATAGGTCTTGACTTTTGTTTGATGGGCTTGGCATTAGGTTTGGTTACGAGATTTTGAACTCGTAATGTGGGGAAATTCCCATCATCTCTTTGTAGCTGAAAGTAAAGGCTTTTGAATGTTCCTTGAGAACCTTCGTATGAATTTCCACTTCTTCTAGAGTTAAAGAAGAACCAAGTTTCAATATCTTAGGCTCTTCCTCCATCCCGATATTTATATCAATGGTCCCTTCAATTAAAGAGGCATTGCCTTCTTCAAACTTAGGTGGGGCTAGAGGTAGTTATAGTTCTCCTTCCTCCTCCACTTCATAGGAGGAAGGACCCATCGTATGATCTCCAAAATAAGAGGAAGAGTGAAACCCCTCTTATGATGTGTGGGATGAAGGTCAGTGTATGCATTAAGGTAACCTAGTATAGCCTCATCATTCTCCACATAATCTAAAGTGACAGGCTTGTTTTTAGTCTCAATGTATGCCAAAATCTTATTGGTAGGAATTTTTTGAACTAGGGGTTCGGTTTGGATTTAAACAGTGAATTTGATATCTTTGACATCTTTGCTTGGACAAAAGTGATAAGCGGAAGTAGCCATGGAATCATCTAAAATGTTTTATTCACGTGGGATAGATGTCACACCCCTCAATCCCTCATTCTCTTTTGTCATAAAATGAATTGAAGCATTGAAATAAATTGCGAGTAGCGCGGCAGCCGATACCGCTACACTATCTCGTGTACCACTATGGACATGTACACATAGCTAAAAGGGTATGCATACGCGTGCACAATTGTATGCGTGACATCATAATGGTTCTTGTTGTCTCATAGCTACAAACTAACTAAGGTTGTAATTCATTCGACGTGTTGGCATGCTATCTTGTTTCTATAGAATGATGGTTTTATTAATCATCTCAGATGGCTATTATGTCATGTTGTGTGCTGTGAAATATCTTCTGGATAGAGAAGATAAACCTTCACTGTGGGGATGCATAATTGGCATCTGTCCCTTCATGGCTATTATTATTATTGTTTTACTTTTGCATGTTGGATGAGTTTAAGTTGCAAAAAAATATGGTTGAACTTATACACAACTTCTATACTTTAGTCATTATGAGGAAATAATGATATTGTGTAAGGTACTAAACTACATATTGAACTTGGTTTCTTTCACGACCGTTATATTAAGTTTGATCAAATCTTACATTGTGTAGCATGGGATAAATGTTTGATTAATCACCGGTGAGCTTGGCTATGAAGATGATGTGATCATCACCTTTGACCTATCCGAATGTCCTCCGTGCATGATAAACTTCTATAAGTTTACATATTTAATTGTAAAACATTTTAAGCTATATAGAGGCATTCAATTATTAAAATAATTGAAAGACTATGAGATAGTTGTTTGATTAATATTACCTGCAATTTGAAAATGAAATCAAATATTTCGGGTATCTTTATTAATTAGATAGACCATGCAAGAAACTTAAAGGTCTATAAGTCGAATGACTATATTGAAGACCCACCAAGTATAAATTAATACAATTTATGATTTTTCTACCAGGCTTGGTTAATCACCAACCTCAAATTTGATGAAGGTATTCACCTTTTGGAATGGATAGTTATATGCCTATCCATGCAAACAGTTAAATTTGGAAGAAGAATATAAGTTTTCTATAAATTGCGCCATTTGTGGAGGGAAAATCTTACCGGCGGTGGAAGTCTGGTTGGAATATTAAATAGCATTGAATATATATTTAATGCATTTAATTGCAGAGATAAGCTTTGGAAGTGGTGAAGCTTCCTGGAGAAGCTATCAGCATGCAAGTGGTTCATTTTATTTTTGTTCTTTCTTGTTGCAACTGCAAACCCTCCTCCTTTCGAAAGTTCCATTTTTGGGAACCAAATTCGTAGCAGTTCTTGAAAGGTAGCTCGTTGGAAACTTTGTGAGATTAAAAGGAGATCAATAATTTGTAGAGAAGGAGGATACATGAGATAGATGAGTCTTTATTTTCATTTGGAACTGTGTTTTGTGTGGCCTTGAGAAAGAAATACTGGTAATCGCATCTTGGAAGGGAAGAATAGTTGTTGGAACTGCGAGGTGAAAGGATTTCGTTTTATCAGGCATGAATCACTCTCTCCCCCTCTTAATATCTTATTCAATCTTATATTTGAATAGATAATATGCTGCAACATTTTCTTTGGTTTGAATATGCATGAGGAAGGTCACTACTATGTACTGTATGATTCTTGCGAAATTATGAGTGACTGTGTTTGAGCTTTCAGAGATCTACAGTATTAACTATTAGTTTGGGTGTTGTTGTAATGTGTGACTATCATTGTTAAACTGTGTATTGTATGCTTCTTGTGAAATTATGAGTGATTGTGTTTGAGCTTTCAGAGATCTACTGATTAACTGTTAGTTTGGGTGTTGTTGTAATGTGTGACTATCATTGTTAAACTGTGTGTTGTTATACTATGGGAAAGTGCAAATTATTTTACCGAGTTCTATTATTCTCTATTTGAATATTAATTTATTAGCTCTGGGTATTACCCAGATGCCTGAATATTTATACGATTAGGGAAATTACCTTAACCGGCATGCTCAGTGATTTTGGTATTATGGGGACTATGTTGGCTTCGTTGTATAACTAAAACCGTGTTTAGTTTCGAATTGTTTTACCTCCCAGACCATGGGGTCAATTCCATTTTAGAGAATACAATGACAATCTTACATAAAAACCCATAAGGGATTTTCTGATCTGGTTGTTTTTAATTGAGCAGTTTTATCCAGTCAGTCTGGGTGCATAAAATGATTAATACTGCGTATATGATAAATTGATCTAGCTGGTAATTTGGTGTGCATGTTTAAGCATGAATGATTATATAGGGGCTCCAAGCTATGTATATGTTGTTTAGCTAAATCTTATCGGTCACCGTAATGTGAATACAGAGACCTCCTGACAATGCAAACAAGCCAGTAATAAGTGATTTCCCTTGCATCGTTGATTAGTATTGACGTTAGTACTGGGAAGGGTTTTGAACTAAGCAAGATGGTAGCAGATAATTTTGAAATCTCTTGATTCAGTTAAGGGTAATTGGAATTTACTTAATTAACTTCTAAAACCTAGAGATTGGATAGCTTAATGTCTTATGTTGAGTTTAGTGTTTTCTATATTCGGGAAAAATAAAGATTCCCTAGCAAGATATATTTATCTTGGATTAAAGAAAATAATAAATTATACTTATAGGATTATATAAGTCATGCCTGAAAGGAAGTGTATATTATTTTCCTAAATTAGATATCAACCTATTCTAGTAATAGATGCCTAATGGAAAGTAAGGAGGAGTAGTGTTTTTATGGTTGTTGTTCTGAAAATCTTTTCTAGCAAATTTTTGCTACGTGTACAAAAGTAGCATGCTAAAATCAGTCCATATGGATGCCAAGAATAATATCTTAAGGATACAAAGGTATAAGAATATAGTTATGATTTTTTAGAAGTTTTGCTACCATTGGCTCAATTTTATTAAGCCATTAGCTTCTATTAATTATGCCATATTCCTTTATTGGAAAACAAGATCATGAGATAATAGGATCTCATCACTTTCATACAATTGATCTAGTGAATATTAGTTTCAGTCTAAGGGTGAGATACCCTCTGTTATTTCTTAACTTTTGACATCTCTAGTCCCATCGAGAATGGGAGTCATTATGTTATTTTTGTATTCTACATGCAAGTATCTTATTTTCCACTTTGTTTGTGTTGGATTAGTAAAACTATTGATAGCAGCTGGTTTGACTTATAAATTACCATGATGTTGAATGAGGAATGATTGCCATGAATGCTTTTATCCTAAGTTGTTAAGTGTTCTATTTCTGTGATTTCCTTTTATTAAGACATTTAAAAAAATATATGATAGTGAATAGTTTTAGATGGATGAAAATAAATTATTGTAACATTTGATGATTGAATCCTTGCATTATTGTGTTGTTACTATAATCGTAATGTTACAGCCTACCATTTAATTAAAAATCATATTGCATAAGTTATTAGGTGGGGAAAAGGGCTATTCATGCCAGTCATGTTGGACTGACCATGTGCAATTTTGTACATCAATTTTTCAGTGCAGGGAAAAAGGGAACTTTGTGGTAAAGTCTGGACGGTGCAAAATGTATTTGCCTTAGAATGCATGAGTGATTGGATTGTTTTGAAACTGAAATTTCAGTCTTGATATATTGTGAATATGAGGGTTATGGAGCTTAAGATATAATGGCTCACTTATGAGCTTCTCCTTGATAGTGTGTTTTAAAAAATAATATAAGGCAAGGTAGATGTATAGAAAAGATCTCTGTTTTATCCAGAGGCAATAATCTTATTTCAATTTATGATCAAGGTTGATTAGACACTTGTTCCCTTTATCTTATTCTTTAATTGTTGTGATGTAAATCAAAGATCTTTATAGATCAACTATTTGAATAAATATAAGTTATGATTATATGATTTCCAATGGATGTAAGAGTCAATTTGTTTTATGGTTTATAATAAATTTAATACTTGGAAATGTTATTGGTTATTTTAACCACTATCGTCAAGCTACAAGCATGTAGTTATTATGGATTGTTACCCAATAAAAATGTTGAGAAAATATTCTATTATGTTACACATTAACAATGAGGTAAATAAAGAAATAATTCAGATTATTTCAAGTACTATTGAAAGTAGGATGGCATGGCAAAGCATAGGTAATGATGCATGCAACACTGTTGCGTATCATCAGAATATAACCGAACGCTATTTGCTTAAATCATGTTTGGTATAATCGATGAAGTAACCTTATACCAAAGGGGTCTTAATAACTTGACCAATTAGCTTGATTGAAAAATATGAATATGTGTTGGTAGTATGTATGGATACCTGTAGCACTCTAATCTCAATTACGGTGAATTCAAATAATAATATTAGAGTAAATTATTAAAGAAATAAAAGGGGAAACACCAATAGCTTTGGCAGATAGGTAATAATACCATATTCTCAAGTAATGAATCTTAGTTATTACCATAAAAGGGTATGTAATATAATCCAACTAAAGTGAAACATAATCTTAAAGTTTAAATCATTGTCAATAATGGTGAAGGCTCACTCTTAATTAAATTAAGACGCGATGCCATGTATAGAAATAGTAATGGAATAAGTAGAAGGATTGGAATTCGGGAAGGATAAATTACAAATGAAGTAATAATATAGAGATTAAGTTCTAAATGGTATAGTAAATTGTACGATGTTGACTATCGTTCACTCAGATAATATTTTAAATCCTTATGGACAAAAGTGTGTGGTCAGATATACCATTTATGCCTATTAAGTATACAAATAAAAGGGAATGCAAGGCTAACTAATCAATTACCAAGGTATGTTGATACCTCTAGGAAGGATTGGAGTCCACTCTTGCATATAGATAAGTTTAATGCAACCATAAGAATGTGTGGATTTAAGTCGAATTATAGAAAGAGGATGTTGGTCCTATGGCTGATGTACATTGTCATAAGACTACGATCACCAAGGAAGTTGACATGAGGATTAGTAAATGATTATTGTTAAAAGGATCAAAGGTCTTACGTACAAAGGCTATAGCATGAGAGGATGAATGGGCAAGTAGTGTCTCCAATCATAACTTGCTTGATGGACATATTAAAACAAATGAATGCTTTGAATTAAGCTACAACTAAGAGAAGTGAAGTGCTTGTGCTTAATTATGTACTGCCATAGATAGTCTATGGTACTTGACAAAGGGAATGAATCATACCTTAATACTTAGCCTTATGTAAGCACATATCTCTAGAATGTAAAATAAAGAAACATGGGCTTAATTTTATTAAGTCGGGATAGTATTTAAACGGTAATACCAATCATAGATCTGAATAGTGTTGTTTTCCATTTATGGTTAATTTGGGCATGAGATCTTGAAAGGTAATTTAAGTGTTGTAGGTTAAACTGAATTTGTACCTTGTTCAAGAATTGTAATTGTTTACAAGCAATTACGTTATGCATCCATATAATTGAATAAGTGAATAAAAGTGAAATGACAATTTCCTAATGATGAGTGTGTCGTCATGGAAATGAGCATGACATTCATGACTCGAAAATTTGCGCAAAGTGGTGTAAGATGTTGATTACACTGTCAAGATTTCACTATGATCTAAGCTGTGAGATTCCTATGGATTTCATAGGTGGAATCCCAGGTAGGCACTTAGATAGGACTAAGCTGTGAGATTCCTATGGATTTCATAGGTGGAACCCAGGTAGACACTTAGAAGTCTTCACTTATATCTTTATCATATTCTGATAAAGGAGAACCCAAGGATACATTTATGTATGAGCTCGTACAGAGCATAGAGGGAGAATGAATAGGTTCAGTAATCTCTCATACACTGCACATGGTTCATGACAGTTATGGAATGGAATTGCATTAAGATTTATGTAGATTTAAATATATGGGTATTTAAATCAGTTGCATAAAAATCTAGATTTGGGGTGAAAAAATCAGGATGTCACATGATTCGATGGATATGAAGTCAAAACATTTACTCAGGTTAAATACAACATTCTTATAGAGTTGCAAGTGTTTCACTCTAGTCCTGTAAAATTTTGAAACTTGGTTGGTGACTAGTTGGGAATCACCCAAAACTCTAATATTGCAAGCACCCATTCTCTTGGCTACAATGAGACCAAGAATAAGGGCCTCGTACTCAACACCATTTTTCATGCATTTGAAATTGAGCTTAAAGGAAAAGGCATAACCTTCTTCCGGGGAAGTGAGGATCACACTGCCCCAACACCAAAATGACACTTCACTCCATCATAGTTGAGCATCCAATAGTTGCTAGGGAAGATTGATGTTTGATCATTTCTAGTATCTTCTTCCTCCACTTTTGAGACCTCAACCATGCAGATCTCTTGGATGAGAGTTGAGTCTTAGAGCATGTCATATGCTCAAGGAGTTGAAAGGAAGGAGAATAGGAAAATAATTCTCCAACAACTCAACAATATTAGCCGTGGTTTCCATTGATACTATCTCAATAATAGTAGTTTTATCTTTAGCTACAATAACCCCCTCAATTAAAATGGAGGTTTCTAATTGCATCATGGTATCAATTTAGACTCTGGCATTGTATATTTAGGTTTGTTTACTTGATTTATAGGGATTTCAAAATTAGCATAGACCCTAGGTTTCTTCTTTAAGTTGGCTAGGTGAATATCAAAAGGATTTGGGTCACCCTGAGTGACAAATACTTTCCCCAAATACAAGAATCTGACTTCCTTAAACATTGTTGAATGGATTACATTCATCCAATGGATCCAAGGCTAGCCAAGAATCATATTATAGTTGGTTTCCCTATCTATAATATAAAACTCGGTTAGAACCATCTTGGGTCCAAGAGTAACCAAGAGTACTATGGTCCCTATGGACATTGCTTTGAGATTTTTGTAGCCTCTCAACATATTTCTAGTTAAGGAACGGTTGGTTTTTCCTTAACCTAAATTTTGGAGGAATGAAAAGGGGACAATATTAACAGATTTGCCCCATCATCAATCATTGCATGTTTAATGTAATTATTATAGATCTAGACTTGTAAATACAATTTTGGGTCACCTCTACGTGTCATCTTGGAATCGATGGGAATCTTACTAATGTCGAAGATGAATCCAACATCTCTTTTAGGTTGCCCAAGAGGATAGACATCAAAGTTTATGTGGTTGATTTGTGCCTCCGGTGGAGGGGTAACATTAATCAAGTGACCAAGATCCAACACTTCTAACAGAGTGACTCGATGAGCAGGGGATTTCTTCAAAAATTCAAAAATGAGATGTGATAAAAGTTCTTGGTTTAATTTGTAATCAAATCATTTGCCCCTACCAATCTCAGAAATATTGGAGTGTCATTTGGCATAGATGGGTAGATGGGAGTTGGTTACATTAAGTAATCATGGGTTCTTGTAGTCATGTTAATTTGAGGTTCATTATCTAATTCGACAAGACCCACAATCTTAGTTTATTTCCGATCGTCTAATGAAGGTGCTACTAGTGGGTTTGAAGAAGTGGAAGCTTCGTGTTTGTTGTTTCCCACTGGGTTACCCTTGTTTGTGTCATATGGGTTTAATTTTTCGTTGTCGGGATGCATAAAAAAGGGTTACCAAAGATCCTAAGAGTATTTTTTTAGAGGAAACAAGCCCCATGCTAGCATTCTACGTTGGCACCGTAGGATTTTCCAAAACATCTCGATGAAGAGTTACCTTTGGTCCTCTTGGTAGGCGTTGTATGAACTTGTTACATCACAAAAAGTTATAGCATCATGCCCTTGAACCCTATGGAAGCCAAAATAAAGGGTAGGATCATAATCCCATGGTCTTTTATTTGTGTTCTATTTCAGTTCAAAGTTTCAATTGTTTTTAATTGTTGGTTGTTATAATTAAAGTTTAGAGGCCTTTTCCCTTGGTTTTGATACTAATTTTGATACCTGTTTGGGTATTGATTGGGGCCTTGGGCTTGAACTTGTTGTGGAGGTGGAGGATGGTTGAAATCCACGCGTTAATGGAAGGAGTGAAATTGTTACTCCTTTGATTATTTCTATTCACATTGTTATTGACATTATTTACGCTTGAAGTGTTAACAACATTTGGATTTTTGGCTTGATCAGTTATGTCGTCTGTTGTAACACCACGGTTCTTATTAAGGACCTTAGGTCCTTGATTGTTGTTGGAATTTCTTGGGGTAATTTGAATTACCTTGGGAGGGAGTGATCAGTCTCCCATTTGAACCGTAGGTCTTTCGATCTGCTATCTATTTCCACTTGATCAATGTGGAGAACACCCTCTAGTACCTCCTTGTAGCTCCTAAGGGGGATTTTGGAATTCTTCCTTTGTTTTCGGTTAAGGGAATGAAGGAATAGATCAAAAAGCTCTGTCTGATCCATATTGGGAGCACTCGCCAAAGAGTAGAGGACTTTCTACCACCTCTGAATGAAATGGGCAGCAGATTTGTTATGCTCTTGCTTTATGTGAAGGAATTCCTTGATTCCTATTCTTAAAAATTTTTCATATCAAACACCTTTATGAACTCAGATACGAGTTTCTTAAAGGAGTGTATGGAGGCTTTAAGTATCCTATAATACCAATCGAGAGTGATCCCCTCAAGGGTCTTAGGGAAGATCTTAGCTACAACCGCATCCCATGGGAGTAGCTCTCTTACATAAATCGTATATGATTTAATATGCAATTTTAGATCCCCCTCCCTTTAAACTTTGGTAAGTCAAGAAGCAGTCGTGGAAGTATTACACTTCGTATAGTAAATTCTAAGGTCTCCTTAAGATATTCAGCATACATGCCCAATGTGTAGGATTCTGTTATGGATGACCCTCGTTGGGTAGGTGGAGTAGGCATAGAAGGATGATTAGGAGCAGTGTAAAAATTTGTAGAGGCATAAGGCATCCCCGTGGCTAAGAATATGAGTCAGGAAAAGAGAACATGTCCCCCTGCAGTGATTTATAATATATGTGCAAACACATGGGGAACATTACTCTTGTATGGAGTGGGAGGCACAAAATCAGGGAACATCACATTGTCAATCGGATGGCATTCAATAATGCACTTCCTAGGTCGGTGCCTATTGAGGGTATTTGTACAAGGTGTGAGGGGGCATACCTAATGTTCCCAATCTAGTGAGGAGATATCTGGGGCTAGGAATACCCATGTAAACTAGAGGTGGCGATGGTACCGAGGGTACTGGTCAAAGTTACGGGCATGCTAGGGAATCCTGCCTTGCTCGAAAAAGGTGTAGCCTAAGAGGGTTGAGAAAACTCCAGTTCTCTAACCCTATTTACCAATGTTGAAATTACATCACCCATGAGATGGTGTTGTGTTCAACTTGGGTGCATTTTGAGCCTAGTTGGGAGGAAAAGGTACGTAATGTCCTGCTATAGTTTGATCTTTGGGAAGCCACCCCTCTTTGGATGTGTTTCCTGTAGGAGGAGGGGTATTAACATCATTTTGGAGAAAAACATCAATTTATTGTTTTATATGGTCCAAGGATTAGTCTATGTTGTTGAAGCGTTTCTCACTTCGGGCATAGCATGCTAGGTATTCCTCATCTAATAATGGTAGCAAATCAGATTGCATCGATTTACGGTATGAACAAAATCCTAGGATTAGAAGCTTACTCTCCAGTGAATGTCATGTTGTTAGAATTGGAGAGTTCAAGTTGTGGCCCATGTGTAGGTTGATCAATCTCCTTGATCCTGACCGATGAGCCATTGTTGGTCCCTTGAGGAGGAGGAGTATGAGGTGAAGGTATATTAGTTGAGCAGTTGTCATCCCACCTAGATAGTGAGGGTGACTGTTGCATACCCATTTGGTAATAATACACCTTAAGACCCAAAATGGGTTGGCCGTATTCTTGTCCTGACATATTCACGGGGTATATGAATACCCGTAGAATAATGATAAAGGAGGAAAATGGATGAAAAAGGTAAGATAATCAAATCGAAAAGAGACTATCTCTTCACTTCGAGTTCACCAATTTGTCACCTGAAAATCAACATGTCACCTTTGGATGCACTCAACCAATGTGGAATGAATGGATGAATATGTGTAGTGGAATAAGGTGAATGTGAATAATAGGTTATTAGGGAAATCTAATATCCTTACAGCACCAAAGGGATCTACTCATCAAGGGAAATGAAATCCTCTCTAATCGAACATGTGTGTTGGTACAAGTCAAGAATCATACACACACGTAAAATCCTATCAATGTTTGTGTGTGAAACTCTCTCACTAGTTCTGAGAATGCGTGGAAAGTGACCAGTGAGTTTCTTGTAATGATTTCTAAACAAGGTCATGGAATAAATGAGAGAGGTGTTATTCCACTAGATTTATGTGTGGTGAGTTGGTTTGGTCCAGAACACAAAAGCTCTATAAGCGTATTTTTCAATATGTTCAATTGTCTAACAATATCTGGTGGATGTGGGGATGTTCTAAAGACTAAAACATGTAATCCAGTATCTAAATCTATGAGTTCTTTGGGCCCATTTGGTTGGGGGCTTTGGGATCACAACCGTAAACTCTCTCTTGTTGTGGTCCGGGAATGGTCATGTGTGCATTTGTGTAATTTAATCTATGAAAGCAAATAACAGGCTAATCTAAATAAATGAAAGCTAACTATGTTTTTGTATTTTCCAATATAGAAGAAATAAAGCAATAAAAAATAATCTAATTTAATTTAAACTAATCTTTTGTTAGGAAATAATATATAATGCTCACATTAATTGAGCATATATTCTTGTATTGGTTTGTTGTGAGAAAATAGTGGTGGTTATAACCACACACGTAGAATGGTTTTAGTTAGAGATAATAGGGAAATTTGTTTGAGTAAGCTCCTTATTTTTAGGATTACTATTCCCTATATATATGTAATGTCCCATATGAAATAATACAACAGATTAATGTTGAATATCATATCATTGCTGTGAAAATATGTACCTCTATTTTCATCTTTTTGTATTTTCTGAGATTTCTGGAATTAACAGAGGAAAACGAAGAAATGAAGAAATAAATTACCTCTAATTCTAACTAACAAATCCTATATAAATAAATAGTTGGATGTAAATACTTATCTATGCAACATTATATTTAATCTACCCTAACTAAATGAATATTTTCCAGAATGTAATTGTGGAATGTGAATCCTTTGTCTTGTCTCAGAGGCATGAGAAGAAATCAAAGATTCTTGGAAGCTTTTCTTCCCCTGCAACTTCCTCGAAAAAATTAAAGAAGGATTCAATGGAGGTTTTACAAATGAAATTATATTGCAATTGATTATAATACTTCCCTCTTGAGACACTTCCCTTGCAATCCCACAGGGATAAGCAGGGAAGTAATCCATTACCAAAAGATTTTCAAAGAAATGGAAGCTACAATATTGATCTATCTATTTGTAACAATTGAAATGGAATATTTGTTACTCTAGTAAGTAAATGTGCATACAGATTCATAAATAAATAAATTGAAGTAATGAAGAAACTCAATAGTAACCTCAACCTGGAAATTGCAAAGTCTTTGAGACAATGTCAGTTGTGGTATCACTTTGTGTCCCCTTAGTTATCTTTTCTAATATTTTGTGTCCGTGTGAGTCCAGGGAATTGGGAATGCAGAGGAAGAAAAGAAGAAGGCACTAGAGAAATGGCAGCTTGCAAGTGGTGCAGTAGGTAATACAGATAGATGAAAAATAATGCAAGAGAACATTATGTGGTTATGTAGTCTCTAGAAATATTTCAGCAACATAAAAATACAATTCATGATAAAATTCTCCATCCGTTTTCTTCAGAATAAGTGTTGGTTTTATAGAACATACGTTGGGAAATGGTCTAAGTCATTTGGTAACAATGGGATGCCACATCACAACAAGGAGGGGTAGTTAAACTCTTAATCAACAATTATAAGTGGAAGAGGAAGTTGGTACGCATCTATCAAGCCTAAAAACAACCAAATTGACTAATAAACATGAAAAAAAGGTGAACTGGAAGAAGTAAACATGCGTCCAAATCACACCTGGGAAGTCTCGGTCAAAACACATAGAACCACCGCCCTATGCAGGCGGCGATTACATAACTAAAGGATAGAAACTAAGGAAAATCACTATAGAAAGCTAAAGAAAAGTAGGAAATTGATAAGTAAGATATTCTAAGCTACAAATATAAACTTTAAAGAGGAAAATGGGCTCGAACACCTTTGGAAAAGACATGAATCATCATTGGGGACTTTTGAACCATTTTTGACAATGTAGCACATGCAAATTTGGGTGTGTACAATATCTCATGTATGCAATGTCCATTTTCTTCTGTTACAAAGGTGTTAGAAATATCTTGATGATCTCTTCCATAATTAGCTAGTTTTGGGAAGTTTAGGGAACATTAGAGCTATGAATATCATCTAGATCAATTAATTTGTGTAAAAAGGTGCAAAAATATTTAACTTGAAGGAGAGATTACTCCTTTAAAAGAGAGCTTCATAAACAAGACAAAAATTTCCAAAATACAAGATAACATTCAAAATCTTATCATACTAAGGGAGAAGGAAGCCCTTTCCTTGTATTATGGAATGAAATTAATCCAAGACCTTTTTTCCAACTAATAAATATGAAACCTTGCATGTTCATGTAGACATCCAAAATATTAAGGTTATTATCTCCACAAACCCTTGTAACATGTGTAACTTCTTATACAATGACTTGGATAAGATTTTGTAGGTTCAAGTAAGGTATATCAAAGAGACACATCTCACCTTGGATGACTATGCATTGCATTTTTATTTGCATGCTTTTATTTGGATATTTTTTCGTGGTATGCCTGGTTAGAGACATTGAGAAATTTTAATATTGATTAGAAAAATAGGTGTATTACATTATGGTGCAAGAGAAATAGCATCACATTGTAGGATATCACACTTTGAAAAAAAAATTAAAAGTGCATGGAGAATATTAAAAAGTTCATGAGGAAAAAATCACATAATAATAATTCGAAGAGGAGTAAGAATAAGAACAAGAAGTGCATGTAAAAATGGACAGTATGAAATAGACACTTATGCTCAATATACAAAGGAACCTCTAGGAAACAATATTGAAGAGGCACAAGTCTAAAAAGGTTTCTACACAAAGACGTGCACACGTGTATGCATGCATCTACATCATCATAAAAATTATGAATGAATGGAAAGGAGGTCAATATTACATATATTGTAGTATAAATATATCCACATCATCATGAGAGAAAAAAATCATGGAGACATGACATGATGCATCAAAGTAAAAATAATTATGTATATACCGGAATCATGAGAACAATCACGAGATCAAAGGAACAACTATGGACGTACAAAAAATCATATGAGCAATCAATATCATTATGCATTGAATCCCAATATAAATAATTATGGTCATGGATGGATTAACATGGTGTAGAGGAATATGGTACATGGATTCAAATGACCAAACACTATAAATATGCATAGAAGCCAAGGAGGAATCATATCACCAAAAATAGAACCCTCTATTTTTTCATGAATGAGCAATCAATGTCTTTGAGTAACATGGGAGTGTTTCCAAGTTGTGGGACTTGCTCTTAAGACAGACCTCCAGAGAATTCTGGTTCCTCTACCTATTACTAATGCTAAACTACTCCTACTACTATAAATGCAACTATATAATCCTACTCTAACAATCCAAGGGACCGGGAACGAGAGAGATGCATGAAAGGGAAATCCTAAGCTAAAAGGAGGTGATAACACCAAGAAAAGGGGGAAAGACACTCCAATGAGGAAAAATGGGAGAAAATGAGAAAAGAGAGGGAACAGAGAGTTCCACAACCTAAAACAACATTTAAATTTCCATTTTGGCACAATGCACAACATAAATAAACCCTACAAAGTGAGAAAACATACACAACATACCTACAATGAATGAAGAGGCAATAAAATTGCAATATAACACAAGCTAGGGCAAAGAATAGCCATAAAACGTGAATTTTATTGCCTTATAAGGATGCACAATCCATTACAATAAAGGAAGGATGCACAAAAACATTACATAAGTCTAAATATGAGGCCTATAACTCAAAAATACTTGTACAAATAGTTTGACATGAACCCTTATATTTTGAGAGGGTCCAACCTTTACAAATGAGCATCAATGTCAAATATATAGAAAATGGGGAGAGAGAGAGAGAGAGAGAGAGAGATAGGAGGGAAAATGGATGGAAACCTAAATTTCAAGCTCCAACCACCAACAACATTCATTAAATCTCTAAAAACCATAATGGGTGTCCCTCCAAGACCATTCCCCCATGTCACTTTGCTTGTAGGAGAAGGAATGGCCACCATACTTAAATCAATTATGGTAGTTAAACTACCGGAACATCATCTTAATTGTTGGGAATTTATTTTTCCATTTCCCCACATAACTCCACCAAATCCTAAATTTCATGATGCCAAACTAAATTTCATGATGATACCTTTCCGAAAAGATTAATTTCATGAAATTTGGAGTTCTAGAGAGAAAGCTATGCCCATGTGGATTTTTGGAGATCAGGAGGAGTTAGACAAGGTTCCCTATAGATTGTGACATGATGTTTTAATCATTTTGTGTTTTTGTGCAGATAAATCATTCAGTTGGAAAATCTAAGGAAATGTGGAATTGTGCATTGTGTACCCCCGCTGGACTGATTTACTCGATTCACCACCGTCCTCTTCCACGTCGATTATGTCATCCAATCGGAACCGCCAACCCCGTGGAACTATTCCCTATGTGCTCAATAACCCTACCCCAACTACAACACCACCCATGTTTACCCTTCTCTATCCCATTGATTGAATCGGTTATGTGACAAACATAAGGAACATAGGAATAATTTCTTGTGTTCCTAATTTGTGATTTGCTTGAAATGGAGCACATTTTGCCCAAATTTTCTAATTTTTAGCTAAGTAGGGAAAGAGAGACCGAACAAGGTAAAGGTAAGGTGTCCAAACATTGGTTTTGACTCCGTCTTGATCAATTTTAGTGCTCAAATCCAAATGAAAGTATAAGTTATCATAATATCCCAGGGGTATTTTGGATAACATGAATATTTATGGTTATGAATGGAATCAAAGTAGCATATATCAAAATATAGAGCTTGGTTTAGTGGTCTATCACCAACCAAGATCACATATGTTTAGTTGAATGATCAAGCATGGTGATAAGTTAGTAGCTAATCTAGAATGAAATTCCCATGTTCAACTTTAAATCTAATTTTATTCAATTTCTATGTAACAACAACACCATATCAACAATTGTTATGTTATGAACATGTTTATGCTTTTTATATATTTCCATTATCCTTATCTTATAAATGTTAACATTAATCATGAGTTTTATTTTTCTATAGTTTCACGATTCTTATGATACACATGTGCTAGGGGAATATGGTAAAAATCAATCACCTTGTGCATTATTATCATTTCTATATCTTTCTAGACCAATGATTCATCGTTATGACAAATTTAATTACATACTTTTTATGGTTTTTATATTTTATCTTGCAATATATCTACTTTTCTTATATCTTGAGACCATATGGTAAACAATATATTCTTGTGAATTTTTTCAAATGCCACATCTTTCAACATGACGATATTTGATTAATAATGTTACATGAATAATAATAATAACATATTACATATGAATTTCAAAAAAATCCACACAAGAATAATTTATTTTTTTCTTTTTTGAGAAACATGTTTCTCTTTGTGTGTTGCACTCATATTTTAGGGGAAACCATCTTCCACAATCATTATTCTTATTTCTAT
Organism: Taxus wallichiana var. yunnanensis; assembly: GCA_018340775.1. Classification (NCBI taxonomy): domain Eukaryota; kingdom Viridiplantae; phylum Streptophyta; class Pinopsida; order Cupressales; family Taxaceae; genus Taxus; species Taxus wallichiana. The sequence continues at coordinate 740,194,930 of CM031241.1, forward strand.
GAAAAATTTAATGTCTTAATTCACACAAATTATTATAATGACATAGGATTGAGGTATAATTTCCATAAAACTTTAGTGTTTCCACTGCATATATAAATACTTAATGACTCATATTAATTTTTAGATGTGTAGGATTTTCATGTAATGACATATATGATTTCAACTCCACTCTATAGTTAGACTCCTTTAATGGTATGAAAAACTCATGAAGTGTGGTACATACCATAGACAAAGGTTTCCTCCTAGCAATCATTTTCTATTTTATACTTATATTTTTTCAACAAAAGTTTTGGTGAGAAAAAAATTTGGGTGGAAAAATTGGAGGACTTCTTGCAAATGCTATGGGAATATAAGTCCCTTTACTTGAATAGTGCAGCTCTGTGTTTACATGCAAGTTTGAAATATGATTGCTTTGGTGGCCTCATGCGATGGGGATCTAGTAGGGGTACTCCATTGACCCGAAAAAGATAGCAATTGCTTGCTAGAGAGGACTTTGCTTAGAGAGTGGGAAAGGGAGTGAGAAAAAGGGAGAGGGATTAATGTTGTAGGTAGGAAATTAGAGTCCTACAACCATTAATCAGAAAATTCCAACACACATAAATTTAGAAGAAACAATTAAGAAAATAGAAACAAGACCAGTTAAGATTTATGAGCACAAAGTATCAATAAATCCCCTAGTCAAAAAAGGATAGAAACTCCTTTTATTGATGCTTGAGAAAAATTGTACATGGCAAGAGTGGGAAGAATGTAGAGATGAGAAGTAGAAGAAATGTTATCTCTTTTCTTCTTCACAAGGAATACTCTCTCATGAACTCACAAAATTGACAACCCTTTGGAAAAGGGATGCCTTTACAATTTATAGAAAGAGAAATGACTCTTCGTCTACCCCCCATATGACCTTTCATATGCCTTTGCACAACTTATGACTTTTTACATTCTTAGGAAATATTAAGTCCCCTTTTATAAAATAAGGGTAACTTATTACATTATAAACATAAAGTAATTTTAATTTAAATAAAGGCATTATTAAAAAATGTAACCCTAACAAAGAATTAAAACATGGAGGAGAGAGAAAGTGGGGAAGAGAAGAGAGAGAAATAGGAGAGAGAGAACTAAGAAAGAATGTCGATGAAGAAGCTTCCTCTGATGAAGTTCACTAATCCTTTCCAGATGATCGATGAAACGCTCCAATGCAATGAACTCTAGATCCTCAAATTCCTTACACCATGATAAACCTCCTCCGGATGACGTGTGTACACACCCGAACTAAGTGTTTAGAAACACTATTGAATGATTCCTTTGGTGACCATGAGTGTCACTCATGAAAATCCCTTCTGAAGAGGTTGAAGCTGGAAAATGGACCCTAATGACCTTTGCAACATGGCCATACTACTGCACTGATTGGAAATCTCTAAGGAATTGCATCTAAGTACTGAAGAATGCTTATTCCATAATGTGAAACAATCAACCCAAACCATAAAGCGTCACCATTCATTTGATCTTAAAATTGCACAAATGAATGGGAAACTAGAATAAATACTCGAAGAGGAAACCATGACAATCATGTGAACTTGAATTTTATGGTTCCTAGAGCACTTTCTAAATATGGAACAAGGGGTTGCTATTTTTAGTAAGTGATAAATTTACCACATTTCTGCTTTGATCGCTCACTCTAACCTTCTAGGTGTTTTTGGTGCACACTTTGCTTTCGTCAAAACTACCCTTTATGATGAATTACGAAAAATAGAAATTTCTTGTGTACTAGGCTTAGATTTTTGGAAATTAGGGTTATGGACCTCAATTTAGGACAAAACCATCATTTTTGATATGGGTTTTTTCTCCTTAGTGCACCTCTGAAATTTCAAGTCTACCCGGTTACTAGATTGAGAGATTTTAAATTTTAAATTTTTTTCTACGAGAAATCTAGGGTTTCTTCGCTTATAAAAATATTACCATGCATGTGATAAATTCATCTTAGAGATTCAAATCAACTCCTAAACGTGATGTTTGTAAAAATCTTGCGATGATTCATGCATGAGTTTATAAGATATGAACAAATTTTCCTTACAGGATTTCAAATTTTTTTGGGCAAAAATCTTGTTCTTTGTCTTCAAAAACTTGGATTTCTTTGTAATTTTCTTCTCTTTATTTATGGAGCATGAATGGATTCAATGGAGGATGATAAATTGCAAAGAAAAGATTTGTGTGGGTATGGGCATGAAAATGAATAATTCCCACCTTTTATAGTTTTTGAAAATGAAGAGAGGAAGTGGGGTGCATTTTTCCCCCATTGTCCCTTTGGTGTGGGAAAATAGGTGCACAAAAATGCACCTTGGCCTTTTCATGACAACTAGCACGCTTTCATTCCTTGAGCAAAGTGAAGGAGGGGGATAAGAACAAGCACTGGGGGCTCAAAAAAGGTCATATGAGGAATCCAAGGGGTGGGGCACATTTTTTGTCCCCATTTTGTTCTTAGTTTGTAGACAATAGGTGCACAAAAATATTCATAAGCTCTAGCTTGACAAGTGGCATGCATGCGGGGGTAGGTGGAGGAGCAAGGCAAACTGGTCAAAGGAGGTGGAAGTGAGCCATAGGGGTCACATGGGTGACCATAGTGCTAAAAGGGGGGAGTGTGAGATTTTTTCACCTATTGTCCCTAAGGTGAGTGACAATGAGGACATAAAAATTTTCCTCGGTCTCGTGTTGCCATGTGTCCCTTAACAAATTTCACTAAGTATCAAATATCATACCTCCGAGGGCGACATGGGAACACCATATCTTGAGCTCCTAGATGATTTTTGGATGCTTATTTATATGATTTCACATGGAAAATACATTTTTAGAATAATGGGAGAGGTACCATGACTATATTCTACTTGAAACACATCCAAAAACATCATTTTTATCACAATTACGATATACATGGAAAGAATGAGTTGTCTAGAAAAATGCATGGGGTTTGAAGTTGATATATTTTTTCCACCATGTAGAGGGTTTAAAATTATTTCCAATGATATCTTTTTGGGCTCACAAATCATTCCAGAGATCCTAGAATCACCTCCTCGAAGCTCAGGTACTCTTTTATGGTGAAAGCTCCTTTGGCCTCAAAAACCCACTTTCAATGAATTGGCTCCTAAACCTCCAAAACTTCCCAAAATCTTCCAAAATATGTTCCTTGATGTTTATGGCTCCTGTATACACCTCCATGATGAATATGAGTCTTTGGCATTGCTCCAATGACTATACACTTGGGTTAGAAAAGTTGATGAAAGTCCTTTCTAAGCCTACTTAAAACCCACCTTGAGAAATACTTCTCCAAAGGCACTTGAATTATTTTTCTTTTTCCTAAATCACCTAAGGGAACTTATGGCATTCAAAAATGGACCATTGAAGGAAAATATTATACTTGGCACTAAGGGGTAGTTTTATCCTGGGGTGCCTAGAAAGGTATGACATGGAAAAAATTTGGCACTAGGGTATGGTTGTCTTGTTTTCTAATGAATTTTTCCCATGAAAAAACACATGAAAATAGTTGGCTCTATCTTGGGGATACATTATGAATCAAGCGCAATGAGTACATGATGTGAGAAATCCTAGAATCTTAACTTTTAGATTTGACTCGTGCCTTATCCATTCGGATTCACAGAGTCATTTGCATGACAGAAGAAGGAGTACACACATGACGAAAGGAAACACAAACCACACGAAAGGAAAGAACACACACACACAATAGGAAAGGGAAACACAAACCTAAATCACCTAAGGTACAATACGGGGACAACCTACTTTCACTAAAATACAAAATTGAATTGAGTTCTTACCCGTAAATGGGTGCCACCGAATGCCATTCTTCTACAAATTTATTGATAGGTTCACTAAAGTATGAACCTATTCTCAGCTTCTTGAAAACTCTAGCTTGATTCTTGGTGCAGTTGATGATTTTTCTATTCATTCCACCTATTTTATTTAGACACATTTTCTTTCCTTCTCATTTCTCCTCGATTCATTCCACTTGTCTATTTCTTATCATTACCATTAAGATATCTCTTGATTGTACTTGACTTATCGTTTTCATTACAAGAAAAAATTTCTTCGTTACACGTCTTCTTCATGACCACCACTTTCATGGGTTAATTCTTTTAGATGTCTCATGAACTTTGATATCATCCTCCACCTATTAATGTTCTATGTTCTTTAATTGTTCCAAGAAGTCATTTTTCTCATGCTCCATGTTTTTTAACATATGTTGCCCTATATAGTGTGTCACATGCATTACATCCTCCTCTTGGAAAGAGAATGAACTCTAAATTGGGTACACAACATGTAAATTATCATCTTCTTTCTTGCCTTGTCCATTTTGGGATTCATCCTTTATTTCTATGTTGAGGGCATCGATCTCTTGAGTGGAGTGAGCATTGAAAGGTTGAAGTTTATTGAGAAGGTTTCCATTTTGAGAAAAAATAGCCTTAGGACCAAGAAACAATTTGTTTCTCCATTTTTCATTGAGAATGTTTCCATCCTTGCGAAAAGGAAATGAGCACAACACTAGGACTGAAATGTTGTCATCATCATCTTCCGTTCTTGATCTCCAAGAACCGAGAAGTCCATTTCCACAATGAAATCATCATCTTCTTGGGTATGCCTCATTTCAAGAGGTAGGGGCATGTTGCAATTATTGTTTTTCTTGCCTTCTTCTTCCAGTGAGAAAGAGAAAATTTCAAGTTCACTAACATACTCATCATATGGAAACTCATTCTGATTCTTGGGAACATGATCGAAAAAATTGAAGTTATTTGTTAGGAATGTGTTGAGCATTGTTCCTTTTCCTTTATCTCGTATCTCTCATCACTTCAATATTTCTATATTACAAGTTGAGGATCTCATCACCAACATCAATATTCACTGGAGCAACTTCATTTATACCCTCATCCCATGAAAATTATACCTTTTCAAACTCATATTTCATCAACTCTTCATTGGGATGTCGATTGAAACCGTGATGCTTAGACATTCCTCCACCAACAAGGGAAGCTCAAGATCCTCCTTGAAGGTCATGAAGAAGTTTCCAAATTTGGAATTTTGGCCATTGGATGTTTTTCATTGGGTCATTTGGTCATTGAATAGTATATTTCATTTTTCTAATGGGAAGTAGCTTCTTTGTTTCACCACCGACCGGGATGGTGGCATGTGACTAGTCTAGCTGCATATCTCCCCCAACATCTCGACAAAATATTCATCCTAACAACATACCATATGTGTAGGAATGTCTTCTACAAGGATTCTCATTTTGATTTTCTTCTTAGGAAAAATCTACCAATGTTGCCTCACCTTCTTTGACTAGTCCAACGAGAGGTAGTTATTTCATTTTCATAAAGAGGAATTGACTATAGGTAGGGGAAAAGGAGAGACCAAAATATTTAGGGACATTTGTAGGAATAATTTTGTCCAAGGCGCGATTCAATGATGCAATTGTTTAGCTTGTACCCATTAACCAACAAGGCTATGTAGAAAGGATCAACCTTCTTAGAGGTAGAGGGTGTGGAGGCAAGACATTTCATTGATGGAGTAGGTTAAGATGCATGTGGTGGTTCTTTTGTGGAGGCATCTTTATAAGGGGATACTTCCTTTGATGTTTTGAATGAGTCTCTCCAATTATTTGGGATGAGTTCTTAAGTACTCATATTTAGAGATTTGGACTTTGGTTCTTTTACAATGGTCAATAATATCAAAGGGAGATGAATTAGAAGGAACATTGGGGATTGTTACAGCTCTAGCATGGGTTTTCATAGGGTCTATGTAGCTAAATTTTCAAAGGGGGTCAAAGGATACTTACATGAAAAGAAAGAAGGGTTTTTGTTTGGAATGGTCTTGTGCTTTTTCTTAGCGTGACCTTATTGAAGCATAATTTTATGATCCTTCTTTTGTTTTTTTTTCCATATTTTTCATTTCAAGATTCAATTTATTTGTTTGTGATGTGGAATAATTTCTTTCTTTCTCCTTTTGAAATTAGGTGAATACCGCATATGAGTAACTATCTGTGGCTTCTTCATCATCAAGTGTGCATTCATAAAACCTAATACACTTTTAGGGGTTTGATAAGTTAGAAGGGGAAGGAGTGAAAAACATTATAAGAAGGATCAAGATCTAGATAATACATAAAAATCCAATGTAACCAAAGAGCAATTACCCCAAAACAACTAACCAGTTTGAACACTGCAGAAGAGTAGCCAAAAAACAACAACAAAATAGCAAAAACACGACAGAAGTCAGCAAGAACATCGCAGATCCACAATTACTTCTTGGTGGCTTTGGCAATTCTGGATTTGATAGTCTACTAGGAGGTGAACATAGCCAATGTCATCATGTGAGTAGGGTCAGTAGTATCCAGCTGTTGAATGGTTTTTTTGCTTTCTTTTTTTGTGCCCCAAAGAGTAGTTGGTATGCCGCTGAGATTAGAGACGCAGCGGACATGCTGCTCAATAAACTCCTCAATTGCACTAAATATAGCCATATTATGATCATGGTGAGTCTTGGTTTTTCCAAGTCGGTTGTCCAGGGAGTAAATTTTTTTGTAGATATCCTCAACCTGATTGTTGTCAATATCAGCCTCCTCCTCCTTCATTCTCTTACCTTTTTGCTTAGACAAGTTTTTTACTTCTTCTTTCAGCAGCAACATGTCAGTTTCTAAAGCTTCCAGCCTTTTAGTGGAGCTCTCAGCATGTGTCTCCTAAGAACCCATGCTGCTAATGTGTAGGAGATTATGAGCAACCTCCAAATCCTGAGGTGCGTTCCCCGAAACAGGGGTATCAAGGTTCACCTTTTAGAAGATCTAGTTATAGGCCTGTTCGAGGTGGAGGTGAAAGGGGTGGGAGCAGAGGTGGGGGGATGACAGGGGAGCCGAGAAGGAAGTCAAAGGGGTAGCAGCCATGGTGATGGGGATAGAAGGAGTGGTAGCGGCAGTGGTGGTGGGAAAAGAAGGGACAGAGATGGGGGAGGTCGGGATGTCGGGAAGCTTAAGAAGACACAGTTTATGCAACAAGAAAATGAGACCTTGATGTAAAGGGACCGCACGAGCATGTTTTTGGAACTCCAAGATGGAGTGCTCAAGAGAATTAAGCAAATAATGAGGGAAGCATACCGTGTAATTTCTGCGGAAGTGATTGAGGAACACAAGATGCTTTAAGGGCACTGTGACAAATCTCCCCTCAAGAGAAATGTATCTCACCATCAAACGGGTGACCTCGTCAAAAGGTGGAGGGATAGAACTGACTTGCAGACCTACCATGACAAAAACTAGTTTCTCATTGCCCTCCACAAATTTCCTCTCCTCATCCTGGCCATGTCAATCCTTTTATTGAAGAATCGGTATCCATCCATTCCAAGGCCAGTAGCTTCGGCGATTAACTCTTCGTTGATCAAAATTTTTTGTCCTCCATATTCAACTTTGAGTTCTTTCCAGTCCTTTGCAAATTACACAGAGATGCTTTGGTTGTGACCCTGTATCTTCTCAATGAAATTAGTGATGCCTCCCTGGTTGAGGAGATTCCAAAGTTCTGCATTATTTTTCCACTCCGGGTCCACGCTGGGCTCGATCTGACAAGGGGCTCCTCCCATTTTCACCGGGCTTAAGTGATTGACAAAGTGTAAGCTTCAAAATCCCTATGAGTAATTGACAACAGTAACCATAGTTCCCAACCTGCCTTTCTCTATTTTTTCTCACGCTATGGTAATGATGAATAGTGTATCCATTTGTTATAGCACTTCCCACGAATGCCTACTTTATCTTTATTGCTCTCTGTACCTGTGAGATCCCACATGCACGAGCATCAGTCCCCTTTGAAATCCACTCCAAATCATCATCAGCCTTACCACGGACTTGAAAATCCATAAAAAACTATTTAATAGTTGTTATAGGCATAGAATTTCCCGCATGTGTGGCTTTAATTTTTAGATAAATCCACTTTAAATCATCATTATACTTTATATAATCTTGATTGCCCATCAATATCTGTTTAAGCATTACTTTAAACTTATCCACACGTGTGAAAGTCTTATTCATAAAGACCCACTCCAAATGCTCATTAATCTTATCCCAAATTTGTATGCCCATAAGTATCTCGCTTGTATGTTATTTTGAATCTGCTCAGGAATGTGGTCACTATTATCCCAAATAATGTGATTAACATTTATGCCATAGTTAGCCAATGCATCTGCCACCTTGTTACCCTCCCGGTAAGTATGCTTGATCTAGATATTATTGAAGGTTTGGAAAATACTTATGGACTCCAAGATGAAGTCTTTGATGTTCCAACTTGGGGGCGAACACTGATTAAGATGATTGATTATATTGAGCGAGTCTCCTTCCAGAATGAGATTTTGGATATTATGAGTCTGAGCAATTCTAAGGCCCCATAAAGTAGATAATGCTTCAGCAAAATGATTAGTTTGAATTCCCATTTTACCGGCATAAGTAGTCACCAAACTACCTTTATGATCCCTGATCACTCCTCCCCCCGCTGCAATTCCAGGGTTACCCTTAGAGGCCCCATCAAAGTTCAACTTATACCAGTTAAGATCAGGAGGATGCCAGTGTATCAAAGATCTATCAATATTATTACCTGAATTATTTTGAGATATTGTTAGCTCCAATCTGCCATTGGGACAAGATATGCTCTTCATTTTCTGGATAACTCTTGTTCTTGGGGGGTTTAAATCTAGCAATATTCTCTTTAATAGCATTAGAAATTTTCCCAATACTGAGCTTATAATTTTGTTTACTGTTTCTAAAGATGATATCATTTCTATCTTTCCATATCCTCCAAATAATATGAGGCATTACCAAATTCCAGAGCCTTCTCACAACACAATGTTTGTATGGTGGGCTCCATTGTATCCAGAGCTGACTGAAATCCCTCGGAACCACCCAGGAAGCTTTAAAATTAGAAAGGGCAAAACTCCACATTTTGGTAGCATATTCACAATGGATAAGCAAATGACTGATATCCTCAGAGTCTTTTTACATAGATGACACCTATTAGGCATTATAAAACCTTTTCTTATCAAGTTGTCAGTGGTAAGAATTCTACCCCTGAGAGCAAGCCAAAAGAAGAAGTTAATTTTAGGTGTTAGCTCCTTCATCCAAATTCTACTCCATTTAAACTCAGTTTGACTATTTTCAAAGAAAGTATTATAGCCAGTTTTAACAGAGTAGTTCCCATCAATAGAACTGCTCCAGACCAACTCATCCTTAACTTCGAGCTGACTTAAGGGGATAAGGTCCAACTGATCTTGCAGGGAGGAAATAGTTTGGGTCAGATCATCTCTATCCACAGTAAGTTTTTTCCATTTCTTCTTGTTTCCCTTTCTTACAATATAATCCTTGATTCTAGTGCCATACTTGCTTTCAAGGTTGTCTTTGACTGCTCCAAATCTATCCATGAGGCTGCCATTAAACTAGTTATCGTCCTGAATTTTATATCACAACCATCTCCCACTTTCCACTTACTTCCTTGTTTTATGAAATTTTTTCTCTTGACTAAGTTATTCCAAAAAATGGAACCATAAGGAAGATGCTCATCTTGAAGAAAAGAAGAGACAACTTGTTGATTAAGGTATTTAGCCTTAATTAATTCTATCCAGGGTTGCTTCTCAGTTAGCATTCTCCAGCCCATTTTCACAATAAGAGCCTCATTCATTTTCTTGATGTCTTTTATGCCTAGGCCTCCTATAGATTTTGGAGTACAAACCTTATCCCAAGCAACTAAGTGATATTTAAATTTCTCCTCCATGCCCTGCCATAAGAAGTTTTTTTGAATCCTCTCAATTTTATCCTGAAGGCAGTAGGGATCTTATAAAGAGACATTATATAGATAGGCAGGTTTTGAAGAGTGCTTTTAATGAGCAGGCATTTACCAACACTAGAAAGAATGGCTCCTTTCCATCCAGCCATTTTTTTAAATCTCTCCAACAGATCATACCACACCTTGGTAGAAACTTTTTTAGTACCCAGAGGGAGTCCTAAGTAAGTGGCTGGAAGTGCACTTATTTTACATCCCAGAATTTTTGCAATTTTAAGTTGTCTTTCCTCAGGCGTATTGAAGAAGAAAATGGAGCTTTTATCATAATTGATCTCTTGCCCAGAAGCAAGCTTCATAGAGTTGTAGAATAGCTTTGGTAGCCTTAGCTTCAAGGATGGATGCCATTAATAGAAGAATTGTATCATCCGCAAATTGTTGATGAGAAGCTGCATGGCTAATGGAAGTGGGCTTAGAACCTTTCAGAAGACCGTCAATAATTTCTTGACCAATTGATCTACTAAGACTGTCTGCCATAAGAATGAAGAGCAGGGGGGATATGGGGTCCCCTTGTCTTAGCCCTCTGCTACTTGTGAAAAATCCCACCGGCTCACCGTTAACCACTACTGAGAATCTGACCGTAGTGATGCAAGCCTTAATAATTTTTCTAAATTTAGCAGGGAAGCCAAATTTAATTAGAACTTTGTCTAAAAAAACCCAAGAGACCTTATCAAAGGCTTTATTCATATCAAGCTTAAGGACCATATTCACTTTTTTGTTATTTTCCATAGAGTGTATGGTTTCATGAACCATAATCACTCCATCTTGGATAATCCTGCCTTTAATGAATCCACTTTTTGCCTTGAGATTAAATCATTCATAATAAATTGAAGCCTGGTAGCAATGATTTTGGTAAAAATTCTATAGATAACATTCACAAGGCTGATGGGTCTGAAATATTTGAAGTCCTTAGCATCCATTTTTTTGGAGCAAGCACAATGTGGGTGTTATTCAGCTCTTTCAAAAGGTCACCAGTTCTATAGAATTCATTCACCGCTCTGAGAAGATCATCCGAGCATATTTCCCAAAATTTCTGAAAAAAGTTAATAGAAAATCCATCCGGGCCCAGAGCCTTGTCACCTTCTAAAGTAAACACAACTTTTTGCAGTTCTTCAAGTGTGAAGATTTAGTGATATCTTTAAATCTCTGCTCCTCAATTTTGTTTTGGGGAATAGCCTCCGACATGAAAGAGATTACCTCATCAGTAATGATACTCCTCTCATTGAGAAGTTTTTTATAGAAATTGAGAGCTTCCTCTTTAATGTTGTTGGGATCTTTTATAACAGTGCCGTTACTTTTAGTGACTTCCATAATCCTATTACAAGCTCTGTGCTTCAAAGTGGTCATATGAAAAAACTTTGTATTTCTATCTCCTTCTTTTAGCCAGATAGCCCTAGATTTTAGTCTCCATAAGGATTCTTCTCTACTACAAATCGTATGCAGCTCTGCAAGAATGTTCTTTTCCTTAGTTTGGTCTTCAAAAGATCTCCCCATTGTATTCATTTTAATTTCCAGATCTTGGAGATTTTGTTTTAACTTCTTTTTTTTCAAACACATTACCAAAAACTCTTTTATTCCAAATTTTAACTTGTTTTTTAACATTTTTGAGCTTCTGAATCAATCTATATTGAGCAGTACCTTCACCATTCCAAACCCACCATTCTTTAATTTTGTCATAAATGTCATCATGCTCCATCCACATATTTTCAAATTTGAATGAGCTTCTGATGGGCTTAGTCCAATTGAGAAGATTTAAGGCAATCGGATTGTGGTCCGATCCAATTCTGGGTAGTGAAGAGAGATGGAAGTCCTGACTGAGAATCCAACTAGCAGAAATCAGGGCTCTATCTAGTCTAACTTGGATAAGATCTTTTCCCAACCTTCTGTTGTTCCAAGTGTATTTATTTCCATGGAGATCCACATCCAAGAGATTGAGATCAGCAACAAAATCTGCAAATTCCTCCATACCTGTGGAAAAGCTAGAGATTCCTCCATATTTTTCACCTGGGTTTAGAGGAGAATTAAAGTCACCCATAATAAGCCAGTTGGCTGTAGTATGTTGGGTTCTAAAGATCTTAAGATCAGTCCATAGTTTACGTCTCCCACTAACCGTATTAGGGGCATAGATATTAGAAAGGATCCATTCACTATTGTTCTCAATAGCATGAAATTTAATAGCAAGATGATTAGTGCTAGCATTAAGAATCATACCAATACAGTGTCTTTTATCCAAAGAGTAGCCAAACCTCCAGATGCTCCCTGAGAGTCCACCGCATGACCATGTGTCGAGTTTTCCCAGAAATTATTTTTACTAATTTCAAGGATCTTAGCTTTCATCTTAGTTTCCTACAAAATCAAAATACTAGGACTACTAGATTCCCGTAACTCCTTAATGATTCTCTGTTTGGAGTTTTCTATTTAGACCTTGGATGTTCCAAGAGATAATCTTCATTAAATAGGAATGGGAGCTGGTATTGCCTGATGGCTCAATTGACGTTGAGTTCCATCTGTAATGTCTCTCTCTGTTCTCTTGGATCTAAGAGTCTTCTTTGAGGGTCTTCCTCTTTTAGAGCTACTTCCAAAATCTACCAGTCTTCTAGCAGAAGATCTAGTAGTTCTGGATGTTGAAGTTTCCCAATTGTCAAGTTTCTTTTTCTTCTCACTGTATAGCGATTCTGGGATCATTTCAAATCCTTTCATTCTCTTTTTTTTTTTTAAATGACCTCTCTGAATCCAGAAGTTAGTTCCTCATCTTCTTTAACTGGCGTTACTTCTCCCTCCTCTTTCTCTTTCTATTTACTGTCAATTAAGTGTGTATCTGCTGATCTGTTGCTGAAGCAAGGAGGTAGATCTACAGATCTGTTGCTGAAATAAGAGTTTCCCTTTGTGGTTGATATTTTACTTTCGCCCCTTGGAGTGTGTAATGCTTCTTCTGAACTCATGTTGTTCTTTTCCAACACTTCCTCAATGAAGTCCAGAGAATTATCTATCTCAGCCTCCTTAGTGTCATTTGGGGTCTTAGCTAGATCCGTAGGAATGATATTCACCTTTACAGTTTCTTTTTGTTCGTCCACCTCCAAAGTCACCTTTACTGTATTTTGCATTTCTAAGTCTTCTTTGTTTCTAATTAGTGCTCCATGAAATGTTGTCATTGGGGTTTTAGGATGCCAAACCAGGTGTTTCCTTATTGAATTTCTAAACCCCCTTTTTTTCCTTTTTATTGTAGTTCACTTCAATTTGGTTAGGGTTTTTTTCTTCTCTCGGCTTTCACCGTCTAGAACCCGCTTTCCTTTTCATTTCTAAATCCCCCTCATGTTTTTCTTTCTTTTTGTGTTTATCTTCCTCTGTGGAGATCTCCTTATTAGGACATTTTTTGGTGAAATGTCCTATACGATGACATTGCTTACATCTTAAATGGAAGGTTTCAAATTCAATTTTTTGGGTCCACATTCCATACTTAGATTTTAAGATGATGTGCTCTGGTAACTCCTGCTCCATTTCAGAAGAGATGTAGAATCAAGAAAAAGTAAGTCTGGATCTGTTTCTCGTGGGTCCATCCAGCATGATCGGAGCACCTATAGATTTAGCAATGTTTAGCAAGATTTCATCATCCCAGAATTGCAATGGTAGCCTAGGGAGTCTACACCAGATTGGAATGGTGTTTATATTTTCAATGTTCGGGTCAAACCTAGCCAAAAATGGCCCATATTACCCAGCCACCATGGTCCTCCCAGAAGCACCGATTCCAAATCAGTCTGCTGATTAAATTTTTCTAGAAAAAAACCCCGTGGCATGATGGTAATACTCAGATCCCCCTTAGGTTTCCACTTTCTAATAGCCCATTTTCTAATAAAATCAATATTAGGTCTGGAGCCTAGAAACTTACCAACAAGAGAGAGATTTTCTTTGTCCAAAGCCCTATTCACGCATCCATCTGGGACCATTAGACAGGTAGCTCCTTCATTGTCCTTTTCCCACGTGAACTATCCTCTTATGTACCCGACTGTGGACCCACTTTACTGTTAGGGTTTTGGAGAATCTTGTTCCAAGCCAAAGGTGTGGATCCCAGTGTGTCCACCTTTTCATTTCGCAACTTTTCCTTCGTCTGATTCTTGTCAATAAGTAGCCTCACTTCAGCTATTATTGGCCTAGAATGCAGACACTTTATAAGCTAAAATAGTGAAAACCGCACCGATTTGTACCTTCGTCGCTATCTCTATCGCTCGTTACTTGTTGCTCATTACTCATAGACATGTTTTGACAGAGATTTGATACATTTTGGACTTTACATTAGGAGATTTGATCTTATTAGACATATATGGAGATTTAGGCATATAGCGCCAATTTAGCTTGATTATTATGTTGTCGCATTATCTTATGATGGCATGGATGTTAATGATATGATGTTATTTTGGAACGTAATTATATTGATAAATACTTAGTTTGTTGCATGTCAAGATTCTATGGATACATGTCACTTTATCATTATGACTAACCTATGGTGAATTGTGTATAATTGTGTACATTGTCACATTTCTGATTCCAAAGAGATGATATGTTAGTTTAGAATTCATTTATATCTTATTTAGTAGTTAATTCACATTTTATCGAGACAGGTGCATTTAATGTGTGCAATGAGTGTGCAGGTGACAGGTCACAGGAGAACGTGGGACTCAAGCCAGCTACGTAACTTTACACAAGCAGCCCACGGGCTAAGTCCTAGCCATGTTTATTACTTGAGGCCTTAGCATTAGAATTATTGTTTTGGGCACCATGGGTGACCCTCATTTGTAATGTAATATGTCTTGTATTATTAATTTTGCTTAGGGTGTTTAGTTTGTGTTGTAAACTTGTTTTGGGGAATTAATGACCCCACTTGCATTAATTTTTGAATTAGTTTAATGATGTACTTAATCAAAAGGGTTTAGGGTCACATGTGAACCCTTGGGTGGGCCCCACACCCTCTACCCTTGTGTCAAATTTGCCAAACCCGAAATTGGGTTATTTTAGGCATTTTTAGGGACCCCTTTTTAATTTGGGAGTTCCCTTAACATGAAAATGATCCTTGGACCCTACCTAATAGGTAGGGGGGCTTATTTCTAAGGCTAGAGGTAGTTTTCCCTCCCTTTTTCCTCTCCTTTGATCACATCCATGTAAGGGGTAGGGATTAGTGTGCTTTGTTAAAAGTTGCACAAGATTGTTGTTATGATTTTTAGTAATTTGGGAGAAGAGGACTAAAAGTCATTTCATCCTTTCTCTCTTTTATCTTTGGCATCTTTGACCTTGAAGGAGGAGAGGGGTGACACATGTCACCCCCTCATTTGTGAGGATTTCTTCTTGCTCCTCTTCAAATTCTCCATCATGGGAAAAGAAGAGAACTTTTTTTTGGAGCTTTTGCTTGAAGGCAAATGGATTTGGAGCTAGAGTTTGCTTGGGTCAAGAAGTGGAAGAGATTGATTTTGGAAAGATTTTCTTTGAGGTAGGCTTCTTGAGCTTCTTTGTATTTGTTATAACATGCTAGATATTAGTTGTTTTCTTGGAAATGTTTGTTGTTGCATGAAGATTTTGTTTGTTGTTTATTTGATTTTTCTCCCTCCATCATATGGCATGATGGAGTTTTGGAGCTTGTGGGGGAAGAGAGGGAATTTTTCCCTCTCAATCCTTATAGGCTTGATGGGAAAGCCTTGTAGGATTTAGTTACTCCCCTCAAATGGTTTGAGGTGGGGAAGGTGGGTCATTTGGCTTGAACCTCCTTCCCCATTCTTGGTGAGGAAACCCCTTTGGGGTTTGAAAATCCTTCCAAGAAGGATTGGTGAAAGGGTGGAGAAATAAGGAGGGGTTGAATGAAATTGGAGAAATAAGGAGGATATGGAGATCTTTTTTTGTGCACTTAATGTTGGTTATAAATTTTGGAGAACTTCTCTTTTCTCTTCCCCATTCTAGAGGTAGAACTTGGTTTCTCCTCCTTTTCACTTTTACAAATTTGGAGTCTTGTTTTAATCCTTGCCTTGTTTTTGTGTGGATGTAATGATGTTTGTTCACCCTCACTTTTTTGCATAGTTCTGGATAGTTGTCCTCTTTTCCCATGGGCTTGGGGAGGCTAGCATGCATCCCAACCTTGGGAAGGCATGTAATGATGCCTATGGTTGGGTGGCAAACCTAACTTCTTCTCCTTGTATGGATTCCTTGAAGGAATTTGAAGTGGGAACTCAAAGTTGGATGTTGGTGGGAGATCTTTGTCATCTTCATTTTATTGTGGACATTACCTCATTGTATTTTGAAAATAATGGCTTGTGGAAGCTTTCCATGTGGGTAAAACCATCCTTTGTATTTGTAGTTATATGTAAACTATCATCCCATTTATTGATAAATCTACCTTCAATATTTGCATGTTATTTGCATTATTTCCTTTGAATACTTGGAATGATATAGAACTATGTCTTGCCTTTTTGGAAACTTAAACCTTTGAAATAAAGGATTGAAGATAGTGAAAATTTTCTTAATACGAATTGTTGGGACTATTTTTGAAAAGGGATAAGTTATTGGAAAGTTCATTTATTCTTGTGGTAGATTTCATCTTTGTAAAATGTCGAAAACTTGTGTAAATGTAAGATTTGATATCACTCTTGAAACACCCTTATTCTTACAAGTTTTAAAAAGTTAGAGAATAGAATAAGACTAGTTTTGCTTTCTTTGTTGGCCTTCTTATCTGGATGGATATAGAAGTAGATTTGATGTGC
Source organism: Taxus wallichiana var. yunnanensis (assembly GCA_018340775.1). NCBI lineage: Eukaryota > Viridiplantae > Streptophyta > Pinopsida > Cupressales > Taxaceae > Taxus > Taxus wallichiana. Next base: position 740,211,524 of record CM031241.1, read on the forward strand.
CTATCTCTCTCACTAAGTGTTAGCTTAGTCAATATCTTCCTTTTCAAATTTTTGGTTTCATCATTTGCAATATCAAAATAGGTAAATCATTTAATGTGAATAGTTGAAAATTTTAAGTTCCTTTTTGCATCAAGTAGTGAAATTAAAACCTGTTATTTTATAAGTTGGAATCATCAATATTTATCATTGAGTACAAAAAAAAGAGGATCATATTCAGAATTAAAATATTAATAGCCTTAGTTTTATTGTTTTCCTAAAATAAATCTGTATTGCAGATTTATAAAGTGAATGTATTCATATTATGGACTATATATATATATATAATCATTTTTATTCAAAAATGTATTAAATATTAAAATATATAAATATATATACATTATACAATATTATTATTATTCAAAAAAAAGGCTATTTTGATGTATATATATATATATATATATAGTATTATATATTAATAAATTTAAAGCAGAACTTAATAAACAAAAAAATAAAAAAAAAACCAAATCATTGGGGAGGCCGAACCCTCCCCCCCACCCCTGAGAGGCTCATAGCCCCCAACCACCACCTCCCTCCGCCTCCCTCCACACCCTGTCCCGCGCCTCCTCCGCCCCCATCCCGTGTCCATCCCTCCTCATTCCCCCATCCGCCGACCTCACTGCCGTGCTGCCCCTCCATCCGCCCACAACCTCGCGACCTTCCTCCCTTCCTTCTCCCTTCACCACCTCATTCTCTACACTCTACACACCCCCAACCCCTTCAAATCCGCCACTTCCATCCTTATAAACAAATGTGTGTGTGTGTTTGTGTGTGTGTTTGTGTGTGTGTCAAAATAAAAAAAGAAGAAGCAATTCTTGTACTATAGGAATCTCTCAAACAAAAACAAGACTGATTTAACAAAACTCCATAGCCCCTCCACAACCTGCAAATAACAAACACAAACAAATGAGAGAAAGAAAGAAAAGGAAAGGAGAAACATAGAAAAATTAGGGTAAACATTAGGGCAAAGGAGATCAAGGGCCAAGATTGATTCAATCCTAGGGTCCATAAGTGACCCTACATTTTTTAGTCATGGCATTTAAAGTGGGAATGGTAAAATAAATTTTTGGGGTGTGTAGGCAAATAATTAGAAGGGGAGACTAATTAAGTTAAAAAAAAGGGGGTTGGGGCGGTTGGGGGGGTGTTGTATAGACTTAGTAAACTTTGTGTTTTTAAATTTATACTTAGTAGTATAAAATAATTAGATTGTGTTGGGCTAAGGTTTTGCATCTTTGGGGAAATTAATAATTATTATGAATTAAATATTAATCAGAAAAGGGTTAAGTAGAGCATTAGTAATTATAGACCAGTTTAAAAAAAATTATCCCAAATTTTAGTAATATCTAGCTTTGATTTCATTGTCCCAAGGCGGGCATGACATTTGGTATCATAGTGGAGGCTCTCACACGCGAACACTGCGGGGGTAGTCAATCAACTAATTAACAAGATTTGTAATAACATTAAAAGTAAATAAATAAGTAAAATAATTAAAAAAATCAACCATTTAAACCATTTAATAACCTCATCGCTCACCTCATTCACAGGATGGCACCCATGAGACGACGCTCGGTTAGGGGTTTGGGGCATGGTTCACCTACGCCTAAACCACCGGCACCCGAGTTAGGGCCTAATGTCTTAGAGGCTCTCCGGCCAGTTGATCAACGTTATGCGGTAGCGTCTCCCACCACTGCAGGAGGTGAGAGAGGAGAACATTCAGTTGGGAGACAAGGATCCGATAGGCAAGGACACACATTCAAAGCCACCAGAGTACGATACACCGAGGTGGGAGAGGTCATGTAGCCCTTCCTTTCATCATGAGAGGGTAGACTCTCTACCGTTGTATCTACTCACACAGTCTTGAGGGACCATTTGGGGATAGGTGACCCCTTTCACTGTTGGACTACATCGCCATGATCGAGATATAGGTAGTTTGATTAGATATCTTCTTCACTTGTAGCCACCTACCTACACCGTTTCTAAAGATGGCTTTGGGGCTGAGTCATGGTTCCTTAGCTTAGATAGTTGCTTTGGCTTGCACTCTTATGAGAGAAATGTCAAGGAAAGGTTCTCCATACACCTCCTCCAAGACGCAGCAGGAATTTGGTGGAGGAATGAGGAGCGGAAGCTCCATCTGACTCGAGAGACAGTGACCTGGGAGATGTTTGAGGAGTGATTCAGGGATCGTTATATGTCAGAGCATTTCGTGTAGAAGAGGATCGATGAGTTTCATGACTTACGACAAGGATCAGCACAAGTAGCTCGATATGATGAGTAGGTTCTAGATCTTCTACAAGTATGTGGATTACCCTGCAAGATGAGAAATTGCAAGTTAATAGGTTTATTTAAGGCCTTAATGTAGATATAGTAGGAGCAGTCAGGATGTTATCTCCTCCCACACTTGATAAGGCCTTTGAGAAGGCCTACCTAGCTGAGGAGAATATGACCAAGGCACGGGAGCATCGAGATAGAAACAAGAGAAGGTTTTGGGAGAGGATACGGGACTTTTAGAGCCGAGAGGTCATGGGGTACAACACCACCCCCAAGAGGAGGATTCGGCTTCCACCGGCAGCCCACGAGGGCTCACCGCACCCGCAATGTGACAGACGTAGCATCATGGCCACCAGCAGTAGAGGGTTAGATAGACTCAGAGTTTTCAGAGAGGTGGTACTAGAGGAGGTTTTAGTGGAGCCAAGGATAGGAGGCGGGATACTCGGCAGTGCAGCCCAACTCTCATGTAGTAGTGTGCTAGGGTTGGACCGGCGGGATCAAGTACACCATAGTACATGAGGGACCCCATCTCAGAGGGGTACAGGAGGATGTTTCATTTGTGGGTCTCCTGATCACTATGTGCACATGTGCCCACATAAACCCAATACCATGGACACATAGAAGGCCTCTAGATCAGAGAAAATGGTGGGTGACATAGGACACGCTCATCATGTATATGCAGTGGTTGACAACCACCGGGCCAAGCATCATGCCACAGTCATTGAGAGACGGCAGTACTATTAGGGGTATTTCTATCTCAAGTACTTTTTGATTCAGGTGCTTTAGATTCTTTTATATCACCTTCTATAGTGGACCGGTGTGGGCTAGTGGTGGCTAGGCAACCAAATAGTTGGAGTAAATTTGGCCTCTGGGGCTAAACTCACCGTGGACTCGTATGTGGAGAGTTACGTACTTGATTTAGGAACCTTCTCCACTACACTTGACCTCCGAGTTATTCCTCTAGGATCCTATCGGGTATTTTTAGGTATGTATTGGCTCGAGCTCATCGAGCTAGAGTGGATTACGAAATAAGGTCATTGAGTGTTAGGATGATCTTGGGAGTGCATTTGTGATTTCAGGGATGAAGAGACCTATCTCCTTGCACATGATCTTGGCTAAGGAAATCAATCAAAGCATGCATAAGGGATTTCGGTTGTTTGCTATCACCATCGGTGGTGATCGATCGAGAGTGCTCAGAGCATTCACCCTTGGATGATCATGCAGTTTTGAGGGAGTATGTCGATGTGTTTCAAGCGAGCTTCAGGTTACCACCCCATAGAGAGGTGAATTTCACCATTGATTTAGTACCTTGATCTGCACCAGTTTCTAGGGTACCCTATCAGATGATGAATCCTGAGCTTCATGAGCTGAAGATTCAGTTAGAGGAGTTGTTAGATAAGGGTCTCATTCGCCCTAGTGTATCTCCTTAGGAGCGCCAATCATATTTGTGAAGAAGAAGGACGGTTCTCTCAAACTTTGTGTAGACTTCAAACAGCTCAACAAAGTCACAATAAAGAACCATTATCCACTCCCTATGATTGATGACTTGTTTGATCAGATGTGGGGAGTGAGAGTATTCTCCAAAATTGATCTCAAGTTAGGGTACCACCAGTTGCCCATATCATATGTAGACATTCATAAGACAACGTTTTGCAAATGTTATGGGCATTATGAGTTTATAGTTGTTCCATTTAGCTTAACTAATTCCCTGACTACCTTCATGAGCCTCACAAATGGGGTATTCAAGACCTCTCTAGATCACTTTTTCTTAGTGTTCCTTGATGACATACTAATATATTCTCGTTTCGAGGAGGAATGTGAGGAGCATTTGAGGCAAGTATTTCAGGTGTTGAGAGAGTAGAAGTTGTATGGGAACTTGGAAAATGTACCTTCTTTTAGATGGAGATTTAGTACTTGGGTCATATCATATCAGGGGAGGGTATCTCAGTAGATCCCTCTAAGATACAGGCTATTATGGTAAATTTAACACCCACATCGATTCTCGAGGTGAGGAGTTTTATGGGATTAGCAGGGTATTATCACAGGTTTATACAGGACTTTTCTAGGATTGCTCACCCTATTACTTCTCTTCAGAGAAAAGGGAAGAAGTTTGATTGGTCAAAAAAGTGTGAGCAGGCCTTTCAGTTGCTTAAGGAAAGGTTAACCATGGTGCCCATATTAGCAGTTCCGGACCCTACGGAGGATTTTGTTGTTTGTATTGATGCATCACTAGAGGGTTTGGGAGCAGTTCTTATGCAGGAGCATCAAGTTATTACATTTGAGTCTCGTAAGCTCAAGGACTACAAGCTTAATTACCCTACTCATGACTTGGAGCTTGCAGTAGTTGTTCATGCACTTGTGCATTGGCAACATTTCCTTTTGGGTAGACCTTTCATTTTGAGGACAGATCATCATAGCTTGTAGCATATCTTCTCATAGCCAAACCTCAACGCTCATCAACGGTGTTGGATGGAGTTCCTATGTGAGTATGACATGGAGGTGTAGTATATCAAAGGAAAGGAAAATGTTGTTGTAGATGCACTTAGTAGACGACGACATGTACTTGCTTCATTGACACTACAGTCAGATTTGAGAGGCAAGATTCTTGAGCATCTTCTAGAGGACAGATTTTATGAGGGAGCTAGACAGATGTTGGAGTCACAGGGTTCATTAGAGGGTAGATATTCTGGGTGTGTTTTAGAGACAGATGGTTTACTTCGGTTCCATAGGCGCATCTACGTACCTAAGTCAAGTGATCTGTGTAGCTTCATCCTTACAGAGGCTCACCAAGCCCCATATGCCACACACCTAGGAGTGAAGAAAATGCACACCGATATGAGGGAGTTATATTATTGGCGGGTCTTCGACGGGACATAGCAGATTTTGTTTCACATTGCCTTGAGTGTCAGATGATCAAGGTAGAGAAATATCATCCCACATGACTCTTACATCTTCATGATATTCCCGAGTGGAAATGGGATGTGATCTCCATGGATTTCATAGTCGGACTTCCTATGTCTTCTTATCATCATGATGCCATTGTGGTCACCGTGGATAAGTTGACCAAGGTTGTGCACTTCTCACCAACCAAGGTCACCTATAATGCACAGGCCATCGCCAAAGTATTTATGGAGGACATTGTTAGGTTGCATGGGATTTCAAGACCATCATCAATGACAGGGATACCATCTACACTTCAGTTTTTGGACTTCCTTTCAGACTGCTCTAGGTACTTAGATTAATTTCAGCTCAGCCTATCATCCAAAGACAGATGGACAAACAGAGAGAGTTAATCAGGTGTTGGAGGACATGTTGAGGATGTATGTGATGGACCAGCAGAAGAAGTGGGAAGATTATTTGTATTTAGTTGAGTTTTCCTACAACAACAACTATCATAGTTCCATTGGTATGGATCCTTATCGGGCTGTATGGATGACCTTGCAGGACACCTTTGAGTTGGGATAGACTAGATGACATAATTATTCAGGGCCATCTTATCTTCAAGATTTAGAAGCAGAGGTTGTTACGATTAGACAAGCGGTGACTTGAGTAGGCTAGAGCACGCGAGGAAGGCGTATGTAGACACTAAGAGGACTGAATGTCACTTCTCGGTGTTTGACAAAGTCTTCTTGAGAGTTCATCTGCACAAGATCCCAATTCACTATGGAAAGGGTTCTAAGCTATCACCTCATTTTGTGGGGCCTTTTGATATTTTAGAGGTCATCAATCCAGTTGCCTACTTCCTAGCTTTGCCACCATGCCTTGAACAGGCCCACGATGTTTTTCTTGTTTCTCTACTACGTAGATATGTACCAAATGCTTCTCATGTTTTGGATTGGTCGGCATTACAAGTAGAGGATAGAGGAAAATGGAGACTGGAGCCCGTACGCATACTAGAGCAGCGGAGGTTGGCCCTTCGGGGTCGAGACTTGGACCAGGTTAGAGTGCAGTGGGACCGATACGATGAGACAACAGCTACCTGGGAGGATGGGACACCTTTGAGGGCTAGATATCCCTATCACTTTCGGTGACTTCCGGAGGAAGTCTAATTTTAGTAGAGGGGATGTAGTTCCCACACTTTTATAGCTCAGTTACTTGTTGCTCATTACTCATAGACATTTTTAACAGAGATTTGATACATTTTGGAATTTACATTAGGATATTTGATCTTATTAGACATATATGAAAATTTAGGTGTATAGTGCCAATTTAGCTTGATTATTATGTTGTCGCATTATCTTATGATGGCATGGATGTTAATGATATGATGTTGTTTAAGAACGTAATTATATTGATGGATACTCAGTTTGTTGCATGTCAGGATTCTATGGATACATGTCACTTTATCATTATGACTAACCTATGGTGAATTGTGTATAATTGTGTACGTTGTCACATTTCGATTCCAAAGATATGATATTTTAGTTTAGAAATCATTGGTATCTTATGTAGTAGTTAATTCACATTTTATCAGACAGGTGCGTTTAATGTATGCAATGAGTGTGCAGGTGACAGGTCACAGGAGAACGTGGGACTCAAGCTAGCTACGTAACTTTGCACAAGCAGCCCACGGGGCTAAGTCCTAGCCGTGTTTATTGCTTGAGGCCTTAGTGTTAGAATTATTATTTTGGGCACCATGGGTGACCCTCATTTGTAATGTAATATGTCTTGTATTATTAATTTTGCTTAGGGTGTTTAGTTGTGTTGTAAACTTGTTTTGGGAATTAATGACCCCACTTGCATTAAGTTTTGAATTAGCTTAATGATGTACTTATTCAAAAGGGTTTAGGGTCACATGTGAACCCTTGGGTGGGCCCCATAGCCTCTACCCTTGTGTCGAATTTGCCAAACCCGAAATTGGGTTATTTTAGGCATTTTAGGGACCCCTTTTTAGTTTGGGAATTCTCTTAACATGAAAATGAGCCCTTGGACCCTACCTAATAGGTAGGGGGCTTATTTCCAAGGCTAGAGGGATTTTTCCCTCCCTTTTTCCTCTCCTTTGGTCACATCCATGTAAGGGGTATGGATTAGTGTGCTTTGTTAAAAGTTGCACAAGATTGTTTTGTTATGATTTTGAGTAATTTGGGAGAAGAGGGCTAAAATTCATTTCATCCTTTCTCTCTTTTATCTTTGGCATCTTTGACCTTGAAGGAGGAGAGGGGTGACACATGTCACCCCCTCATTTGTGAGGATTTTTTCTTGCTCCTCTTCAAATTCTCCCTCATGGGAAAAGAAGAGAACTTTTTTTTGGAGCTTTTGCTTGGAGGCTTGTGGATTTGGAGCTAGAGTTTGCTTGGGTCAAGAAGTGGAAGAGATTGGTTTTGGAGAGATTTTCTTTGAGGTAGGCTTCTTGAGCTTCTTTGTATTTGTTATAACATGCTAGATATTAGTTGTTTTCTTGGAAATGTTTGTTGTTGTATGAAGATTTTGTTTGTTGTTTATTTGATTTTTCTCCCTCCATCATATGGCATGATGGAGTTTTGGAGCTTGTGGGGGAAGAGAGGGGAATTTTTCCCTCTCAATCCTTATAGGCTTGATGGGAAAGCCTTGCAGGATTTAGTTACTCCCTCAAATGGTTTGAGGAGGGAAAGGTGGGTCATTTGGCTTGAACCTCCTTTCCCATTCTTGGTGAGGAAACCCCTTTGGGGTTTGAAAATCCTTCAAGAAGGATTGGTGAAAGGGTGGAGAAATAAGGAGGGTTGAATGAAATTGGAGAAATAAGGAGGATATGGAGATCTTGCTTTTGTGCACTTAATGTTGGTTATAACTTTTGGAGAACTTCTCTTTTCTCTTCCCCATTCTAGAGGTAGAACTTGGTTTCTCCTCCTTTTCACTTTTACAAATTTGGAGTCTTGTTTAATCCTTGCCTTGTTTTTGTGTGTGGATGTAATGATGTTTGTTCACCCTCACTCTTGTGCATAGTTGTGGATAGTTTTCCTCTTTCCCATGGGCTTGGGGGAGGCTAGCATGCATCCCAACCTTGGGAAGGCATGTAATGATGCCTATGGTTGGGTGGCAAAACAAGCTTCTTCTCCTTGTATGGATTCCTTGAAGGAATTTGAAGTGGGATCTCAAAGTTGGATGTTGGTTGGAGCTCTTTGTCATCTTCATTTTATTGTGGACATTACCTCATTGTATCTTGAAAAGAATGGCTTGTGGAAGCTTTCCTTGTGTGTAAAATCCTCCTTTGTATTTGGAGTTATATGTAAACTAGCATCCCATTTGTTGATAAATCTACCCTCAATATTTGCATGTTACTTTGCATTGTTTCCTTTGAATACTTGGAATGATATAGAACTATGCCTTGCCTTTTTGGAAACTTAAACCTTTGAAATAAAGGATTGAAGATAGTGAAAATTTTCTTAATATGAATTGTTGGGACTACTTTTTGAAAAAAGGACAAGTTATTGGAAAGTTCATTTATTCTTGTGGTAGATTTCATCTTTGTAAAATGTTGAAAACTTGTGTAAATGTAAGATTTGATATCATTCTTGAAACACCCTTATTATTACAAGTTTTGAAAAGTTAGAGAATAGAATAAGACTGGTTTTACTTTCCTTGTTGGTCATCTTATTTGAATGGATGTAGAAGTAGATTTGATGTGCCTATCTCTCTCACTAAGTGTTAGCTTAGTCAATATCTTCCTTTTCAAATTTTTGGTTTCATCATTTGCAATATCAAAATAGGTAAATCATTTAATGTGAATAGTTGAAAATTTTAAGTTCCTTTTTGCATCAAAATAATAAAATTAAAATTTGTTATTTTATAAGTTGAAATCATCATTATTTATCATTGAGTACAAAAAAAAAAGAGGCTCATATTCAGAATTAAAATATTAATAGCCTTAGTTTTATTGTTTTCTAAAATAAATTTGCATTACAAATTTATAAAGTGAATGTATTCATATTATGGACTATATATATATATATATATATATATATATATATAATCATATTTATTCATAAAAACGTATTAAATATTAAAATATATAAATATATATATACATTATACGGTAGTATTATTATTTTTAAAAATGCTATTTTGATAAGTATAATATATATATATCTATATATAATATTATATATTAATAATTTTAAAATAGAACTTAATAAACAAAACAAAAATACAAAAAAACCAAACTATTGGGGGAGGTGAACCCCTCCCACCCATCCCAAAGGCCGTAGCCCCAACCGCCCAAGCTTGTGCCTCCCTCCATACTGTCCCGTGCCTCCCTCCACCCTGCCCCGCGTCCATCCCTCCCCATTGCCCCATCTACCAACCTCCTCACTTTGCGCGCCTTTGCCCCTCCATCCGCCCACGACTTGCGACCTTCCTCCCTTCCTTCTCCCTTTTCCACCTCATTCTCAAAGACATGCTCGACCCCTTCAAATCCACTACCTCCATCCTTATAAAAAAATGTGTGCGTGCGTGCGTGCGTGTGTGCATGTGTGCGTGTGTGCATGCGTGCGTGTGTGTGTGCGTGCATGCATGCGTACATGCGTGTGTGTGTCAAAAATAAAAGAAAGAAATAGTTCTCGTACTTATAGGAATCTCTCAAACAAAAACAAGACTGATTTAACAAAACTCCATAGTCCCTCCACAACCTGCAAATAACAAACACAAGCAAATGAGAGAAGGAAAGAAAAGGAAAGGAGAAACATAGAAAAGTTAGGGTAAACATTAGGGCAAAAGGAGATCAAGGGCCAAGATTGATTCAATCCTAGGGTCCATAAGTGACCCTACATTTTTTTAGTCATGGGATTTAAAGTGGGAATGGGAAAATAAATTTTGGGGTGTGTGGGCAAAGAAATTAGAAGGGGGAGACTAATTAAGTTAAAAAAAGTTGTATAGACTTAGTAAAATTTGTGTTTTTAAATTTATACTTAGTAGAATAAAATAATCAGATTGTGTTGGGCTAATGTTTTTGCATCTTCGGGAAATTAATAATTATTATGAATTAAATATTAACGAAAAGGGTTAAGTAAAGCATTAGTAATTATAGGTCACTTTAAAAGAAAAATTATCCCAAATTTTAGTAATATCTGGCTTTGATTTTTTTGTCCCGAGGCGGGCATGACGGTTTGCATGAGTTTGGGGTGGTCTCCCATGTAGGGAAATCTCACAAGTCATTGTGCCACTATTCCACGACCTTTGTGTATTTTGTCATTATCTTCCCTTGCATGTTTGTGGGCTGAATTGGTGGCATTTGTGCACTCCAAAATTTTTCATATTTTTAAATGAGCTTGTGGTACGGTGGATCACTCTACTTTGTTTGTTTGAGCTTCATGTAAATACTCATGTCATCCTTCTCTAATTCATTGAGTGAGAGGAATATGATGCCTTGTTCTCTCGTCATGCCTTGAACTATAGGTCCAATGGGTCAATTGAATCGATCCACTAGTATTATCTTGTGTTTTTGTCACATTTTTATTTGGCTTTAAACTTTGTTGCACTTTTGATTTCTTTCTTTCTCTACTTTTGTCTAGTCCTACTTTTTGTCTTCTCACCTTTTTAGACTTTTTATAAACTTGATTTTCTGTTTATACTTGTTTTTAATGCAAGGTGTCTATTTTTATCAATTTACCTCTCTGTATACTCTCTTAATTGATTTTTTCTATTAAATATTTTTTTGATGTGGCACCAAATTTCCTTTTAATTCATTTTCCTTACAATCAATGATTTTAATACATCAGTTGTATCGATATCTAAAGTGGTAACTCTTTCATCATTTTAAATTTTTCTTTTTGTCTAATTTCCTTTCTTGTTTCTTGTGCAAGTTTCCAAGAATTGTTTGATTTCTTCCTTGTGTATTTTATTTTATTTCCCACTTTTTCCTTTTCTAAATGATTGTAGTTGATATTTCAAAATTTCTCTATTCTACACACACTCAAACACAAACTAATTAAATACACAAAACTTTTATCTACCATATTGCATAATTTCTAAAACTTCCTAGTCTAACTAATATTCCAAAGGAACTTGCTTTGTCAATTTCATGGCATTACACAGTCATTGATTATACGATTTCAGGCTACACCCATTGATATTTCCTATTAATACATTTCCTTGTAAGTTCCACAATGCAATAGTTCCATATTTGGTGATATGATGATGTACGAACATTTCCACCTTATGAACTATTTACCTAGGTGCATTTTAAACCTTATTTCATGCACCAAAACTATTTCCTCTATTTAAAATTCCTTGTGTAGATTGTGATCGTGCCATGTTTTCAAAATTTTCTTATGGGCCTTTTGGTTCCATTACGCAGCATTACCATGTATTCCTCTATCTTCATCAAGTCGAACACCCTATTTTCTATGGATTCTTTATCTCCTAACCATGTAACTATTGAGATAAAAATAATTGGTAAAATATATTCCTTCAAACATAATTACTTCAATTCCATAGACTAATTTGGAATGGTTATGTGTTGTAACTATTTTATGGTTTCTTTATGCATGCCTAGAGTATTCTATCTTCCCAATCATCTCTTTGCACATTACAGTTTTTTGTTAATATTCTTTCCAACACCTTGTTTATAGCCTCTACTTTTCCATTTTCTTGTGGATGGTATGTTGTACTATTATGGTGCACAATCATAAATTCTTCTATGAGGATTTTGATGGTATTATTCAAGAAGTGTGTTCCCCTGTTCTTTGATTAGATTTTTGCAGGCACTTGTATCTAGTTATGATATTTCCATATAATAATTTGGATGTGTCCCTTAGTGCACAGTTTGGTGTAGTTGAGGCTTCCACCCATTTTTTGAAATAATTTTTTTGTAATGATATATCTGGCTCTAGACCTTTTTATGGTAGATGAATTGGACCAATGAAATCTATCCCCCATTACTTAAATGGTTGCATGGATAGAAATGGGTGAAGATTAATTTCATCCCTCTAATTAGGTTTCCCACTCTTTTAAATGCATCGTAATATTTTTCAATGTGAAGTACATATTGAAATAGAGTCACCACCAAATTCCACTTTGTAAAATTTTATTCGTATTTAATTCTCCTGCAAAATTTCCTCTTGTTATTACTTCATGTGTTTCTCGTAGTATTGACCCTCTTTCATTCTCAATGTGACTCTTTGCAATACCTCATCCTTCCCTATTATATAATACTTTTTGTATAATGTTGTAAGATAAGGATTTACTAACCAAGTGATTTTTCTCTATTTCTATGTAATGATCGAATATGATTTTGTACTAAAGAAAGTGCATAATCTCTTACAGTTTCTGGTATTGCGATGAATTAAAATAAATTCTCATTTAGAGCATATAATTCCAATTCCTATGGTTCTTCCCTCTATTTATGTGGATAAATTTATTTGGTCACACATTATTATATGGATTTCACATTTATTTTAAACTTGTAATCCTAGAATAACATCAACCATCTTGATATTATTCCTCCTAATAATGGATTATTCACAAGGTATTGTAATGTTTGATTATTCATAAAGAAATCAAATATAGTTGCTAACAATTATTTTATGAAATTTTGAACAATTGATGTTTTTCATTTAGTTTTTCTCTGTTGATTATAATTTCCTTCTTACAAAATGAATGGGGTGATAAATTCCTCCTTTTCCTAATTGCAATAAGATTGCTCCATTTACACTTCTAGATGCATCAACATGCAAATGAAAAATATTTTTCCAATTAGGAAAAACTTGTATTAGTGCACTGACCAACTTCTGCTTTAATTGTGTGAATGCATTTTGGAATTCCATTGTCCATTCAAACTTTTTTCCTTTCAATAATAGTTGCTCCATAGGTTACACAATACTAGCATATCCCCTGATAAATTTCCTGTAATACCTAATGTGGCCTAGAAATGCACAAACTTCTAAAGGGTTTATAGGAGGTTTGAGGCCAATTATAGCTATAATTTTTACTTGATCTACTAAAATTCATTCTTTTCATACAACGTGACCAAGTAATACTTCAAAAGGTGTAAAGAAAAAATATTTCTTCAAATTTAAGGTAATGCGTAATGCTCTACATCGTTCTAACATTAATTGTACCTTAGATATATGATCTTTGAGTAAGGAGAAGACTTCCCAATCATCCAAATATACTTCTAGGAAATCATGAATGGAATATTTAAATGTAGTGATAATGGATTTGGAAAGATCGCGGGTGTATTTTTAACCCAAACGACATTACTCTTTATACAAACTACCCCATTCAGTTGTGAAATTCATTTTGTCCCGATCTTTTGTAATCAAAATTTGGTGGTAGTCATTGAATCCACTTGTAAAATAATATAACTCACGTGTTGTTATTGCTTCCAATATTTCATCGTGAATGACATGAAATAGATCATTTACACATGCATCATTTAAGGATCTATAATCACCACAAATTCTAATTTATCTTGTTTTTTTGTTGGGTCTATGATATTCACCTAATATAATTTTTCTATCAGATGTATTAGACCCACTTTTATCATACAATCTAATTTTTCCTTAACTTTTGATTTCATGTTTTAATTTAATCTATACGGTCTTTTTTGATAGTATTTTCTCTTTCTTTTAATTTAATTCATATTTATCCAAGTGATGGATACACTCCCTTTATTTTGCTAAATTTAGTGGGAGACACATTTTCATAATCCCACAATAGTTGCAAGATTTCTAACATCTTTTTCCATCCAATATCTCCAATGGTAGCTAGCTTTACTTGTTCTTGTTAGCCTAATGAAATATACTCTCTTGCACACTTTGGTTCATCATATATATTGAATTTTCCCTTATTAAATGTGTTTGATACTAGCTTGGTCCCTGATTTTATTCTATATTTAAATTATGCATATATTCTTCTTATTTATCACACAATTCTTTTTATGTAGGTATGTATTCCAGATTTTCTCGTTCAAACATTCTAACCATGTTGATATCTTCTTCATCCTCATATTTTTCATATTTCTCTTTCTTATCCCCTACGTTGTGACACATTTTTATCATGTACTTTTCTATGTTCACTATTTCATTCCTAGTGTTTTCATTTATGTAATTTTTCATCTTCCTTTATATGGGATTAGAAAATTCAGCTCCTCCTTCTGAGTTAATAGTTCTATGACATAAAAACGTTTTAATTTTTTGAAGGGTTGTATCTACCATGGGGTTACTATCTTCAAAATTAAATGTTTGAATAAAATCTTGTTGGACCTACCCCCAATGAGATGTTTCTCTCCTCCTTTCTTGATGAAAATACCAAGCTTTTGGTAATGGCATCAATTTTTCTAGAAATAGGTGCACCCACCACTTTGGTTCTATTTCTTGTACTTTCCAACCCCCAATACATTATTAAATATGTAATTCTAAACATTCGTCTATGCAATAATATGTCCAATCCTTTGTTAACCTAGTATTTAATGAGAATCATGACCACATCATACCTATTACTTTGATCCATTTAAGATTCTTTAACATGTGTACACCCACCATGAGGATTTTATTCCATTTAGGGAATAATCTAGTGAATTGATACTCATTTCTTCTTGAGGAAAATATTTTTTGCAATTCATCCAAAAACGAATGTAGATTAGAGGTCCCAAAAATTGTGGAGTTCATTTTTCTTCTACCTACACCATCCTCATTACTCATACTTTATGCTCTCTGCACATCTAATGATTCAAGCTTCATCCAAAATGCGCATTTGAAGATGTGATTTCCCATGGAATATGAATTTCTCCATTTGGGTTAGTATAATCCTAATCATGCCTCAAAAACTCATATATTTGTGATATATATGATTTATTCAGAGACCAAATGTTATATTGGGATTCTTCATCTATGAATGGATTATTTGTGTGCATTTTGAAATATATTTCCCTATTTGTGAACTCCTTTGTTTTTACCTCTATTTTGTATTGTGAAACTATAGTTTTTCTTTGATGTCCTGCCTAAAACTAAATTTCACAATCATGCACATATGGTAACATTGGTTCTTTAGGAATATTATAGGGTTTATGTTTAGAATTATTCATTAGAATGACAATAATATAGTCATTGAGGTGTGCTTCCATCTAATTGGTTACTATTTTGTTTGTCGTATTGTCATCATACATCTACTTCTTTCCTATCAACATTAGGTAATGTGTTTCATTAGTTTTCATATCAATAACTTCAAAATCCCCTTTCAAACTTAAGTCTCCTACTTGTATCTCAACATCCTCAATCAACCAATTAGATCTACTCTACCATATTCTACGAGGCTAAGAGTAATATGGCTCTATTGAAGAGTGGGGGTTCTCATAGCTTCCCAAGTGGATCTTGGAATCATGTTTACTATGTTCCCAAAGTCGACTACTACATATTTTATTTCATAACCTCCAAATATTCAAACAGTGTCCACATCCCATGGTTTTTTAGTCTTTGCATACCATATTGGTTTATTTTCTTTCATTTGCACATGATGTGCTTTGTAATAGAGTTTCGAGCAAGTTAAATATGTTTTGCAAATATCCTCATTACATAGTACATTTTCCATGTTCATAAGATCCTCTAAATTTGTAACCACTCCTTGTGATTTTAATATTCTCATCATCTACTTATAAATATGGGATTCAAATTCCCCATGTTTTACACATCGACATCTCTATTCTGGATTGAGTGGAGAAATCCTTTAGCTTCTTCAATTAATTCCTTTTATTTTCATGGGTCAAGGTAGGTGTCTTTGTAAGCACACAAAATTTGGGGCTCTATAGGGATCTCCACATCCTCCAAACCTTAGTTTTTCCTTTACATTCTAGTAATGACTTATAGACTACTAGTTTTTATAGACAATTACATTGATCATCTTCAAATTACACATTTGTTTTTACTTTATTTTATTCTCTAGTTTGGGACATTATTCTATATTATGCTATGCATGTACACTATAGTATGCACATAATACTTCCCACTTAGGATTTGATGGAAAATTATATGCAATGTGGTTTGGATCTCGAAAAGATAGAAAATTATTACTTATCTCTACGATCTAAGTCACATACTCCTTTGTTGGTAACCACCCTAGTGTCCTCCTTGTTATTCACCATAAGATCTCTATGAAGCATTCTATCCATGGTTTTAGCCATGATAGATTTCCTATGGTGCTTGTGGTATCTTGGTATGTTCCATCCAGAAAAATTGTGGTGAAGGAGATTCCCATCTTATGTTATTTTACAGATATGGAAGAACCCAAACCAAATTCGATTGTGAATGTTCTAGTATCAATTGTGAGGTTTTATGTGGTGAAGAAGGAGCCCACTATGTAGTTGGTCAAGGGGAGGTGGTCATCTCTACATCTGCAATAGTTGGTTGTACTTTAGTGGCCAATTAAGTTTTTCTTTGTGAACACATTCCTAGTAAATTCCTCCTTCAAATCCATCAAATCCTTGTAGTAATAAGATTCATGGGTATTAAACATACAGAAGATATACACTGCATTTGAATGTGTTGTCATGTAAAATGTTTAGCATGAAAAATTAAAAGAAAAATCCATGACAACCTAATCCACATTTGAAAATCTTTCTCCCAGTCAATTTAAACTTGTCCTCCATTCAACTCGGTCATTGTGTTACCCTTAAAATGGCCGGGAGGAATGTTTTAATGTGATTTTCAAGAGTCTTTCATATACAAGGGATGTTATTGAAGTTTATTTATGAGTATAATCCATGAGAATAAAAGTGCTTCGGAGACTCCAAAAGGGTTATTTTGGCCTTTTTACGACTTGTAAGAGCCCTCTGGGAATGTACTGAGGAAAATATAATGCATCCAAGAAGTGTGTGAAAAATATATGTAATCATCCAGGAATTTTATTAAAGTTATAAAAGAAAAATTTAGGTTTATGAACAAGCTATGTAATATCAGACTATTTGTAGCATGGTATAAGGAAATGAAAGCAGTGAAAAGCTAGTTGGATTATCTAGACATATCGGGAACCTTGGGAGGATTTAGAAAGAAATCAAATACTCATCGAAATATAAGAATCCATACTTAATGGTGAAAAATGTTTTAAGATATTATAAGTATTAGATTTTCATATTTTGGCCTGGCGGTGCAAATGAAGATCTACGATCTGGTAAATACTTAAATAAATATTCTAGGAGTTTTGAGGATATTTGGGAGATTATTAAAAGGAAAAATTTTATCTAATGATATTTTACGCACCCAATTTTTCACTTGCTACATTATTGGAATGGTCTAAAATCCCCAATGATGATTAATTTCTTTTCTAATGGTGTTTGAGTTCAATTTCTCATTTTCATTGTATATTTGTAGCCTCTGATGCTTTCCTTGCTATTTCCATGTTTTTCCCTCTTTCCTTTATCATTCTGCTAGATTTTTCCTTGGATTTTGACTTTAAGTCGTGAAACCACTCCGGTGGATACACATTGCCGATCGATCTGCGCGGACCGGATGAGTCTAATGCGCATTTAACCGAGACTCTTTTGGCATGTTTTGAACGTGTGAAAACTTCTTCAAAATTGTTTTTAGCACACATTTCTTTAAAAATTGGATGTTCTTAGACTCATTTGATGTGTACAGACTTCTCCTTTCCTTCTTGCTATCAAATATGAGTTAATTGCCCCTTCTTTGAGAGAGGTGGTATCCCTTGGTTGCCAAATGGGTTAGACCTTTACCCTACCATTTTTCTATAAGAGCCAAGCTTCTACCTAGATTATTGGTTAGAGATTATTATTTTGAATTGCACTATTATGTTATCCGTAAAATTTCCAAGAAATACACTAGTAAACTCATTTATATTACCTTATTATTCTCTTTCATGTGTTCTTTACTAAATTGCTTACAAGCCATTCTAGCTCTAGTATTTCTTCCACACAAGCCGCCACAGTTCCCCTGGACTCGTTTGAACACCAAAATGTAAAATAAGTTGAGGGAACAACTGAGAAAAACTAGCACTGGGACTGTCAAAGTTCTACATTTCTAGGTTGGGGATGTATTTGAATTGTTGAATCTTTCTTTGTCTTTATTCCACAATCTGTTAGAGTATATTAATTAAAATAAGTACAATTCTTTGTAATTTTCATTATTTACATAGAGCTTCTATTGAAAGTTACCTCCCTGCCTAGGAAGTTTTTTGGAAGAAACTTCTACATTTGTCTAGTATTAGTGTAATTTCTCTTCATTTTTGTAACCTTTCATAGATCATATTTCTTCTACCGATGAAGTTTCAGGGGAAGAATAGTTTTGAGAAACTTTTCCATTCTTCCCATGGCTCTGAAGAAAGAACGGGGGAAGTTTCACATCCACAAATAAAAATTAGAAAATTTATGTGTAATTAGAATAGATTAGATCCACTTTGCACAAGTAAATAACCACATTTGTTTGTTTACTTATTTAGTTCTATTAGTTTTAGTGTAGAAGCAATTTTAATTAATTAGAAGAAGTTTAATTTATCGGTGCTTATTTTTTATTTTTTCAGTAAGCATCTAAAAATACAAAACATTAGATTAGTTAGTTCTTTATTTTTTAATTTCATTTTATTCAAAATCATTGGAAAAATTAACAAAAACAAATAGATTAGTTATTTCCTTTGTTCAATTAACTTTAATTTTTGATGTCATATTAAAACCAGGGGTGTGTCTGAAGCTATATGCAACAAGTGAAGTCTCAGGCGAACTAGTAATTGATTTTAGATACTTATTATTTATTTTTCTAGGGGGTTTTAAAGTGTTTTAATATTTCTTGGCCAAATCCTTATTAAAGCTAAACTATAAGAAACTTGTTGAAATAAACACACATTGCTGAAATGAACAAATCTTGTAGAATTAAACACACTATTGGAAATAAACACACTTTACATAATTGAACACACTCTTGAAATAAACACACTTTGAAAATGTTGTTTAAAATGATTTTAAGGAAATAAGAATGTAACTATAACACTTGCAGGGACAATAGATAACTCCATGTAACATATTTTAATTGATGAATCAAAAGTACTTTCAGAATTTCCAAATAATGATTTACACAAATTACTTAAAAATATAAATACCAATGAAAGAGAAGATCCTTTTTCTTGGAGGAGTGGGCCCTTGCTCCACCTTGAATCAGGAGTTAACACAATATGTTTCTCTCAAAATAAAATGGCTATTCTTATTATTGAATTATTTAGTCTTACAAAACTTAACTCTCTCCCACATCTATCTTTAGTTATCTATATATATTTTCCATCTCGAAGATGCATTTACAATCATGAGTGTTCAATAGTTGTATTTCCACCTACAGATTCTAGTGAAACCAAATAGTGCCCAAAGTAGATATGAAATTTAGAAAACTAGTTGGATATATAGTTGTTGGTCTTACATATGTATATTTGGAGTATGAAGAACCAGAAAATTGTTGGTCTATTTCTGATTGGAAGGCCCATTCTTTGCTCCATAACTGAATTTTGATAGAATAAGGAGATTCCCATTGATTCCAAAACTTTGGAGAAGTTTGAAACCAAAGGGAAACCTTCCGGAACTAATTGCTAAAGTTCGAAGCTAAGTGATGGAGTTAGGAGCTAAGTGATAGAGTTTTGGAGCTAAGTGATAGAGTTCAGAGCTAAGCTACATTTATCCAACTTCCTCAAAAAGATGTTGGTTACTTCACAAATTCACTTATCCGACCAAATATGACCTGTTTATTCCAAAAACTAAATTTCCACACAATTTGTTAGGAATTATAGAGTTTTTAGACATTTGAACTAAATCAAACAAAAGATGGACAATTACATCCTAACTTATATTTAGATCAAACAAAAGTTATGAAATGCTAGACAAACTTGATTAAAAGGGAAGTAAAATGAGAGTATTTATTGCACATTGATGAGGCATATTTTAGCCTCATCATCTCCCCCACACTTACTTGTTTGTAAGTCCTCTTACAAACTCTATTCTTCAAAAATGGGATCATGAATTCTACATTCCAACTGATTGCTAAGGTCAAATGGTTGAAATTGAATGTCCCAGTGCTTCTGATCAGAACTGTTGTATCATAATCCTTCCTCTAGATTTTTGCCAATCCTCAAAATGAGTGGGATCTTGAGGTTCTCTATTCTGCCATGGAGACATGGGTGTAAGAAGGAGAGGAGGCCTTGTTCTCATACCCATCCACATACCCTCTGTGTTTTTCACAAATTTGAGGAATGAGTGTACATAAAGTTCTGGCCCTTTCCAAACTCCATATTAGATTTGTTGGAGATATAACTTCTCTTCTTCTTAATGCTACAGTAAGGAATTCCCATCTCTTTAGGCATCCATCATAAATTTCCTCAAATTTTTCCTCTTCATATGAGGTGAATGCATCAATACTCCTCTGCAAGATAGCAATGTAATGTTCCTTAAATCGGTTGTCAAAGGCATGAGACCTGAAATGTATAACAAATGTAGATGGTTTCCCATAATGAGCTCTCATACAGAGGCCAAATGAACTAGCCTTTATTAAGTGTTTAGCATTCCTTTCTTTCCAAGCTATTTGATTCTAGAGCATAGAAACAAATGCCTGAAGTTGGCTTTCCCCACATATAGATTAATCATAAAACATGTGTTCTTTTCTAACATAAAGTTGCAGAGATAAAATTCACAAAGAAGATTCTTCTACTCTGGATTGGCCAAAGAATATGCTGCCATGAATTCTACTTCATCCTTCAATTCATGTGGAAGGCCACATGAAATCCTCAATAATTGCCACTAGATAAATTGTTCTTCTAGGAAGACATTGTATGTAGGAGAAGGTCTTCTACATGTTAGTAATTTTTCACTCATCATACAAACCATCTATATTTTTTCCAAACACTTAAAATTTTCTTCCTCGCTTTTATAGAATTTTTCTTCCCATTCTTCCCTTGCCTTTTTCTCTTTTTCCATTTGAATTTTTAGTTCCTGATTTGATACTTTTAATTCATTCAACTCTCTGCAGGTATCATCCCATAATTGTTTGAGTGACAAGTAAGATAACTAGCTATGTTTACAATTTGATCCACTAAATATACTTTTGTCATAGTACTCTGTTCAGTAGCCAATTGCAATTCTTTTTCTTTTTCAACCATTTGTTGTTTTACTAATGTCAATTCTTCATTCTTATCTATTAGCTGAGTTTTCAATTGTTCAATAAGCATTTTCTCTATGCTCCAATTTGTGTTTGAGGAAGTTAAATTCCTCATCTTTTCCCTAATTATAAGTTCTGCCTTAGACAAGAACAAAGCCTGCCTCAACTGTTGTTTTTCTTCTTTTACTAGGAGTTCCTCGGGAATGAGCATTGTTCCTCCACCAAAGGGAATTTTCCTTTTAACCTCCAAGATGCCAATTGTTCCTCCTCATGTGATAGTATTTCCGAGTCATCCATTTCCTAAAAAGCTTGCTCTTCCAATAGTTCAGCTTCTCTCTCCAACTCCTTAGTTTGACTTTGTAGAGGAGGAGAAGTTTTCATGCTACCAAGAATATCAGTAGCTTCTTTCTCTAAATCCTCTTGTACTTCAATATTTCCTAGCTGAGTTTCCTAGACTTTTTATGAATTTTTTTTTTTAGGAGCTTCAACATTTCCTGAAGTGGGCTTCCCTCTTGAACTTCTTCTGATTTTTGCTCCAAATTCCATCTTGGGTGAACTATCACTATCAGAAAAGGTATTGGTTCTTTTGGTATTATTAAAGGGGAAGGATTTTCTTTTAAAGAAATGGTAGATTTTGTAGCTTTGATCATCCTCTCAGATCTCCTCATTTTTGGTATTTTAACCCCACTTATTTCCTTCTTCTTCTCATCAGGGGGATTAATTTCTAAGTTACTTTTAGGAGAGAAAGGGGTTAGTATTCCCCTTCTGATAATATCAAGAGTTTTTCTGAATTTGTGGAGGAATTTTTCCCATGCTTCCTCCCCATTTTTCTTAGAGAGAAAATGATGTTGATAAACCAGATGAATTAATCCATGGTGCTTAATTTTCCCTACTCCCCAAGAATATATTTGAGCCATTATGGTATGGATGGAATTGAAGAGGAAACCAGGAATATTTACTATATACTCTGCTTTGTTGCCCCATACCTAAGATATATCAAGTATTTTAAGGACTTCCCTTCCAATAGTCCCATATTGGCCATCGCATGTCAGGTATTTTACTACCCAAAATGCTACTTTGTCGAAGGGTTTGGGTAGGCTAGCTCTTTTGACCCCTTTTATGACTTTCTTAGTGGTATAAATGTACTGGGGCTCAGGTTCACCTTCTTGTCTTAAGGTTTCTACCAATTCTTTAGAGTTCCCCTTACAGGGTTTGGTACATTTACAATTGGTACACCAGATACATTTCTCATTATATTAATAGTAAAGGGAATTATAATTCCCTTAACCTTAGTCCTAAGTTGTTCCAAATTCACAACAAATTCTCTTACCAGTTCATCATTGTATTTTGAGAATTTCTTCAGAAACTCCAACCAACTATCTGTTCAAAAATGGTCATTACTTCTCCATCTGCAAGGAGTTGTGTATCATCTTCTGGTTCTAATTTATTTTTGATACCCATGGCCAAGAGAACAATTCAAATTATTTTCTTCTTTCAAACCCCTTCTCTTCAGGGAGATAAGAACTACTTGGACTTAGATGCGAGAACTACAAGATATGAACTCCAAATATGACTTTATTATTACCTCCTTGAATTTTCTCTACAACTATTCTCAATTTTCTTTTATTCCACCTAAATGACAGTTCATTATTAATACCGCCACTTTCATTTATTTATTTGGCATCACCTCATGATTATTTCCCTTTAATCATGATGTGCAATAAATAACTCATTATACCACCAACTTAAATCAAGTCTAATCACACATGTAAACTTTTAATTTAACCCTTAATAAGATCAAGACATAATTATTATCCTTGCTGATGTAATCCAACCACCTTGATGACTCATCATTCCTAAAAAATGAAAAAATGGTTAGAAAAGACAACTAGAATTCCAAAGAAGTTCCTTTTATTTGAATTAGCCAATTATTGATGAGACCAACCACCATTTCTAGTTTTCAATTGGCCTTTTGAGAGAATTTTTTTAGGGGGAAGAGAACGCCATTTACTGGTTTTCATTCCCTTCCCCTTTTTTTTTTTTTTTTTTTAATTTTTTTTTTTTTTTTGGGGGGAAAGAGAACACATTTTCTGGTTTTCATTCCCTTCCCTTTATTTATATCCTTTATCTAATTACTTGATCATTTTGGAAGAACTAGGTTCTTCCATATGATCAAATTCCTTATCTGCTTCAATTTGCTTTAAGAATTCATCCCTAGTAGGAGGCTTCTGTAGAGTTTTAGCATGTGTCCATTAACCAAAAGTTTCCTTCTATTGCCATTAATGGGAAGTAGTTGAATAGAGCCATTATCATATATCTACTCAATTTGATAAGGTCCTAACCACCTAGTTCTCAACTTTCCTTTGAATTATTGGTACTTGGAATCAAATAGTAATGCCCAATCTCCTATCTTGAATTGTCTTTCCTTGATATGTGTATCATGCCACTACTTCCTTTGGTCTTGGATTATCTCTTTCCATTGAAATGCTTCTAGTCTTAGCTCATCCAATTCATTGAGTTGTAGATATTTTTCCTTTTTGTTATATCCAATTCAATAACCAATTTAGTTTTTGTTCCTCAATGTTTGTAGTTCAAATTCAATGGGTAACAAGGGCTTATTCCCATAGACTAACTCATATGGTGAGAATCTTGTTGTAGTCTTCCAAGTTGTGTTATAAGCCTAGACAGCCTCAGTATCCTTTTCACCCAATCTCTTCTACTTGCTTCAATTGTTTTGGTGAGAATGTTTTCCAATTCCCTGTTTGTCACTTTTGCTTGTCCATTGGATTGTGGGTGATAGGAGATGAATTCCTATGATTGATCTGATAGTACATTGTAAAGGCCTAGATCATATTAGACATGAACTGTGGGCCTTGATCTAAAACTATACTTCTTGGTGCACCAAACTTCATCATAATTTTGTGCCAAAGGAAATCAACAACTGCATCTTCATTATCATTTGTTAAATCTTGCACCTCTACCCACTTTGTTACATAATCAGTACATACAAAATTTTCTTATTTCCCTGTGAGGAGGACTAAAATGACCAACAAAATCCATCCCCCACATTTCAAATGGTTCAATCACCACTTGAGGTTGCAGAGGCATTTCACTAGTAAAATTTGGTTGTCCCATCCTCGACAGGATCACATTGCTTGATGTATTTCTTCACATATTTATACAAAGATGGCCAATAATAGTCAGTGCCAAGTATTTTTTGGGTTGTTCTTTTTACTAAAAAGTGTCCTCCACTTGGTTCATCATGACATGCCCTAAGTATGTCAAAAATTTCATCCTTTCTCACACACTTGCGTAAAACCAAATCAAGACCACATTTAAATAACATTCCATTTATCCATTTAAATTGTGCACTAGTTTTGATTAACCTTTTCATTTGTTTCTTAGTAAAAGAAGGAGGAAACTTCCTGTTGCAAGATAATTTTCCATGTCAACAAACCATGGTGTATCAGCTGAAATAGAAAATAATTGTTCATCTAGAAATTTGTCCTTAACTAGATCTTGTTCCCCTATAGTGGTTAATCTTGACAAGAAATCAGCTACCACATTAGATTTTCTTGGATTATCCACAATAGTAATATCAAATTCTTGTAAAAGTAATAACCATCTAATTATCCTACCTCCAACCATTGGTTTGTTCATTAGATATCTAATTGTTGAATGATTTATATGTACAAATATTTTGTACCCTGTAATATAATGTCTAAACTTATTAATTGAATAGATCACAGCAAGAAATTATTTTTCAGTGGTGGTGTAATTTCTTTCAGTGGGAGTAATATTTTTACTAAGATAGTAAATAGCATACATTTTCCCTCTTCATCTTTCTGTCCCAAAACTACACCAATTGAGTTATTTGAGGCATTTATTTGGATGTGAAAAGGTTTCTCCCAATTAGGTCCTCTTAGTATTGGGGAAGTGATTAGTTTTTCCTTAATCTCTTCAAAATCATGTTGACATTTTTCATCCCAAAGAAATTCACAATCCTTGGTAAGAAAACCAAACATGGGGAAGAAATTTTACTAAAATATTTGATAAAGCTCATATAGTACCTAGCATTCCTAAGAATGACTTGATATCCGTGGGGATTTGAGGAACATGTAAGTCTAAAATAATCTGATTTTGTCTTGGTCAACTTGAATTCCTCTTTTTGAAATATGATGTCCTAGAATAATTCCCTCATCAACCATCATCAAACATTTCTCATGACTAAGAGACAAATGGTGTTTCTCACATCTTGTTAATACTCTATCCAAGTTTTTCAAGGCATCATCAAATGTGTCTCCATGCACAGTAAAATCATCCATGTATACCTCTACACAATCATTAGTTAGATCTACAAAAATTACTAGTACTAACCCTTTGGAAAGTTGTTGGAGCATTACATAATCCAAATGGAAGTACCCTGTAGGAAAAGGTACCCCATGGAAAAGTAAAGGTAGTTTTTCTTGATCCTCTAGTAGCCACCCTAATTTGGTTATATCCACTAAAGCCATCCAGGAAGGAAAAATATTGTTTACCTGAGAGGTTGTCTAAAACTTGATCTATGAATGGTAAGGGAAAATAATCTCTAAGTGTAGCTTTGTTTAATTCCCTATAATCAACAAAATTCTCCATTTTCCATTCTTTTTAGGAAAAATTACAAGAGGAGACACCCACTGACTATCTGAGATGGGGTAGATAAAGCCTACTTGTAATAGCTTTTCAATTTCCTGCTTGACTATGTCCCTTAAGGTTGGATTGATCCTTCTCTGAGGTTTCCTAACTAGTTTAACATTTTCAGTATAAATGTGATGGGTGAAAATACTTGGGTGGATTCCTTTCATGTCTTTATAGTCCCAAGAAAAATCTCTAGTATGACATTTCAAAACATCAAACAATTTATCTTCTTGATCATTTTCAACCAATTGTTAATGTTCAAAATCTTACCTGGTTGAATCTCAATTTGTTTGGTTCTAGTGTGTGATGAATTGATTTGTTGAAAAGGTTCCATTAGGGTGTTTAGTGGACATGAATGAGGTAACAACATATGATATGTAGAAATGTCTCTAAAGTTCCCTTGAGAAAGAATACTAGATAAAGGACAGTAAGCAGAGTTATGATACTTATCTTGATGTTGGTCAAGCTCCTCATCACTGACGTTTTCCAAAGATTCCTTTATTATTTCTTGATATCTCTGAGACTAATGATATTGATTTCATAGCTATTTCCCCCTCTTGAAGAGAATTCACATTCCTCTAGAGTGAAATTATTTACATCTGCATGGGATTGTTGTGGTTCCAGAGATAAGTTCGAATGATTCTAAAGTTTGAAGGTCGAAGGTTTGAAACTAAACTAAGGTTCAAATTCTGAAGGTTCCGGAACTATCTCTGATTATTCCAAAGATAATTGTGATCACTCAATGGGTGATTAATAATATTCTCCACCTCCCATACATGATCCTACAATGTTATCATAGCCAAAGAAGACAAGTTTTGTTTATTAGTATTGGGATCATCAACCCATAATTGTTCGATTATCAATAAAAGGTCTTGTAGAAGGATATAGGGAAATTTTTTTAGAACTCTTACCATTAGAGATGGTCATATCACCTGATCTACAATCAATTAAGGAAGCAACTGTAGCTAACCATGGTCTTCCCAAAATGATGGGATAACCAAGTGTTTTACCTTTTGGCCGTAATATAAGGAAGTCCATTGGATACTCCCATGACTCCACCATGACTACAACATCTTCAATGATCCCTTTTGGTTTAGCTACTGACTAATCTACCATCTGCAATATGGTGCTAGTAGGTTGTATACCTATCAATGGTAATGTTTCCAAAGTGTCTAATGTCATAACATTTATAGATACTCCAAAATCAACCAAAACATTATGTATATGTTTGTTCCATATAGTGATAGAAATAACAAAGGCTTCAGGATCCCCATATTTGGGAAGTGAGAGTTTTCCTACTAATAAATCAACAAGTTTCCCATCTACCTTAATAGTCCTAGGGTATTGCTTCTTCCTTCCAGGTCTTTTCAAGCATAACATTTTGATTAATTTGTTTAATTCAGGAATGTCCTTGATTTCTTGTAACAATGGTATTTCAATATTTAATTTCCTTAACTCCTGCACCAGTTTAGATTCCTTGGTCTCAATAACTTCATTAAGTCTTTCTAGAAAAGGGGTTTTGTAGAATTGTTATTTGGTTGTTTCTCTTTTATTTTTCATCAACCTTAGGGATGACTTGAACTAGGGGTTTCAATCTCATCTGACATCTCGGTAATTATAACAGGTGGACTATTAATTATTTTCTAGATCTGGTTTGAATATATTTACATTCCATGGCATTAAGATCAATCGGTTTTTTCTTTCTCCACTCCATAAATAGGGGTTTTTTTTTTGGGATTAGCCACTGGTTGTGTTGGTATTTTGTTTGAACCACATTTTCAGTTTATGAACCTTGTGTTGGGAACCCATTATGGCTTGTTGTTGTTGGTTGGGATATGTCTTCCCTTGAGCATAGTTATTGGGGTTCCACCTAGGTTGTGACCAAGCATAAGGGTTACCTTGACCAAACCAAGGTTGTTGGTGTCCTTGAGCATACCAGGTTGTCCTACCCAATCCTAGGGATTCCATGTTGGTTGAGGGGCCCAAGGGGGTTGTCCCCAATTTTTGGTACTATGTCGAGCCACCCATGGCATCATCAGGGATTAGGAATATATCTTGGTATGAACTACCCCTGGCTAGCTTGTCTCTGGAAAAAGTTTACTTCTTCTATGGTGGATGAATTTTGGTTTGTTTAAGCTGATTTTTTATGAATGGAAGAAGAGAACAAGCATTAACTTCATGTTCCCTAGATTCAAAAATAAGACATATTTCTATTTTATCAAAGGACAATCTCTTATTGCATGCTTCTTTATGCATCTAGGATAGATACATAGCTAATGGTTCAAGTATTAGCATTTGCTTTGGCTTGTAATCCATCCATGGTTGAAGTTAATTGAACTAAGATATCTATTTTAAATTTTTCTAGTTCATCCATAAGTTTGTTCATGTTTGGATTCGTACCTTTCACATTTTTCCTTTCCTGGGTCCACCCCTCGTTCTTGAATAACTTCTACAAATATATTTAATATCATTCATTCTCAATTGATTGATGTTTCCACCTCCCATTAAGTTAAGGGATTCCCTAGATTCATCATCCAAACCTTTAAGAAAAATGGTTTTTCTTAGCTCTTCTTGAAGTACAAATCCACACCTTTTACTTATGAAGAGGAATCTATCTAAATAATCTTCCAAATTTTCATCCTCTTCTGTTTGATCCTAAAAATTCTTCCTTCATGTTTCTCCCTCTACAATAGTCTTGATATTTTTCTAAGAAGGTTATTCCATTTCCCCCAAGTGGTAATGGAATTGGATGTTAATCCCATAAACCACCTCATTGTTGCATCTTTTAGGGTAGATGGGAACAACTTGAGTTTTTGATTATCTATTTTGTAGTCATAGGTTTGACATAATACTTTAAATTCAAAAAAAAATTGGTTAGGGTCCTCAGATGACATTCCTCTAAATGTGGGCAAGTGTGTAGGTGAAATATTCTTCATAGGTGTATCATCATCCTCCAACTAAATTAGATAAGTAAAAGTCCTATCAGGTTCTCTTTCAGCTTCTCGAGCCATATCTATAATATATTCTGAATCTTTTTCCCAATCAACGTGGTATGTGATCCGCTTTGGTGAAGGTGAGAAGTCAAGAGTAGGAGGTTGACTGCTCAATTGAGAATCAAAACTTTCTCTAAACAGGTCTTGGGATATAACCCTTCTTCTAAAGGTTCCACCCCCTTCTGGTGATTGATCAGAAATTCCAAAGGTGGAAGTTCTGCTTCCTGTCTAATAAGGGAAATGGTGCTTCTAATTCTTTCTCAACTTCCTTATTTTAACTAGAGAATGTTGATAATTCTTATTGAGATGTTTTTGGGATAAATCTACCATTTTAGTCTCTTTGTCTACTCATAAATTTTATGATAACGTAGGGAAGATTTTTTAATTACTAGATGTGTGATTTTTTTTCTTGTTGACACCTAATTAGAAAATTCTAACTAGTGTTTTCCCAGCAATGGCACCAAAAATTATGGGTGTCGTTATTCCCTTCATTTAATCAACTCATGGTTGATGTCATATTAAAACCATGGGTGTGTCTGAAGCTATATGCAACAAGTGAAGTCTCAAGTGAACTAGTAATTGATTGTAGATACTTATTATTTTTATTTTTAGGGGGGTTTTAAAGTGTCTTAAGATTTCTTGGCCAAAGCCTTATTAAAGCTAAACTATAAGAAACTTGTTGAAATAAACACACATTGCTGAAATGAACAAATCTTGCAAAATTGAACACATTGTTGGAAATAAACACACTTTACAGAATTGAACACACTGTTGGAAATAAACACACTTTGAAAATGTTGTTTAAAATTCTTTTAAGGAAATAAGAATGTAACTATAACACCTGCAGGGACAATAAATAACTCCACATAACATATTTTAATTGATGAATCAAAAGTACTTTCAGAATTGCTAAATAACATATACAAATTACTTGAAAATATAAATACCAATGAAAGAGAAGATCCTTTTTCTTGGAGGAGTGGGCCCTTGCTCCACCTTGAATCAGGAGTTAACACAATATGTTTCTCTCAAAATAAAATGGCTATTCTTATTATTGAATTATTCAGTCTTACAAAACTTAACTCTCTTACCACATCTATCTTTAGTTCTCTATATATATTTTCCATCTGAAGATGCATTTACAATCATGAGTGTTCAATAGTTGTCTTTCCACCTATATATTCTAGTGAAACTGAATAGTGCCCAAAGTAGATATGAAATTTAGAAAACTAGTTGGATATACAACTATTGGTCTTACATATGTATATTTGGAGTATGAAGAACCGAGAAAATTGTTGGTCTATTTCTGATTAGAAGGCCCATTCTTTTCTCCATAACCAAATTTTGATAGAATAAGGAGATTCCCATTGATTCCGGAACTTTGGAGAAGTTCGGAACCAAAGGGAAACCTTCCAGAACTAACTGCTAAAGTTTCGGAGCTAAGTGATGGAGTTCGGAGCTAAGTGATAGAGTTCTGAGCTAAGTGATAGAGTTTGAGAACTAAGTGCATTTTAGCCAACTTCCTCAAAAGGTGTTAGTTACTTCACAATTCGCTTATCTTGACCAAATATGACATGTTTATTCCAAAAACTGAATTTCCACACAATTTGTTAGGAATTATAAAGTTTTTAGACATTTGAACTAAATCAAACAAAATATGGACAATTACATCCTAACTTATATTTAGATCAAACAAAAGTTATGAAATGCAAACAAACTTGATTAAAAGGGAAGTAAAATGAGAGTATTTATTGCACAATTTAAATATGTTTATTTCCATTTGTTAAATTAGGAACATAGAATTAATTAGAAAGGAATTAACACATCTCCCCATGTATCCCTAGTTGTCTTAGGATTAACCTTTCCCTCTTGTGGTTTTCTTTGTGAGATTGTTTGTTTCTTTTCTTTAGTATTTCACATATCCTACATGACCATTCAAGGCCCTAGACAACCAAGATATTATGTTTGTGATCCAACGGTACCACAACCAAACCTAGCACTGCAATTGGTAGACATTGACCAAGGCCTTAGATATCTTGTTTTCCAAACCACCCTACTTCCACCTATTATCATCACACAATTGATAGCCTTGAACTTCGAATCGATAGTGCTTACAAGTTCTAGAAAATTCAACTTGGTCGTAACTAGTTCTGAAATTCACCCATTTTTCCTATTCACATGTTTCCTCCTACACCTCCATGACCTTATCTGGAGACTTCTACGAGGTAAACGAATAGTTCCCCACATTCCGTAGCCGATTCAAAGAGTGTTTAGTAACACTAATATCAATAGGATCTTTCGTGTGTCCATTCTCTTTGATCGTTCCATTATGCCCACCCAAGTGAGGAAATAATTCATTTCTTTAGACGATTAGATCCCTACGGTTCCTATTGAGGACATTAGATACACATTGATCATTTATTGACCAATTTCTCCGATTTTCATATATTCTACCTTTCCAATTTATTTATCCCATTTCATAGCCATCTATAGATTCCATTGTGGTTTTCTTGGCACAACCTTAGGAGGTCGTGTGCGCTTAATATCACGTGTTGATTTTAAGTTGTAAAAAATTGGTGAACCCAACTTGAAGGACTAGTTCCTTTTTATTTTCATTATTTCTTCCTTTTTTAATCCCTATTTCTCCTCTCCCATTATTCTATGGGTATTTATATACCCCCAAATATGTTGAGTCAGGAATACGGCATGCCCATTTTGGGTCTTGAAGTGTATTATTACCATATGGGTATGCAACAATCACCCTCACTATCTGGGTGGGCTAATAATTACTCATCTAATTTACCTTCCCCTCACACTCCTCCTCAAGGTGCCAACAATGGTTCATTAGTCAAGATTGAGGAGATTGATCAACCTACACTTAGCCCGCAACTTGAGATCTCTAGCTCAAATAACATGGCATTCATAAGAGAGAAAGGATATAATCCTCGGGTCTTGTTTATACCACAAAATAGAATGCAATCTGGTTCTCTCCCATCTTATCTATTTCTAAATGATGAACTCCTAACATGCTTCACTTGAAGCGATGAGCGTCTTAACGTAATATACCAATCATTGGACCGAATTCAAGAGTACATTGATTTTATTCTTCAAAAATACTCTATTACTCCTCCTCCTATAACAGAAATACATCCAAAGAGGGGTGGCCTCCCATGGATCAATCCATAGCAGGACATCATGTGCCTTTTCTTCCAAACTAGGCCCGGAATATGCCTAGATCAAATGTCACATCGTCTTCGGGTGATGTAATTTCAACATTGGTGGATAGAGTTAGGGAACTAGAGCTTTCCCAAAGCATTCTCATTCTACACCTTTTGTAGGGTAAGGCAAGATCCCCCACTATGTGTAGAACTTTGGTTATGTTCCCTCGGCACCTTTACCTCCTCTGGTTTACATGGGTGTCCCAAACCTTGGAGACCTTGTTACCAAATTAGGCACGTTAGGTATTCCCTCTCACACTTCATATGGATATCTCTGTGAGGTGTCAACTGGAAGTGAGTTCTCGAATTTCATTCCAACCGACAATGCAACATTCACTGGTTTCACACCTTCTATTCGTACCTTTTCCCCTATACCTCCACATGTATTCTAAATCACCACATGGGGACATGTTTTCCTTTCTTGGCTCATATGCTCAGCCTCAGGGGATGCCTTACGCCCCTACAAATGCTTATGTTGCACCATATCAGCCTCTTATTCCTCCCCCACCTCCCCATCAAGGGTTATCCATGGTAGAGTCTTATGTGTTGGGTACATACGTTGAATATCTCAAGGAGCCCCTCAACTTTACCATATGAAGTGTAATGCTTCCATGACCGTTCCCGAATTTCCAAATTTCAAAGGGGAGGGGGACCCAAATGCACATATTAAAGCATACGTGACTACTGTCAGAGAGCTACTCCCATGGGACATTGTTGTAGCTAATATTTTCCTTAAGACCCTTGAGGGGATAGCTTGTGACTGGTACTACATGATGCTAGAATCCTTGATCCATTCGTTTAAGAACCTCGTGTCAAATTTCATAAAGGCTTTTGATATGAACAAACTTGTAAGGACATGATTCATAGAATTCCTTCATATCAAGAAAGAGCATAATGAATCTACCACCCATTTAATTTAGAGATGGCAGTAGGTCCTCTACTCCTTGGCTAGTACTATAAACATGGACCAAATGGATATATGTAACTTATTCCTCCATTCTCTTAATCGAGAAACCAAGGAGGAGGTGTAAAATTCCCCTTTTAGGATCTATAAAGAGGTCCTAGAGGGTGCTCTTCACATTGACCGAATGGCAATTGATAGTGGTTGAAAGACGTATAGCTCAAGTGGTAGATTGGTCACTCCCTCTCAAGGTAATTCAAATGTTAGAGAGCATGAAACTCATATGTGTCGTGATTGCAACAATTTTATACAAAGACTTCTGGAGGATCAAAGGTAGGTCTTTGTTGAAATGTTTTGGATAATCCTTCGGAACCGACGTAAAATGCTCACATGGGACCCGTTTCCCCTCAGAATTCTACCCTTGGGGTTTATAGAGACCCCCTTCCAACACATCTTGAGAATATAAATATCAATCCTCATGGTTTAAACAAGGGGATACTTGTTGGAAGCAATGATCAGGAGGCGTCTACATCTACAAACCCTCTAGTCACTCCCCCTTTAGATGGTCAGAATCATACCAAGATTGTGGGCTTAGTGGAGCTATAAACCGAACCCAAAGTTAACACAGTGACCCGTAACTGAGATTACTCTTCGCAACCTCTTCCCATCTATCTTTCTATGTCATATGATACAACGGTGGCTCCCAAACCAGTATGGGCCTATGATTTAATCATAGATTTGACCAAGACCTTTTCTCAAATTTCTTTTTTGGATTTTTTGAAGAATTTACTAAAACATCAAATGGTTTTATTAGAAGCATTGGGCCTTGGCCATATAATTCACGTCACCCCTCCTTCAAAGGCCCAATTTAATCACATAGACTTTGATGTCTATCCTCTAAGGCAGCCTGAGAGATATGTTGGTTTTGTATTCGACATTAGCAAGATGCCAATTAATGTTGAGTTGGTATGAAGAGGTGATCTTGCATTGTACCTCCAAGTTTGGATCTACAACAACTATGTTAAGCATTCAATGATAGATGATGGGGCTATTATCAACATATTCCCTTTCTCGTTTCTTCAAAATCTAGGCTATGGAGAAACCAATTGTTCTTCAACGTGAAATATGTTGAGAGGCTACGATAGCCTCAAGGTAATGTTCATTGGGACTATAGTGCTTTTAATTACCCTTATGCCAAAGACTATGTTGACTATTTTTTATATTATATATTGGGAAACCAACTATATTATGATCCTCGGTCGACCCTAGATACATATAATTAAGGCAATCCCTTATACATTATTCCAAGAGGTCGGATTCATGCACCTGAGTAAGGTTTTGTAGCTCGGGGTTACCAAAATCCATTTGACATCCATTTGGACAATATAAAGAATAAACTAGGGGTTCATACCGAATTCAAACTCCCGCCAATCAGTTGAAAAAACCTTTTGGTTTGAAACCAAAATCCCAACGTGTCCCTATAAGCTGATTTGGAAGCCCCTATGGAAATTGAAGGGGTAAGTCCTAATGAAAATAAAGTCGTAGTAGTAGAAATTGTGTCAACGAAAACTATGACTAAGATAGTTAAGCTTCTAGAGAATTATTTTCCTATTATTTTTCCTTTTTATGCCTTAGGCATAGGCCATGCTCTTAGGATTGTTACTCTTCTAGATAATGTCTTAGAAGATATTTGCATGGTTGAGGTTTTGGAAGTCAGAGAGGAAGATTCCATAAATGTTTAAACTTCCATCTTTCCCAATGAGTGTTGGACTCTTAATTATGATGGAAAGAAATATCACTACAACACTAGGGCAAGGTTGATCCTTACTTCTCTAGAGGGGAGGTTCATTCCTTTTTCCTTTAGGTTATAGCTTTAAATGTACAAATAACATTGCACCTTTGTACGAGGCTCTTACTCTTGGTCTCATCATAGCTAAGAGGATGGGCATAAACAATGTAAGAGTTTTAGGTGACTCCCAACTTGTCACTAATCAAGTCTCAAAATTTTATGAGACCAGAGTAGAGCACCTAAAGCTCTACAAGACCGTTGTTCTTGAACTCAATAAAATTTTTAACTTCATTTCTATCAAATCCATACCTAGAGAATAAAACCTGTTGGAAAATTCAATGAATACCTCTTCCTCTCACTTTTATCTAAGTGAAGGCTTGAAAGATCTTGAGTTTACGGTATCAGTTTGATCCGAACCACTAGTTTGAAAAGTGCCAACCAACGTGATTTTGGCATATGTTGAGGCTAAGAATGATCTTGCCACCATGGACTTTATGGATAATTATGAGGAAATATTAGGATTCCTCAACACATACACTAATTTTCATCCCGTACACCATTCCTCCTACTTTGGAGATTTCACATTATATCCTTCCTCATCGGAGGGTCTTGAGATCTATGAGGTAGAGGAATAAGAGTTGGAACTACCTCTAGCCCCACCTGAGTTCGAAGAGGGTAATGCCTCTTTGATTGAAGGAACCATAGATATCAATATAGGGATGGAGGAGGATCCTAAGATCTTGAAGCTTGGTTCTTCTTTAACTCCAAATGAGATAGAATCACATATGAAGGTGCTCAAAGAAAATTTGAAATCCTTTTCCTTTAGTTATAAGAAAATAATGGGAATTAGTCGACATGGTGGTTCACAACCTCATCATGAAGCCTAATGCCAAGCTCGTGAAGCAGAATTCATGACCCATGAAGCCAAAGGTGGCTTTAATGGTTAAGGAAGAAGTAATGAAGCTCCTTCATGTAGGTTTCATTAAACCAATGGACTATTCCATGTGGGTGTCTAACATTTTCCGGTCCTTCAAAATAATTAAAAAATACGCATTTGTATCGACTTTGGAGACATCAACAAAGCATGTCACGAGGATTAATTTTGATTGCCTTCCATCGATGTCATTGTAGATGAAATGGCTAGCTATGACTTATTGTCATTTATGGATGGCTTCTCCAACTACAATCAGATAAGGATCTTTGAGGAGGATCAAACCAAGACTACCTTTACTACTCCTTGGGGACCTTTTGCTACGAAGTCATACCATTTAGTTTGAAAAATTTCAGGGCCACCTACTAACGAGTGATGAAACATATCTTCCATGATCTTATTCATAAGATTGTATAATCTTACATCGATGACCTATTGGCTAAGGTCGGGAAGCATTGTGATCACCTTGAGGTGATTCATGTTATCCTCTCTTATCTTATCAAATACGGTGTAATGTTGAATCCTAAATAGTGTGTACCTAGAGTAACGGAAGGAAAAATACTAGGGTATATCATTTCTTCTTGATGAATTTATGTAGATCTAGAAAAGATTCGAGTGGTTATGGAGATGACTCCACCTTCAAAAGAGGCAGCCATTAGGTCTTTTCTAGGTAAACTTGGGACAATCCACAGGTTTATTCCTGATCTAACTTGTGTCATCCATCCCATTAACAACTTGTTAAATAAGGATTGTAGTAAAGAGTGGACTTTTGAATGTCATGAAGCATTTGATTGATCAAACATTTTCTCATGTCACCACCTACACTCATGCCACCCAAAGTTGATCATCCTCTAATCTTATACTCTCAAAGCCACCGAGGTCTTGTTAGCTTGCATGTTGTCACAAGAGGATGATGATAACCATGAACGTGCCATTTATTTCATTAGTCACACTCTTCTTGACTACGAGATATGTTATACGTAAGCGAAGATAAATAATGCTTGACAATTTTCTTTATAACAAAAAGGTTAAGGAATTAAATGCTTAACCAAAAAACCCAATGATCAAGTCGATCAGCTACAAACCTTCTTGACGCAGAGTGCCTTATCCAAAAAGGTTGGAAATTTTCTTACATTAATGGGTGAATTCAAAATCACTTTCATTAACAAAAACAATTTCAAAGTTCAAATCATTTTTGATTAGTTAGCGGACAACCCGATAGATTATGGAAACTTTGGTAGATCTAGATTTCCTTTGATGAGTGTGTATTTGTTTTTGGAAACAAAGCCTCCCATTACATCGTTTCCATGGTACGCTGATATCATTAATCATATTATGGACCATAAGTATCTTGAGGGAGAAACCTTACAACAAAGATGGTTACTATGCATCATAACTTCCAAGTATGTAATTGTAAAAAAAGTTACCTATCGCAGACCCTTCGATGACATGCTTTTGAGGTGTGTCGATGAAGAAGAATCAAAAATATTCTCTTTGAATCCCACTGTGAGTCTCCGAGGGTCACTTCGGGGGCATGTTACCTCTAAAAAAAATCATCGAATGTATTCTTTTTGGCCCACCTTAGAGCATGATGTCATAGAATATGTGCGTAAGTGCCATAAATATCATGAATTCTCATATGAGATACACATCCCTACTTAGGATCTACAACCAATTGTGACATCCTAGCCCTTTTCCACTTAGTGTTTGGATTTGATAGGTAATTTCTCTCCCTCATCAACACATGGTCACAACTTTATCATTACAACCATGAAATATTTCACAAAGTGGGTCGAGGCCATGCCTCTCACTACTATACATGGGTCAATGATCACCAAATTCATTTTGAATTAGATCATCTGTAAGTATGGAGTCACACAAGTCATTATATGAGATAATGGCACGTCCTTTAAAAATGAAGAGGTGCATGATTTTTGTTCACAATTCAAGATCTCTCATCACACAACCTCTTTATATTACCCTCAGACCAATTGATAGGATAAGGCTAAAAATAAACCATTGAATTCCATGCTCCTCAAAATAGTCAATGAGAATAAGCGTGACTGACATTTAAATCTATCTCTGTCCTTGTGTGCTATAGGACATCGGTACATATGCCTACAGGGACAACCCCTTTTCTTTAGTCTTCGGATGTGAAGCAGTCCTACCGCTAGAAATTGAGTTACCTAGCCTTTACATATCTTTGCAAGGAATTTTGAATGAAGATGCATACCACGAAGCATGATTAGTGCAACTAGAAACCCTCGATGAAGCTCGACTTAGAGTTGAGAAATGCCATAGTGTTTATGCTGACAAAATGTGTCATCAATATAATAAAAGGTCTATGAACGAGAAATATGGGTAGGAGACCTAGTTTTGAGACTAGATAGCCAGGTCAAAAAGAAGATAGGTGAGGGATGAAAGTTCAGACCAAAGTGGTTAGGTCCATATTAGGTCACAAAGGACTATAAGAATGGTACATATCGTCTGTGTACTTTAGAAGGTGAGGAGTTTGGTGAATCAATCAATTCACTTCACCTTAAATGCTTATATGCATAATTCATTTACATTTCCACATGTACACTATTACATCCATTACATATCATTTTCATAATCATATTGTAATATTGTGAAACAAGAAACTTATTTTTCAAACAACTTTCAAAATTTCTGAGAATTGGCAAAGCATTTTATGATACTTCTCCAATTGTTTATTATATCATCTCTAAACCATTCAAT